>OU015496.1:153603782-153853782 GCA_907164885.2 Dolomedes plantarius | reverse complement strand
TGATGCCAGAGTCTGTGGGTTCGAACCCTCATGTTGACAGATGGTAATATTTGTACGAAATCTGCTTTATACTGTCGTATTTCGTTTATTCACAGGTGCCATGAAGTTCGGAATTCATTAATATACGATCAGAATAATTCTTTGCTTTTAGCTGAGAGTAGTCGAACGATTGTAAGGGTTTAAACCAGACATACTCAACTTCGGCCCGCCAAGCGGCCCGAAACACTCAAAATCATTATCAGGCAGGTATACATTTTTTTGTAAACCCAACTTTAGAAATTTGTGCCTGAAAAAGGCCAAGATTGTACAAAAAAATATGCCTATCTGCTGCTCAAATCTTTCGAATCAACGTATCTTTGCATAGGCGTAGCGTGCTTCTAACTTTTTTTTTTTTTTGGGGGGGGGGGGGGGCCCGAATTGCATTCAGTTTGGGCCCTCCTCCGCGCATTGACTGCCTGGCGGTCCTTAAAATATGAAATATTATGATTATTTTGATAATTGAATAACAATAGAATTGATGTTTGAGTGGTATTTAAAAGTTATAAGTTAGAAAAATAAATATAATATAAATAAATTGAGAAAAAAATATAGCATCGAATTTCTGTTATGGATCATATCATTGTTAAAAACAATGTTGAGGATAAAGACATAATCGGAATCTTCAGTTTCACAGTTTGAAAAAGCGGGAAAAAACCAATTTTCTTAAAAGTTTTCTACAATTTTCCGATTTTAACTGAACTTCTATTAACGTTTTAATTTATTTCAAGTTGTCGGGGGGGGGGGTAGGAACTCCCCCCGAAGCTACGTTTGTAATCTTTATGAACCATCCAATTCCAAAATGAAGTATGCTAAGAGCGCATGCAGAAATCGGCTCACTCTCTTAACCCTTGATGATGTATTGAGAACTTTGCTCCAACATGAAAATTTACTCTAGTTTTTAAATAAACGCTTAGATACGCTTATGTTTTGAGTTTTATTTTCCGATCTTATACTATAAGGTATAGTGTACCACATATGTTGCGGCCCTCGTAACTTACCAAACATATATATGTCGTTCGAGGCAAAAATAAAGTTGAGTATGAATGGATTAAACTGTCGATATCAGATTTATTAGCCTTTATGTATCAAAAAAAGGGGACCACTGCCATCTCGACAAACCAAACAAACATTAAATACTTACAAAGTTGCTTGGAAGGCGTTTCACCGGGGGTGCTTCCTCCTTCTTCTTTTCCCTGAATTTGATAGTTTTCTTTGATCATATTTAACAGATGAATGGCTAGATCCAAACTGACAGTCGCTTTTGTTTTGTTCTCACAAAACTCAGTTGAAACCGCTTGAGTTTCGGTCCAAAGTAAAACGATCAATGAGACAACCATATGAAAAATCCTACGAAAAGACAAGGAATTACGTTCACACAAACTATATATATATATATATATATATATATATATATATATATATATATATATACAGTGGAATCTCGATCTATCGTTTTCAAGGGACCGATTGAAATGAACGATAAATGCGGGAAAACGATAGATGCGGAAACATAACAAAGCAATATGATCGTTGGGACTGGATAAAATGAACGACACATACGGAAAACGTTGGATCCGAAAACGATGGATCGATATTCCACTGTATATATATATATATATATATATATATATATATATGTGTGTGTGTGTGTGTGATGCTAGAAGCATAAATTATATTTAATTATATTAATAAGCGTTAAACGGTAATTTTCTATTAAAGTCCTAGTGTGTTTTCCAATTCAGGAAGTAGATTGTTTTTCTCAGCGAAGAGTTCTGGGTCACCGAATTGCTCGCACGCTCTGGCTAATGTAATTACCAGAATGTTTGAGAGAAGGGGCTCAAGATGATAGCCCACGCTTTTATATAACTTACGAGAAAGAAAAATACGCAGTTTTAGGGATATTTTTTATAGAGATAGGATATGCGTCTGTCGTGAGCTCAGAGATGATTAAAAATGGCGATTTAGCTGGGATATTTGGGTATTCACTTAATGTTAATTAATAAAGTTGTTTAAATGTTAATTAAGCATTAGTTCTTCCACCGGCCTATTGTTTTATTACTGCATTTAGAGTAATTAGTTTGTTAAATGGTACGCGGCGAAGGGTCGTGACATATATATATATATATGAAAAAACTAGGATAACAACCAAAGAAATCACTTAGATTTGGAACCGAAAGAGATTTTAAATCCTTCAAATTTCTTAAATTCGAAAGCGAGTGTGTATTGAGATGTTCTTGGCTTATTGTCTTCCTTATGCGCAAAAAAATATCGCTACCTTTATTAATTGAACGCTACTTAATTAAGAATTTAATATGTAGTGTTTGCATTTATATATTATTTTTGTGCAAAAAGTTAATAATAAACAAATAAATATTTTATTATAATTCTTATTAGTCAAAATTTTATATATAATAAAAGGCCTGCGGCCGGCCAGGTGCGCGGGCACTTTTCACACTTCCTCTAGGAACGGCCCTGAGGGGTGAAGGAAATATGTGATGTCCCAGAGATTTTTTTACATGTAAATATGTTATAGTATGCCCTTTGTTTGTATACACTGAAGTGCCACTGAATTAGGGATACCTACCTAGTAACGAGTTGGGCCTCCTCTGGCCTTGATAACGGCTGCCACACGACGAGACATAGATTCAACAAGTTTCTGGAAACGTTCCACGGGAGTGGCTTGCCAAATATTGGCTAAAGCTGTCCATAATTCAGTAAGGTTCTTTGGTGCTGTGTGATGGCCTTTCACGCCTTGTTCCAAAACATCCCAAAGTAGCTCAACAGGATTTAAGTCTGGGCTTCTAGGTGGCCAATTCATGACAGAGAAGTCAGAGAAATGCTCATCCAACCAGCCAGTAACCTACCGGGACTTGTGAGAGGTACAGTTGTCTTTCTGGAAAACTCCATTACCGTGCGGATAACAGAACAGCATAAACGGATGGAGGTGATCACCCAGCAACTCTACGTACCGAATTGCATTGAGGGAGGTTGGTACACGCACCAAAGATCCCAAACTGTGCCACGAAAAAACACCCCAGACCATGATTGAGCCACCATGCCCTTGCACAGTTCCAACCAGGCATGCAGGATCCATGACTTCATGAGCCTGACGCCATATTCTCAGCCTCCCGTCGGCGTTAAGTAGTCGGAATCGAGACTCATCACTCCATGCTACCCGTTTCCAGTCCTCTACACTCCATTCTCTGTGCTCTCTTGCCCAGGCAAGACGTGCAGCCCGATGGCGAGTATAGAGCAATGGTACTCTCGTAGGTCGAAGGCTCCCGAAACCCAAACGGTGAAGCGAGCGTTGCACAGTCCGTTTACTGACTGTACGACTGGCACCGTCATTAAACTGGGTGGTAATTTGAGCTAATGTTTGGCTTCGCTGGCTACGTACAATACTCCTGAGCCGTCTCTCACCACGTACTGTCAAGGCTAATTGTCCTTTGCAGTTTGCCCGATCGCTAGTTTTTTTCCACCATCCATGTATTCTTGGTATACTCTTGACACTGTCGACCTTGAAAATCCTAGCTGTCTGACGATTTCGGAAATTGAATGGCCCATGCGTCGCGCACCTACGATTTGTCCGCGATCGAAGGCATCTAAATCAGTCAGTTTACCCATACTGGCAATTCCAACAACTAATTCAGAACAACCACAGTACGCGCTATATATGCAGTTACCACAGCGCCCTCACTTGCGCATACATGATGCGCAGCGCTACACAATTTGCATAGGCTTTGCTATACCTAATTCAGTGGCACTTCAGTGTAGTTACAGTCCTGAATCGTCAACAAGTGATTTTTCAAGATTTAAGGGACTGATTCGGGCTTTGATTGAATTTAGAGTGATTTATTCCACAATGGGGAATGTCAAACTGTGGATCCTCACGTTTACGTGTTATGTATATTTAATGAATATATCTTTCATTAAGAAAGAATTTTAATAAAATTTTAATTTACAGGAACTATCACTTCTCAGTTACATGCATATATTTTACGGACTACAATTTTTTCTTCTCATAATTGGCTACTATAGAAGAGGTGGGAATACCTAAGCCAGCAAAAGAGCTCTTACTCCAGATATATTTACAAACAAAATAATTACAAGATAAAAAGAACTTTTTATATACCACGTTTTTAAATTTTCTGTTGAATCATATAAACATGACAACTCTATGTATTAATAAATACTTTTTTAGCATTTTTTTGATGAATTATCCCATCAAGTTGAAATGATCAAATGCGTAATAAAGAAGTGTCAAATGCGTAATCAATTGCGTTTAACTTTTCGTTCCCGTCCCGGCTGATAGATGGCAACACCATTCTACAAAGCAAAATTAACTTAAAATGAATTCAATCATGCTGAAAGATGGGTAAAAGTATTAAAATATGCATTGCCATCGTGTTCTGTGCTATTATAAAAGTTTCAAATGTCTAGCTAGTCGGGAAGTTAGTTAAAAATCTATTACAAAATTTGTACTGGACAAACACACACATACAAACAAACAAACAAGAAAGCGAGTTAATAAAAACATGGTAAAAAAAACTCGAGGCATTTTCGCACGGGTAAATTTAATCCTGAAATAAGTGATGTTTGTAAAATCTCACATATATGTATCTATATCTATGCATCTAAATATAATGAAGCGTCACTTAAACATTTTTGTCAGAATCAGAATTAAATAATTACAAGATAAAAAGAACTTTTATATACCATGTTTTTAAATTTTCTGTTAAATCATATAAACTTGACAATTCTATGTAATAATAAAAAGTTTTTTTGATGAATTATCCCATCAACTTGAAAGAAAATGAAGTTAATTGGAAGTTAACTTGTGTTTAACTTTTCGTTCCCGTCCCGGGCGATAGATGGCTGCATCAGTCTACAAAACAAAATTAACTGAAAATAATAAAAAAAATGGTAAAAATATGCTTAAAGAAGGCTAAAAGTATTAAAAAATGCATGGTTATCGTGTTCTGAGCTATTCTAAAAGTTGAAAATGTCTAGCTAGTCGGGAAGTTAGTTAAAAATCAATTGCAAGATTTGTACTGGACAAACACGCAAACTCACACACAAACAAGAAAGCAAGTTAATAAAAACATGGTAAAAAATATAATTGCTAATAACCACATAGTTAATTTATTACTAAATTTAATTAGTTATTCGGCTGGCTAAACTTTCTCCCTTTCATTTTTCGTATTGCTCAATTATTTTCACTTGTATTCTATGGTCTCTGATTCAAGCAATTTCACGGATCGAAATCTCTGTAATTGAGAGCAAGGCCAATGTATTACAGTTCCTATTATGCATACTTTATGTCCTTTAATAACCATATAATTAAAATTTAAGTTGGTCCAACGGAAAAAACGTTAAAAAAATTATTCTGAAATGGATTGATATCGAAAAAGGAGGAATTCAATTAATTTTGCGGACTACATCACATGAATAAGTTTTCAATTGGAATCGAAACAAACGTTTCTTTATATTTGTATATGAAGTAAAATACATCCTAAATATATCGCAAATGTATATTAACCTTTAGTTTACGGGGTCCATTTTTCCAATTCCCTCCCATAATATATATATATATATATATATATATATATATATATATATATATATATATATATATATATATATATATATATGCAGGGTTTGTATAAAAAGTATCGGGCATAATTTTTCCCTAACGGGACTGTACATCAGAGTGCTCTCGTACCATGAATGCTCGGTGGTGGGGGATGTGACCTACAAGACGCATCAACGCCAGTCGCCTGTGAGCATTCGTTCAGGCTAGATAGTGTTTTTAGTCGACCCCTGTCGAGTGACGAGGTGCAAGCGCAAAATGCAGCGAACGATTGAACAGCGGTACGCCATCAAATTTTGTATTGGACTGGGGAAATCGGGTATGGGGACGTTGGACATGATTCGCCAAGTGTTCAAGGATGAAAGCATGTCACAAACTGAAGTTTTTAAGTGGCACAAGCTCTTCAAAGATGGCCGAGAGAGTGTGGAGGACGAGCCCCGCGCTGGACGGCCGCCGACCTCAAGAATCAATGACAACGTACAACGAGTGCGTGAACTGCTGAATTCAGACCGTCGGTTAAGTGTGCGCATGGTGCACAAAAGAAAACTTTTATTTGGAATACATATTTTTCACATGGGTGCCATCATCGTGCTTTTGTTGGCCATTCGCAGAGCTGTTTTTTGTGCATGCATAACGCGTTTGTTTTTTGTGATACACGTACCGTTCCAACGCTCTTTAGGGTTTTCGCACGCGCTGAGCATTTTTCAACGGGAAAAAGTGGGCGGTGATATTCGAAAATTTCAAGTTTCTATACCTAGAACCGTAACCTTGAGCGCCACTTTGTTGCCGTTCACAGAATCCTGAGCTCATACCTCTGAATAACTATATCTGAAATCTAATCTCGATCGGTTGAACGGAACAGCCTCTAGAGGTCCATATATCGGCAAAGTGTTTTTATGACCACCCTGTATATATATATATATATATATATATATATATATATATATATATATATATATATATATATATTCATTCTTAGGCCCATATTCTTAGGATACATGCTATCCCACCCCGTAAGGAATAGGTTAAGGTGGTGCAATTGCTGACCTCGCAAATCTTCAGTTCCAATGATAAGCTTTCGAGATTTTTTTCCTCTTACTATATTCCTAATTGCAGATTAGGTAATGCATATTTTTCATTTCTGTGTTTTTACATATGAAGGAAGACTTTAATAAAAAGAGAGCACAGTTTTTATAATTTTTATTTTTTTCGCAGTGAATTACTGATGTTAACTGCTACAGAGAAAATGTTTTTGACTTTAAATAAGGTTTTTGAAAACGACCGCCTTCATAGGTGTGTTTTCAAATGAAAAAAAAATTAAAACATTTTAGTTTGCTATTTCGTGATTAAAAATACTGAGAGAAAAATTGCTGTACAGTCGATCCTCGTTATAACGAACTCCAAGGGACAAAAGGTTTTGTTCGCTGTATCCGCACCGTTAAAAAAAATTCTAGAGTTCACAAAATATATAACTCATTAGTTGCAATGTGTATTTAATAATGATGTATTAAAAAATGATAAAATCTAGTAAAATTATCATTAATGAATTAAATCGACTAAAATCAATTACATTAAACTGACACAAAACTAATTGAATTGCGTAGAATTGGAAAACGGCGGGACCAAAATTTTCGTTCGTTATATCCGTGAGTTCGTAATATACCGGGTTCGCTATAACGGGGTATGACTGCATTGCTAAATATTAGAAAAGATTTACGTTGTCAATTTATGCACACCTCAACACCAAACTAACAATTTTTTCAGGAATATTTAAATGAATTATAGGAACTAAGGCTCACACGTAGAGGCAATCTACGAGGATGAGTCCGAAAATAAGTTTACCCTGGCGACTGTGGATAGAGGTATGTATGAAATACAAAAAATATAATGAGACATTAAAGATAAGACGTAACTTTATTTTTGCACATAAGTACCAAGTACTTTGAGACATTTGTCATACCACTTCATAAGCTTCAAAATGCCCCCCAAGGAAAAAAATCTGGGTTCTGCATACGGAAGAAGCAGTTAGTCGGCGACGGCAACGCAAAACCATATTGCAACTCTTGGTTGGAAGCGCCTTGACCATCGCCATACAGTCCTAATGTCGCACCCAGAGACTTCCATCTGTCTCCGGCTTTGAAGAAGAATCTCGGCGGAAGGCAATGCTGAAGTCACACAAGTCGTTAAACTCTTCTTCCGTATGCAGAGCCCTAATTTTTTCATGGAGGGCATTTTTGAAGCTTATAAAGCGGTATTACAAATGTCTCAACGTACTTATGTGGAAAAATAAAGTTATCTTTAATGTTGCATTATATTTTTTGTCTTTCCTGCACACCTCTGTCCACAGTCGCCAGGGGAAACTTATTTTCGGACTCACCCTCGTATTAGAAACGAACAAAACTGTATCTGCTGACCAAATTGCATTCTACAGATGAGATCAACTAACTGCGAAGCTGTGCTCAAAGGGCTTATGGAGAGTGAGTAATACTGTCAATTGCTTTCTTAGCACTAAGATGCTACTATTATCAAATCGACATTGTGTTTTTGTATTTTTCAATTTCACCAAATTTCTTGGAAAATAGTGATATGACTTGGAATATGACTTGGAGACGTCTACGAAAAAATAATTAATTTAATCAATAACATCTTGGTGAAAATTTAAAAACTCGAATCATGTTTTTTTCATAGTTTTTTTACTTATAATAATTCAATTTTTTGTTTAATCTGTCGCAAGTTTTTAATTTGATGGGATGAAGAAGTTTTTTTTCTTTTAAGGGGACCGTAGACCTTGTAAGGTATACATAAGATTCGATTCACAAGAATCGAACTTTTGAGTGAATGAATTAAAGAAGCTGCTTGAGATATGCTAATTTCGGCATACGCGCTTGTTATAAATACCAAACAGCTTGATTAAAAGAAGAAGGTTTTGTTAAGGTTGATAGATAAGCGAGTTAAGGGAGCTACGAGGAAAGCAGCTCCAGGTGCTATCCTGCGCTAGTGCTTAGGGGTCCCAAAGTTTACGTGGCAGTACTGCTGGTTTGACTCACTGCTGGTTTGTGAGTATTTGCAAAGTGTATTTCTATTGAATGTTAATATATATTCCGTACAAGTAGTACGTATGCTTATTGCTGTAAAAGCAAATTCTATATGTGCAACGAATTCAATAAACATTGTTTGATGTATAAACTGTGTTTGTATCAAATTCATTTAGAGTGCCCCTAAATAATTCTCTATAGCCTTTACTTGAGTAAATATTTTTATTTTAATATTGATTGTGTTATTGCAAAAAATATTTTTTTTCTCAATTCAATGGAATGTAGGATAATAGCAGCAAAATATTTTTTTCAAGTAAAATATCATTTATGAATCATCTAAGAAGTAAGAAATAAAGGTAAGTGTAGTAATAAACTTTAAATCTGGTTTTCTCAAAACAGATTTTTCAAGGTTTTTAGGTTTTTTAAATGCTCCATGCGACTTAAATTTTATTCAAAATTCATGAAATTTATATGGAAGAATCCCGATACTATTTACAAAGAAAATGGGTATGCATTTTACAAATCAACTGCTTTAAGGTAATTAAATTTGATTTATAACTTATTAAAAGGCAAAGTTTTGATGAAAATCAGGATGGAATTCAGAAAAAAATCTCTCAAAAATTAAATATTCAAGGGATTAAATAATTGATACCCAGATTTGTTTGTAATACAGTTTTAAATGCTTAAAATGCAAAATCGATGAAATACCTCAAAATTAAGTCACAAGGATCATTTTAAAATTTTGTATATAAATTTAAAATTTTTAAAAAAATCTTAAAATTATAATAAGATTGAAATATTCTTTTAAGGTATTCTATATGCTTAAGGTGAAATGTATATATGTACGAAATTTCATATCTCTATGATAAAAAGTAAAAAAATAAATTTTAACGTCCACTGTTCCCTTAAGAAGCTTTAATTTAATTTAATAGTCTAATTGTAAGTCAACGACTATCACCTGTTGTACATTTCCGGAAAAAATATGTTACATGGATACTGCATTATGATTTTTAAGTGACAGAGTGCTTTTACCGTGAAAATTATGAACGGTCTGATGAAGATGTATTGATGAATATTTAGTTTATTCACTTCAGATTTATTGATCTTAAGATATTTCCTTCGTAAAAGTCTTGTTAGTCTAGGCTTAATACGATATTAGGAGTAGAAAAGATAGTGGAAGGTTTGTTAGCATTTCGTTACCACCCTGTGATGTCACAGTTTCATTTTAAATTCTACAAATAGCAAATTTGCTTCTAGTCTTCTTTTCACAATGTTTCATTTAGACTAAATATTTTTGGAATTTGTATGATATATTTTCAATTACTGTAAAATCGTAATGTATGACCACAGTGCATAGAAATAAAATACAATCGCTAAGTAAGCACATGAAGTTCTTAAGAATTCGGTTTTTAAAAAGCTCATGACGTTATTTTGAATACTTGGAATTTTATTTCAGGACATAAAATTTTACTTGGAGTTTCTTTCACAACAAGTTTCGATCTAAATGCTAACGTTTTCGATCGAAGCTTATAAAAATATATAAGTTATCGAATTTATTTGGAAACTGAAACTGGTAACACTGAAATTCTACGAGTACGTATAAAAAAAAGTTTCGAAAAAAAACAATAAATTTGTCAAGGAAAAATAAGTATCTATGGGGAAAGAGTTTTTCTTCTAGATTCATATGTTTCAGTTTTTTATTTTGTCGTTTCGGGAAAAATTTAAACTTGTCTAATTTTTGGCGATCGAACAAATATTTTTGAGCTCGAGAGTTGATTTCAGATTTATCTTAAACTAGCTGTATACCCGTGCTTCGCTACGGAGTACATTTTAGGATAATTACAATAAAATATAATGAAATTGCTTTTTAGAGGATTTCCTTATAAACAATATTTTCTGTTTCTTCATTGGGTGGAACTAATATTACCAGGCTCGTCCGCAAACTTACGCGTGAGCAAGCCACGTACAACTGACCGTGGGACAAACAATTTTTGTTTAAATCTACGCCAGCGTATTTTGAAGTTTGGCCTTGAGACTTATTTATCATCATGGCGAAGCATAATTTGAGGGGAAATTGCAGTCTCTTAAAGTCAAAGGGGAAGTCATTGGGTATTAGAGGATTCCGTGGCACGAACTCTTTTTCTCCTTGAGCACACCAGATTAAAATAATGGCTTCGATTAAATTTTTATGCAGGGCTTTGACTTGTAGTCTTTTGCCATTACACAATTTCAGTGGTTTTAAATTCCGAAAGAGCATTGTGGTTGTACCATTCCGCAAAGAGAACTTATGGTATGGAAACCCGGTGGTTTAAGGGAATTTAAATACTCTACCGGATAGTTAACGGCATCATCTGAATTACAGACAGTGTCTATCGACTGTCGAAATTTCAGCCCTTTAGGTCTAGAGGTTTGGTCTGTGCAAGGTCCATCAGTCAGTTACGGAACTGTTTTATACATAGGTTTAATTTAATATCCATAAAACATACTAATTTGAATTAAATTCTAAAAAAACTTCCACCTCAATTAGTCTAGTGGTTAAATTTTATCTTTTTCTATATTTAAATATTTTTTGTCAATTTATTTCGTTGTTATGCACGTGACGTAAAATTAATTTAAAGTACCACAAAAAGAAAAGAAATCTCCTGATCAGCATTTAATAAATTAAATTCTAAAATACCTTTAAAAAATTCAGCAGAAATGAGAAATTAGAGGTAATTATTCGAAAAAGATCTCATTTTAAAGGAATTTTTATGCTCTTTCTCGTGATATAAATTTTATAACCCTCATATTATTATTTTAAATGCAAACTTGTTATAAAAACAGCTTAAAAATTTAATTTAAAAAATCGAAGGAGAATTTTTCAAAAATCTTTCTTAGTGCACCCGTACACTATAATAAGAATCGCCATGCAAAATGTCAGCCCTTTAGGTCCAGCGGTTTGGTCTGTGAGTTATCTGTCAGTCAGTCACGGAAATGTTTTATGTGTATAGACAGGAGAGTCGATCGCAAAGGGTTTTCTAGAGCAGTGGTGAGCAAACTTTATTCGACTTTGACCCACTTAACTTTAAACAAAAGTTTTTTGGTTGTAGGAATTTTTTTAACTATGAAAAAGCTAACAAATATGTAGAAGACAGAAATATGCAAATTTTGACAAGCTATTTTAAAAATCGACAATCTAAGAATTTTGTGCACATATTTATTTTGTATAATAACAATAAAAAACTATGTCTCGCTAACCATCTGTACTTGTTTTTTGTAAATGACTAGAACTTCATATTTAAATATTAATATGCATTTGTATTTCATTCGGGTAAAAATAAGTTAAAATTAAAATTGAAAAAGAGCATGATTTCAAAATTATCAACATATTTATAGCCATCTTTTTAATTAAATTATTCAGTATGGTATAGATTTATTTGAAACTATTCGTGACCCCTCCAATTATCTTCTCGACTCTCCTGTGAGTCACGACCCATAGTATGCGTACCACAGTTCTAAAGCAGTGGTGCGCAAACCGTGGGTCGCAACCCACAGGGGGGTCGTGAAAAAAAGTGGGGAGGTCACGGGTAGTCAAAATTAAATTTATATCATACTGAATTATTTAAATAAGAAAACATGCTTTAACCCTTCAGTGGGAGTGCCAATTTTTGGAACACCAGCAGACGCGCGTGGCACAAAGTGCAGCGTCTCTTTCAACCTTAATTATTTCTTTTGCAAAAAACATTTTTTTTCAAATTGAAAATAATAATTCTGCTTTTTATGACAAGATATAAAACGTTTATAATATTAAGATAATTAAAGGCCAAAGAATGCAGATACAATAGCCTTATTGCATGGAAATCGGTCACATTTACCGTCTTCTTTTATAAATGATTAAATTCAAAACAAGATAGTTATAACCTTGATATTAAAGGGTACATAATGTGTTGATATGGATAAGCAATATAAAGAAAAAAAAATGCACTTACATTCTGAATTCTGACTGAAGCCGTCGAAGTGTCTTTCGAAAACTAACCTTCTCTTTAAGAGTTCGTCGGCAATAGTCCTTTTCATAACTATTTCCTTAAATATTTATTCACTTTGAAAGAAAAAAAAATCTAACTTTATTTCGTATCAACAGTTTGTCCTTGAGACATGATAATAATTTACGCGTACTTATATTTATGGAAAGGAGGACAAAGGTCATGAGTGGGTGGCGTGAGCGAGAGGTAACGTAGAAATTCAAATTTTTCTTATTTAAATACACAGACACAACGCAGCCTTTGGGAAGACTGTGAAAACACAGAGAGAAAAGTTTTTTTTAATAAGTCTCGATAATCGCATATAACAAAAAGTATTTTACATGCTAGTAACTATCTGGGCTAAGAAATTTTTAGTAAATTTCGATGAAGTCCTAGCAAAGCTCCCAGACTTGGGTTTTTAAACTCTCATATGAGTTTTTAATAACCATATGGGTTAATGGGTCTTATTTTTAATGCCTCAAATTATATTTTTTTCTTGTTAAAAGTATATCAAAAATTAATATTTATTCCCTATTATATAATTTAAACTCAATAAGAGAGTTTAGTAAAAAAAATGCAGCTTGCAATGACATAAGTAAGTGTTTGAATTTAAAATGATTCAATTGAAGATAATTTCTATTGAATCGTGATATACCTCTCTCTTACAAAACCATTCCAGAATTTTCGTATTTATCCCGTAATACCAGAGATGGATTCAATAATTCTAAATATGAAATCTTATCAAACTTCATGACTCATTTAAATACTTTATATCACTCATCTGAGTGCGTAGAAAGAATTTTTTTGTAAGTTAACAGAATCACAACAAAAGACCCCCATTGTCCTAAATATGAATGTCAACACAAAACGAATAATCATTTTCATTAAAATATGCAAATGTTACAAGGAAAAAAGTAAAAATTAGCCTTAAAAGATTATTTAATAAAACCATTTTAAAATCTAGAAACATGTAATTTCTTCTAATACAGTATACAGTGGCTCCCAAAAGAATTCCTACAATTACGATTTTCAATGAAATAGGGATCTATCCATTAATTAAAATGAATATTTCAGAATGGGTATTTAATAATAAGATCTATAATCTATTCTTAACAAAAATACAGGAAATATTTTAAAAACATAGTAAAACTTTATTTTTAAGAAACCAGTAATCAAAAAGTAACAAAAACTTTATCTCACAAAAGTCATCGTACACTGAAATATTTTCGGATAAATTCATAATTAAAATTATCGTCTAGCACTTTATTTTTATTTTTGAATTGTGGTGGCATTTAAAATATCGTTTGGCTTTAGTTTTTGCTTACCTATTTATTATTTAAAAATGGCTATCTATTTATTATTTAAAAATGGCTCGTAGTCGTAAAGAAACAGCAAACAGCATTCGAAAATTGATTATTTTTCATCATAGTAGTGGTAAATCAGTTCGGAATATTGCTAAATTACTTAATTTATCCCATTCTACTATGCAGTATGTGATAAAACGCTTTAAAGAAGAAAATCGGATCGAAAACAAGGTAAGAAAAGGTCATCCGGCAAAGTTAACAAAACGTGATCAGAGATTTATAATTAGAAAATTTGTGAAAAATCCACGTTTGAGTGCTGTAAAAGTTTCTGCAGAATTTAATGAAACATTTTCTACTTCAATTTCACCTGAACTGTTCGACGAGTTCTCAGAGAAGCTGGATTACATGGGCGTTCTGCCCGTATAAAATTTTTTGTGAGTGAGAAAAACAGACAGCTTGTGCTTTCGTTCGCACTATCAATGATAAATAAGCCCCAAACTTATTGGAATAATGTCTTATTTGCCGATGAAAGAAAGTTTAACATTTTTGGTACGGATGGGCGTATAATTGTATGGAGAAGAAAAATGAGGAACTTAATCCCAAGAACTTTGTAGGAACAGTTAAGCATGGCGGTGGAGGTGATCTTGTGTGGGGGTGCATGTCAGCCTCAGGACTAAGTAATTTGGTATTTATTGATGGCATAATGAATCATGCTGTTTATATAAATATTTTAAGAGACAGGTTAAAATTATCAGCCCAAAATTTGGGTATTGGAAACAACTTTGTTTTTTTATGAAGATAACGATCCTAAGCACACGGCTCTCAACGTTCGCCTCTGGTGTCTCTGTAATTTTCCACAAGTTTTAAAAACACTACCTCAATCGCCAGATTTAAACCCATATTTGGAGAGAACAGGAGGTTCAAGTACGAAAGTTGACATTCACACGAAAAGCGAACTAAAAACAATTATGATGGTAGAATGGATGAACATTGATGCAGAAATTACAAATGAACTAGTGCAATCTATTCCCAGACGTTTAAAAGATGTTGTGGATGCTAAAGGATATCATACTAAATATCAATTTAACGAAAAATCAGAATATTTACTAAAATGCAAAGATTTTTTACAAGTGTACGAGGACTTTTGTGAGATAAAGTTTTTGTTACTTTTTGATTACTGGTCTCTAAAATATAAAGTTTTACCTTGCTTTCAAAATATTTCATGTAGTATTGTGAAGAATAGATTATAGATCTTATTATTAAATACCCATTCTGAAATATTCATTTTAATTAATGGATAGATCTTATTTCACTGAAAATCGTAAGCGTACGAACACTTTTGGGAGTCACTCTATATTTGTCCGTTTCCACTTCTATTTTTACACAATGTTTTCTGTTGTAAACGGTAATTATTTTAAAAAACAGTATTTCCCTCGTAATTTCGAACTATCACATCATACATTATTATATAGGAAACAACCTTTTGTCTTGGTTACTTGTCAATCCATCTGGTTGTGAAAACGGGTTATACGAATAACTGAACTTACTGAATATAATATATCCTTAATGTTGCTAAAAATCTAATGTAAAGGAAAACGGGATCAAGCTACGGGATTCTACTTTTAACCGATTATTCTCGATCATACTTCCTAAGTAGGAAATTTTATTTTCCTTTGTTTTTTCTTTTGTATGAGGTCCAACGATCTGATGACATTTCTTTATAACAGTGGTCCCCAACCTTTTGCTGATCAGGGACCACTTGAAAAAAAAATTTTCAAGTAGTCTCTTACGAAACTACCGCGGATTATTAATGTAGGATTACTTATCGTTGCTTACCTCTTTTGTATGTATGTATGTATACACACACACACATATATATATATATATATATATATATATATATATATATATATATATATATATATATATATATATATATATATATATATATATATATATATATATATATATATGACAAGGTGTCTTATATCATGTTAAACCATCTTAACTTTTCCTAATATAATTATTTTTGATATAGCAGTAAGTGAATAATAGCCTGTGGTAAAGAGCTACAATTAAAGTACACCTAAGAGTTTATTTCCGAATGTTAAACTACCTTAATTCAATCCATGCTAATTATCTGCCAAGCTATCATCTGGACCCTCGCGATGCGTGACCACCCACGATCGAAATCATTCCTTCTTTAATTTAAAAACCCTTTGTTTCAAACCTTCTAATGCCATTGCGCATGCGCTCATGACGTCGCACCGAACATGAGGCTGGGGTGGAGTTAAGTTTGATACTATATTTAGATTCTCTCTATGGTTCTTCCAAGCTCGTGAATTAAGTTCAATTCTAAAAACGGGGATTCCCCTCCCACAGTGCATCTCGCAATACGACAAATAGTGATATTTAACGGTAGAAATTTGATTATTCTGAAGCCCCCTGTAAATTGTTTAATTATTATTCTTTTCCTAATTAATTCTTAACACACACACACACACACACACTATGTATATGTGTGTGTGTGTGTGTCAGTCAAAATTTTGACGAATTTTGGTACTCGTGACGCAGGACATCTGAAATTTTGCTTACCGGAGGGCCGTTATGGAGGAACGTAATCCTACGTTAAAAAAAAAAAAATTGTCGGAGACCCTTTCCCAACCAATCCTTTTAGTGGCAAAACTGAGTTTTTTTTCTGAATAAACAAACTATTAACTACTTTAATAAAAAGTTACAAATAAATTTAACAACAATAACAAATATAACGTCAAAGAAAACTTAATAGCATATATAAATGTGTATGAAAACTTAAAAATGAACATGATTTTTCCAGCTTGCATTGGCTTTTACTAGCTGTAAAATGGCTGTGTGATGCTGCGAACCCGCGTCATAGAAATAATGTTAGGAATTTTTAGGCAGAACAATGAATTTTAACGTAGGATTACGTTCCTCCATAATGGTCCTGCGAAAAGGAAAATTTCAGGCGCTAAAACTGTTCGTCCATCCGTCCTCGCGAGTTATAAATTTGGCAGCGCGCCATACCCAGCCTATCACTTGGAGAAGTTAAACAGAAAAGTACCAAGATGCGTCAAAATTTTGACATACATATATATATATATATATATATATGGGATGCCATCCATACAGACCCATGCATGCCACTCTCATATGGAGTGCGCCCCTGTAAGCCCCGGCGAGCGCCACCTAGCGGGCGCCGCGAAGAACAGAAGACGATGTTTTGCTTCCGACGAGCGCGCACGTGTCTGTGCCGCGTTGCTTGTTTTTTCCCCCCTTTAGACGTTAGTTCCCCCTGTAAATAATGTCCCTTTTTAAATAAATGTTACATATGTTAACACTGTTTGTGATTATTCCCCCAAAACCCCACACACACACACACACACATATATATATATATATATATATATATATATATATATATATATATATATATATATATATATATATATATATATACATATATATGTATATATATATACATACGTACCTATATATCCTCCCATACATATACACATACAAAAGAGGTAAGCAACGATAAGTAATCCTACGTTAATAACCCGCGGTAGTTTCGTTAGAAGAGAATACCTGACATTTGTTTTCATACTCCAAAGGTCAGGAAGCGGAAGAATTGCGAGAATTTTTTATAATTTGAACAAAAAATTGGGAACTAATTTTTTTTTTACTCCCAGTTTTAAAACATTGTTTAAATTTGCAGTCGTTTTGAAACGATGAAACCCATTTTTTTATCACTCCTCACCTCGCGGATCATCTTGGGTTCTCTCGGGACCACCGGCTTGGAAACATTGCTTTAAAATGAGTATGTTTCCATTATTATATTGCCATTATTATCGTGATTAAATCCTTTGATATGTTTAAAAAAATATCTATTTCTTCTAAAATTTCATTGAATCAGTAATCAGAATTGGCTGAAAAAGGTGTACATGAAAACTGACTCTAAGATAGTGCAGTTTGGAAAATCCCAGTTAAATCCTATCTTAAAGATAATTTCTACTGTTTAAGCTGACTGATATTTTAATCACCTTAATACCTGAGATTTATTCCGGAGACGTGCTGAAATTAACAATAAATTCATTAATTAGCTTAGCTTGTGTAATGTATTCCTCAGAAACAAATACGTGACACGAATTCTAATTAGTCGTCCAATACAGATTCCAAAAAGGATAATGTTATTGCCTTAGCCCAAAACAAAACATTCGTTATAAGCACAGTACTCTTTAAGTATTTAGAGTTTAGACTTTAAACTTTTAGTTTAAGAACAAATAAATGTGGATATCAAAGGAGATTTTAACTACAAACTGAAGTTTGTTTTATCGGCTTTTGTATTCCACTTCTGACATGCGAAATAATTAATTTCAACCTCTAATGTGAGAAAATGATGTTCGAAATATGTTACTCTGTGAAAACTAGAAATAAATAAATGATCACAAAATTTGAAATTATTAAGTATGAAATAATTGTTAATTATCATTAAATAACGGTTACATATTTTGCAACAACGATCAAACTACAACTTAAAAATATTTTTATTTTCTTACTTTTTAATTTATTCAACTCGAAAATCAAATAATTTATTTCAAATTGCCTATTTCACTACTCATTTTGATAGCATCTTCTATCCATCTGTATATGAATGCCTAACTCGAGAATAACCGAAGGATTTGTAAAGCATCTGCTAGTTTCATTTGCAGTGCGCGACAGAAAATCGACAAATTTAATTTTAAATCTGTTCGCTTTTTAATGGTATTTCCAGTATAGTAATGCTAGATATTGTTCAAAACTCTAAAATAACACCAGGAAATATTTTTACCAAAATTTCACCTGAACCTATGGGAAAATTAAGAAATTTTGATAGACTTAAAAGATCAAATAACATAGAAAGTTTGATTATAAGGCTCGAAGGATCAGTTATGATATCAGGAAAACTGATGGAAAACATGGAATCAAAGAACCTAAAGTGACTGCCTACGTTCGGAGCCAATTTTAAAAAAAAATCATTTTTGAAGGATTTTTTGGTCTTTTATAGTAAAATAGCACTTAAAAATAAAAAAAATAAAAACTTACCTGTAAATACTATACTTTTTTATAAATTGGTCAATTTGAAGTAATTTTTAATGAAATTTAGCTAAAACGCCTATCCCTCTGCCCAAAATTCTAATATTACTATTTTAATTTCCTTCTCACACATGATACCTATGACAGTTATCTTCAAAATGACCCACAATCTAAGAGAAAATTTAAAATGCAAAAATAATACAGACAATTTTATGTTCCAATATGAAAATTTTCTCCGAATCGTCATTCATTTCTCCATAAACAGCCCCAAATAAAAAACTATTTATTTTACATCAATTATTGTGCGTCATTTAATTAACAATAGCATCTAAAACATTTCCTGAAAATTTTATCAAATTATATGCATTATTATGTGAGATATCATGATAACGGTAGAGATTTGTGCTAAAAAACATAATTCTTAGAAAAACGCATTTAAAGTTGTTTGTCACTTCAATTTTGTAGCGGACGATGTTTTTTAAAATAGCTATAACTCTGCTTTTAATTGATCTAGAATGAAAGTCAAAACGGTTTTGAAAAGAGGACAGATTGAATTTCGCGATTCTTGCAAACAATAAAAGAGACCAAAATATTGAAAAAAAATGACATTTTAAACGTAGGCAGTCAGTTACCTTAAACAACTTTTATGTGGAAGATTTTGCCAAAATCTTTTACAGTTTACCAGAAATAAACCACAGCACTTTCAGTTATGATGTATTCAGGGAAGCTTTTTTTTCCTGTGTCGCAAGCTTATTCGACCTAACAGTCTGTCATTTTTAATTACTTTATTTTATTATATAGAAATTTTTATCAATTTTAATTAGGTTTTTCTAGGGTCGTGGCGGCCTAGTGGTATAGCGCGCTGGTTTTCGGTGCTGAGGGTGCTCAGATCGAATCTTGGCGAAGCGTCACTAAAATGCCTCCGTTTGTGTCGTCCCTTCATAGGGGCAATGCTGGTCTGCCTATATGGCGCCCCCATAATAAAATGGCCAGCAAAACGGCGGAGAATTATAGGCGAATGTCTTCGAGACAAGTGCCTCCGTATTGGAGAGAAAAAAAAAATAGGTTTTTCTTATTTTCGTGTAACTTTTTGCTTTCATTTAGACTCGGTACTGGTGTACGAAGCAAGAAGCTATTTGAATTAAGTGCGAATAAAATTTTACGCGTATCAGTATATCATCTGGGGACATAGATATTGAATGAATAATAGGATACTGTATTTTAAAATTATGAATTTTTACCCTCAAAGTGTACGTAAAAAACCTTTTAATGACCTTTTTTTACGCATTAAGCAAATCATACAAGACAGTTCAAAAACATTTTCCATAATGCTCTGGCTAACCACTACGAGATTTCATTTGCCTAAGTCTGTTGAATAACCCCTTGAATACACCTGTCTCGCTCGCATGGCACAAACTTGCCGGGCTATGTATGCCAGCCACTATATTAAAAGCATTTACTTACGAAATTTCGAAATAGCACGTGTTAATGTGCGTAAACAAAGTACTTGAAACGAATTATGAAGTAGTTTTTAGCAACCCATTTGTTTGCTATAATTATACTGAAAGAAATTGTTTCGCGTAGACACAAGTTTATCGTTAGTTTTCTGTACCTTGCAACCTAGTTGTTTTGCATGCTAAGCAGTGCAATTCTGAACTATCACAGCATTAATCACAATAAGTCTAAAATAATTTAAAACTTATACATTAAAGTTGGTTCGGTTGTATGTGAATATGGACAAGAAGAATCAGATAAATAAAAACATTTAATTGACAAAAAAAAGGAGCAGTTGAAAGAAGCTGTGCTGTAAATAGTGATACAATTTTGCAAAATAAATGCATAAAAAATTAAAAGATCTGAAAAAAATGTCAAAGAAGTGGCAACAGTGATGGTTTTAATCTTTTGTTTCCGATTTTAATTGAAATCTAACGAGTATAAATTTTATCCCTTTTTTGATTTGTCTTATTACTTTATAAATGTACCGTACCAAAGCAAAAAATTACATATTTCCATAAATGAATTTAATACATACTGAAATATTTTAGAATTCTTCATAACCGTGCGCACTGAGTTGTGAGGAAATTAACTTGTTTAAACAGGCACGTTTGCCGTAAGATAAATGGTAAGGCAAGAGGTTAAAATGAATAGCTTGGAAATGCGTTAATATATCAAAGAAAAAACACATTTTTAGAGGTAAACTCTTAACCGCGTAATTAAACATTAGTAAAATTTACTTCCTGAATGGGATCCCAAATAAATTATTTAACTGTTCACTTTCATGTTTGACAAAGGAACAGAAGCCGTGTTTGCATGAAACAAATTTCAAATCCTTCCACTACAACTGCGTTTTAATTAATGTGTCTGTGGCATTTCCCGTTATACCTGCACAGCGACTCAGACCACGTAGAAAAGAAAATTAAAAATTCTCTAAACAAATCGTTAATTACGCCTTTCAAAACTTTAACGATGTTAGCCCGAGTTACTTTTCAACAGGCCTTTTCGCAATATTTAGAACGAGCTCTAACATTTCTTCATCTGAGAAAACTGTTTGCACGAGGCAGGGCAGAATACGAAATTCTCCTTTTCACGAAATGGATGGGAAATAAAGCGTTTAGTGTTCGCATATCATCGGAATAAATATTCTGTAAGACTTAAAATGTTTGCTTTTAAAATAGCTATTAATATTATTGCTGTGCTGCTTGGAATTCCTTGAAAGTGTTTGTCGATGAAAGGAGTATATAATTGGGCGGAAATTTTTCTTAAAAATATTTAAATGTTCTGTAGAAATTTAGAATTTCTTTCCTTACTTTTTCTACTGAAAACAATTAAAGTTTGGTAAATGTTAGCCGATTCAAGCTTGTTTGCAGCGTGCCGCTGCATGCAGATATGGAGTAAAATATCTTTAAATGCGTGTACTGTCGTCAAGTCTTAGGATAATAAATAATTAATTTCAATGTCTAAGAATTTGTGGCCTTACATAAAATTTCCTTTCGTACATGTTTCAAGATCACATATAATAAACCGTTTTCTACAAGAAATACTTTGAGATGGATTCAAAAATCTGTAAAATATATATAAAAGCACATGCATACAAATTTTCTATTTTACGACCTTTCCAACGATTTTTGCCATTATTAACTAAAAAAAGACACAAAAATTGTAGAAATTACACTTTATGAATGTTTCCTATAAATTTTTCTAATTTTTTATTACACTATTTTGACCTTAATTAATTAAAGGCCTGCTCACATTGCCTCCGGAGCGTTGCGTTACGTTATTACGTTGGCTCAGGAACTGTTGACATGACTTGCGATTGGTGTTACGTATCACGGGGCCAATGCACTGAATTCTAAGATTGGTTAAAATTTTCAACGTTGATGTTACATAAAGCTTCGAATTGAGTGTGAGAGTATGTCATAATAGGGTTCTTTCTAGCAAACCCTAAAACGCTCCAAACCTCTGGCGCAAAATAAAAGCTTGGTGGGAATCCGTATCATGTTCTTCATACTTACCAGGTTTTTAATTATTTTTTGTGAGACATTGTGCCCATTCATATCCCGGATGTGTATCCCAGCCAAATACTTAGCAATTATGCAACGGCCGCGTGATACTAGATGCCTGACAAAAATTCTCTGTTAAAACACCTAAAATCTCTCTCAAACATAGGCGTAGCATCGGGGGAGCACGGGGGGGGGGGTGCGCCCCACAACTTAACTTTAAATACATTAAAACTTTAATAGAAAGTCAGTTAAAATCGGAAAATTTCAAAAAGTTTGAAAGAAAACAAACTTTCAAGAAAGCTTGTTTTTTCTAGTTTTTTCAAACTGTGAAACTGAAGATTCCGATTATGTCTTTAGCCTTATTATACACTGCTGGCCACTGTAAATGCAACACCCTGAAGGAAACATGCAAATAACATGAAATTTACAACATATATTAGCGGAGGTGAGATATGCAAATGATTAGAATTTCAGCGCAGACGCACATCACGCGCGCCTGTGACGCCATTTCAAAGCGCTATTTAAGGCTTGGAGATTTCGACGATTTCAAGTTCGGCAATTGTGTTTTTCTTGTGGTTTTTTCAAAAAACGATCAATTATGCCTCGTCGAAAACAGCGATCGTCTTTTGATCAAGTATCCGAGTTCGACAGAGGAAGGATAGTGGCCTACCGAGATTGTGGATTATCTTTCAGGGAAATCGGTAGTCGTGTCTGACGAAACCAAACAACTGTAATGCGGATATGTGATGGTTGGATGCAGGAGGGTACGACGGACCGGCGTGTTTGATCGCATCCACCTCAGCGCACCACTTCACGTGATGACAGGCAAATTGTGCGCATGGCAGTGACGGATCGCTCAGTCACATCACGAACCATAGCACAGCACATGCAGTCTGTAACGCATCATCCAGTGTATGCGCGTACCATTCGACGCCGTTTACAGCAGGGTGGTCTGTCCGCAAGACGTCCATTGCTTTGTCTACCCTTGACACAGAACCACAGACGTCTCCGCCGCCAATGGTGCGATGACAGAAGGATGTGGACGGCAGAATGGAATGAAATTGTCTTTACTGACGAGTCACGCTTCTGTCTGCAACACCACGATGGTCGCATTCGAGTCTGGAGACACCGTGAAGAGAGGATGCTGAACAGCTGCGTTATGCACCGCCACACTGGTCCTGCACCGGGTATTATGGTATGGGGCGGTATTGGATATCACTCTCGCACACCTCTAGTACGCATTGCCGGTACTTTAAACAGCCAGCGCTACATCTCCGAGGTGTTGGAGTCAGTTGTCCTTCCTTACCTTCAGGGCTTGCCCACAGCCATATTTCAACAGGATAATGCTCGACCACACGTGGCACGCAGTGTCCAACGGTTCTTCGTCAATCGCCAGATTGAATTGCTTCCCTGGCCGCCTCGCTCTCCGGATCTTTCGCCGATAGAAAACATGTGGTCCATGGTTGCTCTACGATTGACCCAGATTCCATCCCCAGCTGCCACAGCAGATCAACTTTGGCAACGTGTGGAAGCTGCTTGATCTGCTGTACCCCAAAAACTCATCCAAAGTCTCTATGAATCAATGCCGAGGCGTGTGGCAGCGGTGATCTCCAACAATGGCGGCTACTCTGGCTACTGATTTTGGCAGGAACCACACTTCACAGAAGTCTATAAATTTAATCATTTCATACTTGGTCAACGTGTTATCTACAAAATAAATTTTGTTGTGATATCTGTTGTCTTTCTTGGTGTTGCAATTTGGGTGGCCAGCAGTGTAGTTTTTAACAATGATATGATCCATAACAAAAATTCGATGCTATAGATTTTTCTCATTTTATTTATATTATATATATTTTTCTTCTTGCGTAACTTTTGAATACTACTCAAAGATCAATTCCATTGTTATTTAATTTAAAAAAATCATAATATTTCATATTTTAAGGGCATTCCGGCAGTCAATGAGATGAGGAGGGCCCTAACTGAATTCAATCCGTGTCCTCCCAAAAGTTAGAAGCACGCTACGCCTATGCTCTCGAAGAGTATGTGTTGCGCTCTAACAGACAGAATAAATTCATTAAAATTCTTTGGTTTATCTGACGAGAGATAAGCTGAAAAGTTTTTAGAATTTATTATCATCTTTTCATTTTTTGTTACCCTTTACATGCTTTTATTTACTGCAACTCGGTCATAAATTTATTATTTTTATCATTGAAAAATGACCACAATTTGTAAATATTTTATTCACTAAACACCGTTTACTTTTAACAAATTTGCATATTTTTGTATTTTAAGTTTTTGAATTAAACACAATTTTTTTCTATATATATATATTGATACGAATTTTACGAGTCTATGGTAATCTTGCCAAATATGAGAGTTATCGTGGAATTGGCGATGGATTTGGTCACTTATTTTGGTCACCAATCTTGGCGATATTTCTCCAAATTTGACGATATTTCTCCAAATTTGGCAATATATCTCCAAATTTGGCGATATGGTGCCAAATGGTCGCCAACCTTCTAGACCTTTCTAAAAGCTTCTAGAGATATCTCTCTGGCCGACTGATAGTGAGCGCTTTGGAAGTCTATAAATATACCTGGCATTGAAACTCAGTGTTCTTTTCTGTTGAGAATTGAATGTATTGAAAGTGCGTTAGGCGTGTATTACATTGAAAACTTTGTTATCCTGACATGCATTTTTAAAGTTTTCTGCTGTACAGTTGTTACGTGTTTTCAGTTTGAATTTGTGTATGCGCCTAAAGAATTTACAAAATAATAAATTTTATTCTGTGTGCACTTTCTGAAGAGATTTTATTCAATCCTATCGAACCCAGGAAAACGGAATAATATATGTGTATATATATATATATATATATATATATATATATATAAACTAAATTTTTTTATTTTTTTCGCAAAAATCATGAAATTGTTTTGAAGGCATTTTAAATTTAACACCATTTTTTCATTTATACTTTCTCTAGCAAGAATTTTTTATAAAAAAAACCTATAAACAACTTAGTTATATCCTTATAATGTCTTTTAATTCTTACTTTTTACACGTTTTTATTAACTTGCTTTCTTGTTTGTTTGTGTGTTTGTGTGTTTATCCAGTTCAAATCTTGCAATCGATTTTTAACTAACTTCCCGACTAGCTAGACATTTGAAACTTTTAGAATAGCTCAGAACAGGATGACAATGCAGTTTTTAAAAACTTTTAGCCATCTTTATGCAGAATTAAAGTAATTTTCAGTTATTTTCAGATAATTTTGTTTTGTAGACTGGTGCAGCCATCTATCGGCGGGTACGGGAATGAAAAGTTAAACGCAAGTTAACTTCCAATTAACTTCATTTTCTTTCAAGTTGATGGAATAATTCATCAAAAAAATTTTTAAAAAGTATTTATTAATACATAGAATTGTCAAGTTTATATCATTCAACAGAAAATTTAAAAACATGGATATAAAAAGTTCTTTTTATCTTGTAATTTTTCTTACATTAATATCGGTTTTCAAATAATATTGAAAACTTGAGCTTATTTTAACGGCAAATTGTTATATTTGACGTGTAAAACAATTACTCGTATATCTAACAGGTCTAGGAGAAAATTTTGCCATTTTTAATTCAAAAGTTAAAGCCATACGTGTTGATTTAACTAAAGACAAAGAACTCTGAATTAATGTTAAGAGACTTCATTGAAAATGGATAAAAATCACTTGTGCATTATAGCGTGCTTTAAACTCTGTTTTACGAGCACAACTTTAGATAATTACGATAAGAATATATATGACACCATTATCACATTTAGAGACAGTGATGAATATTTATTCCAAAAAGTAATGTATCTTGAATCGCACATTTTTAATAAAAAATTAAGACAACACTACTCTTTAACTGAACACACGGACTCAAAAGATCCCGTTTTTGTGCAATAATCGCAACCTAACGTACATTTCTAGCTAAACAGGCTTCAAGTTTTTGTAGAAAATCAATAGGCAACTGTTTTAAAGCGATGTTGCAACTCGAATAACTGATAGTAAATACTGTCGTAACTCTAAAGGATTCTCCGCCAAAACAAAATAACTGCGTTTTCACTTATCAATTTTCTATTAAATCTTCGACTTTTGAAAGATTATGTGAGACCAAGTCTTACCACTCACGTAAGGTTTTCTAACGAATGAAGTGAGAAAATTCATACTCAGTGGAGATAATGTGAAGTTTTGTAATATGTCGCCACATCTTATACCGTGTACTGCGAGTTTTCTCAGTTCATAGCCATGTTGTATATTGTATAGAGTCAGTAGTATCTGGTTTTTAATTGATTTCTAAGACTTATAAATGCTATTGTATTATTTTAATGTACAAATCCTTTGGTTACTGGCAATTCTGATATCAATTTATATATCAGCAGTGTTATTATAATTATTTTTGCGAATTTTGAAAATTAATGTATGTCTTTAGCTTAAATTACCGTTAAAATTGTTATTCTGCTTGTAAAATAATGCATTATTTTATCGTTTGTTCCATGTAAATAGTCGTATTAGCTAAATTTCTGCTGTACCATGCATTTAACATAGGGTGTCTATGGTATCTCGCCGAATTGGCGAGATGCTGGCTTGATGGCAACTCATTTTTTAGCGCTAATTTTGGCTCCTTGGTGTCAAACTTGACGACTTTTCCAAGCCTGGAAGGTTCTGGAACATTATGGTAATCTCCAGACTCTTGAGAAATAAAATACAGTCTCGATTGGAGGTCAGATATCAGTTTTGAGTATGCTTCGAGCTTGTCAAAAGCACCGCTGTTAGCTGTGAAATTTTCATCGGAGTATTGCTGAGATTTATGACGCGATAAGTGCGACTTGTTGCAGCGTCTGCAACAAGTCGTCAACACGCTGCAACAAGTCGCTGTATTTTTCCGTACTTCTGTGAACTAGAGATTGTGTTAGACGCACTGTACTCAGTTTCTGACGATCTGTAAGCTGTTGTATTTCGACTTCCTGAAAAAAAATTTTAGTTTTTATTCTGTCTTATTCAAAGTCCATCCAAAACCCGAACTGGTAATTCGTAATATTATTATTATTATTTCCTAATGGGGAGACACTTGTCGGGATACATTCGGTTTTTGTTATTCACCGCGAATCTTGCAAGCTACTTCATTATGGGAACACCCTTTAGGAGAACTAGCATTGCTCCCTATGAGGGGACAACACGGTAACGAACAAGCCTTACTCGGAATTTGAACCCAAGCCCACTGCGTGGAAGTTCATGACGCTAACCACTGTACCACGTGGATGGCGTGTTTTTATTGCTATTATTATTATTATTATTATTATTATTATTATTATTATTATTATTATTATTATTATTATTATTAGGGCTCTAGGTAACCTAGAGGTAGCGTATCGGCTTTCCGTGCCGAAGGTGCTCGGATCGAATCTCGACAAGAGCTATTAAATACCTCCGTGTCTAAACCGGATATGGATAGGCACGTTAAACTCGTAGACCGGAAATTCGTGTATGGGATCAGATAGGGTGGGAGAGGGTACGATCTCCTCAGATGCCGTCCCTGGTGATGCTCGGTTAAAATTGAGGTAACACCTAGCTATGTCGGACTCTGACCCTTGTGGTGCCGTTATAAACCGGAGCCGCACCCCTCAGCCCGTAGCCTATATGGATCTGGTCTGGAATAATTCCGGACAGGGGGCATTAAAAGCAACAACAACAACATTATTATTATTATTATTATTATATTTATTTTATTATATATTATTTATTTATTTATTTTTTATTTTTGTTTAAGTTCAAGGTTTGAAAATATATAAAATTTTATCAGTAAAGAGCTTAAGTAACAAAATAATTACAAAAAATAATTACAAAATAAAAAAAACTTTTTATATACCATATTTTTAAATTTTCTGTTGAATCTTATAAACTTGACAATTCTATGTATTAATAAATACTTTTTAAAATTATTTTGATGAACTTTCCCATCAACTTGAAAGAAAATGAAGTTAATTGGAAGTAAACTTGCATTTAGCTTTTCGTTCCCGTTCCGGCCAATAGATGGCTGCTCCAGTTTACAAAACAAAATTAACTGAAAATAACTAAAAATTAATTTAATTCTGCTTAAAGATTGCTAAAAGTGTTTAAAAAATGCATTGTCATCGTGTTCTGGGCTATTCTAAAAGTTTCAAATGTCTAGTTAGTCGGGAAGTTAGTTAAAAATCGATTGAAGATGTGTACTGGACAAAGACACACGCAAACAAACACACAAACAAACAAGAAAGCAAGTTAATAAAAACATGGTTAAAAAAGAACTTTTTATGTACCATGTTTTTAAATTTTCTGTTGAATCATATAAACTTGACAACTCTATGTATTAATAAATACTTTTTTTAAATGTTTTTGATGAATTATCCCATCAACTTGAGAGAAAATGAAATTAATTGGAAGCTAACTTGCGTTTAACTTTTCATTACCGTTCCGGCCGATAGATGACTGCACCAGTCTACAAAAAGAAAATTAGCTGAAAATAATATAAATATGGTAAAAATCTGTTTAAAAATGGCTAAAAGTACTAAAAAATGCATTGTCATCGTGTTCTGAGCTATTCTAAACGTTTCAAATGTCTAGCTAGTCTGGAAGTTAGTTAAAAATTGATTACAAGATTTTTACTGGACAAACATACAAACAAGAAAGCAAGTTAATAAAAACATGGAAATGATACTCATTGTAAGACTTATAACCATTAAAATACTAAAACTAAAATTATACAAGGCATATTCCGCCAAATGTGGTGGCAAGTTGTTGGATTGTCGCCAAGATGGCGCGAAATAGAACAGTCTCTACGAATTGTGTTAGTTTTGAAAGGATGATTATAACGTAGCAACTAGGTTTAGCCCCGCTTATATCCTTTGAAATACTATTTGTTAATATTTGTGTGTTTTGTTAATATATGTATGTTATGTTAAAATACGTGTTCTGTTTTCTTGAGTATATCTTTCTTAAAAATGTTCAACTTGGATAACGGTACTTCGAGTATTCTACGGGCGACCATTAGCTTTTAAACACTGGCCTCGACGGCAAAATCCGTCGAAATGGATATAAGTTTTAATCTCATCATATATTGGAAGCTCAATCCAAATTTACAGAGCAATAAAAAATAGATAAATATTTGAAAAAGTCTCACATTTTAAAAACAGTTGAAGCCCTTTGATGTATTTTATCAATCCTGTGAAAATTTTTTATAAGCTTCAATTAGTAAAATTCCTGTTCCAGTACTAGTAACACCTCGAAAAGTTAAATTTTGTTCACCATATGAATGATTACATATTGCATTTCACAACGACATTATGGAGGAAAAAAGTTTAAGGTACTTCATAAAGTGAGAAATAGTTTCAGTTAGAGATTATTAACAGCTAAAGCCATAAAAATATTGTTGTTTTTTTCTTTTTCAAAATATCTGTAACCGCAAATTAGTGAAAAGTTCAATTTTGTTTGTGACCTAACTGTATATTGGAATTTTCGATGCCTCTGGGCTATTTATAACTTTCTAAGCTTACGAAATATGTTCGTGAAAAATATAGTCATTTCACGCTGAGCTTCTAAATTTTTAATATCCGAGAGAATGATAATAAAATTTCTCTCCTGAGCGCGGTAATTTATCAAAAGTATTGAAAAAAAGGCAGGATGGGTAAACTTGTTTTGTAAAAATTTCCCATCTCCGAGAAGTAATTAGGCTTCTAAAACAGTTGTAAAATATGTCGTCATCACTGATAAATATTTTCTCCCTTGTATTGGCCAAAACTTACGGAAGCTACTGTTACACTTGAAATGATTTCGAAAACGTATGCACGAATATTTGAGACAATTTTTTGGTGTGAGTTAATTAAAGCATTTTAAAACAAATTGTTTTGAAAAATATTTTCGTGTGTATTATTTCATTAAAGATAATTTATTTAAGAAGTAACTTTGTTTTCAATCATACATTTTCCCTTCACACGGTTTTCCCTTTACAATTGTCCCAGTGTTAATACTCACGTAAACAATTAATATATGAGGCATTTTACAGATGATAAACTGAAAGTTGATAGAAGGTATAGAAGGTTTCATTTAACCTCATTTATTAACGTCATTTATCATTATCTAGTCATTACGATATGATCATATACCATATGATATGATAATGATATGATATGATATCATTATCATATCCTAAGATAATCATATCATTAATTAACCTGATTTAAAACGGAATATATAATTCATATTAAATTTCTGTGTAATAAAACGCAGTTCATTTTTACGTTATATAGTGTTACGAATTTTACGAGTCTATGGTAATCCAGGCAAATATGAGAGTTATCGCCCAATTGGCGATGGATTTTGTGAATTTGTGATTGCCAAATTTGGCGATATTTCGCCACATTTCGGGATATGGCGCCAAATGCTCGCCAACTTGCTGTCTAGACCTTTCTGGAAGCTTCTAGAGATATCTAGCTGGCTAACCAATAGGAGGCGCTTTGGAAGTCTATAAATATAACTGATAAAATTGGCATTGGAAATCTGTTCAATTTGTATTGAGAAATACTACAATACTGGTCTTACTAATTTTTTAACAATAGTAAGACCATTTCGAGATTAGGCCAGTCGCCCACCAGAATGACGCGGGAATGAAATACGTTTAGCTCTAACAAGTTACATAAAAAATTTTCCCGTGTTCACATTGGAGATACATCAGACAAAGCATCACCGTTTTGTCTTCACCTGTGTCACGTCTCTTTCAAACTCAGTCTTGAGACAAATATTTCTGATGTAGGCGCAGCCATCTGTCGGTGAAAAAAAAGACTAAAAATTCCGAATAAAGTTTCTCAGTGATAGAAACGTAATGAAGAAAAATTTTTAACTGTGAAGTTTTTCATCATTTGTGATATTATTGTACCTCGAATATTGTCCTTTTTAACCCTAAGATGGTTTCAAAGATTAGGGTTTTACAGGACTGTCGACAAATTATTTGTATGTAAGGAAAATTCAGTCGGATGGCTGCATTTAATTTAAGTGGCGCTGTTCTTTTTACTTTTATTAATCAGATACATCATTTATATCATTTCGGATTCCGCATCTGACGATGTCGAGTAGTCCTCGGGGATCAGCTTTCTTATACGCGCACTTTCTCGCCAAGCGAAAATTTTCACGCCAACTTTGGCGCCGTTTTTGTTTACACCAGCCCTTCGCATGTCAGAATGTCTAAATAGCATCATACCATGATCAGGAGGTGTAAATAGCATCATATCATGATCATGATTCCCTCATCATATCATGATGAGAGAAGAAGAACAAGCCGCGCCAGAAGGATTGGCGGGAAATGATCTTGGCGAGAAAGTGCGCATTTCGGAATCTTAGCCCGACTGGGTAGATTCCGGATATGAATAAATGTTGGTCTCGGAATACCGCATGTTTGTTTAATACTTACTATTGCATGCGCTCGAGAACAGACTGTCTCGTCGGTGGATAGGAGCGACGTATCAATGATGTGTTCCACTGGTATCTGAAAATAAAGCAAAAGCAGCGGTTTGTTTGAAACATTTGTCTTTCCAGCACGAGGCCTTCCTTTTCCGTGTCTTCTTCCAATTTTCCTTTAAGATTTCCTTACGTACGGAGCACTTTTTTTCTAAAATATACATCACTGTTTAAATCCATATATTTTTAGTTCAAATGTGATATAAAATCATGAAAGCGAATATAATTTTTTTAAAACAATTCACAACATTTTTAAATATAGCTAATTTTCTGTAAATTTTTTGTAGAATTGAATGCTTACGCCATAAATGCTATACTAAATTCAAATAAATATACTTTAATTTCCTTTATACTATACTATCTTTGTATACCCGGCGTTGCACGGATATACCCTTGTTAAGGCTTACTTGTATATTATGTAAACTTGTATTTTATGCCAATCCCCATGGATAACCCTCCCCAAAGGTCAGCAGCCCATCAGCATATAATCACCCTCCCATCATGCTGATGTCGGCATTAAAATGTTTCTTTCAATTTTGATATCTCACTGGATCCTGGCCCTTTGAGGAGTTTAAGGACTTTCCCGTAAACCCCTGTGATTGGATTGGAAATTATTGAATTGTTTCTAGCAATTTTTACAAAATCTAAAGCGAATGTCGAAAAATCGTGGCCTGTTTCCTTCTTTGAGATATGAAGGAATATGTGAAAACACGTAAAAACACGTTTAGCCCCCCCCCCCCCCCTAGCAGGCCGAATTTCGAAAAATCCTGAAATTGGTTTTTAGTTATTCGTGTTCCTTTCATTTTAAACCAAGAATCTTATGGATATCTGTTTTGTTCCTTGAGATATGAAGGAATATGTAAAAAAAACACGTTTTGCCCCCTTCCCCCCCCCCTTGGAGGGGGTGAATTTTGAAAAATCGCTTCTTAAATGACGGCTTCAGTACAAAATGAATATACTCCTAAAATTTGATACCTGTATCTCCAATAGTTTTTGCTGGGCGTTGATAGATGTATAGATGTATAAGTCAGGGCATAGATACCTTTACATAGATCAGGGGTGTCAAACTCAAAGGCTACCTTGGGCCAAACAAACAAGGTTTAACTATAGGTGGGCCGCAAAAAAAATCAATATTAATAGAAACGTAGGTTTATTTACCTATTTACAGTATATTCAACATAAATATATGCATTTTATTTAATAATAGCAAAAAAGAGTATCATTAAAAAACATTTAGCGAATTCTTCCTATCTTATTATAACTCTGCGTCGGTTATTTTATTATATATTATTGTGTGCCAATATATTAGCCGGGCCGCAAAGATGTTCGTCGCGGGCCGCGATTTGACACCCCTGACATAGATACTACTGTAACACTGTGTTCTGAAGTAAAAGTTTTACAATTTTCTCCAAAATCACTGAATATATACCAAAAAAAAGGTGAAAAACACTGATTTTTTCTTAATTATCTTCTTATAAGTACAGGTACCTGTAGAATTATTGAATGAACACATAATGCTTAGCTTTTATTTCAAAACATAGTAATATGTCAAACACTAATGCAAAATTTAATTGAAATATATTGAAAACTTGGGGAAAGTGAAGAATCGCCCACTGCTTGGCGTGATTTTCGAAAACGCCAACTCGGCGCGCTCTCGCGGCTTGTCTCCTGGAGTTGAAACCTCTCCAGAAGACAAGAGCGCTACATTTAAGAAGGCGAAAAACTAAAATAAATACAAAAAAAGCAGTTGAAAAAAAAATTTTTAAACTAAAAATCGTTGCAAAAACATGGCAATTTTTAAAACTTAAAATCGTTACAAAACACTGAAAAATTAAAATACCTTCACGTACCTTAGTGTAAAAAACGATTGCAAAAAAACTATTGTAAACTATTGTAAACTATTATTTCACTTACGTTAATTGGAAAAAACTATTCTAAATCGGCTTTGATACCACAATTGGCGCACTTATGAATCTCGGAAAGAGCGCCAAAAAAAAGAAAACGTGCCAAATAAGTGGATGATTCTTCACCTGATCCGAAAACTTTAAAAATATTACCTTTCTCGTTTACAAAAGTAACTGAAAAATTAGTTTTCTAGAAAATGCATTTAAAGGTGCTACTTCCGTTCTTTTAATACGGTTGTCGGTGTATTAAATTGGCCATAAGTTCCCATACAATGATAGTACGAATTAAAGTAAAGCAGTTTTAGAATCCTAAAAGATTGGTCTTTGAAATAGAGCAATAAAAAAAATTATAATTTTTTTTACCAAAACCGCTATTTCATAGTAAGCAGATACCTTAACATCTGAGCATTAATTAGCTTGGAGACAGACAGTGGCAAAATGGGTTAGAGTCCTGAGGTTGCCATGATCAAGTGACGGTTGCGGGATTAGGATAACACTGTCTGCCGCTTGATGCAAACCGTTTGATAAGATATTTACTAATATCGTATATGCTTCAAATATCCCTATTCATACTAATTTACGTTAATAAAATTTGCATCCGCCGAAGTTTTAACGAATTTTTTTACATCAAGTTCATTTATTATTGATGTACTTGTCGAGTCATTTCAGAACTCTCAATAAAGTGAATGCTAGAGATAGAATGATAGGTATTTTCTGCGTGTTTCCCTATGGTTTTTAATCAGAATTCAACGTATAAATCATATTGGATAATCATAATTTCCTTCTTAAAAATATTTGGACAGTTTTCTGCATTGGCTACCTAACTCCAGAACCGTTATTAGGATGTACAGATGACTGAATAACTCCCTGTGATTATAATTCTACCTGAACTATACAACCTTTAAAGAAGAAGATAAAAGTTTTTATTGGGATTAAATTACGCTTAATGTTTATTAATTCAAGGAAATGAATAACTCCCTGTGATTATAATTCTAGCTGAACTATACAACCTTTAAAGGAGAAGATAAAAGTTTTTATTGGATTAAATTACGCTTAATGTTTATTAATTCAAGGAAATTAAAGACCTTATATTCATCTATACTATAAAGTTTTAGGAAAGTTAAAATGTGACAATCTACCTCACTCAGTGTCACCCCAAAATTTATTTTTTGGAGTTGGTGGGGGGAGGGGGATTTGAACGTGTGTTTTTGTTCTGAATGCCCCCTATCCCCCGGCGAGAATCGTATTCAAGACCAGGTCCATATAGGCTTCGGGCTGAAGTGTGTGGCTCCTGTTTACAATTGCATCACAAGGATCGGAGTCTGATTTAGCCAGGTGCCACCTCAGTTTTGTCCGAGCATTCCCTGGGATGACATCTGGGGGATCGTACCGTCTCCCACCCTCTCTGACGACATAGAGGGACTTTCCGGTCTACGGAATTAACGTGCCAATATACGGCCCAGACACGGAGGTATTTAATGGCGCTTGTCGGGATTCGATCAGATCACCCTCAGCACCGAAAGCCGACGCGCTACAACTAGGCTACCTCAAGCCTATCAGTCGACAGATTGGGGATCGGTCAATATAATTTCCGGCCGAAATTCCTCTAGATGTCGAAATGTTTTTACACATGCCTCCCAAACGAGAGTAAATTATAGAATTATTCCTCACTGGTCTCAATTAAACAACTTTAAGTATCATTTATTTCTGTTGGAGTTATTTTAGTTAACGTAAATTTGTATTAAGAAACTCCAACAAGTTTAAAAGGAGAGTGTTAACTATTGAAATAAAATCAAAATCGTTGGAACATCGTTAATGGGGAAGCTGTTAATCATTTAAATATCGGAAAAAATACGGTGAAGGATTGTTGGAGAAACAGATTATCCCATCAAGATTTCAGATAACATATAAAATTGGAAAATGTTATTATTTTTTTTTACGAAAAAAGGATACACTACCAAAAATCCCAAGACAAAGGAAGTTATTGATGATACATTATGGATATGGCTTATGCAAGAAAGACAAAGTGCAACTTCAAATTTGAGAGGTCCAGTTTGAAGGGAAAGGCAGTTAGTTGCACACAAAAAAAACAATGACAGGGGAGAAAATTTTATAGCTCGTGAGGAATGGCTTTCACAGTGGAAAAAACACGATGAGATTCATTATCTAGGTCTTTTGTGACAAAAAAAAATGTCAGTTCCAATTGCTGGAAGTAAATTTTCCCAGAAATGTTTGGAGGCTATGCAGATTGAAGAACTTACTCCTGAACAAATCTACAACTAGGATGAAACTGGTTTCAACTTTAAGATTCTTTCCCTTAAAGACGATAGTATCACCCCAAGAAGCATTCTCTAATAGTTTCAAAATTAATAAAGCGAGAATCACTATTGCTGTTTCTAGGAATGCTACTGGGAGTCATGAATTTGCCCCTTTACGTTGTAGACAAATCAGCCAAACTCAGAGCATTTGAAAATATAAATTTCAAATATCTACCAGTTTGCTATTACGCTCAGAAGTCATCCTGGATGGATTCTTTATTATTTAGAGAATGGTTTTCAATTAACTTATTAGACTCGTTAAAAATTATCATTAAAGGCTATTGCTGCCCCTGACAACGCGCCAGTACATCTCGTCGACTTATCTTCCTATGATATCAAAATGATGGTTTAACCACCTACGATTTTACCTTTGATGTAACCTGTGTCGCACGGTGCGATAGTTGCTTGAAAGGCGTTACAGAATTTACAGAATTTTTTTTCAGAAATTCTTGAAAGAGCTTCTAATGAAGAAACGGAATTCCCTCGAGATCTTACGAAAATTACTTACAAGATAAATACTTACAGATGCCTAGCATTTGTGAATTGTTCATTAAGAAAATTCCCCTTTAAGCCCCTTGACCTGATGAAGAACTACTAATTAGTTTGAAATTAGTTGCCGCTATTTTATTTTTTTATTATGGATATTAATAAGCTCTCTTTCTATTTTCGGTGAAATAATTTACATGTTGTCATCTGCTTTTGATGAAAGGCTGTCATCAACGTTTATGAAGTCAGGGAGAAATCTGTGGCTGGATGTCGAAAAATGAAGCTGCAAACTAAGATCTGGACGAAGATGACCTTCAAGACCAAGACAACATTGCCCTTCTGAACGGTTTTAAATAATAATCTCAGTTCAAAGACCTAGAAGAAAGGAACATAGATCAGTAGCTTATAGGCGATAACATTCTGGGGAATGAAGTGTTATCAGATGAGGAAATAATTGAGATCTGGACGAAGATGACCTTCAAGACCAAGACAACATGGCCCTCCTTGACGGTTTTAAATAATAATCACAGTTCAAAGACTTAGAAAGGAACATCGATTAGTAGCTTATAAGCGATAGCTTTCTTGGGAATAAAGTGTTATCAGATGAGGAAATAATTGAGATCTGGAAGAAGATGGCCTTCAAGACCAAGACAACATGGCCCTCCTTGACGGTTTTAAATAATAACCACAGTACAAAGACTTAGAAGAAAGGAACATCTATTAGTAGCTTATAAGCGATAAAATTCTGTGGAATGAAGAGCTAACAGATGAGGAAATAATTGAGGCAATCATTTAACGAGGAATGACGGAAAAAGAACAACAGAATTTAGAAGCCAAAAGCGCAGATGATTACAAAAGAATGATTACCACGGAAGTAAAGAAAACTCATAAAACTGCCATGAGATATATCGAACAGCAAAACAGTTCCTCTCCCGTTGATGGTATCTTTACGAAGATTACTCTAGAGAACTACGATAATGAAGATTACTATATACACTCATGGACAAAAAAATTAGCGCACCAAGAAATAATTGCGGGATCGTAACGAAACTTGCAATGAAGGTACATGTCGGGGAGATATGCAAATGAATAGAAATGCAGCGTGTTTGCGCATTACATATAGCCGGTAGAGGGCGTTGAACATCGTACTCTGTGGAGTATAAAACAGGTAACCAAAGCTTGTTTGAGTGTGCTGAATCATTTACAAAGGAAGAGCTGAGATAGACATGCCATTACGCCGTGTTCGAAGACAATATAAGCAGTTGTCGCAGTTTGAGAGGGGGAGAATCGTCGGGATGATGGAAGCTGGGTGGTCAGCTAGGCGAGTAGCTCGTCAATTAGGCCGCTCTGATTGTGTTGTGAGGAGGTGTTGGGACCAGTGGACCCGAGAGATGTCATGTACACGAAGACCAGGCTCAGGACGCCCTCGACAGACCAGTCGTCGAGACGACCGCCACATCGTAAGAAATGCACGCGTACAGCCAACTGCTTCATCGGCCGCCATCCAGGCACAGGTAGCACCTTCACTAGTGGCCTCTGTGTCTTCTCGAACCATACGAAGGCGCCTGGCTGAAGGACAGTTGGTATCGCGGCGCCCATTACGTGTGCTGCCCTTCACGCCCACCCATCGACGCCTCCGTTTGGAGTTTTGCAGCGCACGAGGAAACTGGACTGCAGCGGAATGGAACCAGGTCGTCTTTAGCGACGAATCCAGATTCAATCTCGGCAGTGATGACAATCGTGTTCGTGTGTGGAGAGCCCGTGGTGAACGCTTCAATCCTGCCTTTGCTGTACAGCGACACATCGCTCCCACAGCTGGTGTGATGGTGTGGGGTGCCATTGCCTACAATACACGGTCACCCCTACTATTGTTCCGTGGCACCACGATAGCCCAGCGGTATGTTCATGAAATCCTGCCACCACATGTGTTGCCACTCATGCAACGGCTTCCAGGAGCCATTTTTCAACAAGACAATGCTCAGCCTCATACGGCCAGGGTGTCACAAGACTGTCTCCGCACTGTTACTATCCTTCCTTGGCCTGCCCGATCCCCAGATTTGTCTCCAATCGAGCATATCTGGGATCATTTTGGACGACGAGTTGGGCATCCTACGAGTTTGAACGAACTAGAGGCAAGGTTACAGCAAATATGGAACGAAATGTCTCAAGACATCATACAGAACTTGTATGACTCAATGCCCGATCGTATCGCATCGTGCATTCACGCTAGAGGGGGTCCAACGGAGTATTAACTCCTCCGTTCTTTTGCCTTTTTCTCTGAAATAAATTATCCCTTTTCTTTGATTTTCTTATCATTTACTTATATCAAAGTAGTCATTACGTATGTAAAATTTCGTTTCATTTTGACGACTCCTTTTTGGTGCGCTAATTTTTTTGTCCATGAGTGTATTATTATTATAAAGATTACTTCAGAACTGTTAATTAGTCTCAAATTAGTTGCCGCTGTTTTATTTTTTTATGAATATTAAGAGAATCTGTGTTGCTATTTTCAGAAAAGTGATTCACCTGTTGTCATCAGCTTTTGACCGAAGGTTGTCATCAATGTATATGAAGTCATAGACTACCCACTGACCTGATAGAAGAACTTTCTGGTAGACGGATTTAACATGGAATTGTATAATTTAATTTAATATGATATTACCACTTTTTAGATATAGTTTACTTTTAAATAAATATAAAATTTGTTTTGAATTGTTACCTGTAAACAAAAACTCGTATGCTCAAGAAAACGAGCAGCTTGCTGCCTCGTGTTTTAAAGTGTGTAAAAAAAGTGCAAGGGTCTGCAACCGAACCGAGATTTTGTAGTTAGTATTTGCAAAGTATGATATACTCCCCGTATGCTTAATCTTCAAGGTCTTACTATGAGCAATTAGCTCAATATTAGAAAAAATGATGGTCAATTGGTTCTGGGCATATGTAAAGTATCGAAGATTAAAATGCGATCAAAATTAATTTTTTTTTAACTGTTGTTCCTAATCCCTCCTGAATGGAAGTTTTAGATGAGAACCATAGAAGCTTTGAGCTGATTTCTTTGGCTCCAGTTTATAATTGCACAACAAGGTTCGTTATCCGACTTGGCTAGATACCACCACAATTTTGACCTAGCCCTCTCCCTCAGGTTCGACATCTGGTGGGAAGGGATCGTACCTTCCCTACCCACTGACCTCATAGAAGAGGATACCATATACCTCATAATTTAATATGATATCACTACTTTTTTGATAGAGTTTGTATTTATATAAATAAAATATTTGTTTAGGATCGTTATCTCTAAATCGTAAAACTGTTTGTTCAAGAAATCGAGCAGCTTGAGGCTCCGTGTTTTAAAGTGTGTAAAATAATTGTAGGGATCTGCAACCGATCCGAAATTTTATAATTGGTACTTTTAAAGTTTGATATACTCAACGTATACTCAACCTTCAAGGTCTTACTTTGAGGAATTTGCTCTAATTTTAGAAAAAATGATGATCAATTTCTTCAGGGCATTTTTTAAGTATCGAGGATTAAAATACGATCAAAATGAAATTTTTTATTTGCCCTTGTTCCTAATCTCCCCCCCCCCCCCACCGTGGATGGAAGTTTCAGACCAGGACCATAAAAGCTTATTTTTGAGTTGCTCGGTTCCGGTTTATAATTGCACAACAAGGGTCGTTGTTCGACTTGGCTATATACCACTACAATTTTGACCTAGCACCACCAGTGCCGACAACTGCATGTGGGGATCGTTCCTTCCCTACATACTGACCTGATAGAAGAACTTTCTGATAGACGGATTTAACAAGGAATTGTATAATTTAATTTAATATGATATTACCACTTTTTTGATATAGTTTTTTTTATATAAATAAAATATTTGTTTTAAATTGTTATCTGTCAAAGATAATCTTGTATGCAGTGTTGCCAAGTTGGGGGTTTTGCCCCTAAATTTGGGGGTAAACTAGGGGCAAAACCAGGTAAATTAGATGAAAAGTTGTGTTTTTAGGGGCCACATTTTCTTAGGGGCAATTTGAGGGGGGAATTTATTTTTAGGGGTGTTTTCTAGAGGGTACATTTTTTTTGGCGCATTTTTTAGAAGTTACTTTTCTTTAGGGCAATTCTCGATGGGGACTTTTTTATGGGGGGTTTTAGGAGCGTAGATTTAAAGTTCATTAAAAGAATTAGAATTTAACTCTTCAGTTGAATTTTAATCAGGTTGATTTCAAGTTTACTGCCACTTTCTCTCATTAAAACGAAATAAAATAAGCGGTCAAAATACAACCATAAACAAATTTTATCATTTTGCGCGGCAATCATGACACGTGGCAAGTGGCGACTGTTTTGTGTTACTTTTACTGTGTTTTTCAGTATTTCTCTTTTTTGGTCTTTCCGGAAATTCTGCATATTTCATTCGAATATAATTATTATAAAGTAAGTAGTGACAGTTTTGCGTAACGGTGACAGAAAATAAAAATGTTCTGAATTAGCGGATTTCGATTTTCAGTCCCATCTAATGCATACATCAGCGATGTATTTTGGCTTTGAGTTTCATTCTATTGCGCAAAATATCCAGGAGAAAGAATTATTAGATGTAAGAAATTTCTGTGTACTTTGGCTCAAGACATTCAAAAACGATTACCAGATAACTTATTTGTTCTAAGAACGATGTCCAATCTTCATCTTACAGTTGCATTATCTCAAGTGAAACCCAGTCTCAATGACATTTTTATGAAATTCCATTGGACTCACTTATACGGCAATAAAAGTGATGTAGAGTCAAAATGGAATCAATTGCAAAATAAATCGTGGTCAAATGTAGCTAATTCTGTTGAATTTTATTCAGAAGTATTTGAAGATTGATTCTGCGGGAAAAAAAGCGATTTGAAAATATCGCTAAATTTTCAATGGCGCTTATAACACTACTAATTTCAAACCCAAGTGTCGAACGTGCTTTTCCGACATTCAAAGTAATTAAAAATAAATTACGGAATAAGTTGCCCCTCGAAGTACTTCAAAGTATTATGATGGTGAGATTTACTCTACAAAAGAACTGCGGTTCATGTGTCAAATTCGTTCCTTCCACCCGTAGGCTCAAATTGTTCAACGTCAATACGTATGACTTTAAAAATGCAGGCAATAGTAAAGCAAAAAATGAGAGCCAGGCCGATGTCTTTGATGAATAACTCGATAATTATCCTGACATCGACGAAATTTAAAATTAGAAAAATCGACAGTAATGTACAATAGAAACGCGTTTTTTTATTAGATAAGTTCTATACATATGTCAAATGTAAATAAACCTCCATTTCATTATGTAAGTGTGTATTTTCTATTTATTTCAGTTTATCTCTCAAACAGGATGCCTATTTGGAACCAGAATTCTTTTAGGAAGGTCTAGGGGATCTCAAGTTGGTGTTAGGGGGAAACAGGGGGATTTCGAGATGGCGCTAGGGGGAGGCGCTTCGTAAAGGTTGGCAACACTGCTTGTATGTTCAAGAAAGCGAGCAGCTTTCTGCCTCGTGTTTTAAAGTGTGAAAATAAGTGCAGGTATCTGCAACCGAACCAAAATTCTGCAATTGGTACTCTCAAAGTATGATGTACTCCACGTATTCTAAATCTTTAAGGTCTTTCTGTGATTAATTACCTCTAATTGTAGAAAAAATGATGGTCAATTACTTCTGGACATTTTTAAAGTAACGAAGATTAAAATACGATCAAAATGAAATTTTTATTTTCTGTTCTTCCTAATACCCCCTTGGCAGGAAGTTTTAGACTAGGACCATAGAAGCTTTGATCTGAGTTCTGCGGCTCTGGTTTATAATTGCTACCACAAGGTTCGTTCTCCGAAATGGCTAGATACCACCATAATTTTCACATAGTACCAAGTGCCGACATCTGGGGGAGAGAATCGTACATTCCCTACCCATTGACATCATAGAAGAACTTTCTTGTAGACGGATTTATCATGATATTGTATAATTTAATTTAATATGATATTATTACTGTTCAGATATAGTTTCTCTTTATATAAATAAAATATTTCTTTAGGATCGTTATCTCGAGATCATGATATTTTTTGTTAAAAAAAGCGAGCAGTTTGCAGCTGTGTTTTATAGTACGTAAAATAAGTGTAGGGATCTGCAACCGATCCGAAATTTTGTAATTGGTACTTTCATAGTATGATGTACTCAACGTATACTCAACCTTAAAGGTCTTACTGAGAGGAATTTGCTGTAATTTTAGAAAAAATGATGATCAATTTCTTCCTGACATTTTTTAAGTATCGAAGATTAAAATACGATCAAAATGAAATTTTTATTTGCTCTTGTTCCTAATCCCCCACCCCGTGGATGGAATTTTCAGACCAGGACCATATAAGCTTAGAGGTGAGTTGCGCGGCTCCGGTTTATAATTACACAACAAGGGTCGTTGTTTGACGTGGCTATATACCATTACAATGTTGATCTAGCACCACCAGTGCCGACAACTGGATGAGTTGATCGTACCTCTCGTAACCACTAGGTTTGGGCGATATATCGATACATCGTGAAAAACCGGTGTGAAGCCGACATCGCCACACCGGTTTCATAATTTTCAAATCAGCGATACATCGTAACATCGCCATTTACCGGTGTCATAAATATAGCGGTGTACGCATACTCCCGATTTCCCGATCTCACACAAACGGTTCCGATATTTCTGTGTGTGCATGCACGATGTTACCATGTCGCATTGGCCTGGTCGACGATTTCCCTGTGTCCGATGTTTGTGCGCATGCGCGGCTATACGATATCATATCGCTTAGCATGAAGGGACGACTTACCGGTTACACATTGTCAATACTTAAACTGACGACTTAAAGTACTTGCCAGAAAATATCTGGCAATTCAAGGTTCAAGTGTAACTTTAGAGAGAGTATTCGGCACAGGCGGGAGTGTTATTCCAAGACAAAGAGCTGCATTGTTTCCAAAAAAATGCAGAAATGCAGGTATTCTTGGCTTAAAATAAAAAATATTTGAATGTTTAATTAGTTTAGTCTGTTTTAGGACAACAACCCGGTCTCATTTTTATGTATGAATCTATGTTACTTTTTTTAGGGAGACAAGCTGCCACCTGCTAGCTACGTTCGTGGTTAACATCACGATACATCATCACATCGCGATGTCAAAAATGCAACATCGCCCAGGCCTACTGTCCTGATAGAAGAACTTTCTGGTAGACGGATTTAACATGGAATTGTATAATTCAATTTAATATGATATTACCACTTTTTAGAAATAGTTTACTTTTAAATAAATATAAAATTTGTTTTGAATTGTTACCTGTAAACAAAAACTCGTATGCTCAAGAAAACGAGCAGCTTGCTGACTCGTGTCTTAAAGTGTGAAAAAAAAAGTGCAAGGGTCTGCAACCGAACCGAGATTTTGTAGTTAGTATTTTCAAAGTATCATGTACTCCACGTATGCTTAATCTTCAAGGTCTTACTATGAGCAATTAGCTCAATATTTGAAAAAATGATGGTCAATTGGTTCTGGGCATATGTAAGGTATCGAAGATTAAAATGCGACCAAAATAAAACTTTTTTTTGCTGTTGTTTCTAATCCCCCCTGAAAGGAAGTTTTAGATGAGAACCATAGAAGATTTGAGCTGATTTCTTTGGCTCCAGTTTATAATTGCACAAGGTTCGTTGTCCGACTTGGCTAGATACCACCACAATTTTGACCTAGACCTCTCCCTCAGGTTCGACATCTGGGGGGAAGGGATCGTTCCTTCCTTACCCTCTGACCTCATAGAAGAGGATACCATATACCTCATAATCTAATATGATATTACTACTTTTTTGATATAGTTTGTATTTATATAAATAAAATATTTGTTTGGGATCGTTATCTCTAAATCGTAAAACTGTTTGTTCAAGAAATCGAGCAGCTTGCGGCTCCGTGTTTTAAAGTGTGTAAAATAATTGTAGGGATCTGCAACCGATCCGAAATTTTATAATTGGTACTTTTAAAGTTTGATATACTCAACGTATACTCAACCTTCAAGGTCTTACTTTGAGGAATTTGCTCTAATTTTAGAAAAAATGATGATCAATTTCTTCTGGGCATTTTTTAAGTATCGAGGATTAAAATACGATCAAAATGAAATTTTTTATTTGCCCTTGTTCCTAATCCCCCCCCCCTCCCGTGGATGGAAGTTTCAGACCAGGACCATAAAGGCTTATTTTTGAGTTGCTCGGCTCCGGTTTATAATTGCACAACAAGGGTCGTTGTTCGACTTGGCTATATACCACTACAATTTTGACCTAGCACCACCAGTGCCGACAACTGCATGTGGGGATCGTTCCTTCCCTACATACTGACCTGATAGAAGAACTTTCTGATAGACGGATTTAACAAGGAATTGTATAATTTAATTTAATATGATATTACCACTTTTTTGATATAGTTTGTTTTTATATAAATAAAATATTTGTTTTAAATTGTTATCTGTCAAAGATAATCTTGTATGCAGTGTTGCAAACCTGGGGGTTTTGCCCTTAAATTTGGGGGTAAATTAGATGAAAAGGGGTGGTTTTAGGGGCCACATTTTCTTAGGGGCATTTTGAGGGTGGAATTTATTTTTAGGGGTGTTTTCTAGGGGCTACATTTTTTTTGGCGCATTTTTTAGAAGTTACTTTTCTTTAGGGCAATTCTCTATGGGGACTTTTTTATGGGGGGTTTTAGGAGCGTAGATTTAAAGTTCATTAAAAAAATTAGAATTTAACTCTTCAGTTGAATCTTAATCAGGTTGATTTCAAGTTTACTGCCACTTTCTCTCATTAAAACGAAATAAAATAAGCGGTCAAAATACAACCATAAACAAATTTTATCATTTTGCGCGGCAATCATGACACGTGGCAAGTGGCGACTGTTTTGTGTTACTTTTACTGTGTTTTTCAGTATTTCTCTTTTGTGGTCTTTCCGGAAATTCTGCATATTTCATTCGAATATAATTACGATAAAGTAAGTAGTGACAGTTTTGCGTAACGGTGACAGAAAATAAAAATGTTCTAAATTAGTGGATTTCGATTTTCAGTCCCATCTAATGCATACATCAGTGATGTATTTTGGCTTTGAGTTTCATTCTATTGCACAAAATATCAAGGAGAAAGAATTATTAGATGTCAAAAAGAGATGTAAGAAATTTCTATGTACTTTGGCTCAAGACATTCAAAAACGATTACCAGATAACTTATTTGTTCTAAGAACGATATCCAATCTTCATCTTACAGTTGCATTATCTCAAGTGAAACCCAGTCTCAATGACATTTTTATGAAATTCCATTGGACTCACTTATACGGCAATAAAAGTGATGTAGAGTCAAAATGGAATCAATTGCAAAATAAATCGTGGTCAAATGTAGCTAATTCTGTTGAATTTTATTCAGAAGTATTTGAAGATTGATTCTGCGGGAAAAAAAGCGATTTGAAAATATCGCTAAATTTTCAATGGCGCTTATAACACTACTAATTTCAAACCCAAGTGTCGAACGTGCTTTTCCGACATACAAAGTAATTAAAAATAAATTACGGAATAAGTTGCCCCTCGAAGTACTTCAAAGTATTATGATGGTGAGATTTACTCTACAAAAGAACTGCGGTTCATGTGTCAAATTCGTTCCTTCCACCCGTAGGCTCAAATTGTTCAACGTCAATACGTATGACTTTAAAAATGCAGGCAATAGTAAAGCAAAAAATGAGAGCCAGGCCGATGTCTTTGATGAAATACTCGATAATTATCCTGACATCGACGAAATTTAAAATTAGAAAAATCGACAGTAATGTACAATAGAGACGCGTTTTTTTATTAGATAAGTTCTATACATATGTCAAATGTAAATAAACCTCCATTTCATTATGTAAGTGTGTATTTTCTATTTATTTCAGTTTATCTCTCAAACAGGATGCCTATTTGGAACCAGAATTCTTTTAGGAAGGTCTAGGGGATCTCAAGTTGGTGTTAGGGGGAAACAGGGGGATTTCGAGATGGCGCTAGGGGAAACAGGGGGATTTCGAGATGGCGCTAGGGGGAGGCGCTTCGTAAAGGTTGGCAACACTGCTTGTATGTTCAAGAAAGCGAGCAGCTTTCTGCCTCGTGTTTTAAAGTGTGAAAATAAGTGCAGGTATCTGCAACCGAACCAAAATTCTGCAATTGGTACTCTCAAAGTATGATGTACTCCACGTATTCTAAATCTTTAAGGTCTTTCTGTGATTAATTACCTCTAATTGTAGAAAAAATGATGGTCAATTACTTCTGGACATTTTTAAAGTAACGAAGATTAAAATACGATCAAAATGAAATTTTTATTTTCTGTTCTTCCTAATACCCCCTTGGCAGGAAGTTTTAGACTAGGACCATAGAAGCTTTGATCTGAGTTCTGCGGCTCTGGTTTATAATTGCTACCACAAGGTTCGTTCTCCGAAATGGCTAGATACCACCATAATTTTCACATAGTACCAAGTGCCGACATCTGGGGGAGAGAATCGTACATTCCCTACCCATTGACATCATAGAAGAACTTTCTTGTAGACGGATTTATCATGATATTGTATAATTTAATTTAATATGATATTATTACTGTTCAGATATAGTTTCTCTTTATATAAATAAAATATTTCTTTAGGATCGTTATCTCGAGATCATGATATTTTTTGTTAAAAAAGCGAGCAGTTTGCAGCTGTGTTTTATAGTACGTAAAATAAGTGTAGGGATCTGCAACCGATCCGAAATTTTGTAATTGGTACTTTCATAGTATGATGTACTCAACGTATACTCAACCTTAAAGGTCTTACTGAGAGGAATTTGCTGTAATTTTAGAAAAAATGATGATCAATTTCTTCCTGACATTTTTTAAGTATCGAAGATTAAAATACGATCAAAATGAAATTTTTATTTGCTCTTGTTCCTAATCCCCCACCCCGTGGATGGAATTTTCAGACCAGGACCATATAAGCTTAGAGGTGAGTTGCGCGGCTCCGGTTTATAATTACACAACAAGGGTCGTTGTTTGACGTGGCTATATACCATTACAATGTTGATCTAGCACCACCAGTGCCGACAACTGGATGAGTTGATCGTACCTCTCGTAACCACTAGGTTTGGGCGATATATCGATACATCGTGAAAAACCGGTGTGAAGCCGACATCGCCACACCGGTTTCATAATTTTCAAATCAGCGATACATCGTAACATCGCCATTTACCGGTGTCATAAATATAGCGGTGTACGCATACTCCCGATTTCCCGATCTCACACAAACGGTTCCGATATTTCTGTGTGTGCATGCACGATGTTACCATGTCGCATTGGCCTGGTCGACGATTTCCCTGTGTCCGATGTTTGTGCGCATGCGCGGCTATACGATATCATATCGCTTAGCATGAAGGGACGACTTACCGGTTACACATTGTCAATACTTAAACTGACGACTTAAAGTACTTGCCAGAAAATATCTGGCAATTCAAGGTTCAAGTGTAACTTTAGAGAGAGTATTCGGCACAGGCGGGAGTGTTATTCCAAGACAAAGAGCTGCATTGTTTCCAAAAAAATGCAGAAATGCAGGTATTCTTGGCTTAAAATAAAAAATATTTGAATGTTTAATTAGTTTAGTCTGTTTTAGGACAACAACCCGGTCTCATTTTTATGTATGAATCTATGTTACTTTTTTTAGGGAGACAAGCTGCCACCTGCTAGCTACGTTCGTGGTTAACATCACGATACATCATCACATCGCGATGTCAAAAATGCAACATCGCCCAGGCCTACTGTCCTGATAGAAGAACTTTCTGGTAGACGGATTTAACATGGAATTGTATAATTCAATTTAATATGATATTACCACTTTTTAGAAATAGTTTACTTTTAAATAAATATAAAATTTGTTTTGAATTGTTACCTGTAAACAAAAACTCGTATGCTCAAGAAAACGAGCAGCTTGCTGACTCGTGTCTTAAAGTGTGAAAAAAAAAGTGCAAGGGTCTGCAACCGAACCGAGATTTTGTAGTTAGTATTTTCAAAGTATCATGTACTCCACGTATGCTTAATCTTCAAGGTCTTACTATGAGCAATTAGCTCAATATTTGAAAAAATGATGGTCAATTGGTTCTGGGCATATGTAAGGTATCGAAGATTAAAATGCGACCAAAATAAACTTTTTTTTGCTGTTGTTTCTAATCCCCCCTGAAAGGAAGTTTTAGATGAGAACCATAGAAGATTTGAGCTGATTTCTTTGGCTCCAGTTTATAATTGCACAACAAGGTTCGTTGTCCGACTTGGCTAGATACCACCACAATTTTGACCTAGACCTCTCCCTCAGGTTCGACATCTGGGGGGAAGGGATCGTTCCTTCCTTACCCTCTGACCTCATAGAAGAGGATACCATATACCTCATAATCTAATATGATATTACTACTTTTTTGATATAGTTTGTATTTATATAAATAAAATATTTGTTTGGGATCGTTATCTCTAAATCGTAAAACTGTTTGTTCAAGAAATCGAGCAGCTTGCGGCTCCGTGTTTTAAAGTGTGTAAAATAATTGTAGGGATCTGCAACCGATCCGAAATTTTATAATTGGTACTTTTAAAGTTTGATATACTCAACGTATACTCAACCTTCAAGGTCTTACTTTGAGGAATTTGCTCTAATTTTAGAAAAAATGATGATCAATTTCTTCTGGGCATTTTTTAAGTATCGAGGATTAAAATACGATCAAAATGAAATTTTTTATTTGCCCTTGTTCCTAATCCCCCCCCCCTCCCGTGGATGGAAGTTTCAGACCAGGACCATAAAGGCTTATTTTTGAGTTGCTCGGCTCCGGTTTATAATTGCACAACAAGGGTCGTTGTTCGACTTGGCTATATACCACTACAATTTTGACCTAGCACCACCAGTGCCGACAACTGCATGTGGGGATCGTTCCTTCCCTACATACTGACCTGATAGAAGAACTTTCTGATAGACGGATTTAACAAGGAATTGTATAATTTAATTTAATATGATATTACCACTTTTTTGATATAGTTTGTTTTTATATAAATAAAATATTTGTTTTAAATTGTTATCTGTCAAAGATAATCTTGTATGCAGTGTTGCAAACCTGGGGGTTTTGCCCTTAAATTTGGGGGTAAATTAGATGAAAAGGGGTGGTTTTAGGGGCCACATTTTCTTAGGGGCATTTTGAGGGTGGAATTTATTTTTAGGGGTGTTTTCTAGGGGCTACATTTTTTTTGGCGCATTTTTTAGAAGTTACTTTTCTTTAGGGCAATTCTCTATGGGGACTATTTTATGGGGGGTTTTAGGAGCGTAGATTTAAAGTTCATTAAAAAAATTAGAATTTAACTCTTCAGTTGAATCTTAATCAGGTTGATTTCAAGTTTACTGCCACTTTCTCTCATTAAAACGAAATAAAATAAGCGGTCAAAATACAACCATAAACAAATTTTATCATTTTGCGCGGCAATCATGACACGTGGCAAGTGGCGACTGTTTTGTGTTACTTTTACTGTGTTTTTCAGTATTTCTCTTTTGTGGTCTTTCCGGAAATTCTGCATATTTCATTCGAATATAATTACGATAAAGTAAGTAGTGACAGTTTTGCGTAACGGTGACAGAAAATAAAAATGTTCTAAATTAGTGGATTTCGATTTTCAGTCCCATCTAATGCATACATCAGTGATGTATTTTGGCTTTGAGTTTCATTCTATTGCACAAAATATCAAGGAGAAAGAATTATTAGATGTCAAAAAGAGATGTAAGAAATTTCTGTGTACTTTGGCTCAAGACATTCAAAAACGATTACCAGATAACTTATTTGTTCTAAGAACGATATCCAATCTTCATCTTACAGTTGCATTATCTCAAGTGAAACCCAGTCTCAATGACATTTTTATGAAATTCCATTGGACTCACTTATACGGCAATAAAAGTGATGTAGAGTCAAAATGGAATCAATTGCAAAATAAATCGTGGTCAAATGTAGCTAATTCTGTTGAATTTTATTCAGAAGTATTTGAAGATTGATTCTGCGGGAAAAAAAGCGATTTGAAAATATCGCTAAATTTTCAATGGCGCTTATAACACTACTAATTTCAAACCCAAGTGTCGAACGTGCTTTTCCGACATACAAAGTAATTAAAAATAAATTACGGAATAAGTTGCCCCTCGAAGTACTTCAAAGTATTATGATGGTGAGATTTACTCTACAAAAGAACTGCGGTTCATGTGTCAAATTCGTTCCTTCCACCCGTAGGCTCAAATTGTTCAACGTCAATACGTATGACTTTAAAAATGCAGGCAATAGTAAAGCAAAAAATGAGAGCCAGGCCGATGTCTTTGATGAAATACTCGATAATTATCCTGACATCGACGAAATTTAAAATTAGAAAAATCGACAGTAATGTACAATAGAGACGCGTTTTTTTATTAGATAAGTTCTATACATATGTCAAATGTAAATAAACCTCCATTTCATTATGTAAGTGTGTATTTTCTATTTATTTCAGTTTATCTCTCAAACAGGATGCCTATTTGGAACCAGAATTCTTTTAGGAAGGTCTAGGGGATCTCAAGTTGGTGTTAGGGGGAAACAGGGGGATTTCGAGATGGCGCTAGGGGAAAACAGGGGGATTTCGAGATGGCGCTAGGGGGAGGCGCTTCGTAAAGGTTGGCAACACTGCTTGTATGTTCAAGAAAGCGAGCAGCTTTCTGCCTCGTGTTTTAAAGTGTGAAAATAAGTGCAGGTATCTGCAACCGAACCAAAATTCTGCAATTGGTACTCTCAAAGTATGATGTACTCCACGTATTCTAAATCTTTAAGGTCTTTCTGTGATTAATTACCTCTAATTGTAGAAAAAATGATGGTCAATTACTTCTGGACATTTTTAAAGTAACGAAGATTAAAATACGATCAAAATGAAATTTTTATTTTCTGTTCTTCCTAATACCCCCTTGGCAGGAAGTTTTAGACTAGGACCATAGAAGCTTTGATCTGAGTTCTGCGGCTCTGGTTTATAATTGCTACCACAAGGTTCGTTCTCCGAAATGGCTAGATACCACCATAATTTTCACATAGTACCAAGTGCCGACATCTGGGGGAGAGAATCGTACATTCCCTACCCATTGACATCATAGAAGAACTTTCTTGTAGACGGATTTATCATGATATTGTATAATTTAATTTAATATGATATTATCACTGTTCAGATATAGTTTCTCTTTATATAAATAAAATATTTCTTTAGGATCGTTATCTCGAGATCATGATATTTTTTGTTAAAAAAAGCGAGCAGTTTGCAGCTGTGTTTTATAGTACGTAAAATAAGTGTAGGGATCTGCAACCGATCCGAAATTTTGTAATTGGTACTTTCATAGTATGATGTACTCAACGTATACTCAACCTTAAAGGTCTTACTGAGAGGAATTTGCTGTAATTTTAGAAAAAATGATGATCAATTTCTTCCTGACATTTTTTAAGTATCGAAGATTAAAATACGATCAAAATGAAATTTTTATTTGCTCTTGTTCCTAATCCCCCACCCCGTGGATGGAATTTTCAGACCAGGACCATATAAGCTTAGAGGTGAGTTGCGCGGCTCCGGTTTATAATTACACAACAAGGGTCGTTGTTTGACGTGGCTATATACCATTACAATGTTGATCTAGCACCACCAGTGCCGACAACTGGATGAGTTGATCGTACCTCTCGTAACCACTAGGTTTGGGCGATATATCGATACATCGTGAAAAACCGGTGTGAAGCCGACATCGCCACACCGGTTTCATAATTTTCAAATCAGCGATACATCGTAACATCGCCATTTACCGGTGTCATAAATATAGCGGTGTACGCATACTCCCGATTTCCCGATCTCACACAAACGGTTCCGATATTTCTGTGTGTGCATGCACGATGTTACCATGTCGCATTGGCCTGGTCGACGATTTCCCTGTGTCCGATGTTTGTGCGCATGCGCGGCTATACGATATCATATCGCTTAGCATGAAGGGACGACTTACCGGTTACACATTGTCAATACTTAAACTGACGACTTAAAGTACTTGCCAGAAAATATCTGGCAATTCAAGGTTCAAGTGTAACTTTAGAGAGAGTATTCGGCACAGGCGGGAGTGTTATTCCAAGACAAAGAGCTGCATTGTTTCCAAAAAAAATGCAGAAATGCAGGTATTCTTGGCTTAAAATAAAAAATATTTGAATGTTTAATTAGTTTAGTCTGTTTTAGGACAACAACCCGGTCTCATTTTTATGTATGAATTTATGTTACTTTTTTTAGGGAGGCAAGCTGCCACCTGCTAGCTACGTTCGTGGTTAATATCACGATACATCATCACATCGCGATGTTAGACTGACGAAGTATCGCGATGTCAAAAATGCAACATCGCCCAGGCCTACTGCCTACTGTCCTGATAGAAGAACTTTCTGGTAACATGGAATTGTATAATTTAATTTAATATGATATTACCACTTTTTAGAAATAGTTTACTTTTAAATAAATATAAAATTTGTTTTGAATTGTTACCTGTAAACAAAAACTCGTATGCTCAAGAAAACGAGCAGCTTGCTGCCTCGTGTCTTAAAGTGTGAAAAAAAAAGTGCAAGGGTCTGCAACCGAACCGAGATTTTGTAGTTAGTATTTTCAAAGTATGATGTACTCCCCGTATGCTTAATCTTCAAGGTCTTACTATGAGCAATTAGCTCAATATTAGAAAAAATGATGGTCAATTGGTTCTGGGCATATGTAAGGTATCGAAGATTAAAATGCGACCAAAATAAAATATTTTTTTGCTGTTGTTTCTAATCCCCCCTGAAAGGAAGTTTTAGATGAGAACCATAGAAGATTTGAGCTGATTTCTTTGGCTCCAGTTTATAATTGCACAACAAGGTTCGTTGTCCGACTTGGCTAGATACCACCACAATTTTGACCTAGACCTCTCCCTCAGGTTCGACATCTGGGGGGAAGGGATCGTTCCTTCCTTACCCTCTGACCTCATAGAAGAGGATACCATATACCTCATAATCTAATATGATATTACTACTTTTTTGATATAGTTTGTATTTATATAAATAAAATATTTGTTTGGGATCGTTATCTCTAAATCGTAAAACTGTTTGTTCAAGAAATCGAGCAGCTTGCGGCTCCGTGTTTTAAAGTGTGTAAAATAATTGTAGGGATCTGCAACCGATCCGAAATTTTATAATTGGTACTTTTAAAGTTTGATATACTCAACGTATACTCAACCTTCAAGGTCTTACTTTGAGGAATTTGCTCTAATTTTAGAAAAAATGATGATCAATTTCTTCTGGGCATTTTTTAAGTATCGAAGATTAAAATACGATTAAAATGAAATTTTTTATTTGCCCTTGTTCCTAATCCCCCCCCCCCCCCCCCCGTGGATGGAAGTTTCAGACCAGGACCATAAAAGCTTATTTTTGAGTTGCTCGGCTCCGGTTTATAATTGCACAACAAGGGTCGTTGTTCGACTTGGCTATATACCACTACAATTTTGACCTAGCACCACCAGTGCCGACAACTGCATGTGGGGATCGTTCCTTCCCTACCTACTGACCTGATAGAAGTACTTTCTGATAGACGGATTTAACAAGGAATTGTATAATTTAATTTAATAGGATATTACCACTTTTTTGATATAGTTTGTTTTTATATAAATAAAATATTTGTTTTGAATTGTTATCTGCTAATGATAATCTTGTATGCTCACGAAAGCGAGCAGCTTGCTGCCTCGTGTTTTAAAGTGTGAAAATAAGTGCAGGTATCTGCAACCGAACCGAAATTCTGTAATTGGTATTCTCAAAGTATGATATACTCCACGTATTCTAAATCTTTAAGGTCTTTCTGTGATTAATTACCTCTAATTGTAGAAAAAATGATGGTCAATTACTTCTTGGCATTTTTAAAGTAACGAAAAATACGATCAAAATGAAATTTTTTTTTCTGTTGTTCCTAATACCCCTTTGGCAGGAAGTTTTAGACTAGGACCATAGAAGCTTTGAGCTTAGTTCTACGGCTCTGGTTTATAATTGCTACCACAAGGTGCGTTGTCCGAAATGGCTAGATACCACCACAATTTTCACATAGTACCCCAAGTGGTGACATTTGGGGGAGGGGATCGTACATTCCCTACCCATTGACATCACAGAAGAACTTTCTTGTAGACGGATTTATCATGGTATTGTATAATTTAATTTAATATGATATTATTACTGTTCAGATATAGTTTCTCTTTATATAAATAAAATATTTCTTTAGGATCGTTATCTCGAGATCATGATATTTTTTGTTCGAAAAAGCGAGCAGTTTGCAGCTGTGTAATTACACAACAAGGGTCGTTGTTCGACGTGGCTATATACCACTACAATGTTGACCTAGCACCACCAGTGCTGACAACTGGATGAGGGGATCGTACCTCCTTTAACCACTAGGCTTGGGCGATATATCGATACATCGTGAAAAACCGGTGTGAAGCCGACATCGCCAGACTGGTTTCATAATTTTCAAATCAGCTATACATCGTAACATCGCAATTTACCGGTGTCATAAATCTAGCGGTGTACGCATACTCGTGATTTCCCGATGTCACACAAACGGTTCCGATATTTCTGTGTGCGCATGCACGATGTTACCATGTCGCATCGCCTGGTCGACGAGTTCCCTGTGTCCGATGTTTGTGCGCATGCTCGGCTATACGATATCACATCCCTTAGCATGAAGGGACGACTATCCGGTTACACACTGTCAATACATAAACTGACGACTTAAAGTACTTGCCAGAAAATATGTGGCAATTCAAGGTTCAAGTGTAACTTCAGAGAGAGTATTCTGCACAGGCGGGAGTGTTATTCCAAGACAAAGAGCTGCATTGCTTCCAAAAAAATGCAGAAATGCAGGTATTCTTTGCTCAAAATAAAAGATATTTGAATGTTTAATTAGTTTAGTCTGTTTTAGGACAACAACCTGATTTGTATGCATGAATCTATGTTACTTTTTTTAGGGAGGCACGCTGCCACCTGGTAGCTACGTTCGTGGTTAACATCCCGATACATCGTCACATCGCGATGTTAGACTGACGATGTATCGCGATGTCAAAAATGTAACATCGCCCAGGCCTAGTCATGGAGAAAATTGGTGCTTGAGGTCAAAAATTGACCTGGAAACTACGATCCGGACGAAGATGACCCGCCATTCCAAGACATCATCACCATCCTAAAGAGTTTTAAAAAAAATCACTGTTCAAAGAATTGGAAGAAAAGAACTTCGATCAGAATCTTATTGGCGATAACATTCTAGGGAATGAAGTGCTAACAGATGAGAAAATAATTGAAGCAGTCATTTACCGAAAAATGACAGAAGAAGAACGACAGAATTCAGAAGCTAATAGCTCAGATGATAGTTACAAAAGAATAATTCCCACGGAAGGAAAGATCCGAAATGGTTAATATGAAGAACATGATTCCTTCGCCAAACTGAAGCGATATGGCGCCAATGTGACATCTCACATCGAAGAACCAATATGGCGTAAGCCAGCGGTTCCCAACCGGTGGGTCGCGACTTGATCCTAAAAATATTAAAATGGTCTTTGTGTACATTTATAATTGTAGTTTTTATCATCACCTAGGAACACTTGTTAGTGAGTATGAAACCACTTGTTGCATATATTGCAAACGTATATCTATTGTTAAATAAATAACTGTTTTTCTACAAAGTGCTTATATTTTGTCAACCATTTTCAAATCAGACATAAATTGTTTATCAATAATCAATCTGTATCTTCAAAAAAGCATATATATATATATATATATATATATATATATATATATATATTATTTATTTATTTTTGCAATATTTGATGGTAAATTATATATACATAAGGAAGAGATACGATACAAATAATGTTTTTTACTCCACCATGGACCAGTGGACCGTGGAGGTATTCCGATAAGGAAAGGTGGGTCGCCAGCTGAAAAAGGTTGGGAACCACTGGTGTAAGCTAACACAGCTCTTTCTGGCAAACCCACAAAACAAGGCAATTATTTTGCGCAAAAAACGACTTGGCGGGAAACCGTATTATGTTCTTCATATTTACTAAGGAAACTCCTAAATCTGCGATAAGGTATATAGAACAGCGAAACCGTTCCTTACCCGCTGATAGTATCTTTACGAAAAAATGGCGTGATTTTGTTTCAAAACAAGATTTGCAATAATAATAAAAAAATAATGAAAGTTACTGATTTCTTTAAACAAAATAAGTAAATATTTAATATTTATCTATAGTATATATACGTAGCTTTTAAAATCCGATTTACAAAATATAAATGATATTTTATACTTTTTCGGATTTACCAGACATTTATTCTGCACTTTAGGTTTGGTCTCCTACAGGTCGGTTAATTAGAGAATGCAGTTGTATGAAAGGTAAATCATATTTATATTAAGCTAGCTGAATACCCGTGCTTCGATACGGAGTACATTCAAATTAAATATAACGGTAAATGTATGCAATTAATTCAAAAAAATATATATATATATTTAGAAAAAAATCGTAACGGATATTTTTATAGACAAAATAATGTAGAAGAAAATATTCAAATTAAATCCAATAGAACATACTAAAGAATACAGTACAATTAATATAGTACAGATTGAAGAACATTTCTTTTACTGAACATTAATATTTTTTTGGATAATGTCCAATCGTCTGCCGCATTAGAAAGGAAAAATTTTTCTTTTGTCAATTCATTTCTTTGTTATGCACGTGACGCAAAATTAATTTAAAGTATCACGAAAAGAAAAGAAACCATGTGATCAGCATTTAATAAATTAAATTCTAAAAATTAATCTTTAAAAATTCACCAAAAATCAGAAAATGGAGGAAAAGACTCGAAAAGCTTTCATTTTAAAGGAACTTTTACGATCTTTCTCTTGACATAAATTTTATAACCCTCAGATCAATATTTAAAATGCAAACTTTAAAGAATGTTACAAAAATAGCTTAAAAATTTAATTTAAAAATATCTAAGAAGAATTTTTCCAAAATCTTTCTTAGTGCACCCCTACAGTATAAGAAGAATCGCCATGCAAAATTTCAATCCTTTAAGTCCAGTGGTTTGGTCTGTGCGTTATCTGTCAGTTACTCAGTCAGTCAATCAGTTACGGAACTGTTTAATATATGAGGCGGTGAAAGGCAAAATGGTGTAAGTTCAAAGTGTTTTACTGTAAACACTACAAAATATTCCACTACAAATTTCACAAATAATAATAATTTACAATTCCACTATAAATTGAAGATGGAGATTACATTTTTGCCCTCAAATAAAAAATGTTGAAAATGTGACTTACACCACTTTGCCTTTCACCGCCTCATATATAGATTACATCTATCACAGAAACACAACTCTTCGATAAGTAGTTGGAAATTTTTACTTACAATTCTTATTCGCAATTCTCAGATTAGCACGGTTATTGCACTATATTTTGAATTACCAATATCTTAAATGCTTGTCAAAAACATTGAATCTATATTAAAAGCTAAAATTAACAATTTCGTGTGATCTCGTGTAGATAAAGCCATGAAAGCAAAATAACTTTCAATAAGATAAAACTTGTTGTAAAAACTACTTCTGTAATTTTAGTTTGATATTGATATGCCTGAAAAAGAAAATTTGGCAGTATTCCTAACAATAAAAGACCTACCTAACGCTAATAAAAATAAAATATGTGCTGCCAGTAACAAGCTTTCAAAAAAAATTAAATTTCCCACCTTGTCTTAAGTAAAGGATTTCTTTGCATCTGTTTATCTTAAAAAGTGATGAAGCCTTCTTTTCTGGCTCTTTATTTAAGAGAGTCATTAAAGTGTTGAATAAACATAGTAAGGGAACTAGCAGGAAGGAAAAGGAACAAAAAGTTTAAATATTAAAGTCTGCTAGAAAAAACCGTAGGTTAAGCATATTTTTTCCTCTACAGTATGCGAATGTCATGAGACAACGAACGAAAAAGCTTTTTCATTTCTTTTTCAGATAGAGGTATTAATAAATAACATTTCTAAAGCTCAAATAAGAATCTATTGCATTTGCAGCCCTCGATATCTTAAATTACGCCGAGAAGTTGTAGATGGTTATATATATATATATATATATATATATATATATATATATATATATATACACTAGTTATAAAAATTAACGGAAAATCACAAAAAGTGGGAGAACACGTTCAAAACTAGGCCAATTTGTTTAAAATTTGAATATGTTGTTAAGTAAAAGATGCTGAACAATACTACATTATACAAAATAGTGGCGCTGCAGTCGGAATACATCATTTTCCAGGAGCATAAAAGTGCATGTCTCAGAGCAAGGCGACAATTGTCGCTGCGAGGCTGAGATCAGACATCTGGCATAGCCAAATTGTAACAATGACCTCCAGGCATCATTTGACCGAAGAACTGCGATGGCGAGCTATTGGGAGACTAGAGGCAGGACAAAGTCAGACAGAAATGGCCATATGGCTAAATGTGAGTCTGTCTGTGGTTCATTGACTTTGGCAACAATTTCTAACCACGGATTCGGCCTCGAGGAGGTTCAGCCAAGGACGGCCATACGCTACGACGAGTGCCGATGACCGATATTTGTCATTATGCGCACGAAGGAATAGAACCGCAACTCCGTCTGAACTCAGATCCTCCCTCGCTGCAAGCTCCAGAAGGTTGATATCAACGTCAACTGTGCGTAGAAGGCATCACGAAGGTGGTCTTTTTGACCAGCCATTTTTGTCCCACTCACGTCACGCCATAGGCGGAATAGTTTGCAGTGGGCACGTCAACATGTCCACTGGACGCGTGATCAATGGAGGGCTGTTCTCTTTACGGATGAGTCCAGGTTTAGCCTCCAAAGTGATAGTAGGCGTATTTTGATTTGGAGAGAACCTGGAACTCGTTTTCATCCATCACACATCCTTGAAATAGATTCATACGGATCAGGCAGTGTCTGTGTTTGGGGTGGTATCTCTTTGGCTTGACGCGCTGACCTTTCCCCGTGGAAATGTGAATGCTCACACCTATAGAGATCACATCCTTGATGCTTATGTGAGCCCTTATGCCGGGGCAATAGCGATGCTTTCGTGCTACACGACGATAACGCTAGACCGCACAGGGCTCGCATCGTGGATGCTTATCTTGAGCAGGAAACAATTCAGCGCATGGAGTGGCCAGCTCGATCACCGGACCTGAATCCTATCGAGCATGTTTGGGACGCATCAGGACGACGTATAGCTGCTCTCAATCCTCCTCCTAGGACCCTAGCCACGCTTTCAACTGCTTTGCAAGAGCAATGGCTCTCACTTCCTACAGAACTCATAGACCGCATAATTGACAGCATCACACATCGCTGTATGTGCTGTATTGCTTCTCGGGGGGATCATACACCATATTAAAGGTACTTTTCCTATACCAAACTGACACATCCGATTTGTTCATTGTATACATATGCTAGTTTCTATAATACTATAATTGTCTAGATATTTCTTTTTATGCTATTTTGTACTTACCTATGTGTTGAATAATGTGTATAAGTTTCATTAAATTCTACGCGTAACCTTTTGAGTAATCGTTTTTTTTGTGACTTTTCCTTAACTTTTGACAACCAGTGTATATATATATATATATATATATATATACAGTAACCACCTCTTATAGTGATCAGTGGTTATAAGAATCAACCGTTTATAAGAATCAATATCTAAAACAAAAACAAATGTATTATTTCCATGTTAAAATTTTTGCTTTAAAGAATCAATCCACCGGTTTTAAGAATCAGTTTACACTCTTCGCTTTCCTTTCATTTTTCCAAAAAAGCCACTTAAACCCTTAAAAAGTACGAAGTTCTTTCTTTATTCTTTTAAAAGAAAGAGTGATAAGATGGGATGGAATACAGTCGTAAAATGCATCAATTTCTTTGTTAGACATAACATAATAGTTTCCCTTTAAACGCTTTAGCTAAACACTGTCCTATTAACTTGAAAGTCGTGTTGCTACATCCAGTTTTTAGTTCATTTGAGCGCGTATCGTAAATTATTTTGGTTAGTACTAATTATTTATTTTTCTTAGAATTTATTTGGGTGCGTTGTGTTTTAATAATTATTTTGTTGAATACAACCCAAAGCCCTGGATGTCGAATTTAGCAACCGAACAAAAACCAATAAACTATTCTTAATTTTAGATCATGGAATTTAACACCAAGAACTTTCAAACTAGACTAACAAATAGATTTTAACATAAAAAAACTTAGTTTATTTACACACTTAATATTTACAAGTAACAAAAGAATCTTTAATTTCCCAAAATCAATGCAAAAAATTCTTATTTTTCACAAATTGTATTTATTATTACCTTGCCAAGGTTAGGGAACGTCCCGAGCGCAAAAACAAATAAACTTAACTATTAGTTCAACACTAAACACCTTCTCACTAAAAACCCCTTCCTTACGAAAAAAACTAAATTACCTCGCCTGATTTGGTACTGAACAAATCAAATTTGAGATTTAACACTCACCCCAATTGCTTTTCATCAACTCACGTTGCTATCTTGGCCTTCTCGCCTCGCCGAGGGTTCGAGGTCACGCTGCTACACCGGGCAGGGGGCATCTCTATTTCTTTCTCGATGAAGTATCAATTTTTCTTAGTTGATAATTGTAGTCGTGCTTTCCTTGGCACGTACTTTCACTATTTTGCACTGACGATGAGGATTTCTTCACGTCTTGAAACGGGGCGCTGGGCTCTCCTCGTCGTGTAACTTCTCGATCTCGTTCTCGATTGGGATTGCTTCTCGTCTTTGGCACGGGAGCTGGGTCTCTTGGTCTCTGCTGCAATCTGAGTGCGGACCTCTCTATCTTACTTAGTCTATTTTATTTTACTTAGTGGCCGTCACCGGTTTATGTGGAACCCTCAAGTCCACGTAAAGTATAACTTTTTAAGTCGTGCTGGAGATGGGGACCTACAGCCTCCTCGATCCATACTCTCTCTCTCTCTTTTCTTTTGAAAACTCCTTCTATATATTTTATTTTAATCCCCTTTCACACTTATGACTCCACCTTCTCATAAACTTCAAACAGCCAATCCAGACACCGTAAACCTTTCATTCGCTATACTCCCTTCACACTTTCTCATTGGCTTCTGAACTTAAAAACCTCACGCCCTCACTGCCTGCCCTTTTTAGACCACCCAAGATCTGCACGGGGCGATGGGGATCTCTGTATACCATAAATTCAATAGAAAAGACCTTTGTAACATGATGTCACTTTTTGGCTCCGTCAACTAATCTATCTCCATCTCAGATCTTCCCATCTTTAAATCTCATAAAGCTGTCTCGCACGGGCTACGTCCTAAATAACACTATTCAATGATTACTGTCGGCGTTAAGTTTAATTCCGGCCTTTTATCACCAACATGTAATAAAGCTAGCTTTATATTTAAAAGCGCTTTACTAGATTGACCCTGGGGCATCCTAAACGTGCGGTTTCGATTTCACTTTTCTCCACTGACAAACAAAGACAGGGACTCTTTTTTCCCACATCCTGATTGCGGCTTCCTGAACCCTGAAACACATAAATATTCGGGGAAGTGTCCACTATCACTTAGAAAAACGTCACATTATTAGATTCAGCATGTTATCAAACCGTGAAACGTAAGCTAGAAGGTGCATCTTGGTCTGACTATTGATATTGAAAGAGGTATAAACAGCCCCCTGAAAACTTCATTACGTCAAACTACAATAGAAAACTTTTTCTTGCATCCTTCCTGTAGTTGAAATGTTAAACTGTTAAGCAGGTATGTTGTAACAAATATTGGATTTTTTTCTTCTTTTACTATAATGATGTGTATCTACTTATATGTCTAGAAATTAAGTTGTATTTTTAAAATTATAAAAATAATTTCAATAAAAGATAATTAACGTAAATTAAAGAGTATTTTATAGTAAATTATCTAATGTATGTATATATTATCTAATGTATGTGTGTGTTCCTGTCCAAAAACCTAAATTTCGGCTATAAGAACCAACCGCTTATAAGAATCAAAAACAGTAATAACAAACGTGATTCTTATAAGCGGAAATCACTGTATATATATATATATATATATATATATATATATATATATGCATACACACACTGTCTACCAGTAAGTGTTTGGACACCCATGCAAAGGACGATATCTGCAGTCCTGATATACGTTGTTAAATATCGTGTAGGAAAGAGCATTGGCATTAGTGGCATGCAAGATGCCACGAAGTGCAGAGTTATCTGATTTCGAGAAAGGTTTAATCGTCGGGTATCACAGAAATGGCCGATCCTTAAGGGACATATCTAGCGAGCTGAATTACCCAAAATGACAGTGACCTATATGATTCAAAAGTGGAAGGTAAGTGGCGATTGTCGGTATGTGCCCCGAGTCGGCAGACCCACGAAACTGGGAGATATAGAGTACCAAAATAATAAATCAAAGTTAAAATCAAAGATACAAAGTACCAAAATAATAAATAAAAGTTAAAATTTTATAGTTAAATAATAAAAATAATAAAAAAACATAAATTTAACCAACTGAAAGCATATTCTTTGGCATTTGACGAAAGTACAGTTATCTCAAACTCATCTCAACTTGTGACATTTATTCGCGGTGTGAATGATTTATTCCAAGTGACAAAAGAAATGTTAAATCTTCTAAATATAAAAGACACAACTAGAGGAGAAGATGTTTTCCAGGCGAGTGAAAAATGTTTAGCTGAAAATAGCTTACATTTTGGGGCTCTTTGCGAATTAATAACAGATGGAGCACCTACTTTGGTAGGCAAAAATTAGGGAGGTGTAAAATTACTTATGGATAAGCTAGATTGTACAGGCATCATAACTAATGATATTTTTGCTATTCACTATTCGATACAATTTATGTGCTCGAGTTTTTTCCATGGATCACGTTATGAACGTATTTATAAAAATAGTAAATTACATCCGTTCACATGCTCTTCAGTATCGGTAATTCCAAGATATTTTAACAATGTTAGATGGCTAAGTCGCGGGAAATGTTAATCAAAGATTTTTTAATTTACGGGAGGAAAGATATGTTTATGAATGAGAAACAAGAATCTGTTCCTGAATTAAGTGATGATGATTGGTTATTAGACCTATGCTTATTAGTGGATATAACAGAAAAACTTAATCTAATAAATAAGGACTTTCAAGGGCAAGATAATTTAATAATCGATGCGTGTAACTTCAACAAAGCTTTTAAGAAGAAATTATTGTTATTTGAGTACCAACTTAGAAATAATAATGTTCAAGATTTTCTGCTGTTAAATTACTTCCCAAAAAGCCAACCTAAGAATTTCTAGAAATATGCTAATGAAATAATAACTGCATTTGATTGTCATTTCTCAGAATTAGCAAAATATGATAAAATGTTTGAAACATTTTCATGCCCCTTTCAGGTTGACGTGAACAGTGTTTCTAAAAATCTGCAAATGGAGATAATTGAGTTACAGTGGAATTCTGAAATGAAACAAATTTTTGCATCCACATCAAAAATTAATTTTTGCAATAATTATATTACATCCGAGAGATATTCAAACTTAAGATATTTTGCACAACGAGTTGTAAGTGCTTTTGGATCCACAAATGTATGTGAAACATTTTTTTCGAAGATGAAATTTGCAGAGTTCATCAAGTGCTTCATTAACTGAAGCCAATTTAGAAAACCAGCTAAGATGTACAACGGCGAACAAAAATAGAGATTTACAAAAATTAAGTGAAAGAAGGGATAAACAAAAAATTGATTAATTAAGACTCGAGAGTTAATTATATTGAATTATAGTTTAACAATAAAACTTTATTCATTTTGTATTTGTATTACATTTTTTATAAGCATGTTTACTTGAAGTGCTGTAACGTTACGCGCCATCAAAGTGGCCCGTGAAACCATTTGGGTTCGCCAAGCCTGGTCTAGAGCAAGGACACACCGAGGGAATTAGTGTATCCTACTGTAGGAAGAGAATTTCGAGGTATTTCCACAGTTATTAAAAGTTACTTTTTCTGTGTCTACTGTGTTGTCATTACTTATTGAATGTCCTTGGTATAATTCTCAAATAAATAAAAAAAAATGGCATTCTGTAATCAGAAATAAATATTAACATCCTTACGAAACACGTGATTGCTCTTTGTTGTAAAATACAAGCGGTCATGTGCCTTGACTGATTTATATTAAACTAAAGGGATATCATTCAATATGATGAGTTTCCGAGGTACAAATGCATAACAAATTTATTTAATCTCTATTTAGAACTAGTAGGCTTTTTGCAGGATGGAATTACTATTAAAATTAATTAACATTGTTATAGTTTTCAAAAGTGCAATGTCATATTTTAAAGTATTAAAATCATTAACCACCTCCCCCAAAACAAAAGGCAGCTTTTCAGAAGTAAAATCTTAAAAGGGAATCAACTCAACGATATAGCAATTTTGCAAAAAATATGCTACAGAATCTCAAAAGTTAATACTATAGATTCTCACATAGTTTCAGAACGAAGTAAACGATTTCCTTATTCAATTTTTCCCCAAAAAATTTAAAACGAAATCCATTAGACTTTATTACATCCATACCTTTTATCTTGGTAACAATGACTGAACCAATATGAAGAACATTTAATTTTTTTCTTTTTTCGTCCTTTACTTTACCAATGGCAAGCAAAACAGACAATCTTTTAATGCATCTTCAGAACTTGCAGGGGGAATGCGATTCAATAAAAACAAAGGACAGCAACAACAATTTACGTTATCAAAGTCAAAACAGCCAGTATGTATCTGGCTGTAAAAGGAAAAAAAATCAATACCGGTTGTCATACTGCTTGTGATATGTAGTTAAAACGTTGCATAATGATTAATAATGCATAAAACATAGCCACAAAAATAGACATTTTATGGTACAGAAATTATTCCAAGCATCCTTTGAAGTAGAATATCATAGATATTGATCTTTATTCGGTCCCAGGCAAAAAAAAATTATTACCCTATGATTGGTTTTTATAGGTCTTGTATAGATCTACTCATAAATCATGATATAAAAAGTATAAATCAATAGGTAGTCGTTACGCCTTTGATAACTTCACTGTCAGAGTATTTTCATAGTATATTCAGTAACATACGTTACTGGGAAAAACGGTTATTCAAGAATTCTGTGTAAAATGTATACTATACAATACGTAAACATGCATATGAATATAGAAATATATGTTTTACGTTGAAGGTTTTGGCACAAAAAATAACTGTTTTTAAACTACTAAACGCTAGTCTTACATAATGCATAACTCCATAATATCTTTTGAGCATTTATCGAGTTCTGGCTAGAAAACATATCCAGAAAAAAATTATTGATATTTTGAAGTTTATATGATAGGGATAAATAAATATGAATATCAAAAAGAGAATTATATCAGATAAAAGATATGCATTTTATATAATTATTCCGTAGGTTACTTTTCAAACATTCTGAAAATCGTATAATTTTTTTATGGTAGGGCCCAAAATCTGTAACAGTTTTCCCAGTTGAAAAAAAATAATTTATCCATATTTCTAAATGGTTACATAATTGAGAGTTTACTAAGTTTTTGTTTCTACTTATGGATGTGTGTAATAGATATTCAGGAATTTGATTTTATATGATTTGCTAATATTCATTTTGCCCCAGGAAGATTTTTTTTCTAGCCCTATTAGCGTTCATCCCGGATTTTTCCGTAGTTCAGATTCCTTAATCCTTTTAGGGGCAGCAACCTCCATCGTTTGCATGGTGCAGATTTTTTTTCCCGTTTTTTTTAACCTAAAGAATCTTTAAAATTTTTCAATTAAAGATTGTTAAATTTTTTCACTTCTTTAAACTGTTAACAGATGGCAGTACTAACCATTTTTCTGCTCATTTAACTGGATTACATTGAATGCAAGTGAAAAAAAAGACTAGATTTAGGCGTTTGCACTGTGCAAACAGCGCCCCTCAAAGGGTTACGTTCAAGCCCGGATTTTTCTGAAGTGGTTTTTCTCCGCGTAAAGCGTTCAGCGCGGATTTTCCGCAGCCATTTTTCTGTCAGTAAAGCGTGCAGCACGGATTTTTCTACTACTTCTTACACCCCCCTCGTAAATTTCATTGATTCACATGGGGGATGTTCTGCGGTTGAAGGGAGTTGAACGTAATTGGTAGATTTCGGTACTACAGTATAACTCGTGAACAATAGCGCTATGCACAGGCAGATGTTCTTTTCATTCCAATTGAAATTTTGTTTGGGAGAATTTCTCGTAAAGTTCCACCAGTTAGCTTTTATGTGTGACTATAATTTTTGAAGAATACAGTAGTTTTAAAATATAAATGATCAGTTGGACAAACCAGACAATTCAAACAATTTCCCCATGTCATTAACTAGTTCAGTCAATGAGTGCTCAAATGAGGGGTGTAGAGTGCATGGAATATGCGAGAATTTTTGATTTCAGGACTTTGTTAGGAGTAGTTAGTAGGTAAACATACTAAAAGTCCCCGCACCTGGGGGGGGGGTGACAACAAGTGCCTCCGCTAAGAAAAAAAAGTTTCTGTAGAATATTCGTTAGTTTTGAGTTTTAAGGACCGGATGTTCGTTAGAATGAGGGAAATTTTTTTTGCAGGATAAACGTTTTGAAGGCTTCTCATCTGTTCTTAAGCTCCTATATAATTTAAGACGCATAATTTCAAAGAGCTTAATAAAGCCAACTGTCCTCCTGATAAATAACCGCACCCTCATTGTCCAGAATGCGTTCTCTAGAAATATTATGAGTCATTATATGGCACCTTAATACACTGCAAGGTATCCATAAATATAATACGTCCGCAAAGAACAAAGCTTAGCTCATAACTTCACATTCGTTACTTCAGAAAATTGGAATAATTTTCTCGTTTTCAAGCCCAGAACATAATATTGAAAAAAATTCACATTGATTAAATACGCTGTCAATTATTTCTGTGTATTTATTGAAGAATGGGAATAAAAAACGTTTTATACCAGAACATTATTCTTATCTTAATGAAAGTGTTCTGGGCAGCGACCAATTCATTTCGCTAAGCTTTGGAACTGTTTTTTTTTTTTTTTTTTTTTTTTTTTTTTGGGTCAATTTTAATGGAACGAAAATAAATGCATTGTTTGTTTACTTTCCAAAAATCTTATGTTGTCGTATTGTAGCAAAAATAAATTTTAGGTTGCAGGATGCAGGACTAAGATTTAAATATATATTTCAGTTGGGTGGGATATAGTTATAAAATCACTTCCTCGCATCACTGGGACTGTTCAGTTGGTACAATACCAGCCTAGAGGTTAAGTGGCACGATATTTCGAATCTCGCCCCTAGCAGATAGTCGCAGCAAACTTTATTCTACATGTTCTGTTGCTTTAAAGGTTGATTGTATTCTAATTTGTCAGGAATTCCCTAGGCGTCGAAAATGTATTGCAATAATCTATCAGCTTTACAAAATAATGAAATTTGTTGTTGACGAATGTTACTGTTCATGCACTAGGAAAATATCCGTTAAACTAGCGATAAAGAACTAACAAATAGGGTGTCAATACGTTGCTGTAAATTTTACGGTAGAATCGAAAAATCAAAGCAACCTACATTTTTAAAAATTGCAAATTCTCATCGCTGATTCATAACTAGTGGTCAAACATATTTTCTTAGTCTGAAGGCAATTAAAGAGCATGCAGTCTCAAAGTTTGATGAAATACTAAGGACTTGGTAGAGTGCTGCATTCCCGAGAGTTTGTAGTTAATGCTATAACCCCGCTTCTCCCCCTTCCTAACATTTTATATACTTGGTCTGAAGTTGGTTTAAGAACATGCAGTCTGGAAGTCTGACGAAAGATCAAGAAATTTTCTAGAATTCCGAAGTTCCGAGAGGTGATAGTTAATGTAATAACCCCGCCTCCTCCCTTCCTAATATTTTATTTACTTTGTCTAAGGTGGTTGAAGCGCATTCAGTCTAGAAGTCTGACGAAAGACAGGAATTTGGTAGAATATCACAGTCCCGAGAGATGGTAGTTAATGCTATAACCCCGCCTCCCTCCCTTCGAAGTATTTTATTTACTTAGTCTAGGTGTGTTTGAAGTGCATCCAGTCTGGAAGTTTGGCGAAAGCCCAAGGTGTTCCTAGAATACTGCAGTCCCGAGAGGTGGTAATTGATGCTATTATTCCACCTCCCTCCCTTCCTAATATTGAGTGTGTTTGAAGCGCATTCAGTCTGAAAATCTGGTAAAGGACTCAGGAGTATTGTAGGATGTCGCAGTCTCGAGAGGTAATAGTTGATGCTATAACCACTCTTCTCTTCCTCAGTATACATTTTTTTCGTTTTTACAACTCTGAGTTTATACATTGTGACACGAGTCGAAACAGATCTTCCTCAAGGTTCTAAAAATAAATCCATTTAAAAAATTATAGTGTTAGAACATGCAATGACAATGGAAATTCTTTTGTTTTTTGTAAAACCATCCACTATCCATGGATTCTAATTGCAAGACTAACGGAATTCGCGCTGCATAATAGGAAGAAAACCGTACTTGAGCAAACACGATTTGTCCAGGTTCTTTACACCCAGTGCTTACTATTGACAGTACGTCCTGTAAGTAAACATATTCCCCATAACGTCAGCTCTTATGACAACATCAATAGTCTCACAACAGTCACTGACACCAGCCAAAACAATGCCATTTTCTTTTAGCTCTTTTATCCACGAGCCTTCATATATCTGTTGTATATTTTCACAAATTGTAGTTTGATCTAAAACTTCAAAATTGCACCTAAACATTTTATTCAAATTTTGTAATCTTATTTAATAACGATTATGCTTGCATTCCTTCGTAGTTATTCCACCGAAAAGCGAATGCATAATTTTTTCATGATTAAGGGGAATATAGTTAATTTCATCATCCACAGTTTTCAAAATACAACTTTTATGTGCAGTGGCGCACCCAGAGGGGAGGGGGGCAAGGGGTTCTGCCCCCCAAAGAAATAGAAATTGCATTATGAATCTTGATTTAGCATTATAAATATTTTTATCCGTTTATCTCGCCCCCCCCCCCCCTAAGAAAAAATCCTGGGTGCGCCACTGTTTATGTGACGCCGAATCTAGGAGTAATCGTACAACTCTTTCTTTATCATCGGATATGAATGTAGCTTTCAGAATTTAAAGACTTACTTTTGGGCTACGTTTAGAAATTGGACAAATTAACTTCAATTTCCGCCAATTTTTCCTCTTTTTTCTGATCAGTTTTATTTTGTGAATCGAGTACATCGCACATTTAAGGAACAGGTTTCTTAGAACAAATGAAGAACTTTAAAAATACTCTGCACTTCTTAACTGTATGTCTAGGTAATAAATATGCAAAGCAGCAGTGTTTATCTTTTACAATTTTTTGTTTTTCCTATAAACTCATTTTTTGAGCAGTAAAACATTCTGAACTTAACTGTTTTCTCCCTACAAAAAAAAAATACATTTCCTAACTTCTGGAATGGAAGCGGCTGTCAATAGACCCGCTGCATTTGGTGTTTTGATTCGCGTATAATCCGAACTGAAATTCGTCTTCTTGGCTGATTTATAATCTTGGCACTTTGTCAGACCGAACCCAGCTACAGCTAAGCATATTCTCTCCTCTACTTCTGTTTTGAGAAAATGCAGTAAATTGTCAGGTCATTCTTTCGCGTCACTCTTAGAGCAGGAAATGTTACTACGATTCCAAGCTTTCAAAAAGTCAGCTGGATAACATGAGTCAACCACTGAATATAAAAAAGAGGCACATTTTTCTGTAGTTACGTCTAGCGTTTCTAAAGCGCGTAAAAATGACTCTACCGTACAGAGAAATTAATTAATATTTTTATTTAGTTCGAACAGTTATAATTAATTTTAACAATTCTCCAACATTTACTTCTAGTATAATACCTTCCCTGCTAATGCGATATTTTAAACTCTTCACAGCCTTCTGAGAATTGGCGCCGTTTGGCGGAAAACTTTCAACAACTTCCCTAGCACGGGCACCAGCAATTGTTACTTGAATTAAATATTGCATTTTATCTTCAGGTGCTAATTCATCATCTTTATGAATTTGTTCAAATCGACTCCAAAATGGTAACCAATGTTTTATATCAACTTCAATCTGTCTAAATTCTAATCTAGGTAAAGAAAACTTTCTTTTTAAATTATTTACATCAGAAATAAAAGGCCGTGTCGGCCTTTTATTTAATTAAATTAGCAAGGAAGTACAATTGGCCTATCGAAGGTTTTATGGAGTGGAAGGTGCATATTTTACAGGATATAAAAAGGAATTATGAAGAGTATGGTGTGAAGGACAAGAGGGGTTTCTTTCTAAACAAAGTTCTATACAGTAAAATTAAAGGTTTAAAAAATAAGTTTATTATTACGGTTGTTGGTAAGGCTGCAAATAACTTCGGTTTTATGTGTAAAGAGTATTTTAAGCAGTTAATTTCTAGGGAATACAACTCAAATAATACCTATCAAAAAATTTACCTTACCAAAATAGAAATAGATAATAGGATTTTAGCTTTTAACAAAAAATTTAAGTTTAAGATTAATAGCATAAAATACCCTTACCTGTTTCCTACCATAAAATTCCATAAAGTACCTACTAAATTTAGGTTTGTTACTTGTAGTACAAATTATTATAATACTTTGTTCAGTAAAAAGTTCTTTAGCTATTAAAAAATTATTCTAAATAAAATTAAAGATTCCGAAAATAGCTTTATTATAAATAATAACCGGGATGTTCTACATTTTTTAAAAAGTAAGAATATAGATAGCATATACACGTTTGATTTTGAAAACCTGTTTACCAGTATTCCGCATGATAATTTAATGTTTATCTGTTCAGAAATGTATGATGCTTATTTAGATAGTACTTTAATATTAAAATGTGACTGGATTGATTTATGTAAATTTAATATTTTTGAAAACTACCTCTTTAATGGCTTATGTTTCTTTAAACAGATAAAGGGTATACCTATGGGAAATAGCTATTCTAGTGCATTTGCCAACCTATTCTTACATTTTTACGAAACTAAATTTCTTAACTCAAATAATGTTACCGGATTTAGATTTATTGATGATCTTATAATTTTTAACTGCAACGATTTGGAATTTCTTAATCAAATCTACCCAAAGGAACTAACTTTAAACCGGACTAACGATAATAATCTTTGTGCGACTTATCTGGATTTAAAAATTAAAATTCAAAATAGATAACTAAAAATAGGGATTTATGATAAAAGGTTAGATTTTAACTTCGAGGTTATTACGTTTACCAATTTCCATAGCAAATTAAACTATAAAATTTATTATAATATTTTTTACTCACAACTTTACAGAATAAAAAAAGTATGTAACAACGCTAGGGATTTTTTGGAGGCATGTAGCATTTTCGAGGAAAACTTAAGAAAAAACGATTTCCCTAAAAATTTCGGCAATTTAAAAGTTTTAAAAAAATGGCATTTAGACTCAGGAATTTTTAAAGATGTTTAGAATAGTATTTATGTTTTCATTTGGTTAGGCTGTAATGGGGGGTGGCGCTATAGTAATGTTACAATGACGTAATTTTTAGGATAGAATTGGCTGCTGTTTCGCCATAACCGTCACTTACGGAATTGGGGTGTGTACGCATCTTTTATTTTGCATTAGGATTTTGTGTGCTTGCAAGTAAGGTGCGTTGAGCCCATACTGTAAGTTGTGTTTGTCTTTTCATTTTCTTTTTGACTTATTGCTTCTTAGGGGGACTCGGGGCCTTGGGATGTTTTTTGGGCTTACCTGCATCCTATTCAGAAAGTTCCCCTTGAGGTAACTGACATGATCAGGCTCCCTGATGAAGAGACCTGTCGGTTACATCTATTGTTTTATGGTTCAGTTCCGGCACTTATACAGAAACCGTTGGTGCGTGGATGCCCAGAGTGCTTGATTTCTGTTTGTTTCTTGTCTATATTTGTATTATTTTTATCTATCTCTGTTGGATTATGCCGTGGCGGCCTTGTGGTACAGAGCGCTGGTTTTCGGTGTGGAGGGTGCTCAGATCGAATCCTGGCAAAGCGCCACTAAAACGCCTCCGTTTGTGTCGTCCCTTCATAGGGGTCAATGCTGGTCTGCCTATATGGCGGCCCCCGTAATAAAATGGCCAGCAAAACTACGGTGAATTATAGGTGAATGTCTTCACGACAAGTGCCTCCGCATTGAAAAAAAAAACATCAGAAATAACAGTAATTGGAAACGACGTACCTAGATTTGGAACTTGAATTTTGGCCAGTTCTACCTAGTTCATGATTAATTTTCACCAATTATGTTCATGATTCATCTTTTCCTTTTCGATTTGACTTTTCTCTATGAATTTTCGTTCCAAATTAACATTTATCAAAAGATCTTGAAAAAATTCGGGATCGTTTTTCTCAAATATTTAAACTCTCACTTTTTATAGACAGTTTTGAGCTTCAAGTATTATTCGCAATTTTTGCCCTGCAAGATGCTTACTCCCTTTTTCTTGTAGTATGAACTCACGGATTAGCAGCGATACAATCATTTCACTCCTTTCCTATACTCTGTTTCTATTGGTTCCCCTCTGCATATTACCTGAAAGTCTGCAATTGAGGGCGCGACCCAGGCATTCTAGTTGCGACCCATTTCCTATGGTCCTATGGTTACTTATTGAAGTTTTGTTCTTGAAACATTTTCTTGAAACCTTGATCCATTGCTTGAGAGTATCGAAAGAGTAGCTGAATAGTCCAGTAAAATTAGGTTTTCATTTCGCACTAAATAAAGGGGTTGAGATTTTTTCAGGAATGTGTAGGGGTTGGCCCCCTTAACAACGCCTAATAAAGTCCCCTCGATTTCGGGCGCCGCGGGGGGTGTCGGGGGGTCCCAAAGGTAATTTGTTTCAGTTTTTGGTGTTTATCTCGAAAACGGTGAGTCGCACAGAAAATTGTCAAATGCAAAAATTAAAGCTGATAAAATTCCCTTTCAAATGGTACATCCATGTTTGTATCTAAGTGTTACCGTTTTCGAGATATGAGCCGTTGAATATAAAAAATTTTCAAAAAAAGTTGTAGTGGTTCAAGTATCCCGTCAAACTTCCTCTTCTAACTCTTTCCCCTTCCATTTCTCAGAAAACTCGTGATAGAAAAAGTTGTAGAGGAAAAATTTTCCTTCAAAAATGTATAGATTTAATGCTAATTTATCTTCACCCGGTAAATAGTTAGAGCGTTTTGAAGTTTAGGGGTACTTTTCAACATTTTGCTAGTAAAATGCTCGTCACTCAAGTTTCGTTTCCAAGGTCTGTAATTCTCTTAATCACTTTGTATGCTGTTTAATTATATACGTATAGTCTTTATAACTAGCATAAATTATAAATTATGTATATCTGTATGTATAAATTATATATCTCATAAACAGAAGAACAGTTGTAGTACAAAGGAGGAAGTAAGAAAACAAACCAAAATGTATAAAAGTTGTTCATATAATCAAAAAATGGTTATCAAAAGTAGGTTCAAACAACAAGTACTTACACTAAATAAATTAGATATAATTTATTTCATCAACTGCTTTCCTATATATTAAAAGCCGTCAATCTGATACTTCGGAAAAAGTTTCAAACAAGTCAAAGTCTTCACTATCATTTTAGCTTCTGTAGAATGTCCGAAATTTTAACTGATTTCCCACAAAGGTGGCATCCCACTATAATGCCACGATCAAAGTCACTAAGCTCTTTTGACTTACTCATCGTCTCACAAACGCATAAATCTGACCTGACAAACCACTACCAATAGTTTCAGGAGTTTTAGGAAGAGTACTGGTAACTACAGTACATGGTCCGGACCCTCCACTGTAAACTACCAATACTTTTATAGCTTTCGGTTAAGAATCAAATTACGTCACCTGCTAGATCCATTCCTTTAGGGGGGTGTCCGGATACTTTTGGCCAGATAGTGTACAACGTATTATTGAATATTAATGAATTATATAAATTATTAAATTTACTTAATGGGGTCAGTACGAGCAAAGAAAAAGGAAAGGTACCTGTGGTGATTGAGATCGTGCTCATTTGGCGGGGCCTGGAACATGAGCAGGAACATTTGTTCTTCAGCTCCAGCAATATCTCCTGGTGAAGATTTGGAGTCATAAAAAACTTTGGCGACGTTTGTTGTTTCATTGGCATACCGCTGGAAACATTGTACTATTGCTGCTTTGCTTTTACCATAAATCGCTGACGTAGTGTCACATCCTGAGAAACTATGGATGAAGAGAATGTACTGGCTGAATGATAAGATCTGAAGATGTTGTGAAGAGTAGAGCCTGTTTTCTTTGTTGCCCCGTCCGGCCTTCATGAAAAACACATTCGTGTCTCATGGGTGAGTGCCACAAGTAAGACGAGCAGGTCTGTCTTCACCTACTATCACCATAGTTGAATGAGAGGTGTTTTGCCACCCACCTCTGACAATACTGCAATCAGCATCTCCTTTGGCTATAGTAGACTGTATTGTATACCTCTTGCACCCAAGGCCTGAACTAATATAGTAATGAGATTGGTTTTGCTCTTTTCATTGGAAAGGAAGTTTTCCTGATGAACAGTAGCCACCATGCTCTTTTTGAAGTCAATATCCACTGATGTTTTACTTGATGCTCTCCGATGTTGTTCGTCTCTTTCCGTGGAGTTCGTGTCTTCATAACCATCAAAAACCACAGCTGAACTGCTGCCGTAATGGTTGAATATGTACGATACATATTGATCGCAGATGGAGGCGAAGGTGGTGTTGATGTTCCCCTTTACTCTATGAAGCAAGAAGCCGCCATCGATTACCGTGAAACTGTTCTTCACATTGATCAGTTGATTTCATGTTGGGAAAGCATCATACAGTGCTGACTTTTTATTCCAAGGCCTGGTAGCAGTTTACGTTACTTGTTCCAATTACTCCCGTTGAAAGTGACATGAAACAGCACCCGTTGAAAGTGACATTTTCAGCAAAAGGCAGATGATCAGCCAGCCATTGAGCAAGCTTCCTTCTGTCTAGATCATCTTTGGTTATGCGTGATGCTCGAAACTCAACATGTTGTTCTCCGCTTGCAGTATGGACGCCACAAAATATCTCAAGTGAACTACATATTGCTGTAGCTGTGCGTGCTCCCACAACCCATTTCGCCAACACCGAATCACTAAAGCCTCGCCCAATTTAAATAATTCTCCTATTTTTAATTCTCCTGTTGTTAATTAATCTTCCGAATTGTTAATTCTCCTTCACTCTTCATGTCACACGTGAGTGTCACCTCATTTGCTATGTCAGACCACACACCAGCCATTGGTGTTCCAGTTATGTTTACAGTGAAGTATCCACGATCTATAAAATCCTGTTTAAGTTGAAGGTGGCGAGTTGTTAGTCCCAGCATGTCTTGTACATATAGGTGAGTTCACTTTGCATAATGAAAATGTCCGCTGGCATGGAAGTAAGGTATCATCATCTGGGCGCATGTCATATTATCTTCCCAGTTGCGCTGCGCTGCAATGAATTTTTCATCAACACCACCATTTCAAAGTCCTGGACCCACAAAGCTGCTGTTGGCCCATTACCTTTGAGACGTGACAATTCGTTGCTCAATATCCACTGAATGCTGGCAAGGGAGGTATTTGTGGAAATGTGTTGTGGAGTAATTTCTACTGAGGTCTGAAGTAACTGAACTACTTCTTCTTTTTCATATGGTGTGATATCTAAATTTTCCAAAATGATCTGAGCTAAAGTGACACTTTTGTATATTTTGGTTTGTTTTCTTACTTCCTCCTTTGTACTACAAGTGTTCTTCTGTTTATGAGATATATAATTTACACATACAGGTATACATATTTTATTATTTATACGGGTTATGAATATTATACGTATCTAATTAAACAGCATACAAAGTGATTAAGAGAGTTACAGACCTTGGAAACGAAACTTGAGTGACGAGCATTTTACTAGCAAAATGTTGAAAAGTACCCCTAAACTTCAAAATGCTCAAACTATTTACCGGGTGAAGATAAATTAGCATAAATGTGTACATTTTTGAAGGAAATTTTTCGCTCTACAACTTTTTCTATCAAGAGTTTTCTGAGAAATGGAAGGGGAAAGAGTTAGAAGAGGAAGTTTGACGAGATACTTGAACCGCTACCACTTTTAAACAAAAATTTTCATATTCAACGTCTCATATCTCGAAAACAGTAACACTTAGGTACAAACATGGATATACCATTTAGAAGGGAATTTTATCAGCTTTAATTTTTGCATTTGACAATTTTCTGTACGACTCACCGTTTTCGAGATAAACGTCAAAAACTGAAAAAAGGGGACCTTTGGGACCCCCCACGGCGCCCGAAATCGAGGGGACTTTATTAGGCGTTGTTCAGGGAACCAACCCCTACACATTTCTGAAAATATCTCAACCCCTTTATTTAATGCATGATTCGCCGCCATTTTGAGCTAATTTGACTGGACTAGAATGCATTACGGGGAACCTGAGTGAAATCCCTAGCCTCCGTCCTTTGCGAACGCCTTTTCTTCCCCTCCTTCGTGATGAATGATGTTGAAGAGCCTGCTTCCGGCCCGGCGTCTGATTCTCCGCCAGACCTTGCGGTCACTGAAATTCCACCGTACGATGAACTCTACAATTACTTCCGAATGCAACTATCCCCAAGAATTGGAATTCTACAATACCATACACTCCTGATATTCGGAAAGGACGCAATACAGAAATCCCCACACTCAAACGCAATAAGTGATTTCTGCTATAAATTATATATGTTGCTCAAAATAAATTGTACAGATATTAATGCTTTCCTAAATCTTAAACTGTTTGAACTTTATCATTCTAATTTCAACGAAGAATTAAACAAATCTCTTGTACACCTTAATATTAGCATTATTAGAATAAATAATGTATTTACTGTACTGTTACGGGTCATAATTCTAAAAGACGCAAATTTAACAATACTGATAGTTGCGGGCCTAACGTGTCAACATCTAACACATTTGATGTTCTCGTGAACGAAGAGACTTCAATGGACTTTCCCACCATCCAACCGTTTGTAGCGCCAACTGAAATTATGGACACTTCCAGTCCGGAAGCTGCTGGTGTTAACCAGTCGATAAGCAAACCATACAAGTTCCAAGTTTTCTTTGAGATTAATAAAAACTGGACATCTATGCTGAAAAATATTAAAGAACTTGCCGTGACTGTTGATGCCGCACTTTCTGGCACCCTTATTAAAATTGATATCGGTAGTGTGGACTCGTACCGGGTCATGCAAAAATACTTGGATAATCTCAACATCTCTTTCCGGATTATGGATCCCGGATCCGAACTCTCTCGGAAGTTCGTTATCAGAGGCCTTCCCTCTTGCACCCCTACGGGTCACATCGAGAGTGCTGTAAGGGAGATTGCCCTTGAACCGATTAAAATAGCCTACCTTACTACTAGGAAAACAAAACAACCAATGTCTCTTTTTGTGGTATCGCTCAGGCCTTCCCTCAATATTGACAATCTTGTTAAAATAAAAATCTGTCAGCTATCTTTGCGTGAAATTTGAACACTTTAAGAAAACTGGCTTAAGTCAGTGCTACCGGTGCCAAATGTTCGGGCATTCCTCTCTTACCTGTAAACTTTCCCCTAGGAGTGTGAAGTGCGGTGAGGGTCAATCTAATAATGAGTGCACCCTAAAAAAATATGATGCATGCACCAAGTGGGCTTATTGGAAGGCAGCCACACCGCTAATTACGATGACTGCCCCCTATATCCCAAAAATAGAGAAAAACAATCCCGATAAATTAACTGTTAAAATTATTACAAAAACTTCTTTGGATTAAAATCCAATCCCAATGAAATTTCGAAAAAAATATAAAAAATGGAATTTATCCCCTTTAAACCCCTAACACTTCAGCCTGGAAAGTGCCAATTAACACAAAAAAATTAATATCTCGCGAAGAAACTGTTGGATCACCTTCGCAGTGTATCATTCATAATACCAAGGTATCTTCAAACGTGTCTGCAACCAATTCAAATTGACTCGGTTCAAAAAATTAAAAAATCCCTTACTACCGACAAAATCGACCCCCTCCGAAACATTAAATCTTCAACCACGCTTTCCCAGGCTACTGAGACTACTCGAGCTCACACTGACACGCCCACCCATGCAGTGTCAATTTCTAGTTTTGGCGAAATCTTCAACGTTATTAAAACTGTCAAAGAACCGATGACGGAATTTAACATTGCTGATAATTTAGAACTTTTCAAATCCTTTGTTTTAAAGGAAAAAATCAAAGGATTCCCTTGTTTTAAAGGAAAACACAAATAACTCTGTTCAAGGACTTCTAGATATTCTTGATATTATTGCCAGTTACTTCAACCCCGGCCCGATCATGTCTAACCCTCCTTTATTCTCGTCACTGGGAGTTTTGTACTGGCATGCCTACAGCCTTTCCAATAAAATTAATGAATTTCGTTACTTTAGGGAAAATTCTAATATTGACCTCGCGCTAATTCAGGAAACCATATTTACTTCGCCCTATCGCTTTAACGTATCCAACTATACCTCTTTTTCGCAACTACCGCCCCTGCCAAATTCAAATTTGAATCCCGGTGGTTGTGCCACTATTTATGTTCGCAGAGGTTTAAAACACTTCCACATTAAATCTATTGACACGGTAAGAGCTGAAATCACTTCTATTGTGGTTATGGCAGATAGAAATACCAAAATTTCGAATTCCTCCGTTCATTGACCCCCCCCCCCAATAAAAAAATTTTGATGTCCAATTTCTCTAAAACTGTCAGCTCCAAAACTTGCTGTATTGTTGCTGGCAATTTAAATGCGCATCATATGGCCTGGAGCTGTCGCCATGCTAATCCAATGCAGGTCCAGCCCTTAAAAATTTCTTTACTGATAACACGAACATTAAACTTCTTACCCCTCCCTCTCCTACGCACTTTTTCAAAAATGGCTCATCCACTATCGACGTGGCTGTTATTAAAATCATTCCAAAACCTTTCACTATTGAAACGCTTGATATTTTTGACTTGGAGAACCTCCCCGTTTAAATTACTTTCGATTAGAAGGTCGACACTGAAAATCCGAACACTCCAACCTACACTAATTGAAATCAGTTCCAGGATATTCTAAATTGCTCCCACCTAAATTTATCGCTCTATTCGTAGCACAGAGGACATTGAGAGTACAACCAAAAATCTAAGTAATTCTATAATCAGCGCCAAAATTAGTTCTACACACGCCCTTAAAAAGCCGCGTTTTCATAATCTTCTAGCGAAAATTGTTACCCTAATTAAAGACCTTAATGCGGCCCGCAAACTATTCCAATTTACCAGTCTCCTCGAGCATAGACAAAATTATTGCTTCCTTCGTGCCAGCGTCCGCCGTGTTAATAATAAAATAAATTGTTAACAATACGCCAGTTTAAACAATAAAATTTTTCCAAATTTATTCATAGCCTCTCCCCTGAAGATAATACTATTTGGCGGTTCATCAAAACCCTTAAGTCACAGAGTTATAATTTTCCACCCATTCATGGCCCCAACGGAGTTGCTTTGACCTGACACTTATCGTGATCAGTTTTCACCAAATTACAATAATGTTGATGAGGAAAACGATAGAACTGTTCTCACCTCTGTTCAAATTTTTTCTCCTCCCCTCTTCTACCCACGAAACTAATCCGACTTCTGTTGCTGAATTCACCCACATTATTCAAAAACTTAAAATTAGAAAAGTACCGGGTAAGGATAATATTAATAATTCCGTCCTGAAATATCTCCCTATTAATTTTATAATGTACTTAACCCCTTGACTACCAGGACGTACGCAGCGTTCTCATTTCATTAATCAGCGACCAGGAAGTACACCCCGTACGTCGTTCACTACACAGTAATGAGTACATATTTGAACCAGATTGGTCAGTTATATGCAACTGATATAGCATGGTACTGGTCGGAGGTGAGTAGTAATGACCTTGATTCTACTACAAGGACTAGATGGCGAAAGCTAGATGGCGTAAGGAGCGGCGGGGAATTAATTCGCATAATCGCGTCAAAAATCAAAACGTCAGTGATTCGACTGTTGTCTGTGTTCACGTGTTTTATATTTGCTCGTATTATTTATTTTTGTCATGGATGGTGAAAGTAGTGATGATGAAGATTATATTCAAGGGAGTGAGAACGATTTAGGGACCAGTGACTCAGAAATTGAAGACGTATCAGATGAAGATATAGAAGCCAGAACAGTTTGCAATTGGACCTATGTTGTTGATCCTTTTTGTGATAGTTGCAAAACGGAATTGAAAGAATTTGAAAATTGATTTGATATCCACCCAGCCGTGGACATGGCAGAAATGGTAAGTTCCCGAAAATGTTTTGAACTATTTTTTCGAATGTAATACACCATCTATGTAAATGGACCAATGAACGTGCAAACCAGTACTTCGAAGAAAATAACTTATTGAAAGTCTGTGGGCTGACATGGCGTGAAGTGACAATACCAGAAATTTATACATTTTTCGCATATATTTTTTTGATGGGGCTTGTACGCTTTCCAGAAATGCGTGACTATTGGTCGTCTAGTAACTTGTGTGGCGGACCGAAATGTTTTGATGGAAAAATAATAAGTGGAAATCGTTTTCAAAGTATTTTAAAATTCTTGCGTTTTTAGAGTCCACAAGCAGCGAAAAAAGGGCGCCCAATTACTCGATTTGCACAGTATTTAGCAATATTGCGGGAGTGCAGCCAACTGATTTTAGATCCAGGTGAACATATTGCAGTTGACGAGTGTTTGATGTTGTACAAGGGGCGACTACATTTTCAGCAATTCATAAAAGATAAAAGATCCTGTTTTGGCTTGAAACTTTTTTGCTTATGTCCAAGTGATCCCAAATTTGAAGGATACACATGGGATTTTTCATTGTATATTGACAAGAATATTTATGAAATGCCATTGCTTCCAGATTCAACGGATTTACCAGTATCGGAAAGAATTGTACTGTACTTAGCTCAGGATCTTCTCAATGAAGGGAGGCACATTGTTATTGATAATTGGTACCTATCTGTGCGTCTTTGTGAGTACTTATTAAAACATGACACTTATGTAACTGGAACTATCCGGACTAACAGTGGTGTACCAAAGCAGCTTGTGGAAGAACCACTTGTTAAGGGAACATCCTTATTTTTACGAAATGGTGACAATCTTTTAGTAAGATTCAAAGATAAAAGATATATATATATTCTAACATCACGGTATGATGCTGGACTGTGTGAAAAAGTACGGCATTGTTCTGGTGGAAAGCAAGAATTTCTCTATAAACCATTGCATATTGAAAAGCACAACTTAATGATGGGATCTGTTGACCATGTCGATCAGTTACTGCAACCATATAATCCAACTCGTAAATCATACACGTGGTTTAAAAAGTTTGGTATTCATATAGCTTCTAGAATGCTTTTGAATGGTCTTGTCATTCACAGAAATGCTGGTGGTCAGTATGTTAGGTTCAAAGATTTTATTATAAAATGTTCCGAAGAATACTTATAGAGTACAATGACAGTTATAAAAAATGTTTTCTGCTGGTAGTAGTAAAGGAGACGAAACTAAAACTCTCCATCAACTTGTTCAGATTCCAAGCATAGATCAAAAGAAACGTCCCCAAAAGCGATGCTGTATTTGTACAACTAAAAATGTTAGGGAAGATACTCAGCTAATGTGTTCTGGTTGTGAAGACTTTCCAGGACTGTGCTGTAAAAGTCGTTTTGAGAAATATCATAAATCTTTAAAATAAATTCCTGAGTTCTATGTTTTAATGTATAACTGTATATCAGTGTATGTATATAATATGTAAGTTTTAATATTATACTATATTATACATATTATGATAATGTCGTAAATCCTTTTAAGAACTTTAAATTCTTCACTACTTCATTACATCACAGAAGTTTTTAAATGATTTAGGACACGAACATTTTACACCGCATAGCCTGGTATATAGCCCTTCACCGGCGAAATTAAGCCTGGTAGTCAAGGGGTTAACCGTCATTAGAAACGCGATTCTAAAATTTCACTATTTCCTTACTTGTTGTTAAACTGCCATTATTAGCCCTATACCTAAGTCTGGTGCCGACCACAATCTTCCTCAAAATTACCACCCCATCAGTCTACTGGGTTCTCTCAGCGAAATTACTGAATTTGTTATTTATAACAGAATCTCTAAATTTCTCGAGGAAAATAATAATATCCCTGAACAATTTGGGTTCAGATCCCAACACAATACTACCCATCAATTGCTACGAGTAGTGGAATTTGCCAGCGATGGTCTGCAAGCCCGGAGACCCACCGGCACTCTATAGACATTAAATGCGCTTTTGACAAGGTCTGGCAACCTGGTCTTAGCCACAAACTTATAGAAATTAACATGCCTGTTTCCTTGATTCACCCTCTCTGTAATTATCTCCATAACCGCAATTTCGCCATCCGCATTAATAACGAACTTTTCCGGAATAGTTACATTTCCTCGGGCGTTATTCAAGGAAGCATTCTAGGACCTACCCTGTTTAACCTTTATCTTAATTACATTCCCAGTGGAGTTAATACTCTTCTTGCTCCTTACGCGGACAACACAGCTATCCTTTCTACTTCTTACAACATTAATTACCTTGCAAATCAGATCCAACGGCAAATTGATATTCTCGATAGTTGGTTCACGTGATGGAAAATAAGAATCAACCCCTCTAAATGTCTCGCGATCTTCTTTTCGAATCGATACTACAAATCTCCTCACCTCTATCTTTATAACACACCTATTGACTGGGAGAATATAGTAACCTATCTTGATGCTACCCTTGAACGCAGGCTGACTTGGAGTCACCACGTCAACAAAATTGTTCAAAAATGTACCTCTGTCACCATGCAACTCCGTTTATTAATCTACGGCCGCTATGTCTGTATGAAAAACAAGGTTTCCGGTTCAAGCAAATTATTCTCCCCGCTGCCCTATATGCTATTCCGGTATGGTTTTACCCTGCGAAAACCCACATTAAAAATTGGAGGTAATCAGAACAAAACTCTTCAGCGCATTCGACGCGCGATTCGTTACATGTCAAGTAAAACCCTTCGGCGAGACTTCGGTATTTTAACTTTCACAGAAACCTCTCATTAAAATATCTAAAGATTTTTATTAATATACTAGCTGAAGTACCCGGCGTTGCCCGGAATTTTAAGAAGGTTTGTTAACAAAAATCAATTTAAAAACTTAACACAATATAAACTACATAGCAAAAAAATAAGCATGTGAAATGTTATACATATCTCAGTATTTAGGTAGATGCAGTCTTTCATCATTGTACCACTAAAAGCTGTAAAGTAAAAATGTCAAATTGTGGAATGTTTGTTAACCAAAATCAATTTCAAAACAAAACACAGTATAAATATCATAAAAAAGCATGTGAAATATTATTGGGGAGAATTATTGGGGAGATTATTGACTGTTATTGGGGAGAAATTTACGATCAGAACTTGATCTAATTAAACCAACATCAAGATTGAAGAATAATGCCTCACAGCCAGATTTTAACAAAAGTTACAGGCTCGGAGAAAGGGTTCAATCTCGAAATTATATATCATCTAACAAATGGAGATATGGCACCATCGTTGAGAAACTCGGACGACTTCATTACCTCATAGAGTTGGATGACGGATATGTGCTTAAACGGCACTTCAACCAGCTAAGATCCTGTCAAGTTGAAAAGACATTAACTCCTTCTTTAGATTTTTCATGGCCCAAGAGAGTTCACTTCTCGCTGTCATCATCCAGTCCTTCAATTTCCAGTCATCACAATGGTATTTCCTCGCAACAGCACGGCCAAGTTCCTGCACATCAACCTCCAATGAATGTTACTTCCCGAAGTGTAAAACTCAATGATCCGAATTCTTTTCTCCAGTTACCCTCAAGCTCCACAGTACCACAAAAGAACAGAGTTAAAACAACATCTGACTCCAGCATTACAGATCATCCAGTCCCATTGGGAAGATCAACTCGTCAACGAAAACCAGTCGTGAAGCTAAATCTCTAACAACAAAAAAAATGAAAATTCGATGTAATTTAATCTTTATTTCAATTTCCTTCACTAATTTACAATTTTTATATAGGTAAATATTTAACGTTTTAAACAAGCATCGGAGAACTGTTATGTATTAACTACTGCTACTTCCACTACTACTATTTTCTACTTTCGCTTCTATCCACTTTTAGTGTTCTTCTGTTCCTGTTGATGTCGTTCAATAAAACGTATAGTTGATAATGTCGGTCATTCGTCTCCTCAATGATTCAACAAAATAATTACACCAATATCAAACAAATATTTAACAACTATCAAAAAATTATCTACGAATCTGAACAACAACAACAACAAAATCGTAAAAATCTAAAGTTGCAAAATACTACAATACAAGCCTTGTACTATTATATAGCGTGTGTTTTTAGCATCGCTACTCGTTTTTCCGGATTATAATTTGAGCACAGTAGATAATTAATACCTGTTAGGTATTCTTCATTATCTCATCAACAATGGTAAATAAATATTGAAAACTTTTTATTCGCTAAACAGTTTCTTTAATTCAATAAAGCCGTGGCGACCCCCCCCCCCCCTCCCAGAAAACCCTTCACGACCCACAGGTTGGGAAACACTGATCTAAGCAGTTTTGTTTTAAACAGAATAACCTCTAACTTAAAAAATGGGTTTATTATTTAATCCTATTAACCCTTTTGAGGGCGTGGCCCATGTAACGTAGTTAGCCCAGTTTTTCCTATTGGTCCTAGGGGATGTTAGGCTTGTTTCACATTTACACGACATTTATCGTCTGTCGTTTAAACGATGTCTTGTACACTTTATCGGGGCGAAGAGTGTACGGCTGGTTTCACACTTGCCCGAGAAATGTCGTGGTCGTGTAAACGACACACGACTGTCGTGCTGCAGTCGTCAGGTCCCTCGGCACTGGACGACTGTCGTTGTAAAAGGAAGAAAAAAAGAAACCGCCTCGCGGGTAAACAAAGTTTCCAGAGTCAGGGGGCGGACGAGCGACACATAACTCACGCTGTCAGAAGCTTATACATACCACTACATGTTCCAACTGATAAAATATTCTCAATAAACAAATACTGATTTCCACATGCTATTTTTCAGCTGTCCTTTAAAAGGATAATGGGAAAAAACGGGTTAATTAAACAACGGAACGGATTTTGCTATCATTTATCATTACCTACAGACAGGGGCGTGCTTAGGGTTTTAGCGGCCCTGGTCGAAACATATTTACTGGCAATCCAATTTCTCTACGTACTGAGTAATGGTTCTTGTAAGACAACCCCGATTCCCCACCCCCAACCCGAAAAAATACTGCATCCACTACGGATTTTAGTAAGTATTACTTTTAATGCATTACGTTTCGAAAAAACCTACATTATAGCTACGTAAAAGAAAATTATACATGAAATTACAATTGGTCCATTAAAACATAAACTTAATCAATTTGTATGAATAATGAAACAATGGAAAAATTATTTACATGATTTAGACCAGCTGCTCTCAACCTGGGGGGCGCGGCCCCCTGGGGGGGTGTAGAAGAATTTCAAGGGAGGCGTGATTAAAAAAGTAAAATAAAAAGTAAAACTAACTGTAATTTACTGTACTCAATTTTGCGGTCACAATTTAATCATAACATATTTTCGACATACGAACACGAATACGATAATTGTCGTACACGATAATTGTCGCAATTGTAAAAACACTATAATTGTCACACTTCTGGACGTTGAAAGTGACCTGAGGTGAGCTTTGTAACAGTTACAACCTAATATTCAAAAACTTGTCAAGGACAAACATTGTGAGCCCTCTCATTAATGTTGTGAAAGTGACTTTTATTACATGCCAACCTCATATAGATCCTTGATTACCTCAAATATATTTGATGTGTATTTAATACTTTGATTTCATATGTTCTAATAATGATATGGTCCAAATTAAGATATGTGTAGTAATATTAAATTTTTTGTATGAAATTATCTATTCTATATTTTCATTTAATAACCGGCTTCAGTTTCAAATTCCGATTGTACTACATGTATTGACCACATATGCTGGTAGTGGTGGTGGTGGGGGAGGGGGAGGCGTGACCTCACATCACTGTTGAAAGGGGGGCGCAGAGACTGACAGGTTGAGAACCTCTGATTTAGACAATGTAAATTATTAAAAACAAAAACTTACATGTGTGAATTTGCTAGTTTTAAAGCAATTTTTCTTGCTTTCTGAGCAGTAAAATTGTCTATCATAAGTGAAAAGTCCAAAGATGATGAGAGATCATTTTCATTAGAAATTAGTGCCAAGGAGGACAGGCGTACAATCCGTATTCAAAGCATACTGATTGTACTTGCTTTGTAATGTTTTCAATTCTTCGAGAAGTGGGAAATAAAATCCATTATAATGATAGAGAGGACAAGTAAAAGCCATTTTTTGTTTATTCTCACTCCTTCAGCCTTCAGACTCCTTTCTTCCCAACAGGTTTTGAGCGCATTTACTTACTTGTCTACACTCCCTGGAGAAATATCTTGTCTGTTGTTTGCTTTCAATAGACCAAAAACTTGTCCAAATGTTATTAGTATTTGTTCACGTTTTTCTCAGTTTGCAACTATTCCGTAAAAACGGACAGATTCCAACAAAACGGTTTATAATTCTTCAAATGACTGTATTGTAGTGACTGACAGATAGTAGAAACTGATATTGAAAAAAAAGGATTGATAATCAAGGTTTTACTATTACTGAAATGAAGATAAATCATGTTTTTCAACTGAGAAATTTTTCGAACCAAAAGGGTAGTTTGCCAATTAAGATTCTTTTTGTGATTCTTTTCAAAAAATCGAAACAAATTTTTTTGTAAGTTGAATTATAGAAACCGCGAAAAATGAGGGATTTCTTAAAATACCCGCAACGTTTAGAAAAGTGTTGCGATGAGGAATAAAAATGGCGGCCCTAAATTTTTCGTGGCCCTGGGCGTTTGCCCAGTTCGCCCACCCCTAAGCACGGTCCTGCATACAGAGGTTGTGTTAGATCAGTTTTTTATCATGGGAGAAATTGATCTAGAAGTAATGATTACTTTCATTCATGATCGTCCAATTTTACGGGACAAAACTCAAGAATTCTATAAGGACAGAATCCAAACAAGAAGTGCTTGGGTCGAGATTTTTAGAGAATTAAATGATGGTTTTGAAGAGTTGGGCCAACAAGAAAAAAAACGAATATGATAACTGAAATACTGCATTTATTCAATTAAATACAATATATTAAAAACCAGGGTGTAAATGATTTTAATCAAATGATTAAAATCAGTAATTAAAAACATTATTTAAGGGGACTCACTACCCTTAAATCTTTAAAACATTCGATTTTTTGAAAAAAAATATATGTTAAACCCTGATTATTTCTGAACAAAATAAAGCAAACCGCATGAAAATATTCCTCTTAGTTCCGGAGATATTGATATTCTAAATATTTAATTACTGATAAAGTTTATGGCAAGAAAAATTTTAAACTCATTTTTCTCAAAATGTAATTTTGCATCATTCCGCAACTGATATCTCAAAGACTATGAAACATAATTCCATGAAATTTTTATCACTGCATAAGCATGTTATTTTATTGCGTTTGTACTAGAGTTATTGCAATGACTGCACATTTTGTTAGTTTTTCAGGGATAAATTAATGCAAAAATTTAAGGAGATTTTAAATATATTTTGAGCAATTTTAAAAAACTGAAAAATATTTTAATGTTGAATATCTTTATGATCAATTGTATTTTGAATTATTTATTTTAAATATAACACAGGAATTATGCATTTAAGTGTAAAATTAATTTCATAGTTCTGCGCGCAAGCCAGTATACAAAAAAAAAATACTTAAAAAACTAGGTATATCTAAAGCATTGAAAAAAAATATTTAAAATTATTTTGAGAGTTGAAAATTTGTTTATTAAAATAAATATATCAATTTAATATATATTTAAAATTTGGAAAAATTGGGAGTAATTTGAAATAGTTACAAAGAGTCAAAAAGTATGAAAATATGCCTTATTTCCTCGACTTAAGGGTCGTGAGTCCCCTTAGATCAAATGATTTTTTTTTTAATCATCGATTTTAATAAAAAAAATTAATTTCATGCATTGCTTTGAACATTTTTTGTATATTTTCCTAAGGGTATTAAATTTAAATATAAACAGGAAAGAAAGGAGAATTTTATGTATATCATATATTTCAACTTACTCCCTTTATCTTGATTGGCCAGATTTGTTTCTGAGAATAAGTCAGACAACAATGGGGGAAATCAATGGCAATCCTAAAGAACTGTATGGATCAGGAGTTTGATATAACAGAGATGAAAATTAAAAATAATTTTATCGACAATGATCAGCAATGTTTGAATTTGAAAATGTTTACTTCCTGCATTACTTATATAGTAGTATAGTATATAATTTTAAATATATGGTAGATATAATAGTTTATATCACATAAAATTTAAATGTAAAAAAATCATGATTTAAATAAAATAATCTGATTTTTTTTTAAATCATGATTTTTATACACCCTGTTAAAAACGGTTTAATTTTCTCATAAGGTGAATACAGTAAAAACATATCATGAATTCACTCAAAATACAAAGAAATACATTAAAAACTAATAAACACACATATTTTTAATTTCATATTACGTGAGTCTGAGTGCTTGTCGGTTCAACTAGATGTCGTTTACACGACAGCCGGGTAAGGCCGTCTGCACACGGAGCAACGCAACAGAAACTGATAACTGACTCCAATCACAAACCGGTCCGTGGTGAGTCGTAACCTATGTAATTGAATGGAGCCACGCACACGGCGCAACTGGTTACAAACCCGTGATCAACGCGTTTGTAATCAGTCGCAGGCAACTCAACGTGTCGAGCCGCTAGCAACTTCAGTCGCCAGTTTCTCTTGCGTTGTGCGTGTTATTACACAATCTATATTACAGCCGCTCTTTTGGCAAGCTGCCAAATGACGTACACGAGTCACGTGACTTCTGCTTAGCAATGAAATGAAATTCTAACGTTTTTTGTTGTATGGAATATGTGCGCCCATATATACAGTCCATTTCTAAACGATTGATCAAAGACAATCTATTGTGACGATTTTTTAAAATAAATTAATTTCTGATAATAATTTAACTAAAAATAATGCCCGGAATAACGATGTTCTTCCTTCCATCACAGGTCGCAAACTATTGATTTGAATCACTTTTGAGTCGGCCCGTGTGCGGAGCCGCATCACTAACGAGTTTGCAACCGATAAGCAATTTCAGTCGCTAACCAGTTCAGTTTCCTTTGAGTCGCTCCGTGTGCGGACGGCCGTAGTGTGAAAAAGATCCACTGTCGTGTCGTGATCGGCTAAATGTTGGACGACATCGTTTAAACGACAGACGATAAAAGTCGTGTAAGTGTGGAACAAGCCTTAGTAAAAGAGCATGTGGGATTAAAAGCACTTTTACTTTAACCCTTCAGCGGGCGCGCCTGTATACAAAGTGCAGCATTTTCGTAATTTTGAATGGTTTATTTTTACATGTAAGGTTTGAATGTTCTAAGCGGTTTCTATTTAAAGCTACACCCTCTCTAAAGCAGGTCTGATTTTCTGACCCTTGTATTGACCCTTGTACCCTCCTACCTCCACTCATTGTTGGTCGTGATTTAACCGTGGTAAACCAACGATTATACTGGATTACCATACGACAAAAGCAGGAGTTGATGTACTCGATCAAATGTGCAGCTATTACACGGTATCCCGCATATCACGAAGATAGACAATCTCATTGGTTTTTTTATAATGTTTTTGGGCATGATTGGAATGAATTCGGAAGTTTTCCTTAGATCCAATAAACCGAACAGCTTTGAAATAAGGTGATTGTATCTACATTCTTTGGCCTTTAATTATAAATATATCTCACTATTATCAACGTTTTATATCTTGTCATAAAACGCAGAATTATTATTTTCAATTTGAAAAAAATTTCATTACAAAAGGAATAATCAAGCTTGAAAGAGACGTTACACTTTGTGCCACGAGCACCTGCCGGTGTTCAAAAAAATTGGCGCGCCCATCGAAGGGTTAAAAAAATTTATGCAATACTTATCTACATAATGTGGCCTTATAATGTGGCCTTAATAGAAGCATTTTTGGTATATATTGCAACATTTTTCATGTATATTTTTAGAGGTCCTATAGCAAATTATATAGTAGTAGTGTCCGATCGTTTATTTCGTTTCTAAACCTTTAAATTTTGCTGTTCTTCCACTGTGAATTTACCTCTATTCATCTTTTAAGTTAATAAGTAGTTATTTGCGACGTCAAGATAAAAACAGAGAAATAAGAAAGACATTTCATTCAGTTTTTCTCTTCCTGGAAATGTATAGTGTTTAATACCTCGGATAATGTTTTAATTAAAAATGAAACGAAAAAGTAAAAAAAAAAAAATTGTAAAAGTTATCTTCCTGAAATTGCTGAAATAATGTGCAAAAGAACTTTAATGGTCCCCCAAAAGTGCCTAGAAAGATTAAAGCACCGAAATCCAATTAAACGGTTTTTCTGAGTTTGCAAACGAAATGAAAATATTGAATAAAAATGAATGTTAAATTTATCAGTTTGTGAAACGTTTTTCCCCCTTAATTAATGTTATTAACTGAGTAATGGAAATTTTTAATGAATAATAAAACTTAATTGGACGTCAGTGGGCTCTAATAGAATTTAACTAAAACTATCAGATATCGTCTATGGCGAGTATCGTAGAGGAAACCGCCATGCTTTATTAAAAGAGTACTTTAATTTATAATAATACTACCATTTATGTATCATAATTAAATATAATTTGACTTTAGTGCATTTAAAATACACTAAGGGGACTGAAAATTACAATATAATGTCGTTTTGGATTTTTGTTTCTTGTTTACGCTAAAGTATCTCTTTTCATCTACTGGGAGTACCCAACTTCCGTTTAAACAACTAGTTCCGTGAAACAATAAATTTCCATCGATTAAATTAGGGTTTGTTATCCATTTAATTATAATGATATTAGAATTCATCAGTTCACAATTAACGTAAGTTGAAAAGGACACTGAAGAAAAGAAATCTTTACGTTAATTTCTAGTCTGAATTAATGGCCTGGTTGCAGAATCAGATAGTTTAGTTAAAGTAATTCAAATTTTCATTATATTTGAATTTTTTTATAATCTATACTTCTTAAATTTCCCTACGTTTTTGAAATATTCATATTTTGTTTTTGGCAGGGGAACAAGATGAAAAACCTCCACTATTTGAACATTTTTGACAATAAATTAGCAATTTAACCAAGCTACCCTTTCTTCAGGAGCTTCAGGAGCCTCAGGAAGAGTAGTGGAAACTTTAGTACATGGGCCGGCCAGCGTAATTGAAAGGATCACAGTGCATCACAGTGCGCCTTTTCGCCGCTAGATGGATACGACTCAACGTTTGGCGACGCCCTTCAGGTTGGCGATGAATCGACAATTTTCTGGCAATCTAGATCTTTCTTTAACCCAGGAGCTCAATTTTAAATTGCTTGGTGTCGTTTACTGAGTACATTTTTTTGATTACATACAGTGGTACTTAAATTGCATTATCCTCATGTCGTTCGAAATATCGAATTGTAGTTTAGAAAGTTTAAAAAACGATTTTTGTCTAGTTCTTGATAAAAAAATCATTTTAGCCCAGTAGCTGGGTTCAAATAAATGGCCTTACCGAACAAAAGATCGGGTATTAGATTTTTTTTCCTACTTGTGTATGTTTAGTCTAGTAGTGAAAAACCAAGTTTTCCAATTCGAAAGACCTCGGCGGAATTTTCTGTGGCCTATAAGCGACGAAATTTTTTGACTTTTTTATTGTTTTTTTCAAATATCTCGGCAATAGTTGGTTCTAGAGCTTAGATTGCAATTACAATCTTAAAGAAGATAAAATTTTAAACAAATTTTACTTTACATCTTTTTCCTAAACCCAATAACAAGCTAGCTACAGCGTCAGGAAAATGGGATATTTTATTCAACTTGTCGAGAAAGACGCAAAACTTACTTCTTTAACACACTAACTCGTACAGTTGCTATTAGTTCAGTCAACGAATGCTCAAAAGAGGGGTCTAAGTGGAAAGTCATAGGCGGAAGAACTGACTTCAGAACTTTGTTTGGACTAGTTAGGAGGCAAACATACTAAAAGTTCCCGATCCTAGGGGGGGGGGGAGCAGGGGGGGAGGGGGGCCTAAGAAGGTCCCATTTTATGGTTTTTCGCTTATAACTAAAAACGGTTGATTCTACTAAAATTTCTATTTCAATAAATAAACCTGACAAAATTTCCTACAAAAAACATAAATAAAGTTTATTCGTATCTTTAACAGTTTCTGAGAAATGAGCCGGAGAAAATCGCTAATTTATGAAAAAATTAATTTTGCCTCCCTTTTTTCGATAAACTTCGTCTCTGGAATTCTTTACCGTCGATCTGAGAGACTAAAAGTGAGAATGAACTTGTACAGCATTAAATTTCCTTCAAAACGAATATATTATTTAATGTTTTACCTCCATCTGTTCAAAAATTAGAGCAATTTTGTGATTTCCTACGAATTTTGAAAAATAAGCCTCAAAGCTGTAGTTTGCACTTTTTGCTATTTAAATGGTTATGCCATTCACAACAATTCTTTGTATGTGGACATGAAACCTCACGTAATTATGTTTTGTACTTCTATTCTTAAGGTGATTGGAAGGATGGGGAGGGGGGTTAATGCAAATAGTACCTAACATGAACACGTGCGTTTTATAATACACGCAGATTATGTTCTTTTATTAAAACATACCTACTGAATTATGCTCTTTGCACACATATGAGCAACATTTTCGACATGTTTGCTTCGTTTTCCTATTTTGTTTTGTTGTGCAATAGATACATCGTTCTTCCTTGGGGGATAATATAGCTATTTGGGCGGGGGGGGGGGGGGGTCATAAGGGCAGGGTATGCCGCCATTTGCAAATACCTCGGGATGGAATGGTTTTATGTCACAAGAAACAGCTAACAGAGAATATGACCGTTCTAAGATTATATGCCTTCCATTTATCAACTCACCTCCATCACACTATGACACAGTGTACACCTCTCTGCTAACAGCATAAAAAAATGTAGAAAATTCAATCAAAAGACGTGTATTGTGTTACTTTTGACCAACCCCTATATTTCAAAGCTAGGGATATGATTGCAAATGGTCTTCCTGAGTTGAACAGTGTTGTTGTTAGGCTTGGAGGTTTTCACCTTCTGATGTCGTTTATGGGCTCAATTGGTGCAGTAATGGCTGGTAGTGGTTTGCATGATCTGTTTGCTACAATCTACGCTGAAAATAGTGTGAATAAATTAATTACTGGACATGCATATGCACGGGCTGTGCGCGCCCATATACTCACAAATGCTGTTTTAGCTTCTCTAGTATGGGACACAGTTAAGATTACAGAAGATGAACGTTGTGCAATGGAAGATTCTATTACTAGTCTTGATCGATCTGTATAACTGGCTGCCTCCAATAATTCCAAAATCCAGGATATCGTCAAAAAATTCAAAGTAGTCTGGAACAAAGAGTAAATTTGATCTCTCCAGACTACCACCAACTCAAGATTCTGCTCGTCAATATTCACTACGAGCTTATCACCAAGTACAAACTTGGTTAGGAAATGTAAAAAACCCAAAAGAGTGGGGTGGGTACGCACTTCTCATGGCTTGGAGCCTATTGCAATGATCAAAGATCCAGCACCCGAGTCGCTACTCGAAGTTCTTTCTTGCTCTTGCAAAAAGGGTTGTACTGGTGCATGTACTTGTCGAAAAGCAGGGTTAAAATGCTCAAATATGTGTAAGCACTGCAGTGGCCCCACATGTAGAAATGTAATTGAACTGCCTCATGATTAAGAGGATGAAGATGACGTATCACCAAATATAGAGATGATGTCCACCCTAGATCATCAAAATAGCTAAAAACAATAGGTATGAAAAATGTTATTTAATTTGAAATATTTCAATTTTAGTACAGTTATTGCATCATTTATAATTACATAATAATTATTTTTATGTAATTTCTTCTATATATTATTTCACTTCTGCTAGATTTTCTAATTTATAATAATGTATATAAACGGTTTTTATTAATGTTGAATACTCCAGTGTTTGTAATTAATTTTCTATGTATCGACTAATGTGTAGTTTGTGTACATAAGTTGTTGGAGTATGTTGGAGTAAAAAAATATATATGTTATAATACACATATTGTGCATTTCTCAAATATGGATAGTTATATAGCAATTGAACGAGTTAGTGTCTTAGAGAAGTAAGTTTTGCGTCTTTCTCGACGAGTTTAATAAAATGTCCCTTTTTCCTGATGCTGTAGCTCGCTTGTTATTGGGTTTAGGAAAAATATGTAGATGTAAGATTTGTTCAAAATTTTGTTTTCTTTAAGACTGTAACTGCAATCTAATCTCTAAAACCAACCATTGCCGAGATATTTGAAAAAAAACCCCAAAAAGTCAAAAACTTTCGTTGTTTTAAGACCACAGAAAATTCCGCCGAGGTCTTTCGAATTGGAAAACTTGGTTTTTCACTAATGAACTAAACATATACAAGTAGGAAAAAAAATCTAATACCCGATCTTTTGCGCGGTAAGATGTACATAGTAGCTACTGGGCTAGCAAAGACACAATTGTGTACAGATCAACAATGTCTACGCCTCCACTGTAGGATGATATAGCAATGCATAAAACTTCAGCGATCAGTAAAATATGAACGTAGGAAGGAAAATAGAAAGTGGGGAAAACATAAAAGCTTCGATAGTTCATGTAAAGGTAAAGATAGTTCAAGTAAAACATGGGGAAAAATAAAAAAAAAATTTAGACGGAGCGAAGCTCCAAGTAAGAACATGTTCACGTGAGTCAAAGGGAAATGACTAGCAATAAAGAGGGAGGTTGGGGAAGTGAAACTGAACAGATCCAAGAACGGCTTTAGGAATGAATCAGAAAGCGAGATGGCGAACAAAGAACAGGACAAATAAAAGTTACGAGCAAGAGTGGCACAGGGCCGTTTCTTGTTAGCTGGGTCAAAATCGTACCCTTTATTCAAGATGACCAAATTGTTAATATTTCCTTTTCCGTTATCCAAAAAAAATTGTGGTATTTTCAACATTTTTACTTTTTAGTTTTTGGATTCGTTTTATTTACAATTAGTAAAAATTCTTAAATATCTAGAAATATTTATTAAGATGAAGAGCTTTGTCCTACAGTAATAGGAATGATGCCTATGGTTTAAATTGGTGAATTCCGAAGTGAAATAAGTAAGTGAAATAAGTAAGTAGTGAAACAAGTAAATTTAGGATAACACTTGAAATTTAAATAAGTCAGTTAACAGAGGAATGTTTTAATATCACATCATTATTATTTTATCATATCAGAAAAATTTACAGAATTCGTTCTGTTGTTGCAAAAATTATGAATTCGTTTATTGAAGTATATTGAAAACTGCTAAGCTACGCAATCTGCGAGATAATTATCAAGGTTGGCCGAGATAATTATTCTAGTTTACTGTCTAGACAACGTTAAATCAAAACACCTACCTATTGTCGAATGTTTTTACTTTATTGAGTAAATTTTTTTTTTATTCTTTGCAAAATGACTTTTAATGGAACACAGGATAAGCTTGGCTTTGAAAGCAATTTGTCTGGGCCAGACTAAAGCACAAAATAAATTACTCCTTACTGTTTGTACGATAAAGATGTTTTTTTAGATATCGGGTTTTATTGCTTTGAAAACATGCAAATCCAGCGTTAGAAATCGAGTTATTTCTGTGGCACATCAGCAATCTAAGTTTAAAATTCCACTGGGACAGATCTCCCCGTTTCGTCTTGTTCTGATTAAGAAATGATATTCCTAAAAGTATATTTTATTGTAAATTACAATTATTAGAAAAGTACTATCTTTATTTTTAGAGGATTTGAAGCACCAGTCATTTAATCTCTGGTCTGTGAGTGTGATATTTTATTATAATGCAATTAAGATGCACCAAGATCAGTATCGAGTAAAATTAATAAGACTTTTTACATTCTTTTTTAACCTTTTACACGCCGCACTATGATCGAAAGGTAACACAAACTACTTATTGATAAAAATCACATTAAAACTCAAACATAAGAACTATGAGTACTTTTTTTATCAAGAAAAAAATTTTTGTATATGATTTATAACATGTTCCCAAAAGGAAACATTGGCGGGAAACACTTAGTTTTTCCACATGTTTTTATAAAATATGATTAACGACCCTTACATTCAAATTTCGATTTCTGTACCCAATTTTTTAATAGTTATAAGTATATTTCTAAAAGTTATAGAGTAATAGCACAGGTTAAGCAGAAAAATAGTCGGGGTCTATTGATAAATATAAGCTTGACCATCACTTCGATACTCAAAATTTCCTCTTTGCCATTTTGAGGCTTCCTTTGGTGATTTGAGAAAGCATCTTCCTGTCCGAAATTCCCGAATCGTGCCAGTTGCTTTGAAACCCTTTTTCAGAAAACTCAGTAAACAGCTTGTGTGATGAGAAAAAGTTGTCAATGAAAATTTCATGCATCTCTGGATTTTCGACACTGGATAGAAGCTCCCACACAACTCTAGATCCAAGAGGAGAGTTTTCTATTTCTGAAATTTTTCCACTATAGATTCTCATAGCATATGAATAGCCACTGCTGGAACACAACATCCATATTTTAAAACCAAACTATATTGGTTTACCCCGTATACACAATGATGATCGTAACAGGGCACTATGGATTCATCTATACTCAATTTAGAATGGAAGTGACATATCCTCTCTCAACTGAAGAAAATCGCAGAGTAAAGGAAAATAATGAGAACTCATAATCACGTGTTTTCCAACATATTATGTGCCCCTCCAATAGAGTCATAAACAACGTCTAACTATCAACAAACACGTGTTTTTCAGCTGCAGCTATGAGTAATCCACTTCAGACCCATCGGAGTCCCCCTCCCCCCTCTCCGTCACACACGTGGGGGAGAGGGGGGGGAGGGGTGAACAGGCGTAATAAAAGTAGATCACAGTCATAAACATCTTTCCTTGATATGTACTAATAGCTCTCGTATTCGAAAACATTTTATCAATACTCCTATGCACTGTAATCAAAATAACTTATTTATGTTGAAAAACTAACCTTTACACGCCAATGTTCCCTTTTGGGAACATGCAAATTTTTCATCTAATAGTAACAACAAAATTTAATTTTTATTGATATAACTTATGTTCTACCAAGAAAATGATCATTTTTAATTACTCCCTCTTAATTTTAAAATCATTTGTTGAATTTTGAATTTTATAGGAATTTTTGAATTTTGTTCGACGAAAAGTTAGAAAAAAGCCAAAGTTACGATTTTTTCCCCCTAGACACTATTTATTTTATTAACGTAACCTCGATGCCAAAAAATCAATCCATATCTTCGTTCTAAGTAATAATTTTTATAGAGCAATATGAATAAAATTGTATTTTTCACAGAATTTTGAAGTTGATGTTCCCTTTTGGGAACATTGGCGTGTAAAAGGTTAATGCCAAAATTAAATACATTTTGGAACGTTAAAAATCTGTCACATTTAAGATATTTTTTCTGAATCTGGTTTTTCAATTCACAGCTGAAAACAGCCGAAAACTCCGCGGTGATAATTTTCGTTAAAAATCCTAGAAAAAAAATTCAACTAGTCTTTATTTTCCTTAATCTGGAGTAAGTTGTAAAATTTAAGGCTGTAATATATCCTGATAATAGCAAAATTACTGTGCTGTCGTTAAAGTTAAGTTGCTAGATAAAGTTCTTGCAGTTTGAAGAGAGACAAACTATTTCTCTCACTGGCGTTCTTTTATCAGAGCTAAGTTGTTGTCTATTTTACATCACTTCTCTTTTATGAGCCTTTTATAGTCTTACATAAATATCCCTGAATCCGATTTTGTACGATAAATGATAAGATTTATAAGAGCGGCGTAAACTTTATTACATTTCGTAATGAAAGAATGGGGAATTTCTTTCATCGGTTACTGAACTTTTTTTTGTTTTTTTTGTGTGTGTGTGTGTCTTCCGAAGGGAAAGATTGATAATGGAAAATAGGAAGGGGAGGGGAAAACACTTGCAGTTGGCTCGTGTACAAAAACGCAAATTAAAAAAAAAAATGCTCTTGATATATATGAACTAGAAACTGTTTCATTCTTAAAAAATATATCGAAACTATTGTATAAAAATTTATGGCAAATAAGGGTGAATACTTCTAAACTGAAAATATAATTCTGAAAGAATCGTTTTCGATGGCTAGATGCAAAATATGAAAAAAGCTATTAGATAGCTTCAGGAAAAAAAAACTGATTTTTTTAACCCAAGAATTTCAATGAAATAAATGTTTGTTGCACGCACAACGTAAGTCAAGTAATTTTGTTCGCAATGTCGGAGAAAGGATATTTTCTGAAAAACGAAATGTAAATTTAAAAGAGTATTTAAATGCTGTGAAACTTCGGTGAATAAAAAAAGAGTTTAATGTTTTTATGGAATTTTAACGTTTAAATGAATTAGCTCAGCGTTCATCCCGGTGGGTAATCGGTAATTACGAAATTGTAAAATTTTGTCTTCATGCTTGTATATATCTACTCGATTTACTACAATATTTCCAGTTTGTCATTTATAACATATTTTTCCTCTTGGAAAATCTATGTTTAGGTTTTGCCTTCTGTTGGGCAGATCAACGACGCGTGAATAGCAATTTTCAAGTAATTTTTTTCTCAGTTATCAAGCTCGTGTTTTGTCCCTTTCTCTGGCCGTATGATTAGTTTGTGAACATTCGAGGCAATGTTTTCAGTTTTTTCTGTTATTAGAGTTCCCAGATTGAAAATGAACAAGTTACTTCTGATCCAAAAATTTGGAAGCATCAAAATATAAAAATAAAAGACATCTAAAAATTAAAGACAAGAAAAAGTTCAGTTCACTTCAGAAGCACCTCCCCCAGCCATGAGCAGATGGTAAAACTTATCTACCAATGCACATCTAATAACACTAGTTGACAATAAATTGTACTCTTCAATTAGCATGGAGAATTATACTTAAAGTCCTGCACTCCTAAATCCGGCTTTTACAAAAAGAAGAAGTGTCAAAATTGTTAAAGTTCAAGAAATATTTATTAAGAGATGTCCTCTACTGTTATAGGAAGGGTACCTCTGGTTTGTATTGGTGAATTGCGAAGAAAAGTAGAGAAAGAAGTAAATTTAGAATGATACAAGAAATTATAGGATTAAATTAAGAAAAAATTCAATTCACATCAGAAATACTTTCACAACCACGAGTAGATGAAAAAGACTTATCTTCCAGAGCACATCTAATGCCTAGACAATTGTACACTTCAATGAGTATGGAGAGTTAGTTATATTAAAAATCCTAAACTCCTAAACCCGGCCTTTTCCAAGAAGAGGGGTCATGGAGATATTTAAGGAGTTGTACTGGGTTTTATGTTAGTGTGATTAGAAAATCAAACATTCACTCTCTATATCGATTGCAAGGGTATTGGATTAAACTCAAGATTGGAGCAGTTACAACTTCTAGTCTAAAAGATTTTTTTCAGCGTAAAATGGTTATAGTATTATAGCCAAATCTTTCTCGCCTATCACAAACTATCACGAAGCTATAACTATTACTTTTTTTGCAATGTTTAATTTTCACGGTAATTATTCATTCTTTTTTTTAATATGCACAAAAAAGGAATAGATGTGGCATTTCTTGACTAAAAGTTCAGAATAACTGTTTTGCTTTAAAACAAGAATTTTGAAGGAGGGGAAAAACTAAGATTTGATTTCAGGGACCCTGAAGTGTTCCAAAATGCCAGTGGCTGGTTGGAAAATGCACGATTTTGTCGATATAGGTAGATATGATGCATAATGCCCTAAAGAGTTTAATAAAGTAAATTTCAGTAATTCATTTAAGCATTTAATACTTCAGTTGGATTATGTCATATATATATAGTAGCAGTTCACACTGTTTTTCAAAACTCTAATAATTCAAACTTATTTATAAAAATATTTAGAGGGAAAATTTACCCTATATTTGTCAGTAATAAATTTATCTAATCTAGAAATGGGTAAAAATACTGAAAAAGTTTTACACAATGCTTGTGTCGGTATATTTTCAATTGTTTTATACTAGCGTGCAGTGATTTATTTCAAAAATATACATTTCCATACTATGTCCAGTTCTTATCCATCATACTTCTTTCGTGATTTCCAAACCAAGGAGTTTTTTACAGCCTAAAAAAAATAAATTTTCCACCAGTTTCATATCCCGAATAATTTTTAAATTTCCTGTTTTTGTCCGTGCGCCAAGTGCGTCCTTATTTTCCGTTATCAATCTTTCTTGTTCGGGAAACAAAAGCAGAGAGAACAAAATCGAAAGATTTTTCCACTCGTTCATTACGAAATGTAGTAAATTTTACGTCGCTCTCATAAATCTTATCTACAGAGTTAGTCCTCTTTAAACACAGACAAAATCGGATTCTGGTATATTTATGAAAGATTGTAAAAGTCAAATAAAAGGAAATAGATGTAAAATGGATAATTGAGTACTGGTATAAAAATGCCGATGACAGAAATAGATTGTCTCTTGTTAAGGTAGAGTGACTTTATTTGAGAGCCTTACTTTTTAGACAATTCTGTAACTTTTTCAACTTAAGTGTTTTCAGGATGAGTAAACTTACTGAATAATTAGTGAAGTTTAATGAATTTTTACTTAAAAAAATTAACAAAAATTCCCTAAGCTTTTGTATTTTACGTGTGTTTATTTCATTCAAAATAGAGATAGCAATTTTAAGCGTTTTCCCGTAGTTCATACGGGGATTAAGGCTTTAAGGTTTAACTTCATGTTTACTAATTTTTTCAGAATTCTTAGTACAAAAGTATGCATTTTAAAGAGATGTAAAAAGGGCAATTGAGTGCTGTTATAAAAATGCCAAAGACAGAAATAGATTCCCTCTTTTGTAAAGGTAAAGTGACTTTATTTGAAAGCCTTACTATTTAGATAATTCTGTAACTTTCTCAACTTAAGTATTTGCAGGATGAGTAAACTTACTAAATAATTAGTGAAGTTTGATGAACTTTTTAAAAAAAAAATTAGAAAAAATTCTTTAAGCTTTTTTATTTGATGAGTGTTTATTTCATTGAAAATAGGATTAATCGAAAATGGAGTCTTACTTTTTAGAGAATTCTGTCACTTTGTCAACACTTTCTCAACTTAAATGTTTTCTGAATGAGTAAACTTGGCGAAGCAAAAATTCTCTAAGATGTTTATTTCAAGGAAAATAGAATTAAAAATTTTAAAGTTTTATTCGTTCATAGGAGGGTTTTAGGCATTAAAGTTTCACTCCATGTTTACCGGATTTTTTTCACAATTCTTAGCCCAAAACTATGCATTTTAAAAGTAAGTCCATTGATCATACGTTATAGTTTTTTTTATCATTCTCTGTATTGAATTTTCGGGAACTAAAAATATTTCTTCAGTGTTATTTTAAGATCATTTATAGTATACTATGCTTTTGTCAGGGGTTGTTTAGGCTATCTTTCGTTATCAATTTTTCAGCTGCGGAAACAAAAGCTAGAAAAAAAAATCCTAAATGAAGATATCTCCTTCCATAACGAGAGGTAGTAAATTTTACACCTCTCACATAAATCTTCTTTTATCGTGAAACAGTCCTATTTTTCTAAGGCGCAAACAAAATCCGATTCCGGAGTTCTTATATAAAACTATAAAAGGCTCATAATAGAGACGAGAAGTAAAATGGACAATTGAGTACCAATATAAAAATGACAGAGAAAAGAAAAAAGGCTTGTCTCCTTTCAAAGTAAAGAAACTTTATTCGGAAACCCGACTTTTACGACAGCTATATAGTTTTGTTAATCTAAGCGTATACAGGATGGATGATAGCCGCCACTTAAAGTGTATGTTATTGTGATTTACGGGAAATGAATATATTAAAAGTCTTCTTCAAAACAGTTTAAACAAAAGAATGTAGCTAAACATACAATATTTTATCTGTAAATTTGAAAGGCTGAGCTCAAAAATCTTCTTTAGAATTGTATTTGACACCAGTAATAGCAAATGCTTTGTCGTCAGGATTTCTCAAATTTGCTGGCACGCTTTTTGAACAGTCAAATGGATCAGTATCATCCCCGATTGATATCCGGGTAGGTATGCTTTAAGTATAAAAATCCGGCTAAATCTGTCAAATAACATTTTTTCAGCAAAATTTTATTGATTTCCTTGGTTTTCATTATTTTTTGTTATGGGTATCTTGATTTGTTTCATACCGATCATATGTAGATATAAAAATTCGAACCTTGCTCCCCAAGAAATTGGAATCAGTGCCATGACCATCAAACTATACCGGAGATACGAGGAAATTCTCATGTCTTAAATACCATGCGTAACATTCTTCTTCGTTTGCGGCTAAAACGAAACTATAGTTTTAACTTTTCGATATCAACGGAGGGAGTTAGCCTTTAAATGTTTTCCCAGGAACATTTGTCCTTTTCTTTCTGACCAATCATCCCTCAGTGCCTTTCTAACGCTCGGGCCGCCAAGTTACCGAGCGTCTACAGAGAGTGGGGGTTCGAAACCGAACTTCCGACCACTAGGTAATCTCTATAATGCGAAAAAAATGAGTTTAAAAGAGGTAAGATATAATTAGTTGAGAACGTTAATGTTAACTTTTGCTACGCAAGGGCAATCAGACAAGGTCGGAAAGGGCCTACAGCTCATAGCCGATTTCGAACGGCTACAAACATACCCAGGCGAATCAAAAAGTCTTTGCCCCTATTTTTTATTAGCCAAAATTGGGTACATATAGGTAATTACGAATACAGTACTATTTTACGTATTTTACGATATTTTTCTACATAGTCCCTGTTATAAAGACTCATGGAGTATATCTATAAATATTCAGGTCTTTATAACTGTCTCTCATAACTGCCATACATTGGCAGAAAAGAAAAATGATTTATTGCCAAAAAAGGCGATGCACGCCAAATCTGGTGTATTGAGCCTGTATTGCGCAGGCGCGAAGTAGAGTTTGGCGCATGTGAGGCTAGCTTCGAAAAGTAGCGGGAGACAGCCCTTGGACTGGGAAGCGGTTGGTGAATTTTGGGAAGGTATGTTGAGTGTGGAGCGAGGGGCATGGCATGGCTTGACTGTATACAATTAAGTATTCCCCTTTTTTTCATTATGTTTAGTTAAAATAAACTTCTTATTTGCTCCTTAAACCCCTTGTCTGTAATTTAATTTACTGTAGTAGTTATTGTTTCCTAGGTATGAATAATTTGAGTATTGTAATATGCTTAGCACGTGGGTCAGGCTATATGTAGGGTTAAGTATTTTCTTGCTAAGCTAAGTGCTGTTAACCTAAAGTAAATACTCTACTTAATCTATGTTACCTGAGACAACCTATCTGGGTTATCTTTCATGTCGCTTTGTTACTTGAAATTAATTCTGTAACTTAATACACAACGCATTTCATGTTTCACCTTTTTTGACTGGCTTAACTATTCGCTCGTTTGCTACCACTTGTTCCGACACGGTTTCCCATTTTGGAGTCGTAGTTCTCGGCTTCACAACATTTGGTACCGGTTGACCAGTCCTTAAAATTAATTTAATATTTAAGGGTTTTTGTCTCATTTAGCGGTAACTTTTTTTTAAATTCTTTAACCTATGTGAGTAATGAAAAAATGCATCTGCTTACTATTCCCCCTTATAATGTTGTTCTCTTTATTAATAAGTAATATATGTATCTTAATAATGCTAAAATTTCATTCATTTTGCTATTTCTGTACCACATGATGCATTTTTTTATAATAGAGCATGAACGAAGCTATGTGTTTGTTATGTGCAATTATTTAATTATACTGTGATTTTATGAATATCTGAGTATTTAACATTGAATATTATTTAATATTGGAATTTGTGTTATATTGATTGATTTTTATGTGTAAAGGATATATTTTATTGCTTTTTGAATTACAATTATTGATTTAAACTTCATTATTGATATAAATTCATTTAATATAATGTGCTAATTTTGTGCATGTTATTCATGCAACCTATCATATCTATGAGTTCATATAGTATTTCTTACTGATAAGTGACATTTATGCTGAAACTTTTTTAATGCTAATTAAGCTATGGTGAACTCAAGCATAATATTTGAAAAGTGTATTATTGAATAGTATCCTAATTTTGTGTATGCATAACTTTTTATATACCTCTTTTCTTAATTGTATCCATAAATCGTTACTTATTGTCATTTGCTGGTTCACGTTATATCCAATGAAATTCTTCTATTGAATTTTATGGTTCACTGATTTCTGCAATTTTTTTGTTTACACGTTGAATGTGTAAAACTCAAGTTATGTTATCTTTTGTGTAAACTCTGAGAAAATTTTAGTCCAGTTCTTTTACTTTTTGCTTTCTTGGACATGGCTAACGAGGTAGATAATAGATTCAATGTAACCATTCAACCTTTTGAAGGTGATGGAGAATCATTGTCATTTTTCTCTAAGCAAGTCAGGGACTTAGCGAGAGTAAATAATTGGTCAGACGCTGAAACAGCTATATTTATCAGGTCGAAATTGGTAGGGCCTGCTCTAAAATATGTCATAAGTACTTCTGAGTTGTTGGACACAGAAGATCATGAATTTTTGTTGCAAGGGTTGAAATTCTTCTTTGATCCAAATCATTCTGTAAACACTGCCTTATTGCACCCTCAGAACACCATAACTCTTTTACCTGCTGAATCTATTAGAAATCTGGCTCACAGAATTTCAGTTCAGGTTTCTAAATTACATCCATCTGTTAAGAATCCTGATGCCCTTAATGAGATTAAATTTGTCGAGTTGATTAAGGCTGTCCCTCAGAGTATTAAGGTGCAACTATTAAGTGAAAACATAAAAGGTTTCCAGGCTGCAGTTGATAGAGCTGATACTTTGCAGCAATTAGAATCTTACAGCACTTCAGCCCAGTCTGTGGGTAGTACTTTGCAGTTGCAAGAGCTGATCGCTGAAATTCAGGTTATCAAAGAACAGCTCAATTCACTGAATATGACTAAGAACCAAATAAATGCTATTCAATCATCCTCGACTTTGTCATGTGACACTGAATGCAATGAATATGTGCAATCACCTTGTTCTTCAAATAAGTCCAGACAGAAAGTTTCAAAGACTGTCTGTCAATATTGCTATAAGACAGGTCACACTTTTGCAAAATGCTATAAGTTTCAAAAAGATTTTCGTAGGGAGCAATCATCTTCTGGTCCAAATAATAGAAGCAGGCAGTTAAATAACTCTACTAGGCAGAACTCACACACTGTGAGGAACTCGAATCTAAATCCTGAGGCCTCTTCCTTTGTTTATGATTCTTCTAACCCTGCAATGAGACAAGCTAATGCTGATGTACCTTCGTCTCTCCAGTATTCCTCATCAGCCAATGTTAATAGTCCTAATTATGACCTTTATATTCCTAATTATGTCAATCATAGTGATTTGGTACAACAGTGCTCAAATTTTTCTGTAAATAGTAGAGGTACTGATAATCTTAATGTGCAGTGTAATAATGTTCAACAAAGTTTTTCTTCTGTTGGTTGTCAAACTTCTGCTGCTATCAAAATTATGAACTCCACTGCTACTCAGTGTGAGATCCCTGTTAATGATAATGTATTGCAGGCTAATAGCAAATTTGTCATCGAAAGGATATGTAGTGCTCAAACTTCTGCTAAATTACCTATGGTTAATATAAAATTTCCTCAAACAACTATTATTGGATTAATAGACACAGGTTCTTCTATCTCGTTACTCGACCAGTCATTTTTCCACATGAACAAACAATCTCTTAATTATAAAAACATTTCTAGACAGGTGTCTATATCAACCATCAACTCTTCTGTCAATTTCTCTTCATGTATCAATTTATCTTTCAAACTTGAGAAGAAATTCTTCAAACATCCTTTTTTTGTTACAAATTTGAATGATAAGTCTTTTTCTGCCATAATTGGTTATGATTTTCTTACTAAGTTTCATGTGGATATATCAAATTCACAAGCTTCCATCACATTTGATGATATGGTCATTCCTTTTATTGATTCTGAAAATCAAGGTGTACATTCTCATGTTATTGTAAATGCTCAGAATGCTACTCTTGTGTCTAAAACTATAATCAAACCAAATTCTTCTTCTTTTATTAAAATCAGTGCTCCAATAATCAATTCAAATTCTGATTTATTCTTTGAACCTGTTGTTAAAAACCCAAATCTGTTAGTTCATCCATCCATTATTGCAAATAATATATCTCTTGATGAGCAACCAGATTCTATAAGTGATAATAGTTCAACTCCTGTTACTCAACAATCCTCTAAGGTGATTAAATCATTCATTTTAATTGAAAATTTATCCAATAAGCCAGTTCATGTAAACAAAAATGCTGTGTTGGGTCATGTGTCTTCTTTAGATGAGCAGTTATCTGTTTCACATGCTCGAACTACCTCAGTCAATGAATCTGTAAACCTTATTACTGCATCTCCTGAAATATTAAATTTAAGAAAGTCAGAATTTAATCTTAATGACTTTAAGCTTTCCCATTTGAATCCTGGAGAAATTTCTCAAATGTCACAACTGTTGAGCAATTATGCCACAGCTTTTTCTTCGTCGTCTAAGTCTTTAGGACACACTGATCGTGTGATTCCAAATTTGAATTTTGATCATGACTTCCCTCTTAAGACTCTTCCATTTCCCATTCCCCAGTCTTTGCAAGCTGAGACTAAAAAGCAAATTGATGAACTTGTGGAGGCAGGTATCATTGAGAGAACAATCTCTGATTGGGCTTGCCCAATATTGCTTGTTAAAAAGAAGCAATTAAACTCTTCTGCTCCACAAAAGTTCAGACTTGCTTTGGATCTACGTCTCATTAATCAAATAATTAAGAATTCATCTTATCCTTTACCTAAGATTAATGACATAATCTCTAATATAGCTCAATATCGCTACTTCACCACCTTGGACTTAAAAAGTGCTTACCATCAAATTGACTTACCTGAAAAATTTCAAGACCGCCTGAGTTTCACATCCATGTGGGGTCAGTTTAAATATAAACGTTTAGTTTTTGGACTGCGTAGTGCAGCATCCTTTTTCCAAGCTCTAGTCGATACTCTCATTGAGGAAACCAATGAGTTGGGTATCTTTGCTTATCAAGATGACATTGTCATCTGTGCGAATTCCTTTCAAGAGTCTTGTCAGAAATTAAAAGCTCTTCTTTCTGTTTTTACTAAAAATAATATTACTGCTTATCCTCCAAAGTGCTCATTCCATCAAACTGAAGTAGACTACCTAGGTTTTAAAGTGTCGCAGAACACTATAAGTCCAATTTCTTCTAACATCATAAAGGTGACTTCATTTCCAACTCCAAAAACTAAAAAACAGTTGAAACGTTTCCTAGGTGTTTGTAATTATTATAGACACTTAATTCCACGCTTTTCTAATTTGGTTGCTCCTCTGGTTTCAATGACTTCTATGTCTGTACCTTTTAATTGGACTGATGAAGCTTCTAATGCATTCCAGTCACTACAAAAGATTTTCTTTTCTTCGCCTTTTATCAGGCAACCTAATTTTGATAACACTTTTTATGTTAATACTGATGCTTCCAAAGAAGCAATTTCTGCAGTGCTATTACAAGACTTTGATGGTCAACTATTACCTGTCTCTTACTTTAGTAAATCATTAAATAAAGCTGAGAGGAATTATCCTGCTCTCAAATTAGAACTCATCGCTATAGCAAAAGGTGTGCAATCCTTCAAACAGTACTTGTATAATAGAGAATTTTTTGTTTTATCAGATAGTAAACCTCTTATGCACTATAAGAAAACAACTTCTCCTGCATCCATCACCACAAGATGGTTAATGTCTCTATCTGAATATTCCTTTAAATTTATTCATGTCAGTGGAACTTCTAATGTGTTACCAGATTATTTTTCTCGCACACCTAATGTTATAACCCAAGACCTTAATACCAATGCTAATTTAATTAATTCAAAGCAAATTTTACCTGTAGTTACCTTGGATTCTGAGGAACCTGCTCAGTATGATAAAGTACTTAATAATAATAATAGTAATATGTTGTATGATAATAGTGATTCTATAGAGGTAGATAATTCACCTCATAAGGTATCTCATGTACATGCTAGAGATAATGTCAACAGCAATAACACTTGTATTTCTACTCATGTTGTAAAGCCTAGTTCTTGCTCTAACTCATATTTTTCTGTGCCTGATAATACCCATGCTAAGGTAATTAATTGTACTTCTGCTCTGACCCACAATAGTAATGTTCATATTAAACCTAATTTGCCTCCCTTTGCTGCCTCCTCCCACTCCTCCACCACTCCTCAGGATGTAAACACACACAGTTCAATCTCTAAGTGTGAAGCTGCAAAGCAGCTACAAAAGATATTCACCATCATAACGTCAGATGTTGCTGACCCAGAGAATGAAATCTCTTCTGCAACAATCCTGAAGGAACTGCTCAGGGATGAGGATTTGTCCCAGCTTTTCAACAAAGTAATCAACAGGTCAAAGGATGTGCCCAAGAACTTTTTTGTTCACCCAGAGTCAAACCTATTGTTTTACGCAGGAAAGACGGGATTGTCGAGAGAAGAGTACATTGTGTTACCGTCAGCTCTCAGGCCAAAGGCACTTCGCTTGGCCCATTTGTCCCACTTTGGACTTGCAAAGACGTACGAGGCTCTCGCCAAAAAGTATTGGTGGCGAGGCGCATACATGGATTGCGCCAATTATGTAGCCTCATGCACACAATGTATTCTTCACAAAAAAAGAAGAGTGGCGGTTGCTCCAGTCCAGTCTGCACCACTCCCTACTGCACCAGGCCAACTTGTATCACTGGATCTTGTTGGTCCCTTCCGTAATGGTCACTCGGTCCTCACCATTATTGACCACTTCAGTCGCTTTCTGGTCCTAGAGGACATGCCGTCAACCACAGCTGACAGAGTAACCAAGGCTATATTTAGGTACATTGCCATGTTTGGCAGACCAAGCCATATTCTTACTGATCTTGGCCCACAATTTACCTCTGTGGTATTCAAAAGGCTATTGGATATGGCTGGAATCAGATTGGCACACTCATCACCTGGCCATCCTGAGGCAAATGGAGTCTCTGAAAGGATTAATGCCTCTATCAAGTCATTGATCTCAACTTTGCAAGCCCAAGGTGTACCATTTGACACAGCCATCCTTATACATGCCTCACTATACAACTCCACTATCCACTCTACGACAGGTCACTCCCCTGCAGTCGTCCATTTTGGAAGAGCTTTAGCCCTCTTAACTGATTCGGAGAGATTCTTCGATGACTTTCCTCATCTTGACAAAGGGTCCCTCATTGATAATATTGTGGCACAAACTAAAGCCATTTGGTCACTGTGCTTCAGCAATACATCCCTAAGTCAAGCAAACTCTCACAGGAAGCTCAATAGAGCAAGAAGAGACACAAGGCTAAAGGAGGGTGACATTGTGTATGTAAAATATAAAACTCACTTCAACCAATTTCTCAAGGGACCATTCTTAATTGAGAAATTCCGCTCAAATGTGACTGTGGTCATTCGACCACTGGAAGATAGAATATCACAGGCTTCGCTCATCCATGTGAACAGGCTGATAAAGGCCCCAGCTCGTAAAGGGCATTTATTAGAGAAGCAGACGAATCCATCTCCCACTACTAATGATTCTGTGTGCCCTAGTTCTCTTCATCCAGTTGCCCAGATGCCTGTTCCGGTGTCCAATCCTTCAGATCCTGTGCTGGACTCCAGTCTTTCAAGGGTTCCAGAGGATGACCATTCCATGGATGCCACTGAGGGGTACTTTCCTGATGGAGAACTGTTTCCTCCTGCTCCAGATGATGAGTTCCAGGTCCCAGAAGCAAGTCTAGCAGACGAGCAGTTGTCATTCCACCAGCCATCAACAGACCCCAAGATGCCAGAATTTCCTACTGCAGTGAAGAAGCCCTGCCCCTACAACCTCAGGCCGAGGAAATAGAGTTCTGGGAAAGATGTTTGCGCGCACGTCTTCTCCAGTTGATGGACAACCCAGCGATTGGCATGTCCAACTCTTCTTCTGCCTGTCTTCCTGTATGGACTAGGACTCTTGCTGCATATGGTATACCTCTGTATCTTTTTAAAGTTTTTAATATCTGTGAAGTTACTCCATTCATAATATATCTGTTAATTATGCACAACCTGGTTCTTTAACCTCTATAAGCTTATAATAGTATTCACTCTTAATTCTAAAGTTCTGTTGTTATTGAGTCTACCAATAGTAGAAAAGTAAAATGCTAAATTAACCACTTTGTTGATATAAAATATAATAATATGCAATTAAAATCATTTGGTTCTCCCATATGCCATTGTAAGTAACATAGCAATAGTTAATATTAAGTTTTGTTTCACACTTTGCCTGAATTGCAGGAAACATCATCTGATATCATCTATCAGTTTTTTATTTGTGAGTTTCCTTGAATATGTTTTTTTGTACCTTATGTGCAACCTGTGATATTTTAATCAGCCAAAAGATTCTCGATTTTGTCATTTGAGAAATGAAGTTGTTTTTTTATTGTACAAGGCAATTTTTTTCTTCATTTCTCAGGAATAAGTCCTCACATTTTTGTAAATATATGTATTGTATTAACTTATTATTTTGTGTATTTTTTTATGGGTGACCAGCTTTCCAGAAAAGTATTGAATCCTGTTATGTACTGTATACAGGTTTGAAGGTTCTCGACCTCAACATGGTCACTATCTCCTGCAGTTGTACATCACCTGCTGCATATAGGTGAAGTTTTTATAAGTTTAATATTGAATATAACTCACCTGTTAGCTTTGTGAAGTGGGTAATGCATCAACTGTTTCTTGTATATAATCATGTATTTTTGTGTTATATTGTATATTTGTTTGTGAATAATGTTATTATAGTGTCCTACAATTTATGATTCTAGAGTATATACTCACCATAATGTATATCCCAACACAAATTTTGCACTTGTTTTTTTAAGTTTGTATGCACATTTATTTTTACTGTTTGTAATATGCATGGTACAGTGTGATACACTATGTTACAAGTTAATTTCTTCATCCAAGGTGTCTTGAAACTTTTCTCATAGTAATGACACTCTTGTGTATGACACCATGCTCTCTGTCACAATGTTGACTGTTATTAGTGCTTTCACTTTGTCTATCCATGACACTTTGCCTATCTAGGACACATAAGTTTTGCAATTGACATTCATTGCTTTTCAATGTAACTTTAATTTTTTCTATGTGAATTTTTACAGGGTTGTTTTTTTGTGTTTTTTCTTTGTTTTTTCAATGGCTGGCCAGCCGACGTGAAGTGTTTAATGTTCTTTTATACAATGTACATACCCTGTGTAATGTTATAGTCATTTAATCAAAATTAGGAGCAAATTTTTTTTTTCCTCATTTAGGATCTCCAATGTGCACCATTGTAAATTAGACTCAATATGAGCTGTAATGATATTTTTCCCTCATCTAGGGTCTTCAATGTAATACATTGTAATGCACTGGTATAATCACATTTTTCCAAAGGATCTTCAATGTAACTCTTTGTAAGCCTGCCAACTCCCACTCCTAGCACATTGAACTCAACTCTCTTTGGGAAATTTTCCCTCATTTGTTTTTTTCTTCACTTGGTGAAGGGGGAGAGTGTTATAAAGACTCATGGAGTATATCTATAAATATTCAGGTCTTTATAACTGTCTCTCATAACTGCCATACATTGGCAGAAAAGAAAAATGATTTATTGCCAAAAAAGGCGATGCACGCCAAATCTGGTGTATTGAGCCTGTATTGCGCAGGCGCGAAGTAGAGTTTGGCGCATGTGAGGCTAGCTTCGAAAAGTAGCGGGAGACAGCCCTTGGACTGGGAAGCGGTTGGTGAATTTTGGGAAGGTATGTTGAGTGTGGAGCGAGGGGCATGGCATGGCTTGACTGTATACAATTAAGTATTCCCCTTTTTTTCATTATGTTTAGTTAAAATAAACTTCTTATTTGCTCCTTAAACCCCTTGTCTGTAATTTAATTTACTGTAGTAGTTATTGTTTCCTAGGTATGAATAATTTGAGTATTGTAATATGCTTAGCACGTGGGTCAGGCTATATGTAGGGTTAAGTATTTTCTTGCTAAGCTAAGTGCTGTTAACCTAAAGTAAATACTCTACTTAATCTATGTTACCTGAGACAACCTATCTGGGTTATCTTTCATGTCGCTTTGTTACTTGAAATTAATTCTGTAACTTAATACACAACGCATTTCATGTTTCACCTTTTTTGACTGGCTTAACTATTCGCTCGTTTGCTACCACTTGTTCCGACACGGTTTCCCATTTTGGAGTCGTAGTTCTCGGCTTCACAACAGTCCCCACACCGGTTCAGACATTTGTCCTATCACAGAATTAAATTTTAGATGCCCCTGTTGTAGAATTCGTCCGGCTGACTGTAGAACCACCGTCGGACTGCTGTCTTGGCTTTATCGTTGCACGTTAATCGCTGTCCTGCCAAGAACTTTTTCAGTGGACCGAAAACATGGAAATCACTAGGGGCGAGGTCCGAACTCTCCCGGTGAAATTATCACAGCTTTTTGGAGGTTCTGATTGCCACATTTGGCCTCGCATTGCACGAACTCGGCCTCTCCGAACGCTCATTGTCATGCCTCTTCACGGCCATTTGCGGACTCTCAACACCACCAACTCACCCTTATCAAAACAAGACACTTTTCCCCATACATGGGCTGCATTTCTCTTTGGATTTCGACGGGCGTTCGTCCTTTGCTCCATAGGAAAACGAATCACACTTCGTTGCTCGTACGCCGCGGACGTGTGAAGCCCAACCGCCATTTTCAACAACTGACAGCAGCGCCGTGCCGCTGAGCTACCAGCAGATAATGTAGGGCCGGTCCCAAAAAGGTCCACCGCTGGGAATAGATATGTTGACTTCGTATTTACAGCCATAATTTGGCTTTAAAAAATAGGGGCAAAGACTTCCTGATTTGCCGTTGTACATACCAACAGTGGGACACGAAAACACAGGCTTTGGACCGAATGCCATAGCCATCTCTCAGCGAGGGAAGATTTGTTTAATATTGCAATAGATCTATGAATATTTGGAGGCTTACGTTACAACAAAAAAAATTATAGCCGCTTCATTCAATTAGTTTTTTTTGTATTTATAAATTTTACAGAAATCTTAAATACAATCCTCACTAATCCTCACGGATTAGGTCAAATGCCCTACTGGCACATTTTGTCACCCACCAGTTATACCCTACAGTCCATTGAATCTGTATTATAATCAATAATGCAGCTTTTCAAGTTAGACTTGTATCTAAGCTCTCGAGTACGTAATTTCACAAAGTAAAATACCCAAAACAAAAAGTTTTACTTCTACAAGTTTTATTTTCAAAACAATGAGTCGGAGGGCATGTTCAGTGATCAGAAAAGATTTAAATACCCGAGACTATTCAAAGGGTATTGAAAGAATATGATGATTGTGAAAAAAAATTGAATTCTTTGAAGAATTTCTGTAACCATTAAATGCATTTTTAAACGCACAGATCCATTACAGCTGAGTGCACTTTGAATGCTCAGGCTTTTAAAATATTAAACGACCTTCTGGGAATCGATTTAAAAGTGCTAATGTTATACAGTTTCTGAATAAATGACAGCCTTGTTAGAATTTGTAAGTCTTAAAAGAATCTCTCGTTTTCATATAAAGTAGGAATAACGTTGTTACATGTATATATGCGTATTTAATTATATCACTCAAAAGGTCACTTAAAATATTTCTCTTCTTTAGAATTCATTTTAAGAGTCATTACTGGAATCAATTTCAAATATCTTTAAAGGTATTTATCTGACTATCTAGATTTATGTTGTAATGGAAGATTTAATATATTCCGACTTAAAAAAACCCGCTTAAATTGTATATCCTAAACGGTATTGTTCCCTGTTCGCATTATTCTTGATTTATGTTAGCGTTGTAAAAAATTCGTCTCACTGAGTACCGATGCGGATTACAACAAGTGATAACATGGGTACTGAAAGGAGAGATTTGAATGCAAAAAACGACTATTACAAAGGCTGAAACTCGTTTAGATTATTTTTCGTGAAGCAAAATATATGCAAGCTAATAAAAGTTCCTTAAAAAAAAAAAAAAAAAAATTGTGCGGTCGGGGGACCCCCGTCAGGAACGAAGTTCCTTAAGTTATTTTTTCAACTCTAAATGGGATTTAATATATAGATTTCGATTGATTATATATATATATATGTATATATATATACATATATATATACATACATACATATATGTTTCTATGTATAATATATATATATATATATATATTTACATACATATATATGTACATATATATACTGCGCTATTCCAAGAATGAGTGGGAATAGAAACGGCCAGAGCTTGTGCGTGGATTTGAATCAGGGACCTCTCGCTCCGTAGTGCGATAGTCCGATACTCCGAAGTCCGATGCGATACCCATTCAGCCACAGATTCCTTGCGAAAAAGCTCTTATTAAGGGGGCATAACGATTTTTCGTTACGTGACGATTCCTGCGAGTTTACTGTAAGCCTCTCAAAAGAACTTCGTTCCAAAAAAAAACTTAAATGGGGGAAAAAATAGATTTTTAGAAAAAAATAAGTCTTAATATAAAAATAAACGTCGAAATTATCGCACAGATAATGTTGTGAATATAAGCTCATTTTTAAAGTCGAAGCTGTATTTCCGTATGTCAGTAACGAGTTTTCTATTGCTAATTAATAATTTTTTAAAACAAAAAAAATCCCATACTGCCATCAATGTCAGGCAAAATGATGGGCAGAGGGCTTTTCCATTTGACAACAGAAAAAAAAAATTGATGAGAGGAAAATGCCAAAATGAGAAAAGAGATGGAAAAAGGGAATTGTAAAAATAGGAAACTTGGAAAGGCTATGAAAATTCCAGACAACAACAACAACAACAACAACAACAACAAAAGAGGAAAAATTAGTTCATAATAACTATAGAAGCTAAATTAATATAAGAAACAGAATTGGTGACATTACCAAATTTAATACACTCCAAGTCATGAATAATTTTTCAAAATAATCCAGGACTCAGAAACCTAATTGCGTGTGCAGAGTATATGTACCTCTGAGAAGTAAAACTCATGAAGGATATTTCAAAGAACAAAAAAGCAGCTTATTCCCAGGTTTTAAAGTAACCCTAAAATTAAAACATTCAAATAGATTGGAAATTTTGTATTAAAGAGTTCCATTTTGCTCATTTATAGTGAATATATTAAACTTTTTTTCTTAATGTTTATGATGATTTACTGAATTTTCGGCGGATATCAGTTTTTGGGTTTTCTTCTTTCCCGTTCTCTCTCAATTTATTCAAACACTTTAACGATTCCCTAGAACACATATTAAGAAAAAGGGGTTTCATTATGCGTGAAGGGGAAATGATCAGAGTGAAATACTTTAGTTTAGGTAATAGTGTCTCCTTTTTTTTCCATCCCAGATATTCTCATTACTAGCAAGAGGTGCACTTTTTAAGTGTCATTTAGTTAAGCGAAGAAGTTTTTTTTTTCATTCAGTGAGATGGGTTAGTGTTTGCGGAGTTCAACTTTAAATAAAGTTCTGGTACTTGTAAAGGGCGTTTGGTTAAATTACGGTAAAAAATCATCTTGGTAATAGAGATGATAACGCATTAAAATTCACAGTTAAAGTTTCGGAGAATTCAATAATCTATCATTTGACAGCAGATATTTAATGAGTATATATCGAAAAGGATAACCAATGATGGCAACAGAATTTTTGGGGCTTTTTAATCAAAAGGGAAAATTTAAGCATATTCCAGAAAGAATTTATTAGCTTTATGTTGTTGTTTTTCTCTGTCATTTTTCTCCTTCCATTGCTTTAGTAGTTTATCTGTCTTTTATACATTTCTATTATATTGAATTCTGGCTGATTCACGTTTAATTTTCTATCATATTCCCAATGTTATCTCCTTATCTCTGTGGATCAAATCTTCTTGAATTTGACTCCAAAACCGTTTAAAGTCTCACCGTTGATATTAGTACTAGGAATCGGCTATAAGGTTAAGATATGTTTAGACCAGAGGTTCCCATCCTTTTTCCTATTTCTACCCCTTTTAAAAGAATGAATTTCTCCATGGAGCCCCTCATATTTTTCTCTATAATATACAGTATACAACATAATTATAATACTAATAATTGCACATAAAATACTTAAAGATAAAAAATTGACAAAGAATATGAACAAAAAATTAGAAAAAATGGTTCATTAGGTTTATGTTTTATTATTTTTGCACTATTTTCAATTTTAATTTCTCAAATATAAACAAGATTTCCGAAACACAGATTTTAATTGCACAAGAGTTCGAATTCATTTAATGTCGGGGTTGTGCTTGATGCATTGATACAATTTTTTTAATGTTTGGCCTGAAATTTCTTATCATTGTATAGTCACTATAACTAACATAACGAATACAAATATATATTTATATACAGTGATTTCCGCTTATAAGAATCACGTTTGTTATTACTGTTTTTGATTCTTATAAGCGGTTGATTCTTATTGTCGAAATTTAGGTTTTGGGACAGGCACACACACACACACACCTATATATACATATATTAGATAATTTACCATTAAATACTCTTTAATTTACGTAAATTATCTTTTATTAAAATTATTTTTATAATTTTAAAAATTCAACTTAATTTTTAGACCTATAAATTGATACACATGATTATAGTAAGAGAAGAAAAAATCCAATATTTGTTACAACATACCTGCTTAACTGTTTTAAAATTTCAACTACAGGAAGGGAGCAATTAAAAGTTGTCTATGGTAGTTTGACGTAATGAAGTTTTCAGGAGGCTGTTTATACCTCTTTCAATACTAAGAGTCTCAGACGAGATCCACATTCTAGCTTACGTTTTGTGGTTTGATAACGTGCTGAATCTACTAATGTCACGTTTGCCTAAGTTACAGTGGACACTTCGCCTAAGATTTATGTGTTTCAGGATCCAGGAAGCCGCAACCAAGACTGTGGGAGGTGGGAAAAAAGAGTCCCTATTTTTGTTTGTCAGTAGAGAAAAGTGAAATTGTACCTGGACGGGTAAAGATGCCCCCTGGTCAAGCTAATAGGACAATGTTGTGCTAAAGCGTTTAACGGGAAACTATTATGTTATGTCTAACAAAGAAAGGGATGAATTTTATGACTATATTCCGTCCCATCTTATCAATCTTTCTTTTTAAAAAAAGAAAGAACTTCGTGCCTTTTGAGGGTTTAAGTGGCTTTTTTGGAAAAATGAATGGAAAGCAAAGAGTGTAAACTGATTATTAAAACTGGTGGATTGATTCTTTAAAGCGAAAATTTTAACATGGAAATAATACATTTGTTTTTGTTTTCGCGATATTGATTCTTATAAACGGTTGATTCTTATAACCACTGATCACTATAAGCGGTGGTTACTGTATATTAAAACGGATATTGTTATCTAATAATTATATTCCTAAAAATTGAATTAAATTTTAAAACAGAAAAATTTATCATCGACCACCAATAGACCCCTGGAATACTATAGACCCTTTTTAAACTTCAATCGACCCCCGAGGGGCCACCTGGATCCCGTTGGGAATCACTGGTTTAGACACTGCAGAGAAAATTATGAGTCTACATCTCCCAAAAACAACTGCAATATACCAAAACTATTTGAAGAGGGTTTTGTCTTCATTCCCAACCACCCCTCCATTGAAACAGTCCTTAAAACTTGGCAAACTACCACAACTTTAACAGTCGTGTTTCATTGACTCCATTTCTGGAACTTTCTGTATCTAGTTTTCAGAGAAGAAGATCGCTCGACCTCAGGTCTGTCCCTTCGAATTAGAATGTACAAATAAAAAAAATCAGATAAGTCCCAAAAACCTAAACGTTAGGCTTTGTACAAGTCTTTACTGATTGTCCTAAGACAGGAACTCCTCTCTGTGTTTAAAACAATAAAAATAATTTATAGCGATCACGTCATTTGCATGGTAGCAGTCCGGTCATTCAAGCAGAGGTGTTTAGTATCACAAAAGCAGTAACTCGGATGTAAGAAAATTACATTAACAAGTTTCATTACTGAAGTTTTAGTCCCAGTTAATAAATCATATTGGCCTTTTACATAAAATTATTCTGTAATAACCAATAATCTATAAATACAGAGGCTGTTCACACATTTTTTAGACGATGTATATTGTATTCACAAAACTAAATTACATAAAATTCTTGTGTTTTGAATGTTCTATTTGACATCCCGTATTCTGAACTATCTTTCGACAACGCAATTTCCAGGATAATAATGCCTTTTGAAGTGTCAGAAGAGGTATTCTATCCCATTCCTCTTGAACAGATTTCCAGAGTCCTGTAAGGGTTTTGGGACGACGTTTGGATAATGCAGATTTTAAAAGTCCGAAAGCACAAAAATCCATAGGTGATACATCGGGAGATTTAGTAGGGATATCAGTGAAGGGTATGGCCTTGATACCAATTTTTTGTTCCATTTCTTTTAAGAAATTTACAGTGGATTTTGATGTGTGACTGCTAGCTTTGAGCTGATGGAGTCTCACAGATTGATGGCACTGTGGGTAAAGCGATGATATTTTATTCAGAAAAATTGGCGATAAAATATGTTCCTGATAGTATTTGGAGTTAATCTTGACATTTTTTTCCACTCTCTTTATTTTTAACTTGCCATTATAAGAAAAACCAGCAACAATCATGAATCCTTTAGAAAAACTTTCTTTCGATTCTTTGAACCATGTACTTAAATTTTTTTCTCCCCTTTTATGATAATAAATGGCTCTTTTTTTGTTGCAATCATTTAAATACACCTATGATTCATCTATTGTGACAATTGTTTTCCATTTTTCTTTGGATAAGTGTTTCTCCTGTAGATTTCTGCAGCGTGTCTTGCGTTCAGCGATATGATTTGGAAGAAGACGATGCACATTGCGTTTTTTCGCTTTCTTAAGATTTAAATCAACGTTTATCCTTTTGTTTACAGTGGAAACCGAGCATTTTAATGATTTTGCAACTGTCCTTTGACTAGGGGGATTTTCTTTTAACATTAAACAACGTACCTTTGCAATAATCGAAGATGTCCGTTTTTTCCTTGGATACTTGTTTGGAATTTTTGTCCCACTTGAGGCTCCAATTTGACGTTTTTTTCCTTTCTTGTTGACGATATTACCTATCGACGTTTTAGATATCACGAAACCATGACTCTCACATTGTTTTTGGATAACGGAGTATGCATATTTCTCTTCGGAAAGAGCATAAATGTAGCCTTCGAACCACTGCTTTGTTAAAAACGCCATTTTGAATAAAAACAAAAAACTTTCAAGACGCAGATTATAATTTTAACTTTTAAAAACATAGTACAATTGCAATTATTTTTTTTGCAGCAAACTATTTCTTATTACCGCTTACCAAAATCGTCTAAAAAATGTGCGAACAGCTTCTGTATAAAACAGTTACGTAACTGACTGACTGACTGACATATAACGCACAGACCAAACCGCTGGACCTAAAGGGCTGAAATTTTGCATGTCGATTCTTCTTATAGTGTAGGGGTGCACTAAGAACGATTTTTGAAAAATTCTTCTTAGGTTTTTTTAAATTAAATTTTTAAGCTGTTTTTGTAACTGTTTTTAAGTTTGCATTTAAAATAATAATCTGAGGGTTATAAAATTTATATCACGAGAAAGGTCATAAAAATTCCTTTAAAATGAAATGTTTTTCTAATATTCACCTCCATTTTCTGACTTTCGATGAATTTTTAAAGATTAATTTTCAGAATTTATTTTATTAAATGTTGATCACGTGATTTCTTTTCTTTTTGTGATACTTCAAATTAATTTTGCGTCACGTACATAAAAACGAAATAAATTGACAAAAAAATATTGAAATACGGTAAAAGATAAAATTTAACCACTAGACAAATTGAGATGGAAGTTTTTAAAGAATGTAATTCAAAATAGTATGTTTTATGGATATAAAACATAAAATTAATTGCATACATTGACATGTGTTTTATTTGAATATTTTCTTCTACATTATTTTGTCTAAAAAAATATCCATTACGATTTAAATATATATATATATATATATATATATATATATATATATATATATATATATATATATATATATATACACTCATGGACAAAAAAATTAGCGCACCAAGAAATAATTGCGGGATCGTAACGAAACTTGCAATGAAGGTACATGTCGGGGAGATATGCAAATGATTAGAAATGCAGCATGATTGCGCATTACGTATAGCCGGTAGTGGGCGCTGAACATCGTACTCTGTGGAGTATAAAACAGGTAACCAAAGCTTGTTTGAGTATGCTGAATCATTTACAAAGGAAGAGCTGAGATAGACATGCCATTACGCCGTGTTCGAAGACAATATAAGCAGTTGTCGCAGTTTGAGAGGGGGAGAAACGTCGCGATGATGGAAGCTGGGTGGTCAGCTAGGTGAGTAGCTCGTCAATTAGGCCGCCCTGATTGTGTTGTGAGGAGGTGTTGGGACCAGTGGACCCGAGAGATGTCATGTACACGAAGACCAGGCTCAGGACGCCCTCGACAGACCAGTCGCCGAGAAGACCGCCACATCGTAAGAAATGCACGCGTACAGCCAACTGCTTCATCAGCCGCCATCCAGACACAGGTAGCACCTTCACTAGGGGCATCTGCGTCTTCTCGAACCATACGAAGGTGCCTGGCTGACGGACAGTTGGTATCGCGGCGCCCATTACGTGTGCTACCCTTGACGCCCACCCATCGACCCCTCCGTTTGGAGTTTTGCCGCGCACGAGGAAACTGGACTGCAGCGGAATGGAACCAGGTCGTCTTTAGCGACGAATCCAGATTCAATCTCGGCAGTGATGACAATCGTGTTCGTGTGTGGAGAGCCCGTGGTGAACGCTTCAATCCTGCCTTTGCTGTACAGCGACACATCACTCCCACAGCTGGTGTGATGGTATGGGGTGCCATTGCCTACAATACACGGTCATCCCTAGTATTGTTCCGTGGCACCATGACAGCCCAGCTGTATGTTCATGAAATCCTGCAACCACATGTGTTGCCACTCATGCAACGGCTCCCAGGAGCCATTTTTCAACAAGACAATGCTCGGCTTCATACGGCAAGGGTGTCACAAGACTGTCTCCGCACTGTTACTACCCTTCCTTGGCCTGCCCGATCCCCAGATTTGTCTCCAATCGAGCATATCTGGGATCATTTGGGACGACGAGTTGGGCATCCCACGAGTTTGAACGAACTAGAGGCAAGGTTACAGCAAATATGGAACAAAATGTCTCAAGACATCATACAGAACTTGTATGACTCAATGCCCGATCGTATCGCATCGTGCATTCGCGCTAGAGGGGGTCCAACGGAGTATTAACTCCTCAGTTATGTTGCCTTTTTCTCCGAAATAAATTATCCTTTTTCTTTGATTTTCTTATCATTTAATTTTATCAAAGTAGTCATTACGTATGTAAAATTTCGTTTCATTTTGACGACTCCTTCTTGGTGCGCTAATTTTTTTGTCCATGAGTGTATATATATATATATATATATATATATATATATATATATATATACATATATATATATATATTTATATACATATATATATACATATATATATATTTATATATATAGTATATGTATATACATACACACACATACATACACATACATACACACACACACACACACACACACACACACACACACACACACACATATATATATATATAGGCATTAATTGCATACATTGACCTCTGTATTTAATTTAAATGAGCTCCGTAGCAATTCACGGGAATTCAGCTAGTGTCATATAAGACACCAGTGACCTTTGTTGTTTCAAAATCGTTTCCAGTTTCGGAAAAGATTTTGCTCGTCCTTTTCAAAATTTTGGGTATCTAGTAGTACTGCAAAGATAGCTCTGACAAATATTGCTACTATCTACTACCTTCCTACAAACTGAATTCATTAATCCTGCTTCTTCCCCCCACTTTCTTAGAAAGCCTTTTAAATCAGACGTCCTGCAGATTAACGAATTCAGGAAATTCTAAAATACAGCATACACAGGCTCTCTTTGTGTTAAGAGGATGATTCCTTTCTCTGAAGCCCTTGCTTTAAAAAAATATACATCTCCCGCGTTCAGGTAGCCTTGAAAATACATATTTTTGCATTTTGTCATTAACTTGCCTTTTATCATGCTCTATGCATTTAGTCATAACAATTATGTCTTAAGTATCCTTTTAGGAAAAACGTAACTGCTGAGTGGATTTACGGGAATGAAAGTATATAATTTAACATATATAATTATACAGTGTTTTATGGAAACTCAGTCTTTCACAGATTCCAAATTTTATCTCTATGATCCAAATTTTATCTCGTGTTGCTCATCTTCTTTTGAAGTTATGATTAGTTTTGCATCCTATATTTTGTTCTCAGATCCTCTTTGTATTGTATTGAAATTATGCAAGATTTATATATTTTTTTCTCGTGTTTAATCTACTTTTTTGTTGAATTTGAATTTTACTTCAAGCTTTTCTCGTTTCTACTTTAAGTTTTTCTTAATGTTGTTTTACATTTGAACCAACTAATTGTTTACTAAAGTGAAATCATGTGGTTAATTATCCACAGGACTGAGGGTATCGTTACAGGATTTTAATTCTATCTACTAGAATCTAGAAACCCGTAATTCCTTGTAAAGTTGTTTTCAGCCCGGAAAAGGACTGCAAAAAGTACACTGTAACAATAGTAATCTTGTGTATTAATCCCCCAAAACAGCCCGCATTGCCCAATGGACAATGTCCATATCTATACGGTATTCAGTCAAAGTGTTTGGTTAATGTCTCATTCTAAGAAAGACATCTGATGGGTTAAAAAATCCGATTTTCTAGATTGTTTGCTTTTAGCTTCGAAATTAATGCTTACTCCTTATTTAATACAATATATATTGTTATCTAACACATGTGTTAAAGATTTGAACATTGTAGAGGGCGCAGTTTTGCGGTTTTACAAGGTGAATATACTAAGGGAGCGGGTTCCTATAGCTACGGTTCTTTAAGGACCTGTTCACACGGAATACGTCAGCGCCAGAGTTACTCGTATTGAAATATATTTAACCAATTACAAACCTCAAAACGGTAAGCCATGAAATTGTTAAGGTCTGTGGTTGGTTTAAAATATGTCAATACGAGTAATGCTGACGCTGAAGAGTTCTATGTGAACGGGCCCTTGCTTTATTATTTCTGTAAAGTTTTGTATTTTATTTTTGTAAATGGCAATATTTTTGTATGTTTTAATAATATATAAATCAGATATAAGGCAGTAAGTTCGTTGGTTTCTAAAATATATGTTGCTATGGCATGTAGGTAATGTAAATTCGGCCATTAAACTTGTTTTTTGTATAACTAGGAGCTTCGCCCCTAGGCTCGCTACGCTCGCTCCTCTGGTGAATCAAGTGAATGAATGACTCAATAGTTATTTACAGCGATTGAGTCATTCATTTGTTTACAGTTGAAGCTTCCCCCCCTCCCGGCGAAATGGATGAAGCCCGCCTATGGGTTAAAAATTGGATCTTCTTTCATGTCCTTCTGCAAAGGAAGCGAATGAGAAGATTTTTTTGAAGTATTTCTTTAAAATTCAATTAAAAATCGAAATTTTAAGATAGAGACTTGAAATGAAGTTTACATGAATGAGAAAGCTTTCATCTTCCAGTTGATATAAATATTTTCTTTGTAACATAATAAGTCTGAGAGCATCGAATTTATATATCTCGAAACGCATAAATATTTCCAAAAAGTGGGTTTTCAATTTTAATAAAAATATCAGTCTGTTTTAAATTATTTTTAAACAAATGAGGTCTTGTTTGAAGGAGAAATGTCTGTAGTCTTAGATTGTAAAAAAAAAAAAAAATCTACGATCCTTTTTTGGCGAGTTATCGTAATCTGAACATGAAAGTCAATATTTTCCCACAAAACATAAGATAAAAAAAAAACTTAAAGTCCGACGAATATGAGACATGTCTTACTTTCTTCCCCACATTGTTCTGCATCGATTGGTATCGGTCTCGACCCCATACCCCCAGCGGTTTCGGAAGAGATAGCGTGACAAGCTTTTGACAGCGGCGTTGCCGGCAGCGGCAGCGGCAGCGGCAGCACCAGTTACTTTTTTTTAGAGTAGAGAGACTTGCTTGGAACTGCTTTGCATCGCAGTAAATGAAGGTTTCATCCTAATAACAATTTGATGTTAGAAAATAAAAGTTTGAATTTGAATCTTTGTTTGTGTAAATTTAAACAAGAAAAAGGCGATTTATTTAAAACATACCTATAACATACTGCATAAGTTAGGTAGTTCAGTAGCAGTGAAAAATAATTTTTAATTAAAAAAGTCAAATACATTAAATAAAAACGCAAGAGCCAATTCCTGGGTTTAATCAAAGAAAACCTGCATAATGAAAGACGATTGCCATTTCCCCCCCCATTTAAAATCTCATTTACTAATAGTTTCATTTGAATAAAAAAAATTAAGGGGTTTTCTTGTTTGTTTGTTCATTTATGACCCTTTCGTAATGGAAGAAGAAAAAATGTGCTTACCCCACAGAACATTTTTTTATACGCATCGAAGTTTATTTCTTGAATTTTTTTTACTTCTTGTGTTGCTAGTTTTCTTAAGTTGTTTATTGACTCTCTTGAATAAAAACTTGATAAAGAAAACTTCATTACTTTTAAAAGTAAACAGTTGCAAAGAAATATTTTAGTTACGATATCGCTTAGAGCTCTTAGTTTTTTTTTTTTTAAGAGGCTCATTACTGGAAGAATATTTTTCTTCTCATATTTTGAGTTTTTCTATTCCTTTTTCAACTAAGTACATGTTTGATTTTTCTTTTTGATCGCATTATTATCTGCAAAATTTCTAAAGAAAATTTTCAAGAGAGCATTGGTTTTAAGGGAAGTTTTGGTCTTAGTATCTATGTAACTTAGTATCTATGTAAGTTAGAGAAGAGCAAAAGGTAATGGGGAGTTGTGCTACGTTGAAGCAATGATAATCAGAATTAATCACATAACCACCATAAATTCTAAAATCAGCTATAAAAACAAAAATACAGGATTTGTATAAAAAGTATCGGGAACAACTTTTTCCTGACGTGACTGTACGTCGGAGTGTGCTCGCACCGTGCGTGCTCGGTGGTGGGGGATGTGACTGTTACAACTGGCAACAGGCGATCCTGACCTCTAGCGCCACCCAGCAGAGACTAAGCAGAAAGAACGAACTCTGTGATGAGTAAACATCGATATCCGTTGTGCTGTAATGTTAAAATAGATGTTAAGTAGTTAAGTGTAATTGTTTATGTAATATATGTGTTAAATATAATAATAACCCGAGAGTAGTCGCGCCTTTTCTTAGAACGCCAGTAGTCGCGTTCGGTCCATTTGCCGCCCGCTACCAGTTGGTCGAAAACAGAGTTGAAATTTGTCGGTGTTACGAGATGATCGGAAACGGAGAACAGAGAAAAAATTGATTGAAATTTGGAAAGATAAATATTACAGCAATTACTTTACATTTAATTTAAATATATATTCAGTTGACATTTACATAAATATTTTTAATATTTTATTTACAAAATAATTTTAAATAATAAAAATTAATAAATAATTTGAAAGAATTTATAAAGATACAGTGAATTACTAATTAGTATAAATTTTCAATTATAAATTTGAAATCGTTCTGAAATAAATTATTTTGAAGGACAGAACCGCAGTAAAAGATACAATTTACATCATTCATTTAATTAAAATAAATATTCAATTGTATGTTTGAAAGCATGCTTATTTTAGTTAATGTTTAAGTAATAATATTTCTTAAAACAATAAAAACAGGATGAAAATTTCTCTGAAATTATAAATATACAGCAACAATTTATTTTGAATGAATTGCCACTTGTAGATCGAAAAGCATTAGTTCGGAAAAATATTTTGCAAAACTGAACACAAGCAAAGTTAATTTTGTTATACCCCGGAAACAAACATTCATTGAATTTGTAAAAAAAAAAAAAGAATTTTCCTGCGGCGTTGTTAAATACATGTGTATTTTCATTTACAGTAAAAATTTTAAAAATAGATAAATTTTAGAAAAATACTTACCCCATTCTTGTAACTATAGTGTAAACATTAGTTGTATAATTCAAAAAGAAAAATATTTTTATTTTCATAACTTCTAATCTACATTAGGAAATTCGCATTGTTTTGCATATTCTACACACAAATTAAACGTATGTTCTTTGCAGATATACAGACTACATTGTTCACAAAATTGTTTTGTTTTTCGATTTTGCTTTGTTGTGCAAAAACTACACCTTTCAGTTTTTGGAGATCGAAGAAATTTTTTGGGGGGTTCACCACAAAATTCTCTGATCTTTCTTTTCAACGGGTTTGGCAATGTTATTATCTGTTTTCTTTCATTTATATGCTCTCTTAATAAATCTAAAGCCAGTTCTTTCAAAAAATAGTGACGAACTACCTTTTTTCCAGTATTTTTTTGAAAAATAATTTGTGAATTTATTCCCGCGATATTCATCAATGTAAAAAACACAGTAAGCGGCCACCTATTACTTTTCCTTGCGACAGAATAGGAACCTTTCATTTCATCAACTACATCAACGCCTCCTTTTGTAACATTATAATCATTTATAATATCTGGCTTCATTTGCTGTGATTCTTCTATCGCAGTGTCGTGATGCATTGAAGAAATGAGTAATACGGAAGCATTTTTCTTGGGTACATAAGACACTAATGTTATGTCTCCGTAAAATCCAAATGTGCTTGACAGAACTTTTCATCTTTTTGACGGCAGAAATTCTTTGGGGATTTCTTTTTTATTTTTTCTTAATGTCCCAATCATTGTAAGATTGTTATCCTCTAAAAATGATTTTGCTAAAGGAATTGATGTGAACCAATTGTCCATTGTCACATTTCTTCCGGTGCCTGATATATGCGCAATTAGACGTTTCACAACGTCATATGGAGAATTGCTCAAAAGAAAGGGTCCATTTGGTTGCTTACCAGCATAAATTTCTAATTTGCTAACATAAAAGTTTATAGCATCAACCATTGCATATATTTTGATGCCATATTTAGCTGGTTTCGATTTCATGTATACACGAAATGAACAGCGACCACGAAATTGTTCCAGCATTTCATCAATAGTGACGTATTCACTCAAAGTGAAGTGCTTTTCTAAAGCGTCATTTATTTCGGAAAATATTTCCCTGATGCGGGCTAACCTATCTAATGCGCGCCTTTCTTTTCTGCTGTTCATATCGTCAAACCGTAAACATTTTAATAAAAATCGAAATCTCCGTAAAGGCATTGTTGATTGGAAAACATCGACACCTGTGCCATCATCGCTCCATAAATCTGTTAAATTTTGATGGGATGACTTCATAACCCCAGCAATATAAAGAAGTCCTAATACTGCTTTTAGTTCTGTTAGGCAGGTTAATTTACAGTCTCTTTCTCTCGAATAATTAGGCTGTTGACATTTTATATAAATATTTGTATAATTAACAATTTTCTCTAAAATGTTATCATTGAAAAATAGTTTCCAGGCATCTAAAACTGTATTTGCATCTTTTGCACTGCTACGAACTCCTGGTGTTTGAGAAACTATGTTGTGTTGTCTCCGTCGCACATTTGATCTAGGAGAATTCTTTTCCCATTTGGTAAGATTATCTTTACCAATAAAAAATTCGGACGACGATATCACACATCCATTTTCTCCTACTTCATTATCTGATTCTTCAGAATCAGTTTCCTCATCCTCGTTTATATCTAAGGAGATTTCTTCCTCTGATGAACTGACTTCATCACTAATAGAATCCTCTTCTAAATTATCAAACAGTTCTAATGCTTCCTGAACCGTTAAAAATTTTTTAAGAGACATACTAAAAATAGTTAAATGGTCTTTTAGCAAAAGAGCAGAAAGAAAGACAGACTAAAGTCTACTGATCAAACTACGCTTACTGAGAATATCCACGATTCAAAGAATCAAACTTCCCTCAAGGAATTCGCGGAATGGGAAGGGGGGAAAAATGAGCGACGCAGCTGCTCGCACCGCGGTCTTTCAGACCGATAAGTTTAGAATGCAGTAAAATTCTGAGAAAACATAGGAATGCCTTGCAATTTTAGGACACAATAGGGCTGACAGTCAAGGTCAGCTACGCGGAGTTTCCCCATTGTACCTTTAAGGGGAGATGGGTTACAGAAAGATAACTGATTTCGGCGGCAAATAGACCGACGCGCGACTACTCCCGGGTTAAGAAAAGCAACGAGTAGTTTCTATGCTCTAGTCTGAATTAATTAGCGAACAGCATGATGGATAATACAGTTCCAGGATATTTTCACTCCTCCCGAGACTAGAATCAAGATGCAGATCCAGAGCTGACTATATTTGAGGTAAGAACACCTTGTTTATTTTCTATAACGACCGAAGTCAGTGAATATTTGCAATAGTGACCTTCAAGACGAGCCAAGTGCCAATCGCCTGTGAGCGTTCGTTCAAGCTAGATCGTGTTTTTAGTGGACCCCTGTCGAGTGAATCGGTGCAAGTGCAAAGTGCAGCGAATGATTGAACAGCGGTACGCCATCAAATTTTGTTTTGGACTGGGGAAATCGTGTACTGAGATGCTGGGCATGATTCACTAAGTGTTCAAGGTTGAAAGCATGTCACAAACTGCAGTTTTTAAGTGGCACAAGCTCTTCAAAGATGGCCGAGAGAGTGTGGAGGACGCGCCCCGCGCTGGACGGCCGAGAAGACCTCAAGAACCGACAACATACAACGTGTGCGTGAAGTGCTGAATTCAGACCGTCGGTTAAGTGCGCGCATGGTAGCAGATGAAATTGGCATTTATAAGATAACAGTGTACAGTATTATCACTGAACATTTGGCGATGCGAAAGATCTGCGCTGAACTGGTCCCGAAGGACTTGACGGACGATAAAAAGCAGAGGCGAGTGTCTGCTTGGCAATACCCTCTGCAACGCGTTGAAGAAGACCCTGGCCTTTTGGACAAAGTAATCACGGGAGACGAAACTTGGATATTTGAATATGACCCGGAAATTAAGCGGCAAAGTTCCGATTGGCACACTGCAGAATCCAAAATCCACAATCCTTGTCCAAAAAGACTCGAATGAGCACATCCAGAGTGAAAGCCATGCTCATCGTTTTCTTCAACGCCAAGGGGGTGGTCCATTACACATTTGTACCTGAGGGGCAGACAAAGAATGGGGATTTTCACATAGAAGTGCTAAGACGAGTGAAGAAAAGGGTCAACCGGGTGAGGTCAGCCATGGTAGGAAATCGGAAATTGTGTCACGACAATGCACCCAACCACACCTGCTCCAAGGTCCCGACTACCTGACCATAAAAAGGCATCGCCACTATTCCCCAACCCCCTTTACAGTCCAGACTTGGCACCAGCAGCCTATTTTCTATTCCCAAAAGTGAAATCCTCCCTCAAAGGACACCACCATAAGACCCTAAGTGCCGTCAAAGAAATTTGCACACGTACCCCTAAGAACGTTCAGGAATCTGCTTACCAGGGAACCTTCGAGTCATGGAAAAGCCGCTGGCAAAAGTGTGTCGACGCTCAAGGAATGTACTTTGAAGACTTTTTAGGTATTGTAGCAATATCTGAAATAAATCTATTTTTCCGAAAAATTTTCTGATACTTCTTATACAAACCCTGTATGGCTTTTGAGGCTTGAATTTTAGCGATAACGGTAAATAAACTTGAATATAATAAATTCGTGTTGTGTAACCGTTTGAAACAAAAGTGAAAAAAAAATCTATATTTTACAGTGTTTCCACCTATATCCGTTACACACCCCTTAACTTCTGAACGGTGACAGCTTAGGCCATAAAGTTCGTGTCTAGGTATAGTAAAAAGGCTATTCGCTGCTCGATGAGACAACTTACAATGCCATTTATTGGCAAATTTTGGAATTAGCAGCTTTATCTCAAAAACAGTTCGAGATACGGGAAAAAAGTCAATTACAAAGTTGTTCAGCATCGTCGATTTAGTAAAAAAAGACACCTTGCGCACATTAATACTTAAAACAGGATGTACAAAAGAAACATTTGTTTGGTGACGATTTCGAAAATTGTCATGTCATCAAGAGTGGAAGAAAGAAACTGAAACATTTCCCTAGCTTCAGGATCATTTATTTATGTTGATGAAAATGCTCTCCATTAGCCACTATACACATTTGCACTCACTATACACAATGTACATTTGGACTGGATTCTCTGGTCTTTTCGAGCTTCGGTTGCGGCACCATAGTGTTGAAACGCACCATAGTGTTTCACGGCACCACAGTGTTGAAAATCACGACCAAACAAATGTTCATTTTTTACATCCTATTTTGAGTATTAATGTGCGCAAGGTGTCTTTTCTTACTAAATCGATAATGATGAACAACTTTATAATCGACTTTCTTCCCGTATCTCGTACCGTTTTTGAGATAAAAACGCTAATTTCAAAATTTGCCGATAGATGGCGTTGTAAGTTGGCTCTTCGTGTAGCGCAAAGCCTTTTTACTATAGCGAGACACCAACTTTATGGCCTAAGGCGTCACCGTTTAGAAGTTAAGGGGGATGTTACAGATATAGGTGGGAACGCTGTATACGTAACGGAGAGATATTGTTACAAAAGAAGATATTGTAAATATGTAATGAATTGTTATAGATTCTGATTTAAGACGTACTTCTTGGAATCGTTTCTCTGCATTTTGACTTTAAGTTTCAATCCTACTGTTTTTACAATTAATGAAATTCTCCAGCTTCAATTTTGAAAATGTGTCTTTTCAACATTCATAATCATTTTCAAATAATTTACAGATCTTCATGTGCTTTAAGGGTTTAAGACCCCGTTTTTAACTTTATTTGGATCGCAGTACCCCTGTCTGCATGTCTTTGTAGAGAAACATGCCCCGTGGCCAAACAGAAGCATGGAACATTAAGTAGAATTTTGAGTTTAGTAAACTTATGTATCAAACCGCCATCATTCCAAAAAATAATGCTAAAATCTGGATTTGTCCCAGCCTGAAAACGAGTTTTTCTCGATAGCTTTTTTCATCATGTACTTGCCGCAATAAAGATGAAAATTCGACTGTCTTGGCAACAAATGTTGGTCGTTCAGTGTGGGCAACAATGGGCACCACGAGTGGGCGACAGACATCACCCCCATGTATCATGATTGAATTAAGATAAAGAACAGAGAGTACGCTGAAGCTTCATGAGTGAGGAGGCTTCATAAATCCAAAATTATAAGAAAATATTGGCATACTGAGTATTCAGGAAACTTTAATCTTCACCTTATCCATTCTCTTGGCATCTTGTGAGGGTAGACAACTGACTGTAATGTGAGAATTATGCATTTTGTAGATTATACATTCATCCCCCTCCAAAAAAAAATATCGGTTAGCGATAAAACCCCAAAGTAACATGCAACACACCCATTCCTTTTCCTCTCATCCTTCAACTGGCATTTTGAAAGCAAGGAATAAGGTGAGTCAGTATTCAAGGTATGGTCTTTTACTCGGAGTAATTGTGTCACCGTAGTTCATTTTCCTGATATTCCCTTTTTCATTTATTTTTACACCAGGCCAACTGTACAAAAAAATTGGCGGTACAGGAACTTCTAAACAATATCTTTCGGACTACTCTGATTGTTGTTGTTTCCAATGTCCCTACCCCCCCCGGTCGGAATGTATTCCAAACCAGGTTCATTAAGTTAGCAGGCTAAAGGGTTCGGCCCCGGTTTATAATGGGACCACAAGAGTCGGAGCCAAGTGCCACCTCAATTTTGACCCCCCCCGGAGAGATAATGTGATGTAGGTAAAACACACTTAATAATTAATATTATAGGATATAATTAATAAATAACGTATGTTGTAATGTATGCCTTTACATAGATTTGCATTGTTAAAACTCTGTAAGCCTCTACTCAACTTGTCCCAACTAGCGGCGATCCAATTTTTAATTGCTTGATTATTACTGAAGATTATTAGAAAAAGTGCGCAATTTTTCTGATAATGGGAGGTAGCATCAGAGTATATTAAAATATTGGATCACGGCAAGCACTAATATTGGATTCCTTAACTTTAAATAACTAGATATGACTGTGACATTGATTTTTCATTTTATCCTTTTACTTGTTAAAGTGGCTGGTATATTGTTTTTTTTGGTGGCTGGTAAATATTCAACATATTTAATTATTAATTTTAGAGTGTTTTATTTTTGTTTTTCAATTAATAGTGAATTTTATATAATATATCCACACCCTTGTTTAAACTGGGATGGTAGGGCAAAGTAATCGATCCACGAACTCTTCGCCATTTTCACAGTAATTTCGCAGCACATACCCAGAACTACACCGGATAAAGGGATGAGGAAAAAGTATCCATTACAAGAAGGCATCCTAAAAACAACCCCTTTTGACGGCTTTTGCAGCTGGCCAAGAGATAATCGAAACAACCGTTTTTATGAGGGGTGGGCGCATGTATACGCCAGACATAGCCAAGCTCAGCGCTTAGTTCCAGAGTTTTAAAAAGAAATCCCAATTTGATGCAAGATCAAAGTTTGAAAAAAAATACTATGCAGCCTATCATTTTATAATTCCAGTCCCTCAAATTCTGGTGGTCCGGTTTTCCTTTTTAAAATCAAGGAGCGAAGACGCCCTCTTTTCACCCACTCGTAGGGGTGAGAAGGGGGTGATAAAGGGGTGAGAAGGTCATCGAAAGAAGAATTTTGGAGGGAGGAGTGAGTTTTTCGGCTCGCTCTCTCGCTCTCAACCGGCGACTGCGAAAAGTGGGGCAGCCCTCAACTCTACTAGCCCAGAGACGCGAGTTCCAGAGATGAAGATGATGCTGCCTCAGCCAAGCAGACATCGCCAAGCGCAGCGCTTAGTTCCAGAGTTTTAAAAAGAAATCCCAATTTGATGCAAGATCAAAGTTTGAAAAAAAATACTATGCAGCCTATCATTTTATAATTCCAGTCCCTCAAATTCTGGTGGTCCGGTTTTCCTTTTTAAAATCAAGGAGCGAAGACGCCCTCTTTTCACCCACTCGTAGGGGTGAGAAGGGGGTGATAAAGGGGTGAGAAGGTCATCGAAAGAAGAATTTTGGAGGGAGGAGTGAGTTTTTCGGCTCGCTCTCTCGCTCTCAACCGGCGACTTCGAAAAGTGGGGCAGCCCTCAACTCTACTAGCCCAGAGACGCGAGTTCCAGAGATGAAGATGATGCTGCCTCAGCCAAGCAGACATCGCCAAGTGCAGCGCTTAGTTCCAGAGTTTTAAAAAGAAATCCCAATTTGATGCAAGATCAAAGTTTGGAAAAAAATACTATGCAGCCTATCATTTTATAATTCAAGTCCCTCAAATTCTGGTGGTCCGGTTTTCCTTTTTAAAATCAAAGAGCGAAGGCACCCTCTTTTCACCCACGCGTAGGGGTGAGAATGTCATCGAAAGAAGAATTTTGGAGGGAGGAGTGAGTTTTTTCGGCTCGTTCTCTCGCTCTCAACCGGCGACTTTGAAAAGTGGGGCAGCCCTCAACTCTACTAGCCCAGAGACGCGAGTTCCAGAGATGAAGATGATGCTGCCTCAGCGGACCCCTGATGTCTAAGGAAGGAGAGAAAGACTCTCTAGCCTTGACAAGACCTGCTGGCCCATCCCCTTGTTATTTCAGCTAATGAAGACGGTACCGTCCCCCTTTTTTTAATTATTCGCTGCAGCTATAACGATGTTTTTCCTTAATTTTTTTATTTTAACTTAATAATTAATGAATTAAAATTTTTGGTTACCAGCCACTCACGCGAAATTTGTTAAATTAAAATCTTATGCGAATTTTGTTAAATTTAATTATAATATGAAAAAATTGATTATGATGAATATTAGAGGAGAGTGTATCCTCAGTGTGTAATTTGCCTATAGGCAGTGTATACTTCATAGTCAACAACGTTTAAATAAATTATGTTAATTTTTGGTATAAATTTTGTCATGTCATTCAGTTGCCTCGTAGTTTTTCGTTCCTTTTTGGGTAATTTTTGTTTCAGTTTTCTTTTTCAGTGAAATTTTGTCAAGTTAATTTCAAATAATTTTCGTGATTCAACCCTCTACAGCAGGGGCATCAGAATGTGAACCAGATATACTATTTTAATGGAATATTGCTTAACACAACGCTCGTCTTTAAATTGTACTAACCACAACGCAAGTGAATTAATATGTTTCATGCAACTATTTTTTTAATCACCTCTAAGAATGTATGTAAGCTTTGACAATCTTAACAATTTATTTTAATTTCAATTCCCCCATCTAGAATTAAAACGTAACAATAACTGGTGGGATCGTATCCACTCTGACCTCAGAGAGGAGCTTTCAGGCCTATGGATTCAACATGCTCATATCTGGCCTAGACACGGAGGTATTTAATGGAGCCTGTAGGATTTGATCCGAGCACCTTGAGTACCGTACGCGCTACCACTAGGCTATCTCGATCCCGAACTACTCTGATAATTTCTTGGAATAGCTGATAGACTATGTGCAAGAGACCGTGTCTTCTCCGTGTCTTCTCCTAAATTTTTCAAGCCATCCATTTCTTCCTCGAAATTCGTCGTTTCCCAATGCCTTCGCAAATTGAAGAGCTTTCTCAATTATGAAAGGCCCAGAGATCGAAACATTTTTATTTCGCATTGTGTGTATCTACTTCAAAACTGCCTCATCCACATCTTCATAGACACATGTTTTTAAACATTTTGTACAAGAATTTGATGTATCATAATTTTGTATCTTATCACGATTTTTTACTATGGTTGATAAGCTGTTTGGAGGAATACCAAATTTTAAAGCAATATTCTTTTTCTTCACGCCCTTATCCACCTCCTGAATAATTAAATTTTTTTCTTTGATGCTCAAGTACTTTCGCTTTGACATTTTCCAGCTACAAGAACCGAAATTACCAGCATGACACAACAATCTACAAAACGGGAGACCAGTTCTAGAACAGAAGATAGCTTCATTGAGGGTGAAAGGGGAAGTTTTTCTGGTGAAGTGGACAGTATGGGGGGGGGGGTTCAAGGTTGCTCTTCCTGGATGAAATGCAAAGATTGATAAAGATTTTACAGCTCTCAGTGTGTCAGACGACTGGTAAAAACGAGTTCAAGGCCATTGATCACCAAAAATGTGTTAAAAGAAAGAATAAGTTTGAAATGTTCAGAAATATTTTAATGAATATGAAGAAAAAAAATTTTGGATCACAAGAAAAAGTTCGTTAAATAGACAATGCACTTCGCTTTTTGGAGGTTATTTTGCGAAGAAATTCGAAAAATGTTCTTGGTCCCAAGGGAAAGTTTCTAAAATAGAGAAATTCGCAACATAGAGGTCCAACTGTATATATATATATATATATATATTTATATATATATATATATATATATATATATATATATATACATATATATATATATATATACATATATATATATATATACACACATATATATATATATATATATATATACACATATATATAATATATACACACACATATATATATATATATATATATATATATATATATATATATATATATATATATATAATGACACGGCCGCGGGCCGAAGAATGAAGGGCTGAGTGGCATAGTTTTGTTTATGATTCTTCTTGCTTCATCTAATTGACGGTAAAATGGATGACTTATCACCCGGCAGTGCATTGAAAACGTTTTTAAAACAGTTCTCGCAATTCATCTCAACCCTCGGACACACAAATCATAACACAACTTTCTCGAACTACATGTTTATTAAATTCGCCGACCGCTCCGCCGGGTGTTTAGTAGCAGACAAAATATTACAGAGTGCGTCCTAATTTTGGACGCCAGAACTTATATAAACTTCAATCCATCACGTGACAAAAAGGCGTGTTTTAATAGTTGATTGGTTTAAAGTTGTTGTTGATGTGCAGAACTGATTTAAATAGACACCCACGCCACGCCGCGTTTAAATTTGTTAAAAAGTCAGCCATCTTTAGTAATATCGCCCGGGGTTTTACAAAGGCTATTACCATGAGGTTTCAATATAAGTTTTACTGGGACGACCATATTAGAATTTAGAATTATTTTTCGGAATTTAACACGAATGCCCAAAGGGAATTAAATAACTTAAGAGATTAAAAAGAGGTATGTAATTTTGAATACTAAATTGAAGAATTAATAGTTTTTAAATGTTAAGTGTGTTGAATTAAGAAATTACTAGTTTTTTAATATTATATATATATATATATATATATATATATATATATATATATATATATATATATAAACCTCTTAATGGTCGTTCTTACAAAGGGGATATGAAATTTCCCGTTCTAAAGTGGAAATCGGAAAATAGGGTTCCGTAAGCTAAAGGTTAATAAAGATAAAAATGTATATAATAAATCATATATATAAATACAATGTATAATAAATATGTATGATATATACTATAATAAATATATATATATATATATATATATATATTATATATAATAAATATATAGAATATACAGAATAAAATATGCATTTTATTTTAATGTTACCTTCGGACCATAATGCGCACCCTAATTTTAAGTCGATTTTTTTGTGTAAAAAGGTGCGTCATACGGTCCGAAAAACAATTACACAATCATTTAATTGTGTAATTGTTTTTACAATTACACAATTGTAAAAACAATTACACAATTAAATGATTAAACAATTACACAATCGTTTAATTGTGTAATTGTAAAAGTAATTACACAATCATTTAATTGTGTAGAAGAATAGAGAAAAGCTGAATTAAAGTTCATGAAAAACAATTATAAGACTACTGAATAGCACTTTAATTTATTATCAGTGGGTGCACTTCCAACTGACGGAATGATTATAAATTTTCTTTTATGATAAACACCTCTTTTGAATTCACTCATACGAGGTATATGAACTTATCAATAGTATTAAGTCACTTATTTACGAATCTAATTAAACTGAATTAATTTGCATTGGAAATGCGTAAATGACGTAAATAAGTGAGGAGAAAAGACAAAATCTTTTCTAAATTTCAGATTTTTTTAAAGCGGAAGTATTTCAATAAGAGCGATAAAAAAATCAATATATTTTTTTTCAGCCTAACGACGGTGTACATTTTTCCTAACGCGGCCTAGAAAAGGAAAACATATTTTAGCCACGTCCTAAATTGCGGAACTCCGATAAAAACTAAAAAGAAAAGGAGCCAATTACGACGGAAAACTTTAAATTATTGCGTGCTTTTTCTTTTATAACATCGATTGTTCTCTTTTCATTTTATGCTGTAATTCTGTGAGTTTGAAATAATCCCTCGTATTGATTTTTCATTTTTAGTGCTATAAACTTCCAAATGACTTATCAGAAGAAGCTGAAGCACTAAATTATCTCTCAATATACGAAGAGTAAAATAGGCTTATGTTTTATTATCTGGTTTTCTCCTATCTAAGATTGCATCTTATGTATTAGTCTGTGTAACGAAAATTGCATTTTTTTTCGTCCTCTGAAAACAAGAAAAGTTTTTTTATTCTAGTTAATAAACAATCGAATCCCTATTTAAGGAAGTCCCATCGTTCTTCTTTATTACTTCAGTATAAAAATTTTGTTAAAAATCTATTAACTTGTAAAGACGTAATCTGATTGTGTTTCCAAAATTTGAAGCATGCTAAACTGATAAGAACTACGGATAAAAATTCAAGTTCTTAAATAATCTAAAGTGGGAAATTGACCGTAATTCTGATCTGCAAAAGTACCTGATAAAAAGTGTAATAAAAGTTGCTATTAAAAATCTTTATTTATTTTTATAGTTAGATGCACTTCATCTGTGATTCTTTACTAAAACTTTAGTTGTCTCTATTTATACCGAGTTCGTTATACAGAAAATCCACGGTAGGGTGGGTGACACAAATATCGCCCCTGTGCCTAATATCGCCTACTCGTGTTTCTAAAGTATGATTCGCGCTATGTATGAGAAAATGCAGTAACTTCTTGGTTCTGGGTTTGTACTAACAGCGGCGATAGCGACAACGCTCTTATCACGGACACCAGAAACTATATGGCGTCTGAAGTTGTTTTGGCTGTTGTCTTCGTAAACATTGGCTCCAAAGAATCAGAATCCAGTGAATGATCAGGTAGGTGTATCCAAATTCTAATTTTGCTTATACCATTTAAAAGTGCATTAAACAGAGACTTTGATAGCAACGCCTTTTAACAGGTGCTCCTAATTTTTCCTGGTAGGCGGTAAGAGGAACAGAGGTAGGCGATATTAGGAACCGCTCTCGAGTTCACTGGAAATTTCAATTTTTCCAATTTAGCTACATAACTTAAATTGGCACTGGTTTTGGAGCTGGTTGATCTAAGGATACCAAAGGAAATAGTTCTTAGGGATATTCTTTGAGTTTCCAGCCTAATCAGGAACTAAAAAGTGGATAAAAAGTGAAAAAGAAGTTAGAGTAGGCGGTATTTGGGACACCTACCCTACCTGTGTTTGTTAATTTGAAAATGTTCGAGAAACTAGGTTATAAATGCAGACTTTAGTATATGAAATAGAAATCAATATGTATCAGTGCTTAAAAGAAAGAAATTAATTAGCTTTTATAATTCCCTTTATCTTAGTAACACTCATCTAACATTACCCCGCTTTCACTAATTAAAAATACTCCCAGCCATATAAATAACTTGTGGCCCCCAAAACTTTTATGTAAGATAGTTATATCCTTAGTGTAAGAAAAAAATTTGCTTTGTTTTGACCTTAATACACGTTTAGGGTCAAGACTTGAATGCTCGTAGATTAATATTTCCGTTAACTCTCTCCGTCTACTTCAGGCTTCAGCAACTTTCAGTATTCTAAATACTTTTCTCCGCTAAGAATATGGATCGTTTTCTACTTGTAGCGGGGGCACGAGATACATTATACTTAGAACGTATCTTTCACTTCATGAAAGTTAAGTTTATCGTAGAACGTTTTCTCCAAAACAACAGCTGGTAAAACACTTAATAAGCTACCTTAAATTAAAATAAGATTTTTCTCTTTTATGATGCCTCATGCAAATTTTACTCTGCGTTCATGAAGAAAGGGTACTCACTGAATGAAGTCAAAATAATCAGGAAATTCCCTCTAAGCAGGCAGATGAAATGATGGAAACTTGATAATATAAGGAAGAATTATTACTTTTATTTTTAGTGGAGGCACTTGTCGTGTAGACATTCACCTTGTGGGGTCAGTTATTTTATTAATATAACTTTATATCATAGTGGACTGCATAAGAATCCATTAACAAAAATATTTAATGTTCTTGTTTAAGTATAACTAATCAATCGTCTTACTTCTTTTAAAAATGGTAATACTGGAATGGCTTACCTTTAACATAATCTGAATAATACTTGAATGATAAGTCAACAACTAAAAAATGTAGTTCTATGTACTTATCCTTAAAATGCATTTGATAATTGACTTCATTTTAACACATAACTGTTAAATTCATGACACACTGAATAACCCTTCGGAATTAGGTTTTACAAACTGAATAATTGACAGCAAAATGTCAACAGTTTGAACAATAATCTGCACATAATCTTTAACAAAGGAAAAAAAGGAATCGCATCCGACATAGCGATTTTTGAATTCTTATATGACATTGCTTAGAAAAGAATATACACCACAACAGATTAAACATTTCCTACCCATTTTCTTGCCGTTACTGAGAATCGAATATGCAACAACAACGTAATAATAATTAAAAAAAAATTTAGCTTGAAGTTAAAAAGATGTTACATAGTGACTCCATCTATTGACGAGAAACACAATTAGAATACAAATTACAAACAATATGATGAATAATATGAAACGATTATTATAATGAATTATTTAAAAATTAAAATAAAAATCGTAAGTATTTTATGAAGACTGAACATGCCTATAATTCACCGCAGTTTTCTGTCCATTTTATTATGGGGTCACCATATAGCGGACCAGCATTATCCCCAATGTAGGGACGACACAAACGGAGGTATTTTTGTGGTGCGACTCTGAGATTCGATCCTAGCACCCTCGGCCTCGAAAGCCAGCGCACTGTACAACAGGGTCACCATAAGCCCAGAAAGAAAATTAAAGAAGTAAATACGTATTTAATGTACAATGCATTTTAAATCTAAAACCATTAGTCGAGAGCAAAAAATCCTCTATCAGTAAACTTTTTTGTCTAAAGGCGTTGGTGTTTTTTTGCTTTATGAAGAAAGGCAGTGTGAAAATAATCCGTGGTTTCTACTGCTTTGTAATAAGTTCTAAAAATAAAGAACCTTATTGTTAAAATTTACGGTTTTCTACCGTTAATGTATTACACGTTTCACGATTCCAGTAAATTGAACCTTTATCTGGGATATAGTTTCATGAAAAATATTAATATCTTATGGTAAAATATATTCTAAAGCTTTTCTCCCTGGTTTTTTTAACTCAGTGGAGGAGAGAGATTACTTCTTTGACTATCCTTTCACGTGTTTAGCCACATGGCGATTATAAAATTTACAGGCTACATTGTTTTCAAGGCTTTACCAAATAATTAATGGTTTAGCATCAGGGCCGCCCAGAGACTTTACGGGGCCTGGAGCAAACTTCTGTTGGGGGCCCCAAGAAAGCTGATTAATCAAATAATTTTTTTTATATATTTTTTGGGGGGGGGCCCTTTTTTCAGGAGATTATTTTGAATTTTGAAGTACGGTACAAGTTTCAGAAATTTCTGTCGGAGGAAATCTAAGAAACAAATTAAAAAAAAATTTTTAGGGCCCCTCCGACAGTTGGGGCAAAGTGCCCCAGTTGCCCCCCCACACACACACACACTCTGGGCGGCCCTGTTTAGCATTGGAACCTAAACTGTTTTTCATTTACCGATGATTTTACGGAACGTACGTATTTTACAGTGCAGCGCATTAGCTGCCTTTCTACATGTCAATGTTCTACGGTCAATGTATGCAATTAATGCCAAAAAAAAATTTAACAAAAATCGTAACGGATATTAAAAGATAATATAGACAAAATAATGTAGAAGAAAATATTCAAATTAAATACAACGGTCAATGTATGCAATTAATTTGTATGTTTAATATTTTCATAAACTGGGGCAATTCGACTTCACTGCCCAGTCTATTCCGATAGCGCGCCGAACTATGGCTTATTCCTAGCCACCCGGTTCCCTCAGATATCACTGAGAATACGCTGGTTTAATGAACATAAAAGTAACATTTATTCAGTTTGCGTATTTACAAACTATCTACATTAACTCCTTGAGTTTTGCACCTCCAGTGCATTCATGGCATCCAGCCAAATCAATCGATTTACACCTGTAAGGCACTCCAGCCAAACAAATCACAATTCTTCCACGTGGCTTCTCCGCACACGCAAACCGCTCGTCCCAGACAAAGTCGACCACCGTCCACCCCGGACCACTGACCTTCTCCGTCTGACCTCGCGTGCATAGACGACCCACCAGTCCAAACCGGTTCTCCTTCCCCTGCATACCTCGGGAACAACCCGTCCAGAAACCACTTGACCTTCCAGTCCTGGTTGTCATCTGGTTACTGGTCATCTGTTTACTAGACAGCTGGCACGCCTCTTGATTGATGGACCTGGAATTGCCTCTGGTAAACATCCAAAACTGTAATGAAACTTCACCATATTTTCATATAAAATACCGGGGTAAAGCAGAGGGCCCGCCGCCATCACAATATCTTTAAAACATACTATTTTGAATTAAATTCTTAAAAAAATTCCATCGCAATGAGTCTAGCAGTTACAGTTTATTTTTTACTGTATTTTAATATTTATTTTGTCAATTTATTTCATTGTTATGCACGTGACGCAAAATTAATTTAAAGTATCACAAAAAGAAAAGAAACCATGTAATGAGCATTGATAAATTAAATTCTAAAAATTAATCTTTAAAAATTTACTGAAAATCAGAAAAGGGAGGTAAAGTTTCGAAAAAGATTTCAATTTAAAGGAATCTTTATGATCTTTCTCGTGATATAAATTATATAACCCTCAAATTATTATTTTTAATGAAAAATTTAAGGAATGTTACAAAAACAGCTTAAAAATTTAATTTAAAAAAATCTAAGAAGAATTTTTAAAAAAATCTTTCTTAGTGCACCCCTACAGTATAAGAAGAATCGCCGTGAAAAATTTCAGCTCTTTAGGTCCAGTGGTTTGGTCTGTGCGTTATCTGTCAGTCAGTCAGTTACGGAAATGTTTTATATATTTTATAGATGAACATATCAAATGATACAGAAGTTTACGTGTTATCAATTTAAACATATTAATCATATGAAAAGAATAAAATATCAACGAGTAAAAGTTATTAAACTAGCGCGAGAGAAATTTGAATTTTCTTGAAATTTTCCGTATGACTATCTAACAACATTAACTATTATCTCTTAATGTTAAGTTTTCTTTGAATGAAAGTGAATCCTTTTGTACTGAAGTTGCAGAGTATATAAGTGAATGCGGAGGAGAAGGTATCGTCAATGTATAACAAAACATAACGCATAGTAATAATAAATTCATTAGGTTCCTTTTATCCACACAATTTCTTATAATTCAAATATCTTGTATTTACTTGCGAACAACCCAAAAGTTTTTTACTTTAACACGTTGAGTCATTTTGTTTGTCTTGTCAAAGCGTATATTTCAGTGGAATTCGTTATAAAAACCATAACCGATTGATGATTTCAATGACATTTAGAGTCTCACAGTCATAGGAATTATCTGAATAAACATACTTAAATAAATCATCAGAAAATGACTACAACAATTAAGTAGAAAATTTTGTTTTAGTGAACTAGGGGCTTCGCCCCTAGGCTCGCTACGTTCGCTCCTCTGTTAGGGCTAATAGCAAGATACATAGGGGTGAGTCTTGGGCAATGTAACAGCTTCCATCCATTTATTGTTGTCACTCTTATGCGAAGAGCTTTTCATCACTGTTGAATTATCAGCTTTAATATTCAATTAAAAATCGAAATTTTAAAATTGAGACTTGAAATGAGGTTTATATGAATAAGAAAACTTTCAGCTTCCAGATGATGTAAATATTTTCTTTGTAAGATAAAAACTCGAGGAGCATCGATATTACATCCACATAGGGGCGATAGTTCTTGATAAACTGTTTCATTTTTAGATGAAAATATGAGTCTGTTTTAAAATATTTTTAAACAAATGAGGTCTAGTTTGAAAGAGAAATGTCTGTAATCTTAGATTGTAAAAAGATGAAAAATTCTACGATCATTTTTTGGCGAGTTATCGTTATCTGAAGATGAAAAAGTCAATATTTTCCCACAAAACATAAACTAAAAAATAATTACAAGTTAAAAAGAACTCTTTTTTACCATTTTTTAAAATTTTCTGTTGAATCATATAAACTTGACAATTCTATGTATTAATAAATACTTTAAAAATTTTTTTGATGAATTATCCCATCAACTTGAGGAAATTGAAGTTAATTGGAAGTTAACTTGCGTTTGACTTTTCGTTCCCATCCCTCCTGATAGATGGCTGCACCAGTCTACAAAACAAAATTAACTGAAATTGAATTCAATTCTGCTAAAGATGGCTAAAAGTATTAAAATAATGCATTGTCATCGTGTTCTGAGCTATTCTAAAAGTTTCAAATGTCTAGCTAGTCGGGAAGTTGGTTAAAAATCGATTGCAAGATTTGGACTGGGCAAACACACACACACACAAACAAGAAAGCGAGTTAATAAAAACATGGAAAAACTTAAGCCCAACGAAGATGAGACATGTCTTACTTTGGTCCCCACAATTTTCTGCATCCATTGGTATCGCTCTCGACCCCATACCTCCAGCGGTTTCGGAGGAGATAGCGTGACAAGCTTTTGACAGTGGCAGCGGAAGTTATTTTTGTTTTAGAATAGAGAGATAAACGCGCAGTATTTATAAACTAAACGTATAGTATAAAATATTATGAAGCTTTTAAAGCATTATTTGAGTATGTCTACATGAGTTTTGTATTTGAAATTAATTTCAAAAGATTATGATGTATATAATGTACCAAAACATTTCTTTCGATATAGTTTCATGCGTGAATATTTGCTAAATATTTCGAATAAATGTCGTTTCGGATGAATTTCAAATTTCGAAGCGTTCCGTATTATTATTTACCTTGGCATTGCATTAAAACTTCAATGGATGATTCCTTAATAAATTTGCATTCGCACGAGGTACAAAGCTGATTTGTTTAGAGTTGCACACAATACGCTAAAGATCGTAAATCATATTCGAATCCCTCAGTCCATTTGATGGCTACACGTCTATGCCAAAAGGTTAAGTGAATTTATGATTCCCTTTTGCATAGAGAATAAAGCTGCCTTTGTTTAATAAATATTACTCATGACTAGAAACAGTGTAACGATATCAGCTTAATAGAAAATACGCCAGTATAAATGGCGAAGCACGTGTCAGGAAGTGGGAGAAATCTAATGCATTTATATTGCAGTGTGTAAAGGGAACAAAGAATTATTATTTGCGCCGTAGAAGCTAATTTACTAGAAATTTTGCGAGGTTTCGAAGGAGCATCTACAGAAATATCAAGAACGAATGTTAGGCAGGGAATGATCGGGAATGGTTGCAGTGTTTGAGGATAAATACAGGGTTATCAGGAAAGAATCATCAGATTACAAAATTTAATATTTTCCATAATTGCAAACAGAAAATTATAATTAATATGTCATTTTAAACGAAAAATGTTAAATTTTTTTTCACAGGTGTTTGATATGACTTCCTTTAGTCGCCCATATAATATTGCGATATGCCATTTCTTGCCAAACACGTTTTAATGTTTCACTATTAACTGCTAGTAAAGCATCACAAATGCGTTGTTTAACCAATCAGCGGGCGCGCGTGTATAAAGTGCAACATTTTCGTAATTTTGAATGGTTTGTTTTTACAAATAAGGTTTGAATGTTTTAAGCAGATTCTATTTATAGCTACACCCTGTCTAAAGCAGGTCTGATTTTCTGACCCTCGTATCCCTTTCCATTCATTGTTAGTCGTGATTTAACCGTGGTAAACCAGCGATTATACTGGATTGCAATACGACAAAATTAAGAGTCTATGTAGTAAATCAAACGTGCAGCTATTACACGTTATCCCGCATATCACGAAGATGGACAATCTCATTGTTTTTTAAGTTTTTGGACGTAATAGGAATCGTTTCGCAAGCTGCCCTTAGATTCATTAAACCAGACAGTTTTGAAATAAGGCGATTGTATCTGCATTATTTGGCTTTTAATTATATATATATATCTCAATATTATCATAATTTTATATCTTGTTATAAAACGCAGAATTAATATTTTCATTTTGAAAAAAGAAAGTTTATTGCAAAAGGAATAATCAAGGTTGAAAGAGATGTTGCATTTTATGCAACGCGTGTCTGCTGATGTACCAAAAATTGGGGCGCCCGCTGAAGGGTTAAGTTCGGGAAAACTTGTAGACAAAGATGGTATGAAAACAAGATCTTTGAAATTATCCCCAAAGGAAGAACTCGCATGGGGTTAAGTTCGCTGACCTAGGAGGGTAGCTGTGTAGTACCAAATCATCGGCTGCACTGTGACCAATCGGCTACACAGTTACCCTCCTAGGCAGGCCCTGATTTTCCATTAGACCCAGTAGGCCCGGGCCTAGGGGCCCCCGAATGTTGGGAGGCCCCAAAAATTTTTATTTTAAAAGAAAAGATTCCCAATTCAATTTTTTTTTTATTTTACCTTTTTTAATAGCAATTTTTTAATATATCCTTACAAATTTGATTGATAGGTTCATCATATGTATAGTTATATGTATAGTTCATCATGTGTATGTTATAGTGTATATAAGGGATTAATAAGGTTTTCTGGTTTCACTGTATTGGTGTTTTAATGATGAAGTTATTATGTTGTATTGCTTTTTGTTATTTGATAATGTTCTAGGCTTCTACGCTTCAAATAGCCAATTCTTGGTAAAATGGTACTTTCACAATGATTCATGATTATGTTTTGTGTGTGTCAATTTTGGAAATTTTACGCCCACATCAGTGTTAAGGGGCCCCCCCAACCCGAGTTGTGCCTATAATCAAGAATTTTCTAAATCGGACCCTGCTCCTAGGCCACCGGACTTAAACCCATCCGAGTTCTTCCTTTGGGGATATGTCAAAGATCTTGAGTTCATACCATTTTTGCTACGAGTTTGCCCGAACTTAAACAACGCATTTGTGATGCTTTACAAACAGTTAATAGTGAAACATTACAACGTGTTTGGCAAGAAATGGCATATCGCAATGATATTATACATCTGACTGAAGGAAGTCATATCAAACACCTGTGAAAAAAAAATTAACATTTTTCCATTACAATGACATATTAATTTTAATTTTCTGTTTGTTATTATGGAAAATATAAAATTTTGTAATCGGATGATATTCTTTCCTGATAACCCTGTACATTGGGTTTAGTAAATAAAATAAAACCATTTCATGTGCAAACTGAAGACGTATAAGAAAGAGCGAAAGTTTGAGTGTAACCTCATAACACCCGCATTTAAAAAAGGCTATTGTCTGGGAAAAACCTCTTCTTCAACGGATATTTTAAAAAAATGAAACAGTTCAAAACATGAAAGTAATTTTGTAAAAACATGAACTTTACATCTCATGGAATTTTTCTTTATTTTTCACTTCTTGTTGCTTAATAATATGTCCATATCTCTACCAATGAAAATTTTTTCACTCTAGATCGCCTTACGACACTTCAAAGAAAATTAAATAATCATTAATTTTGTGACATTAGAAGATATCTTATGACGAAGGTATCTATCATGGCTTTTATTCGATGGATCTTTTATGGTTTGACATTCGAAGGTATCAGTCCTTTATCCGAGATGGCTAGTCAATCTATATTTAGTAAATACATAACTTCACTTACTTATAACTGAGGAATTTATAAGTTCATTAAGAAGCACTGATTTTCAGTATTATCAAAACACAGTTATTTTCGGTGCAGTTATAGTCATTGACTTCAAATAATGAAAAAACATCCTTTTTAATCAGAGGGGACTTTACCTGACAGCAACTGCATTTGAGATTAATTTCTGCCTATCATGTGCAGTATATGGTAAGACGCCTGATCAAAGTGGCAAATTAATTCCAAATATTCCGGTATTCTTCTTTTCTAATGGGCGATAATGAATACGTAAGAAGTTATTTCTTTCAAATCATTCTAAAATTTGAAACTTTCAGTGAAGTTGGCATTATTAATTTTAAGCACTCTTGCCGTCAATCACTTCTCATTGGAAGACTTTCAGTAACTTTGCTAAACTCTCTTGTATTTCCTTTAAGCCAGCAAGTTCAGTCTGGATGAGCTTGGTCTTTCATTGTCACATTCATAAAGGCGATGTTTTCCAATAAAGACTACAAAGTTTTCGGCCCTTCATATTCGTTTGATTCGGACTTAGAAGTCCCGATATATGTTTTAAAAACATACATTTTTGGAGGTGCTTTTTCAAAGTAGCCTTGATGCGATTTCGTAAACTTGCACGGACAACAAAAAAAAAGGTCGTAAATTCGAAAGCTCGTAACTGAGGACAGCATTAAAAATTCAAAAAAATATTACTTTCTATGGCTTTTCTTTTTTAAAAGTTATAAGTTTTTCCAGTTCTGGTGTCTCGGATTTTCTGCAGTCAAATAACTAGCTCTCTTCTATTCCAAATACTTCGCTTACCTAAAATACCTCTAGGGATGTACTACTGTACCGTGAACAGTAGTTAATTTTCTTTCTGATTTAAAGATTGTGGTCAGAGAACTCTTCGACGTCCCAAGTTCTCTTATTTATATTTTCTTCTTGGTAAGGACCTTTAGTGCATTAATCTCCATTAATTTTTTTTTAATCTTCCCCGTTTAACGAAACACTTTTCTTCCTGGGCAATATTGATTGAAAGACTAAAAACTTCGAATATAAAACAAATGCAAGAAAGGTACACCTGGAGAATAAAGTGGAAAATTCTGGGATGCTTCCGTGCAGTCTGTACTGGTTCAATTCTCCATCCCTTCCAACAACCAAATCACTTGTATGTAAACTGGACAATGGAAGGTGATTCTCTTCAGTTTTTCTGACCAATAAACCCCCTTGTCTTCGATTTTTTGGAAGCGCGAAGGAAAAGTGGTGAAAAGAGTTTGTGGTGAAAGAGGGAGTGCACACTTAAAGTTCATTAAATAGGGTTAAAATTTACATTAATTCTGCGAGAAAATTTTTCGGAAAAGCAAATTAATTCATAAAAACGAGTGAGCTCGTAAACTCGACGTTCGTAAGATCGGAAGTCTATTGTATAATGATATAATTATAAAAACTGTGTATAAAGTGACGAAATTTCATTGATATTTGCCAAAGTGAAATAGCGTTTGTTTATGGGCACAGCTCCAAGTTAGAGGACTATGGAAATAGCGTCCCAAAGCAGAGGCTCTAAATATAAGTTTCTATTACGGATGTTTTTAAGTTCCTAAAAGACGGGTGTTCGTTCGTTGGACTTTTACTGTTTTTAAGTTTAAAAATACGTATCAGATTTTGTGCAAAACCCAACTTTTTGCAAAACGTATTAAAGAGCTTTTGCTGATGTGCAATATATTGCAATATCTATTTGTAATTTTGCATTTTTTTAACGCACGGAAAGGAAAACAACCTATTAAAATGTTGATTGACAACAAACTACTTCTGCTAGAAGTTTAAACTTGCAGGCGTCAGTTAGGACCACCTAAAGACTCTGCTCCTTTACCTACCATCATATCACGTACCTTAGTTTGCCTCTTAGGAGACTCTTTATTTCAGCGGGCTCACCCGTGCACAAAGTGCAACATTTTCGTAATTTTGAATGGTTTGTTCTTACATGTAAGTTTTGAACGTTCAAAGCAGTTTCTGTTTATAGCTAAACCCATTCTAATCCAGGTCTGCTTTTCTGACCCTTGAATACCGTCCCCTTCATTGTTAGTCGTGATTTAACCGTGGTATACCAGCGATTATACTGGATTACAATACGACAAAAGCAGTTGTTGCAGTCGATCAAATGTGCAGCTATTACACGGTATACCGCATATCACGAAGATGGATAATCTCATTGCTGTTTTAGGATTTTGGACATAATAGGAATCCATTCGCAAGTTAACCTTAGATCCAATAAACCGGACAGTTTTGAAATAAGGCGATTGTATCTGCATTCTTTGGCCTTTAATTATCAAAATATCTCAATATTATCAACATTTTATATCTTGTCATAAAACACAGAAGTATTATTTTCAATTTGAAAAAAAAAGTTTATTGCAAAAGGAATAATTAAGGTTGAAAGAGACGTTGCACTTTGTGCCACGCGCTCCTGCTGATGTTCCAAAATTTGGTGCGTTCGCTGAAGGGTTAACAGTAATACCTCTTAAACCTTGCTTGGGTGAAAAATCTGTGGAAGGCCTGCCTTTAATTGAACCTTTATGTACTGATGGTACTTATAAGTACCACTTTCTTTAAACTCCTATAAAATACCTTCTATTTGTATATTACTGACGGAACTGTAAAGGATCAATGCGTTATACTTTCTTTATTCTTACTAGATAGCAGTAGCAGTTTTAATTAGCCAATTTTTGGATTAAAATTCATTTTAGCATCCGTTGTAGCGTTTGAAACAGACATTTTTTTAATGTCATTTTCTCTGAAACTTACATCTTAGCTACTCTAAAACTATTGAAGTTAAGTGAATGATATTTTTTTCCATGTTTGATATGATCTTAGAGTATTATTTAGCATAGTTGTTTAGCTATATGACATTTATATGTTGTTTACCAAGTAAATTTCTTTCTGGTACTTATAAGTACCGTCAGTACTATGAGCATTGTAAACAACGTGGACTTAGTTATACAACAGAAAATTGGCTATTTTTCTTTTGTAGTGCAGAAATGCTTCAAATATGGGCTTTTTATACTTTTGTGTTTATTTTTATTAATTATTAAGTATTAATTAACAATGCCTGCTGAGACATCTTGGAAAATTCAAAGAAAAATTTGACATTTGAAATAGAATTTTCAAATTTGGCAAGAAGTATTTTCATGCAACTACTGGAAAAATATGAATGCGGAATAAATAAGAATTAATATTCCTAAAAAAAAAAGAAGAAAAGAGATTTTTCAGTTCAAATGACATACAGCTTCAAAATAAAGGTTGCTATTGGCCAGCATTTCTGTCAAATCTAGATCTGTGTGAGCTTTGTGCACAAAATGCTGAAGTTTTTGAAAGCTCATTCAAAATGCAGCATATGTAATTTTTTTATGTGTAAATTTTTAAAAAAATGTTTTTTTTAATATAATGAAAGTTAAATTTTCATTATAGTATTTAAAATTGTTCTGCGTTTCAGAATAAATAATTATATAATTTTTTAAACATTCTGATTAATTTTCAAAGTCTGAAGATTTTTGCAATCCTATAATACTGGCGGTACTTTAAAGTACCACTTCAATTAACTGTTGGTAATTAATTAAATTTGAAGAAGGTGAGTAATTTTTTTACATTTATTTGTTAGTTAGTATTGAATTAACATAAATAAAAATTTATGTAAGTTTTCGTTTATTAATTCATAATGTGGTACATAAAGGGTTAATTGAGTAAGCTTACTGTTTTGACCTCACCCGTAGCACCTTAGGTTCGAAGCTAAACAACCTTCATGCGAAATAGTTTTACGGAATATAATCTTTATTCTAAACATGAAATTCAACACACTGTAATAATATCCAGCAACTCAAATCAGTCTCTAATTATATATAAATCCCAAATTCACATAATCTGTATCGAACATGCATTTTAAATATCAGTAACAAAATTAATTCCTTCAAATAATACATAATTGTTCCATTTGTGCATGACTTAGCAGATTTGTTACTCCCGCGCGTAAACATATCCTTTTCTACTATGCAAACATACTGTCTATTAGCCAGACACAGTTACATTTATTGCGGGGACGAATTCCGCATTATTCGATACTGAGACCCGATTCATAAATCCATTTAGCTTCAAGTAAACATCTAACAATTAACTGTACGGAGCGGCTGAAATGCCATTTATAATGTTAAACGTATTTTGTTGCAACTCCAACAGATCGACAATGATTCCGGTGAATATGGAAATTTGTTCCGCTATTAATTAAACCTTTTCAAAGAATTATAAGGTAAATGGCATAAGGCAATGCTGTGAGCTAGAAATGTCTCACCTGAGAATTATTACGAGAAAATGTCACGTGCATCTGAGCTAAGTAGTGAAATGTGAATACAGATGTCAGACATTTAAAGACGTGTTAAAGCTGAAATAGTCAGCATTTAAAATTCTTTAGAGACGACGATTCAAATGAACTGGAATGCAAGAATACTTAGCAATTTCGAAATGTTTGTTATACAGATTGGTAGCTCCTTAGGATCAAAGAATGTAAACGAAAAAGATTTACAAGAAGTTTTTCTTGAGTTATCACAAAATTAAACATGATAAATATTTAAAGAGTACCTTGTGTAAAAGTGGGATCATAACGTTGCCAATCAAAATTAAATGAAATTTACGATCGAGACTAATTACAACTATTAGGTCTACTTTTTATCAGAAAATAGTTAAGAATGTTAAGTCCGCATTTTTTGATTTAAGGCATAAGTTTGTAAATTATTAACCAAAAGTCAAAAAGACTAATAAAATAAACATGATATTATTAACATAATTAAGCCAGTTTGCTAAAAACATGCACTTCTTTTCCCCCGAATGCTCTGTTAAATTCAACAACAAAAGTAAACTGATTTTACCATTCATGTTAAAAATATACCAGCATTTAATTTTTTCCCATTTTAGAATGCATTTCTAATTTTGAGGAATTAAAAAGTCGGAAATACTTTGGTTTTTTTTGGAACGCCAACTTTCGGTACCTACGTGTTTACGTGCAGCCACTTACTTACGTGATGTTGGGACTTTGCCAACTACACGTAGAATTTAGCTGCCTTCTTTTCACTACGAAAATTGCATTTTCGGCGGAATGTTGACTGGTGTTCTGGTGTTTCTTCCGAAAAGGATAAAGAGATAAAAAGGAAAAAAAATTTCTCCCGCAGTTACAACGATTTATTACATATTTGTTTTACATAACTAGAGCTTCAGTTCCTTATGTCGTCGCCTGCAATTTTGTTTTACACACTAATAAACCAATCTACAAAAAGACTTATTACAGTAGATTTAAAATATTAGATATGCTAAAAAACTAAACTAAACTCATGGCGCAACAGCCCGCTGTGGACAAAGGCCGGCAGTGCCCAACTCCGCTTTCTTGACAGTGGCTTGGGGTGCCATACTGCTTATGTCTCAGTCAGGTGGTCAGCCTGAAGTGGGACTCCAGGAGTTTTAGTTCCCAAGCATGCTTGGTCCTCAATTTACCGACCCACTCAAGGGATGGTAAACATGAGTTGGATCTTCAGCAGTAGCTGGGTCGAACCCTGGACCTATGATGTGGCAGCTCGACGCTTTTAACCACTACGCCACTTATTAGATATGCTACTACACAGATTTATAGCTTCTTTTAGATTAAACAGTGTACTTGTATAAAAGTTTTATAATAAATTACAAATAACTATGATTACTATAAACCAATAAAGGGCGTTTTGCTAGTGCAAAAACCAAAGTCTTTTGCGACTTTCGAATTTCTCTAAAATGCGTTCTAAAATATGTAAAAAATAATTCATTGTATATTTTGTGCATAAATGATGAAATCGTTTTACTTTTATTAACTGTTAAACATCTCTGCCCTTTTTTTGGTACAGCAACATCCATCGCTACCATGAAAAAAAAAATAAACAGGACATTTTTTCACCCGCTTAAAATAAAACTTTTGCTATGCTATCCAATTATGTCACTTTCTTCGGTAATTTGATTTTTCGGACTGACACGCCGAGCTTATTAATATTTTCTATCTGGTCCGCAAACCAATACAATTGTCTGTTTCTGTGATAGCGATTAACTACTCACTTTGCAGTTACCGTTGGTTTTCAAAATATCTGTCTAAGAAATCTAAATTTAGAAGCATGATAGCGCATTATATCTTTGCCTTTGTAAAATTTATGTTGTTGTTGTTTCTAAAGCCCCCTGGTACTGTTGCTGCTCTGGTTTATAATGGCACCACAAGGGTCGGAGTACGATTCAGCTAGGTGGCACCACATTTTGACCAAGCACCCCCAGTCGTGGCATCTGGGGGGATCGTACCCTCTCCCACCCTCTCTGATCTCATAGAGGGACTTTCCGGTCTACGTATTTAATGTTCCCATGTGCAGCATAGATACGTATGTATTTAACGACGCTTGTTGGGTTTCGATCCGCGTACCCCCAGCACCGATATCCGACGTGCTACCGCTTGGCTACCACTATGGTGTAAAATTTATTTTAAATATGTTTTATAAGCTTATTTCTAACATAAATAATCAAAGCAAATATGTAATTTATAAAAAAAAATATCAACATCAAATACATTATCCTATGTCAACTTAAACACAAACTTATGCAATTTTGACTGATATTGACTACCTCACTCATTTCTTTATACCCAAAATTTCAGTTACTGACACCGCAAGTTTTTATAAGCTTATTTCTAACTTACGTTACCAAATCAAATATGTAATTTATAAAAAAAAATAATCAACATCAAATGCATTATCCTATGTCAACTTAAACACAAACTTATGTAATTTTGACTCATAGTGACTATTTCACCCATTTCTTTAAACGCAAAATTTCAGTTACTGAGACAGCAAGTTTTCATAAGCTTATTTCTAACATAAATAATCAAATCAAATATGTAATTTATAAAAAAAAATCATCAATATCAAATGCATTATCCTATGTCAACTTAAACACAAACTTATGCAATTTTGACTGATTGCGACTATTTCACCCATTTCTTTAAACCCAAACTTTCAGTTACTGAGATCGCAAGTTTTAATTTTAGTGCTTAATTAAGCTTTTCCGAATGTTTAAGGTAATGTAAAAAAATAATATACTCATGATGCTAATAAGCCTGTACTTACTTTTGTTACAATTTGTAACAAATTAGCGAAGGGAAATTAGGATGGATAAGAAGATTAGAAACAGAATAAAGCCAGGGGGTAATTTTCGTAAAAATGGTCTATATTTATACAAAAAAAGAAAGCAAATGTTCGCTTAAATAAATCGAAATGTGCTAATATAAATAACTGGATTTAACGCTCGGTTAGCAATACCGTCCAATTACCATTAAATACTGGAAGTAAAAATTCCACACTTTAGCAAATTAAAGCAAACTAAAAACAGAAATTCTTCCTAATGTGAGATAGGATTTCCAGTTTCTTAGAGGAAAGATAACTTTAAATACGTGAATTTTTGGGAAAGTGTTGTGTATAATAGGTAGATAAAAAGACAGCACAAATGATTCTTTTAGTAACAGTTGGAAAATATTTCGTCATTTGTTTTGTTTTGCTGTTCCCTGAGTATGTATTGATAATAAAAAAAAATAAATAAAAAAAACTGCGAAGTACTCGTTGAATATTTTTTGCTTGTCAGAGACTTAAATTCCTCAAAATTAAATTCTCTCCAAAAAAAAGATGTAATATTATACAGCTGTTATTTTTTAAAATGAAATACAGCTCTCTTTTCATTTACGATCCTGTTATTTTGACTGAAAGGGGATTTGGACATATAAAAGAGCTTTCAAACGATATATGAAAGGTGGAACTATTTCTCAAACTTGTAAAAACTTTAGATAAAACACAAAACTAGTTTTAATAGTCCCAAGGTAGCCTAGTAGTAGCGCGTTGGCTTTCAGTGTTGAGGGTGCCCGTATCGAACCCCGACAAGCACCATTAAATACCTTCCTCTCTAGCACGGACAGGGGCACGTTAAATCCGTAGACCGGAAAGTCCCTCTATTACGTCAGAGGATACGATCCTCCTAGATGTCGCCCATGGGGGTGGTCGGTCAAGATTGAGGTGGCACCTGGCTAAATCGGACTCCGACCCTTGTGGTGCCATTATATAAATCGGAGCCGCACCCTTCATCCCCTAGCCTATATGGACCTGGTCTGGAATACATTTCGTGCCAGGGGGCATTACAAACAACAACGACAACTATTTTTGATTCTCTTTTACTACGTGGTGCTACCTTTAATAACATTTGTGACTTGCTTTTCCTAAAAGTCACTTTTACGAAGTAACCCCAATCCACGAAATGAACTTGCCTGTATTTCTTTTGCGGGGAGTTTGAGCTACACTATCTGGCCAAGAGTATCCGGACTACCCCTAAAGAAGTGGATCTGGCAGGTGACGTAATTTGATGCGTAACCGAGAGCTATAAAAGTGTTGGTAGTGGTTTGTCAGGTCATATTTATGCGTTTGTGAGACAATGAGCAAGTCAAAGGATCTTAGTAACTTTGATCGTGGCATTATAGTAAGATGCCACCTCTGTGGGAAATCAGTTCGTAAAATTTAGGACATTCTACAGAAGACAAAATACACTGTGAGTGATGTAATTGTGAAGTGGAAACGTCGAGGCAGTGAAACTGCAGAAAAACGAAGAGGCAGGCCGAAATAAATTAGTGAACGCAGCCGTAGCACTGAAAAGGGTAGTGAAACAAAATCGCAAGTCCTCGTTGATTGAAATCAATTAGGAGTTCCAAAGTTCAACAGGCGTTAGTGCTAGCAGCAGGACTGTTCGTCGAGAGTTAAAAAATCTGGAATTTCATGGCCGTTCAGCCGCTCCTCATGGCCGAACATCACTCCCCAGAATGCGAAGCGTCGATTGCAGTGGTGCAAAGTTCACCGTCATTGGACTGTGGACATGTGGGAAAATGTCCCTTGGAGTGATGAATCTCGCTTTACAATCTGTCAGTCCGACGGACGCGTCTGGGTTTGGCGGATGCCCGGCGAGCGCTTCTTACGTGACTGCATTGTGCGGACTGTTAAGTTTGTTGGGGGCAGCATCATGGTGTGGGGGTGTTTTTCATGGTTTGGCCTGGGTTTCTTAGTTCCTGCGGTTGGAAACATGAACTCTGAGATGTATGTGGACATTCTGGACAATGCTGCACTCCCAACTCTATGGCATTATTTCGGGGAAGGCACATTTCTCTTCCATCATGATAACTGCTCCATTCACACATCAAGACTTGCGGAGGAATGGTTTGACGAAATGGGTGTTCAAAAACTGGACTGGCCTTCTCAGCGCCTCAATCTAAATCTCATTGAACACCTTTGGGATGAATTTGAACACAGATTACGTAACCAGCCAAATCGACCATCCTCACTGCCAGCACTCACTTCAGCTGTGATGGACGCCTGGAAGTCAATTCCTATGAACACCTGTCAAAAACTGGTGGAAAGTCTCCCCTGACGTGTTCAGGCTGTAATCGACACCATATTATTAATATTGACCAACATCATATTATCATCGACCAACATCATATTATTATATGCCTCAGGATTCTCTGAGTCCGTATCAATGGGCATCTGGATACATTTGGCCAGATAGTGTATTATGCTCTAGTTTATTATTTTTGACAAATCATACTCGTTTTGTAGTTGTTACAATCTGTACCTCAGAAAAGAATGGTAACAATTATTTCGATTTTATATAAAAGAGGTATTGTTTTGATAAATAATTTAAAAGGAGTAACGTTATTGAATAGTAACAAGTAGTCGCGTGTGATCTGCCAAATTTATTGTTCTTTCATTTATAGGTTTATTATATCAGTTTTAGATATTGTTCATTAATTTCGGCAGTTAGCACTTGGTTTGCCTCTGTCAACACCAAGCTTTAACCAATAACGCTCACCTCCGAAATATATTTTAGTAATATATGGGAATAGAGCTTTCTGTATACAACCATTTATCAAAAGATATAAGAGAAAGACATCCAGTGTGCAGGTTCAAACAGTGCTTCCTAGCTTGGCAGCAGAAACAAACTATTCTTTTATTTCTTCGCTTGTAAAATATTTCTTTATGACCGGTCTCACCGCAGATAAAACTTTTTAGTTTTGACTTCATTCTTCTCTGTTGGCTACGAATCTTATCAATGTCACTTTGACGAAAGAGATTAGTCGTGCGTTGTTTTGCGGAGCACGACTTTAATTACCAGCATTATAACGCATACGATTCGTTGCTTGCATCTTATATTTATCAATATTCTTGCGCACAACACTTTTTGCTTTCAGAATTTGAATATCGTCTTCATAATCGTCTAGTTTAACCACCAATTCATCCATTTTTGTAAATTTAGGCAGGTCGCCTTCAAAATGCCCTTTCATTTCATTATGTAGTTTGCGTCTTATTCGATCGATCTGATTTACTATAAGCTGTAACTTCTATACTATATTTACTATACTATATTTACTATATTACTATATAAACTGTATTTACTATACTATATTTACTACTACTATACTGGATTTACTATAAGCTAGAAGCTTTACTATAAGTTCTGATTTACTATAGGCGAAGTCCTAAAAATTTAGCACTTCATGACCTGTCATCCGAGAAATTATTTAGCTCGAAAACATAATCAGGTCAAGATGCAGATAGTTCTTTTCTATAAGTAGCAAATTTCAGCTTAAACTGTTCAGGACTTTGTCGAAACCTTTTTAACAACAGATTTTTAATACAATTTTAGTAATTTGCTTTTTTATCCGGTTTGCGTCCTATCAAATTTACTATCTCCAACGGTAGCAAACCTACCAAGTATGTGACCCAGTCTTCTTTGGGAATGTCAATTAGATTGATCTGTCTTTCAAACAATGACAGATGCACACTGTATCACATCTTACTTCAAACCGAGTCAACAACTTCAAAAAGTTATCATTTTTAACAGTACTAGGAGGTACTACAGTCCCGTTGTTTCGCTCAGCAGGCAACTCTAGATCTAATTTGGGTAATTCAAACTTGCGTTGCTCGTAACTTTTATCAGATTCTATTTTTTTCTAGCCTTTCGACCTCTAATTTTCCTTTAAGAGCTTCTCGCTCAGATCTGATTGTCGTTAGCAGGTTTTTCACGAAGTCCTTAGCATATCCCTCTGATTTAGAGATCAGGGCGGATTACAACGCTACTTGTGGATTATCTGATGCCTCTAAACCAAGTTCATCATCGAGGGTCAGTAAATCTACTTTACTAGCACGTCCCAAGTAAACCATTTTGAATAGTAGAGGAAATATTGTACTCGCGGGTATCTGACTTTTTCCCTCAATCCTCTGTTAGCGGTCTGTCACGCCAGATTACCCGTGTCTGGTCTCTAACAGCAAAAAGTTCCAAATTACAAACTTTAAATTTCAAGAACTTATAAGTTTCTCGGCTCCATATCTCGCTTCACAGTTCCATATCCCGCTTCAAATTTCATTATCTCGTCTCTGTCACAATTTCTTTTAGCAATTCACATACTCGTTTTTAGGACACGTTGCTCATCCCTGCTCACCCCTACTTCTGTTGTGTATCTCACTACTGACGCCATTTATTGTATAACGTGGGTTAGATGTGGATGATCGCACAGTAACTATCATCCATAGTTAACATAATTAACAGTTATTTACAATTGAATCTAAATAGGATCCGTTACCAACGTAATCTGCAACAGTGACTTCAGACAAAACTTTCATCAAACTTCTCGCATCCTTTAAATTACACTCTGGGATTATCATTTACATTACATTCAAATCCCCGCACACTGAACCGTCTGTTCAGTGTAACGTACTCTCCTTATCTCCATTCCCTAACATTGGAACTCCCACTGCCACTATACCGCCTGTCCAGTGCAGAGTCCAAAGCTCGTCTCTACTATCGCGCCATTGGTCTGCAGGTGATACTGATCGACCCTACTATCCGATATGCGTTTCAGATCCTACATACACACCCACCCAGACAGACACACACACACACACACACACACATATATATATATATATATATATATATATATATGATTCACATTTATTTTATACACTGCTGGCCACCCAAATTGCAACACCAAGAAAGACAAGAGATATCACAACAAAATTTATTTTGTAGATAACATGTTGACCAAGTATCAAATGATTAAATTTATAGACTTCTGTGAAGTGAGGTTCCTGCCAAAATCAGTAGCCAGAGTAGCCGCCATTGTTGGAGATCACCGCTGCCACACGCCTCGGCATTGATTCAAAGAGACTTTGGATGAGTTCTTGGGGAAAAGCAGACCAAGCAGCTTCCACACGTTGCCAAAGTTAATCTGCTGTGGCAGCTGGGGATGGAATCTGAGTCAATCGTAGAGTAACCATGGACCACATGTTTTCTATCGGCAAAAGATCCGGAGAGCGAGGCGGCCAGGGAAGCAATTCAATCTGGCGATTGACGAAGAACCGTTGGACAATGCGTGCCACGTGTGGTCGCGCATTATCCTGTTGAAATATGGCTGTGGGAAAGCCCTGAAGGTAAGGAAGGACAACTGGCTCCAACATCTCGGAGATGTACCGCTGGCTGTTTAAAGTACCGGCAATGCGTACTAGAGGTGAGCGAGAGTGATATCCAATACCGCCCCATACCATAATATCCGGTGCAGGACCAGTGTGGCGGTGCTTAACACAGCTGTTCAGCATTCTCTCTTCACTGTGTCTCCAGACTCGAATGCGACCATCTTGGTGTTGCAGACAGAAGCGTGACTCGTCAGTAAAGACAATTTCATTCCATTCTGCCATCCACATCCTTCTGTCATCGCACCATTGGCGGCGGAGACGTCTGTGGTTCTGCGTCAAGGGTAGACAAAGAAATGGACGTCTTGCGGACAGACCACTCTGCTGTAAACGGCGTCGAATGGTACGCGCAGACACTGGATGATGCGTTACAGACTGCATGTGCTGTGCTATGGTTCGTGATGTGACTGAGCGATCCGTCACTGCCATGCGCACAATTTGCCTGTCATCACGTGAAGTGGTGCGCTGAGGTGGATGCGATCGAACACGCCGGTCCGTCGTACCCTCCTGCATCCAACGATCACATATCCGCATTACAGTTGTTTGGTTTCGTCCAACACGACTACCGATTTCCCTGAAAGATAATCCACAATCTCGGTAGGCCACTATCCTTCCTCTGTCAAACTCGGATACTTGATCAAAAGATGATCGCTGTTTTCGGCGAGGCATAATTGATCGTTTTTTTGAAAAAAACCACAAGAAAAACACAATTGCCGAACTTGAAATCGTCAAAATATCCAATCCTTAAATAGCGCTTTGAAGTGGCGCCAAAGTCGCGCGTGATGTGCGTCTGCGCTGAAATTCTAATCATTTGCATATCTCACCTCCGCTAATGCATGTTGTAAATTTCATGTTATTTTCATGTTTCCTTCAGGGTGTTGCATTTACAGTGGCCAGCAGTGTATATACACCCAGTGGGATCAAAGGTATTCAGACAACCCCTGCTATATAGAAATTCATTCATGTTCATCGCTCTTTCAGATAAGTGTGATTGTACGCGATTTACGAAATGAAGCACTACAGGTGAACTTTATGGGAGAGTCTTCAGATTTTGTCAACAAATTTTGTTCAACAAATTTTGTTCAAATTGAAAATTCCGATTACAGTTTTGGGGGTCACATATCACAAATGGACTATATAGTTGTATACAGAACAGTGCAGGATTTGATGCATTCATTTGTATGTTCAGTTAACAAAATAATTGGTGAGTCAATGTAATAACAGGATAGATAGGTGGTTACTAATTTGAACAAAACTTTCAAATATTTTTTATAAAAAATATAATATCATATTTGATAAAAAAAAAGAGGAAAGCCTACATGAAAGGGCATTTCTGAAGGCGACAGTTTAAATTACCTTTAATAAAAGTCATGCTATAAATCACTAATGAGATGAAAAAAAAGATGTGAGGGAAAAAATTCGCCTTTTTTTACCCCTGAGACAAAAAAGGGTGAAAGTAACTGAGCAAGAAATCATTACAGGAGATAATTGCGTATTGATTAGCTAGTTTTTTTTTTACAGAATAAAAATAAAAAGGTTTTTTTACCTATTTTTTCAGCGAAGACTCCTAATCTGCTTTTACTTTTTAAAAGTAATAAATTTTTTACGACACTTTTTTAAGCCAAAGTATTTATTGTGCCTAACAAAATGCTATCATAGTTATTTAGTTTTGCGTATGAAGCTTAAACAGCCTTCTTCGCGATCATGCCAGACATTTTAACCCTCTGATAGAGCGATTGGACTTAAAATGCTGTGTTATAGTATATATATATATATATATATATATATATATATATATATATATATATATATATATATATATATATATATATATATATATATATATATATATATTATGTATGTATGTCATGGAGTAAAATAAAACAATAAATTGCTTTGTCAGAAGACTGTTAAACTTACCCTTTGGGATCTTTCAAAACTGATTGCGGAAAAGAGTGTTTCTTTTGAATTACTCTATAATGGCTTAAAATATATCAATTTTAGTTTAGCCGAAGACAGAGAAAGATTGTGGATATCAGTGTGCTATTAATTAGAAAGGAAATTCAGTTTCATCCGCAAAGTCTAATGGAGAGATAGGAGATAAAAACATTACTATAAAATAGTTGTTTAAAATAATAAATCAAGAAAGAAGATAAGAAAAACATTTTCAAAATTTATGTCCGTCAAAATTATCTATTCATACTTCTTATGTAGTAATGTACAACAACCCTTCAAATTATGAAAAGGACATATGAATCACAAATTCTTTATTTTTCTTTTTATACTTGAAATTATGTTTAAATAAGGGCTCGGATATTCTAAACCCCATACCCCCGGAAGGTCTCCCCCCCCCCTCAAGTCGGTGGTGGTGGTGGGGGGGGGGTGCGCACGTGGTTTAAATTATGCCTTAGTGGTCCGCAGACTCCTACGGGTTGGGAACCAGTGGCCGATATGGACGTGGTCCGGAATATTTCCGCCAGGGGGCATTAGATGCAACACAAACATCATGTTTAAATAAGTAACTGTACTCACCCTATAAAAAATACATAGGTTTACAGAAAAATTCACTTTATTAACATAAGTGAACTTAAAAGTTCCTGTAACAATCTTTTCAGCTTTTTCTTTTAATGCAGGATTTCGTTCCTCAATAACGGTCCCGTGGAAAGCAAAATTTCAGCGTTGTTACGAATTATAATTTTGGCATCGCGCCAAACCCAGTAGCAGTAAAACAGTTAAACAGAAAAGTACCAAAATGCGTCAAACAAAAAAAAAAAGGTAAGCACGATAAGTAACCCTAAGTTAATAACCCGCGGTACTTTCATTAGAAGAGACTACCTAAAATATTTTTTTTTATTATTTTCAGGATCCGTTACCAATTTTGACTTTGTCCCTTTCATTGCTCACTTTCTGACTATTTTCTTCATAAAAATTCTGACGTTAAATTTCTTACGCTCGCTTGAGCGCAAAACCTTCGTTGATATCAATACCTGTGCAGGCATCTCAGTCGGAATCCTTTTGTATCCGATCATTTTTAATTTATAATAAATTCGATGATGAATGACAGATCAGGGTCCTCAATTCCGAATACGTTTTGTTTATCACCTGATGTAAATCCTCCATGGAAATTAGGAAGAGAAGCTACCCTGTTTAGGAAGAGAAGCAACCCTGTTTAGAGCAATCAAGAGTGTTGATTGCTTTAAACTCCGTTTTAAGGAAATCAAGAGCTTTCATTGTTTTAAATGCTGTCTAAAGAAATTCCTTACAGTTTCATTTGAGAGTAAATTCCCAAAACTATGAACGCAATTGTTTCCTTTCAAAAAAGACTCTTAAAAAAAAGACTTTAAGCCTTTTTATCTTTCTCGAGCGCTTTAGTTAGTAAGTTTTTATATCATCGTTTATTGTTGTTACTAAGGTCCCTGGGACTTTTGCTTTCACAGAATGCAATCCGGTGTACATATGAATTTAAGACAGAAAATTGAAACTTAAACAAACAGAAGAATTTTTATTTACAAACCATGACACCGGTTATGGACGGCGGATTTCAGCTCCTGTTTCTAGATGAGGGCTCCGCTTGCAGGAGAAAGACTACTGACGAGCACCTCAGAATACAACCAAGCTTTAAGGCTGCTGTGTGCTAACCCAATTGGATTCACTCACCTCAGTGTTAACCTATGAAGAAAATGTGTCCAAGGATTGCCGACTTGGATTTAAAGATTTTTCTTTTAAATTGTGCTCAGTAATAGAGGAAGAAATTTTGCTCCTTGCGGCATTTTTCGTTTTTTTAAAAATGTAAATAATATTTTACAATTTAAGGGGGTCCGGGACATATTTAAAATTTGTTTTTATTTATTGAGTTAAAATTTTTATTTTTTTGTGTGATGGTTGACCATATAATTCGTAAACAAAATCACATCATAAAACTTCTCAAAATGTTTTAAAAAAATTTTTTAATTTAAAATTTTTAATAAAAGTGGAGTAATTTAAAATCGTTATAACTTGAAATATTATTTGTCGAATTAAAATTTTTTTTCATTTAATTAAACAGAAATATATAAATTTTAATTTCGATTCACCATTTTTAAAAATATTAATTTTTAAAAAAATTAAAAATATTACAAAATTTACAAAATTTACAAAAAAAATTATGTAACTTATTTTTAAAAAATCATATTTTCAAAAGTAAATATGTTTTTAAAATTTCCTGAATTAAAATTAAAGTAAAATAGTTGAAAAAGACATGTTACAAGTTTCAACCATTTATCTTTAACGGTTCTTGACTTATAACAATTTAAAGAGGAGAAATGGGGAAAAAATACCCATCATGCAGAAAAAGGCACAGGTTTAAACAACGATTGGCTACTGTTAGAATGTTGAAAAAAAATAATAATTTCTCCTGTTCTAATTAAGATAGAAACATTATTTAAACGTCATTTTAAGCGTAAAAGAACACAGAAATTTTTAATGCAATAAATTTTTTTTCGAAAATTCGAACAATTTTGTGTCCTGGATCCCCTTAAATTATTTAGGAAAAAAATCTGATATAGTCTGTTTTAAACTCTCGTAAATTCCTTTGGTGGGCGAAATTTATAAAATGAGTCCTGTTTCGAGGTGCAGAGAAGTTGACGTTGTCTGAAAATACCCTTTTTGTTGGATTATTAGCATTTGTGTAGCTGTAAATAGTAGACATATTTTCTCCATAGGTTAACATTGTGCTGAACGAATCCAGTAGGGTTAGAACACATCAGTCTAACACCGATGCCTTAACCACTTAGCCACTAGGCGGCATATCATTGTTTAAAATCGCAAATAACCCTGTTATCAAACGTTTTGGCAAAGGGCAGTAATGTTCGGTGGAATAGATTCTACCACATTTTTTTTTTAAAATCCCGTTATCGTTGCTACATTAGTTAGATGAGACTGAAAAATAATGATTGCTTAATCTGAAAGATAAGATTTTATAGGATTTAACGTAAAATCAAGATTAAAATCAATTAGCTTAAGGTATTGATCTTGTGATTCACGGTCTATCAAAGAGCTTGGTTAAATGTAAGAATGTAACTGTCTAAAATTACGCCTTGGAAATCTTCTACACTCATCCTTAGGGCAATTAATGCTAACTCAATTGCAGTACCCAGATAGAAAATACAAATTAAAGTACACCATGCATTTAATTCAGATTTAAAAACTTTTTAATATAAATACCAGCAGTTTTTATGAATCTATACTGGATGAATTAGGTGTAAAATCTTTCGGCTATCGTACAGATCAGCTATCACTACGTTTTGTCAAGTCCAATTGCATATCATTTAACGATTGCTTTAGGCTTGCATTCATTAATGCTTGTTCATTTGATTGCAATTAAACATTTATACATTTTTAAGGCATTTAAGGCAACTTATACATTTTTAAGGCTTAAGGTTTAGCGAGAAATCTTCCTATTGGTGACTAAAACATTGGTAATAGATAATTGAACTAACAGCTGTTATTTCAGATGTATATGTGGAGATTGAGATATTAGAAGAGGAAAAATTATTAAATTTTAGTGTAAAATAACTTTAAAAAAATAATTTTCTGAAAAAAATATTTATTAGGATATCAGACTGTAGTGCTTTTTATATCACTCTTCGCATTTTATAACACATAGGCAGAACATTTCGCACCTCTGCCAGAAGAATGTTACATCTCAAAATAGCCATATTTTCAAGAAGTCCTAAAGAAGATATATGTCGAAATTTCATTTCTTGTTTCATTAATGCCTATGATAATTTTGGGGAAAACTTATCACTTCAGAAGGCAAAACTATATACTATTATAGTTGATTTCAATTTTTAAAGCATGATTTTTAATTTTAATTACAAGATATATTCCTCTTCTAGTAACCTCATTTTGTCAACATGGGCAGAAAAGCTTGAGGGAATACTGTCATATCTCTATGCTAATGCACAATCTATCTAAACTTTTCACAATACAAAGAAAAAACCTTCATAACGTGATCAGCAGGTTAGAAAAAAATACAAATTTATTTTTCGAATAAATTTAATGAACATTTTTATTACAGGAACATTTTAATACAGCAACGTTAAAAGCATTTTAATACAACAACATTAGGCACTGACAAAAATCTTATTTTCATTCTTCGCGCATGAGCAAGTTCTCTCACCTAGTTGTGGAAGAGTGTAATAAGCGCCATCTAGGAGATTGTGTTGGTACTAGGCTTATAACAGTATTCGAGAATGAGAAGCACTTTATATAGAGCATTGTGGTGCAATTATCTAAAAATCGAAAATTTCGGAGATTTAACACTCTTTTAGCAGAGATGCGATTTGAGTGTCAAGAGTTCTGTGCGTTAGTTTGTAACAATAGAATGTGACACGTATAAATTGCAAAATTTTAACCTAAAAATATTTTTCCAGCCCTGTCTGAATGTTTTTTTCCCACAAAGAATTTTCATCAATTCGGAAATAATTAAACGCCTTTTCTGTAGAAATAATGGTATTTCTTTGTAACTCTATTTAGAAATCTATTAGATAAATCTTTCCTCGTTACTTACAGATTTCAAACATCTGCTCTTGTGTCTTTTTTCTTTGTAACCGTTTTGCATTTTTTAAGTTACCGTAACAAAACAAACATTTGGCGAATATTAAGCAAGAAAGACAGTGAGTTCTTTTCTTTTTCTTTTTCTGGAATTGAGCTATTTTTTACTTTAAAATATTTTTTTCTGGAGAGCAAATAAGTGCTAGATTTAAAATAGAAGGAGAAAAGGTAATTCAAATTCACAGAAGAAAGTCATTATGCTCAGAAGTAAAAAAAACAAACTTTCTTGGAATTTTGTTTCAAAAAAAAGGTTCAAAAACTTTTTGCTTGAAATCTCGAAAGTAAATTTTTTTAATTATAAACTATTCCCTTAATAAACAGTTACACGACAGAGAAATTTATTGGAGCCTTTTCAAAAAGAAACAACAAATAACCAATAATTTTCCCAGAACAAGCAAATTTTACAACGCCATCTGTTATTCTTAATGTCTCACAAATAACGGAATCAAAATTAATTTTGTTAAATTTAGCACATTAGAGTAAATATGGATATTATCTTCGGTTTAATAAATGGTTCAATAAAGACGAATGCGATAGTTTGTTGGGAAAGTTGCTGAAATTATCCGCTCTTTCTTTTAATTCTGAATTATGATGCTTGAACTATAGATTAGCTAAATAACATATTTTACGTTAATGACAAAATACTTTTTTTGTTTCCTAGTTCATTCGCAAGAGAAGTATCATGTTCAGTCATGTAAATACGATCGAAATAATCCGTATCTGAATAAAATATCACTCCTAACAAGACTTTTAATTAAGAAACATGGGAATGTAACACATTTTTCGTAATTAAATTTTATCCTTTTATGTTTTATAGGGCGAAATTATACTAGGAGAATTCAGGGCTTAGTCCTATACGTATAGAGTGAATTATTATCTAAATGAAAAGTTAATTAATGAAAGTGTTAGCATAGGAAATATATTTTAGGGTAGTAAGGATTCATTATCATATTAAAAGCAATGTTTACCTTTAAAAAACTGAATGACTTAATATATTTCATTTAAAAGCTCTGAATAGTTCATTTTTATTAATATAAGATTATTTGTTGGATTACACGAATTTTCCGAATTTAGGAGCGCTCCTAGCAGCTTTACTTTAACTAGCACGATAATTTGGAAGTTCAGTGTTTTCTTGTATCCAGACTCATTCTCGAGTATTTATAAAACCCATCTTCGTTTCTTCAGTTCCGTAAATAGATAGTGATGCTTGCCATACTCTCGCTTTACATTCATTTCTTTAACGAATAGCTCATTATTCTTGTATTACTTACTCAAATTCCATTGATATCTTTGGCAGCGAAAGCCAACTTACCGTATTTTTCGGACCATAACTTTTTAACATAAAAAATCGACTTATAATTGGACTGCGTCTTATGGTCCGAAGGTAACATTCAAATAAAATGAATATTTTGTTATATATATAATATATATATTTATAATATATATATATCATTTATTATATTTATTATAAATATTTTTTATCTTTATTAAGTAAGAAATTGAAAATAGCTTTATACCTAACAAAATACAAAATATTCTTTTCTGAAAATTCTCCCATAAATTTCAGGTGCGTCTTATTGTCTGAAAAATACGGTAGCTTGACTCCTAAAAGCCCACGTTACTGCCTTCAATCACTATAATGTCGTCGTGATCCGAAGTATAAATGTCTCGTCTATTTATGTATAAATTAAATACGTTGCTTGAATGTACATCTAGTTAAATTATAACTATTTACAATAGTTATAATATACAGTAAATTGAATCATCGTCACCAGTTTAGGCAGAGTGAGGTTGGTTATACAGTTGAAATAGAGACGCCCATCTCTTGATTCAACTCTCCCCGTTCGTAGCTTATAACATAGTAGAAAATCAGCCTCTCCCTCTTTTCGTACTGTCTCCTTAATTTTATAACCTTCCTTGGAAAGTTCTCGTAAGTTCTACCCACCACCTGTAGTATCCGTCATGTTTATCATGAGTCACCTTTTCAGTCCTTTGTCGGCAGTCCGCTTCTTTGCGGCATTCAATGTCTTTTGCCGGCAGTCCGTTTCTCTGCGGTTAAGCATTCACCTGTACCTGCTGTCGCGCCAGCTCGGATCTCCCATTCTTCCGTTGCCTCTCTTCCTGTGATAATAATCTTTTGCTTAACTATTCTAAATGATGTGTCCATTCCATTTATTATCGGGACTGTCCCTTTTTGAAATTTCCAATGCGGTATTAAGAATCCTGTCGATCATACTTAAACTCGCCACATCTGTACTGGCTTTTCCAAAATTCCGATTGAGCCTCCTTCACACCATGTGAGAGTCTCACAATCACCATAATCCAACGCCAACAACAAACAACCACCGGCTCTGTCAACCAACATGTGGGTAACTTACCTCCATTGTACCCTCAGTTTTGAAAGCGCGTGGTAATGAAAGTTTAATCAAAGCCATAGTAATTTCTTATATTTTTAATTAAATATTTATTCATCTTAAGGCTGCTATGTACTAAGAAAAAAAAGTATTTCCCTTTTCCTCTTCTTGCAGACTCTTGTGGTGGGAGAAGTCCAGTTGACAGTTCGAGAATTCCACCCCCCTTAGTATTGACATTTTGAGGGATTGTAATGGCTCTCTCTCTATAGGGGGTTGGTTAAGCACTGCCACCAAATTTTTTATTTAAAATATATTTTTGCCAACTATTTACAGGTACATAAATGCTGATAATCAAATAAAATTGGTATTGTCAGATAGCCTGAACTTTTCTGCAAAGCGCTACAGGATTCATTTTATAAATTTCGTCCACCGAAGGAATTTATGAGCGTTTCAAACACACTATACCAGATTTTTCCCCGAATAAATTAAATTTTAAAATATTAAATGCATTTTCTTAAAAAAACGAAAAATGTACACAAATGTAAAATTTCTTTCTCTATGACGGAGTACAATTTTTTAAAAAAATCTTTGAATCCAAGTCGGCAATCCGTGGGCAAATTTTCTCCATGGGTTAACATTGAGTTGAGCGAATTCAATGGAGTTAGTACATAGCAGCCTTAAACAGTGGCGGATCATCGCAAAGGTGCAAGAAGCGAGCGATTGGGGGCCTTCGAAACGTTAACAGCTTTAAAAAGAGATTCATTTTGTAAACTTCAGGCAGAGAAAAATACCATCTTCACCTAAACAATATGCCACTCGTTGAACGACAAACAGCTTAGTACAAAATTTTACTACCTAACTGCCAGTAAAATTTCCTTTTCAACCATGAGAAATTATCTTAAGTAATAAATAATACTTATTAATAGTATTTAGGGGGGGGGCCTTAAAGCTAGATCGTGCTTGGGGCCCTCCAAATTGTGTATTCGCCACTGATCTTAAAAGTAATCTTCATGGTGCCGTTTTTCTTGTGTTTTTCAACGTAGGACCTCGTAAGAAAAAGAAAAGTGGATTAAAGTCATTCAGTTTTTTAAAATCATGTTTAAAAGTTTCTTAATATGAATTTCAGCAGTTTTTATGAATCCATACCTCATGACGTAGTTGAAAAATCTTTCGATTATAGTACAGATCAGCTATCCTTATGTTTTGTCAAATTCGATTGCTTGTCATGTAGAGATTACTTTAGGTTTCTCCTGAGAAATACTTGTTCAGATGATTACCGTTAAAGCAAATTATAAAATTTTAAGACTACAGGTTTGGCGAGAAATGCCCCGAAAGAGTAATAATAGATAATTCAAGCAACATCTGTTATTTCTGATGTACATTTCAAATTGCGATAGTAGTAGAAGAATTCTTAAATTTTCATATTAAATAACGTAGAAAAAATAATTATCGGAGATAATATGTTTATTTCGGATATCCTATTCTCTTCCACGTCATGTCTCCCTCAGGTACTGTTAATCACAACGTTTGTATTAATGTTTAATTTCTCTTAATGCTAATTGTTAATAAGTCAATATTAATCTTTTATGTTAACGGTAAACATTAATTGTAACTGGGATTTCACAGTAATATGCATGTAGCTTTGGTATGTATTTGTATTTGATTCAAAATACAGAATGCATCGTCTACCAACGGCGAAAACGATGGAAAAATATATATATATATATATAATTATAGTTTCCTATTCTATATATTTACGAAAATGGTACTATTTGGATATGAAAGTAATTACAAATAATGAATGGCAAAGTAATATCCTGCTTTTCGGTCACATTTGTTTCCATCTAAAAAGGGAATTTTTATGGTCCCGTTTCTTTTGCGTCGTTTAATATATAACCTAGGCAATACACTTTCTCATTTCATATCGTGTTTAATTAAGGTTATGATAGTTATAATGGTTATGGTAATGATTATTATCATGCAATGTTAATTGTTATGTTATGTAATTGTTAATTGTGAGAAGGGCTCAAATTTATGGGCTAATAACTTTGATATACAATTCCTATGGGTTTTAAACTCTAAATGCATCCTCCAGCTATGGATAAGGGAAGGGAAATTTGGAAATATTGTTAAATAGTATTTTCTAGAAGTAATGTAGATGGATTATTTGGAGATGAACACATTTAGAAAGAGTTAGTGCTAAGTCTCCCTCGTGAATTTTGAATAAAATATTTATTCACCTTAAAAGAAGTTTTCAGGATCATCAAATATTTATTCACCTTAAATAAAAGTTTTCAGGATCATGCTTTTCTTGCCTTCTCCAATGCAGAAACTTTCATATAGAGAGCACATTGTGTTTCATTCTAGCGGTGTTAATATAATATCCATTTCCACATAATGTAAATTGTTATGTTAATAATGTTTACTGTATCTGTCAATGTTAATTAAGTGAAGTTATTTTCAATTGTTATGGTTGATTGTCATGCTCATTCACGGCATGTCACATCATGTAATACGTTACGTTATTCACATAATACCAGCCATCTATCTATTGGGAAGAGAACGGATTTGGTAAAAAAAAATTCCAGAGGAAGTATTCCATATGGTTATGAATATGGTTTGTTTGGTAATGAAATGTTTTACAAATAAAATATACCAAATCAGTATCTATTCAATGTGAAAGCTGGAATTTCAGTTTGCTATCTATATATACATCTTTACAGAGGCTTGTGCCGACCCTGGGGTACAGCACTATGGTTTTCGGTGCTGAGGGTGCTCGGATCGAATCCCGGCGCTGCGCCACTAAAAGCCTCCGTTTGTACAGTCTCTTTGTGAGGTATTGAATCAAAATTAACATAATTTTAAATAAATCGACGTTTGAAGAAGAAGCGTCTTATACAAATGAGCGGCGCTTTTCTACCAGACGGGAATCCCCGTGGGTAGCGTACACGCAGTGAGAGGTAAAACACTACGAAGTGAGGTCGGACGGATGCGAGCGTCGAACGTAAAAACAATTGGAGTGAAGATCGCTTTGCCGTACAGCAGCCGGACATTATCAAGTTTACCGAAGGCGTTTTGAAGTTGGCTATCGTTCCAGCGACCTCGTGATAAAGTGAAGACAGAAAGGTTAGTGTGACGTATGTACAAGCAGTGGCGTGGCTGAATTCTGGTAGGGTTTCCGTGATATAACCACCGAGACTAACACACGCGATAAATAATTCGCCGTTGCCTGCTAGCAACTGAGTACGGTATTTATGTAGTCTAACTGTGTTGCAATAAATAGTTTAGTGTAGAAAACCTCATCGGATCTTGTTAATGGTGAGTTCATTGTTTAGTATATACATTATCTTAAGAGTAAAGGAAACAGTGAACTTCCCACCTTCATAAGGCGTAATGCTAGTCCGCCTGTATGGTGCCCCATAATAAAATGGCGAGCAAAACTGCGGTGTCCTAAGGCGGCAAGGATATTGTCCATTGTATTCCGTCTGCCGCATTGGAAAAAAAAACTTTAAAGAAAATTTTCTATTTTACATGCTACTTTCAGTGAATATGTAAGGTCAAACAATGCGCGAGTGTGCATTAAGTTTGAAGTGTAGCATAACCTCTATACAGTTTTTTTTTAAAATACGAACAATTTCAATAATTTAATTGTAAAGGGGAAGAAAATTAGCCTATATTTTGTAGTTTTGTTAATTGGTTACATATATTCTTAATTTTGTAGAGACACAAAACATTTCTCTTCATTGATTCATTTTCCAAAAGTACCAGCTATCAACCTGCTGGAAAAAGGGCAGATTTGGTAAAAAAATTGGCAGAGGGGAAACCTTTCCTATGGTAATGAATATGGTTTGTTTGGTAATAAAATTTTTTACAAGTAAAATATACCAAAGCAGTATCTATTCAGTGGGATAACTAGATTTTCAGTTTGCTATCTATAAATCTTTAAAGAAATTTACCATTTACATGTAACTTTCAATAAATACTTAAGGTCAAACAATACGCGAGTGCGCATTAAGTTTTAATCGTAGCATAACCTCTATAGAGTTTTTAATAATACGAACAATTACAATAATCTATATATATAAAACAGTTCCGTAACTGACTCACTGACATACAACGCACGGACCAAACCGCTGGATCTAAAGGGCTGAAATTTTGCATGGCGATTCTTCTTATGGTGTAGGGGTGCACTAAGAAAGATTTTTGAAAAATTCTCCTTAGATTTTTAAAAATTAAATTTTTAAGCTGTTTGTACTTTTTTTAAGTTTGCATTTAAAATAATAATTTGAGGGTTATAAAATTTATATCACGAGAAATATCAGAAAAATTCCTTAAAAATGAAATCTTTTTCGAATCTTTACTTCCATTTTCTGATTTTTGGTGAATTTTTAACGATTAATTTTTAGAATTTAAATTATTAAATGCTGATCACATGATTTCTTTTTCTGGTAATTTAAATAAATTTATCGTCACATGCATAACAACTAAATAGACAAAAAAAAATATTTTTTTTCTAATGCAGCAGACGATTGGATATTATCCAAAAAAATAAATATCCCTTACGATTTATATATATATATATATATATATATATATATATATATATATATATATATATATATATATATATATATATATATATATATATATAACATCAATTGTATACATTGATCGTCGCATTTATTATAAATATATATATATTTTTGGGCATTAATTGCATACATTGACCGTTGTATTTAATTTGAATGTACTCCGTAGCGAAGCGCGGGTTTTCAGCTAGTTTAATTATAAAAGGGGAAGAAAATTATTTTGTAGTTTTGCTCATGTTTTCATTTATTTTTAATTTTGGCGAGACACACGAAAATTCTCTTCATTGATTCCTTTTGCAATTGTTTATGTTATGAAAGATTTTATTTTGTGATATATCTCCTGTTTCTGTATAAAATATAAATTCTTAGCGTATTTACTCTTGACCTTCTTCCTACACCTGCTTATGATTTACACCGATCATATCAGTAATCCCCATTTCTTTCGCTTCTATTTCATACAAGGACGAACTATTACGATCCAAGAGGGGAAAGTGATAGAAAAAAAATATCACTGCGATTGAAGTAAAAAAAGGGGAAGATTTATCCATTCTATTTTTTTCTGTCTCGATCTGATTTCTAGTGGTCATTACTGAAGTGTTAAGCTCGGGGTAAATACATTTTAGACCAGGGTCTCTCAGAGAGATTAGCGATTTAGGATTAAGTGCTATCATTCAACTACAGTAAATCTATAGTAATTTATCTGACAGACAAATTAATTACAGAATTACCTTATCTGTGCCTCATTTCATAATTTTATAGAGAGCTTTCGTAACAGAGAAAAAAGTTACGATTTCGATTTCTAGTCATGAGATTTAACCTAAAATGGTTGCACTCTCTCCAGTATTAGATCGCCCATATGTTATCTCTAACGGAAACTCCGGATATATGGACACTATTCATTTGTGGCACATGAATTCCCTGGATCAAACGCCACAGCATAAAAGCATTTTAAGTTCCTGCTTCCATGTTTACTAATGGTGGCCGGGGCACGTAAAATAGGGTGTGGCTACAATGTCCCCCAAGTTCTCAAATTTACCTCTGGAGATGCGGGGTCAAGTGTTCCGGTGTCCTCACTTGACACGGTTCAAAATTACGGGACCGGCCATTTAGCCAAGTAGGACTTCGATCCTTGTGGTGCTAATTCAAAACGGGAGCCGCACCTTCATCGCCCATAGCCTTCGGGACTTGATGTGATGTTACTGTTGGTCAAGGGGCAACAATAACAACAACAACAACAAAGTTCCTAGTTTGCGGATACTCTCAGATACGGACGCGAACAGTATATTCACAGTTCTGTACATTGGTCTAGAACAGGTATAATCAATCTGCGGCCCACTCAGCTTTTATGAGCGGCCCGAGACACTCGCGTTCATCATCAGGTAGGTACTTTTGAAATTAATTGAACGGTTTGGTGCAAAATGGAATTAACTCCAATTTTTCAAATTTTCGTAACACCGTAAAAAAATCAAAATTCAAAATTCTAAGTTGTGTGAAAATATTCTTTTTGATAAATTTCCTTAATTGTTCTTATATATTAGGACAGTATTTTCACTCAAAAATCTTCTAGATGACGTGGCACGTATGTGATTGTTTGAGCTACCTGTTTCTTGCCAACAAACGGATGTTCTGTCTAATTCTAGGAAAATATTTCGCAAAAAAATACAATCTACCATCATAATAATTTCTTTAACCTTCTCCTTACGGTGTGGGACAGCATGTATCCCAAGTATATGGGCCGAAGAATGAATATATATATATATATATATACACTGAAGTGCCACTGAATTAGGGATAGCAAAGCCTATGCAAATTGTGTAGCGCTGCGCATCATGTATGCGCAAGTGAGGGCGCTGTGGTAACTTCATATATAGCGCGTACTGTGGTTGTTCTGAATTAGTTGTTGGAATTGCCAGTATGGGTAAACTGCCTGATTTAGACGCCTTCGATCGCGGACAAATCGTAGATGCGCGACGCATGGGCCATTCAATTTCCGAAATCGTCAGATAGCTAGGATTTTCAAGGTCGACAGTGTCAAGAGTATACCAAGAATACATGGATGGTGGAAAAAAAACTAGTAATCGGGCAAACTGCAAAGGACAATTAGCCTTGACAGTGCGTGGTGAGAGACGGCTCAGGCGTATTGTACGTAGCCAGCGAAGCCAAACATTAGCTCAAATTACCACCCAGTTTAATGACGGTGCCAGTCGTACAGTCAGTAAACGGACTGTGCAACGATCGCTTCACCGTTTGGGTTTCGGGAGCCGTCGACCTACGAGAGTACCATTGCTCTATACTCGCCATCGGGCTGCACGTCTTGCTTGGGCAAGAGAGCACAGAGAATGGAGTGTAGAGGACTGGAAAGGAGTAGCATGGAGTGATGAGTCTCGATTCCGACTACTTAACGCCGACGGGAGGCTGAGAATATGGCGTAAGGCTCATGAAGCCATGGATCCTGCATGCCTGGCTGGAACTGTACAAGGGCATGGCGGCCCAATCATGGTCTGGGGTGTTTTTTCGTGGCACAGTTTGGGATCTTTGGTGCGTGTACCAACCTCCCTCAATGCAATTCGGTACGTAGAGTTGCTGGGTGATCACCTCCATCCGTTTATGCTGTCCTGTTATCCGCACGGTAATGGAGTTTCCCAGCAAGACAACTGTACCTCTCACAAGTCCCGGTTGGCTACTGGCTGGTTGGATGAGCATTCCTCTGACTTCTCTGTCATACATTGGCCACCTAGAAGCCCAGACTTAAATCCTATTGAGCATCTTTGGAATGTTTTGGAACAAGGCGTGAAAAGCCATCACACAGCACCAAAAACCTTACTGAATTATGGACAGCTTTAACCAATATTTGGCAAGCCATTCCCGTGGAACGTTTCCAGAAACTTGTTGAATCTATGCCTCGTCGTGTGGCAGCCGTTATCAAGGCCAGAGGAGGCCCAACTCGTTACTAGGTAGATATCCCTAATTCAGTGGCACTTCAGTGTAGTAGAACCCCGGTTTTACGTTGTCCGTTTCGTACATTATCCCGCTTCCTACGTCATTTTCTGCTGGTCCGAGAAAATTGCCTATACCGATAATGTTAAAATATCCCAATATGTAAACTAAGAACAAAATTTACAAAAAATTGTTAGTATTAAACGTGCTGTAGTTTAAATTGTATCTGAAAGCAAAAAAACAAGTAAAGATTACACATTTTTCCCCCAAGTTCATCCGGTAAGTGTCAATTTTTAAATAATATGCTTAGATTTTTTCAAACCCGATTTTACGTTTTCCCGTTTCATGCGTTTTTTAACGCTGGTCCCTAGAAAAACGTAAAAGCGGGGTTTCAGTGTATATATATATATATATATATATATATATATATATATATATATATATATATATATATATAACACCCTTAAGAGCCGTTCTTCTTTCATCCTTTGAGTGGGTCGATAAAATGAAGACCAAGCATGCTTGGGAACTAAACTCTTGGGGACCACGTCAGGTTGACCACCTGACTGAGACATATATTGTATGGCACCCTAAGCTCACGGTCAAGAAAGCGGAGATGGGTACCGCCGGCGTTGGTCCTTAACGGACTGTTGCGTCATGAGTTTAGTTTAAGTTTAGTTAAGAGCCATTCTTACAAAGGGGTTATGAAATTTTTTGTTCTAAAGATGGAATCGGAAAAAATGGGCCACCCAAGCTAAAGTTTAAAGAAAACTTCCATAAAAATACAGCAAACATTTTGGCTTTAGTTATGCTCCTAACACCTCGGTCGCCATCTTGCTTTTCGATCCACGTGTGTTTTACAAGAAACAAAGATCTAGGACTCGAAGAACAAATTCTTTTTCAGGACAATCCCGTTTATTATAGGTACACACTCACACACAAATACATATAAGTACAGACAGCTATTATTATAAAGAAATCCTATTTAACGTTCTAAAATATCCTTCGTTAAAAATCGCAGCAACACACAGGTGACACGCCTGTGCTAGCCTTCTCCACCTGGGTCTGTTTGCATCTGGCACTCCCGGTTCAGTCGTCGGGGCTTGGCGAAAGTTCTTTTGATTGGCGGTCGCCAAGTATCTTAAAGAAGCGATGATCCTCGCCAGCTCAGGTTAGCAGAGTCTTACATGTCCCTCCCAAAGGAGCACATAGTTCTCCTTAGAGACTATGCTGCTACAAAAACACAGATCACACAAAACACCTTAGAAGAAGAAAGAACCTGCTCGCTAGCCCTATTTTAGCGCATAAAGGATTATGATACACTAAGGTAAATTTTAACACACACTAATAACATACATACACTAATTAAATTTAAATTGAATAAAATACAAAACAAAATATACACTGCTACAATTACTACAAGGATTATACAATTTATCCTTTTCATTTCGGAAATCTGGAAAGTGCATCGTCATTGCCATGCCTGTTTCCTTTCCGGTAGGTTATTTTCAAATTATACCTTTGCAGTGCTAAAGCCCATCGACCTAGTTTAGCGCCATGTGGCAATCCCTGGGTAAGGTAAGAAAGGGGATTGTAATCGGAGACCACCTCAATATCCGCTCCAAAAATCCAGGTGTCAAACTTCTGAAGAGCGGCTAGGACGCTGTAGGCTTCTCTCTCTATGGTAGACCATCTGGTCTGGTACGGAGTAAGCTTCTTACTGTAGAACGCTATTGGATGCTCTTTACCATCATTATCAAGCTGTGATAAACACGCTCGAACTGCAGTGGCAGACGCATCAGTATAAAGCTGAAATGGTTTATCAAACTGTGGCGTGTACAAGGAAGGTATTTTAATTAAATGATTCTTCAAGCTTTGAAATGCTTCTTCTTCAGGCTGGTTCCACGGAATCTGCTTGGGAACCATCTTCTTGGTCAAGTTGGTTAGTGGCAATACTATACTTCCAAAGTCTGGGATATATTCTCTGTAATAACTTGCTATTCCCAAAACTGTTCTCAATTCCTTCTTGTTGGTTGGTGCCGACAGTTTCTTCATAGCTTCTACTTTTTCTCGGTCTGGGGCATGTCTTCCTGACCCCACCAAGTGCACTAAAAATTTCACTTCTGCTTTCCCAAAATCACACTTTTGTAGATTTACTGTGAGTCTCACTTGACTCAAAGTCTGGAAAACTTCACTAATATGCCTCAAATGGTCAGTCCATGACTTCGAAAATATGGCAACATCATCAATATAAGACCTGCAATAGTCTTTATGGGAAGCCAACACTTTGTCCATTGATCTTTGAAAGGTTCTGCCCGCGTTTTTCATACCAAATGGCATAACTCTCCATTGATAATGGCCAGAATGAGTTACGAAAGCAGTATAGTGTCTGCATTCCTCCCTCATAGGAATCTGCCAATATCCTTTTGTGAGATCAAGCACAGTGATTATTTGTGCTTCCCCTATTCGGTATAAAAGTTCGTTGGCATGTTTCATCGGATAAGCATCCGGTATTGTGAAACTGTTCAAAAGTCTAAAGTCTACACACAGACGTACACTGCCATTCTTTTTAGCGACGCACACTAAAGGATGAGCCCACTCACTATCACTTTGTTCAGTAAGACCAAGTTCTAGAAGTTCTCGAATTTGAAGGTCTACTTCGTTTTGGAGAGCGATTGGGATTCGATAAGGTCGAAGTCTTTTGGGGGAACAGTTGCCGGTAACTTTAACAGCATGTCCTTCTACTTTTGCTAATCCAGGTTTGGTGCTGAAAACATGGTATTTACAAAGTAAAGAGCTCAATTCATGACGTTGTCTGGCATCTAAAGGGGCTGTCATTTCCTTGATGTGTCGTTCCACATCACTTTCTGTAGTGGTCACTCGCTCGGTCGGGGCAGAATGTAACTGCCCAAAATCTTTGTCTTGTTCAAACACAAGCCCTATGTGTTGGACACGAGTAACATATGGACGAATTTTATTGAAATGTAATTCTTTTCTTGAACCGTCATCAAGATCAACAATGGCTGAATGTGGTATACTAAGTTGTACCACAGTCGCTGGTCCCGACCAAGTATTCAATAGTTTGTGAGGTGATGTTGGTATCAGGATCAGGACTTTGTCTCCTACTTCATACGTTTTCTCTCGGGATCTCAAATTATACCGATCAACGTAATTTTGCTGATTTAGTTGAGCATTCTCATTTGCAATGTCATGAGCGTTTTTCAGTTTTTCTTGCAGCTCTTCGACATACTTTTCCACAGATTGTGAGACAGTCGTTGGAACAACTTTCTCTCCTGTCCAAACCTCTTTCAGCAATGCGGTTGGACCTCTGGGTATTCGTCCATAAACCAACTGATAAGGCGAAATGCCAGTCGTACAATGAGGGACTTCTCTGTAAGCAAAGAGGAGATGTGGTAGATGCACATCCCATTCATTTCCATACTCTTGGATGTTTTTGTTCGTCATATTCTTTAAGGTTCTGTTCCACCTCTCCACTGCTTCCATACTCTCAGGATGACCAGGCGTTGAAAATTTTGGGGACACCCATAACAGTTTCATAAATGCATCAGTCAATCTCGAAGTAAAGTTCGTGCCCTGGTCAGTACAAATCACTTTTGGAAACCCAGTACGAGTGAAAATTTCCATCAGCACGTTGCATGTGGTTTTGGCACTGATATTTCGGGTTGGTATTGCTTCAGCCCATCGACTGCACAAGTCAACTGCACAAATTATGTATTTATGTCCTCTTCTGGACGGGGGTTCTAAAGGACCTATACAGTCTACACTCCAAACCTCGAATGGATTATCTGGTCTTGTAATTGGTTGGATCGGAATTCTATCTCGGTAAGTTATAGTTCTTCTAACTTGGCAAGGTTTGCAACTTTCGCAAAACTTTCTTACATCGTCTTTGATGGTCGGCCAGAAAAATGAATACTTTATCCTTTCTTTGCTTTTCTTTTCGCCAAGATGTCCAACTATTGGAATTTCATGGGCGGTCTTCAGTACAAACTCACGCTTAACCGTTGGTAACACCACTTGCTTGATTTTTCTCCACACACCCACTCAGAGTGTAACAGTAGCCCATCCTCCACGTCGAAGTTGTTTTTTCGCTCTTTTGCAAACTTCCAAATATTCGTCAAGGATTCGTCTTCTTGTTGTAGTTTTATAAACTCTGACCTGTTTTCTTTACTATCTTCCTTTTCTTCACTGGACGGGGTAAGACACTCTATCTCAGGTAATTCTTCCTCATCATTCCTTGTAACTGCATTTAAACTACATTTCGGATCTGGTTTGTCATCTGGCATCACATGAGGGACAACTGATGGACATTGTTGGATGTTTTCGTTCAGCGCCTCAAATGCTGTAGGACATATCAGCATATCACTTGCCAATTTTTTTGATACAGCGCATATAACTGGAACTTCGCAATGTTGCGAATCGTTCACCTTCATGTTGAAAACCACTATCGGAGCTGTTTCGGTTAAACCGTAAGCGCATACGAGTTTAACAGTTCCTTCTCCTTCACCAGCTTCAGTCGGAATCAGGTTATGTCTGATGACTGAAATTTGCGCACCTGTGTCTAAAATACCATCGAAAACTGTAGAACCGCATTTAAGTTCTATTCTTTTCAGCTTATCGTACTTCACTGAACTTGCTTTGACCGGAGTCAATGTTGGCACTGTAATCCGGGCTGACAATACTTCTCTATGTTCACAATTGTCTTCGGTAGTAACCAAATTACTACTAATGTTTTCAGCTCTGTTCTGCACCTTTTGGTAGTTATTCTTAGGACAAGCCCGTGCGAAATGATTTGAATCTCCACATGTAAAACACGTAGGCTTAGATACTCTAGCACCTCTATCTTTTTGGTAATACCCATGATATTTCGTTTTGTCAGAAGGTTTGTCACTGTCTCTATACTTAGTTGTGTTCACCAGCTGCTGGTCTCTAGTACTTTCGAACTTTCTATTGGGTTTATATTTATTTTTCTCTTCGTGCTGCCATCGGGGAACATCCTTTGCTTTATCGAGAAACGTCTTTTTCTTCAATCCGTCTCTTAAACTTTCATATTCATCAACTCTTTCTGCGACTTCTAGAGGGTCGATCATTTTACTCCATTCATCCAAGAAGTGCTCCTTTACTTCATTTGGTACTCTGCGTTTGAGTTGGTCAGCCACCATTAATTGCTTTAACTCGTCGAAGCTCTTGACTTCCAGTTCATTGATCCATTCATTAAAATAGTTATTCAATGCATGAGTATAACTTCTCCAGGACTCTTCTGGACATTTCTGATGTCGAAAAAATAATTGCCTTAATTTTTTGGGATTTAACTTATAACGTTTCAACAACATTTCCTTAATGAAGTCATAGTTGTTTGCCTTCTCAGGAGGCTCTCGAGCTATGTTATTAGCTATTTCTGTTGGCAACAATCCCAGTAAATAAGCTACCCATTCTATTTTAGGCACACCTGCCATCTCTGCACGACGCTCACAATTTATTAGATATAGCTGCATTTCGTCTTTCTTTTCATCGTATTTAGGGGTTATCTGCATTAGTTGTACTCTGGATTTCGTTTCGCTCGAACTACCAACGACTTCATCCGAATGCGAATTGCTTATTCTTAATTCCAACTGTTTCATTTCAATCTCGTGATCTCTTTCTTCCTTCCTGATTCGTTCTTCTCGCTCTTCTCTCTTGATCTGTTCTTCCTTTCGAATTCGCTCTTCAATAATTCTATCCAGAGAAACCTTGGCATCATCTTCTCTGAAGTCTTCACTTTCGAGAATTAACCTTTTGATTTCAAACACTCTATTCTCTAAACTAACTTCTATTCCCAGTTCTGCAGCAAGCTCGGCTAAATCCTCCTTCCTACCCTTACCCAAAAACGACATGGTAACGGTTTACTACTAAAATACGATGGGACAAAATTAACCCTCCTAATTACTCTCTTAAGTCAAAATGTTAATATTACATATACTCAATTCAAACAATTTATGCAATAGAATCAGTAATAATTTTTATGATTCAATACTCGTATCGATTTGCTAACCAAAAATTTATATCTGTACTTTCGTTTAAATAGTTACAACCTGCAACACATTTAGTATACACATTCATTTGATAAGTAAGATATTATAATTCACTAATCAATACTAAATTTAAACAATTAAAATAAATCGACATTTACTACAAGGAATTACAAAATTCTGATGTAACTCAACTCAATAATGATGCAATTATAACACTAATTTCGATTCATTAATTCGACTGTAAAATCATATAATATAGTTTAAATTTTAACTTTAATCGTTACCAAAATAGCTAACACTTAATGTTTCTGATATATTTATACACTGAGTCATCAATACACAGTCCTTAGTTCTCACATTTCATAATTACTAAAATAATAACACCAGTTATTTAATACTTTTCTCAATTGAATTAATACATAATATACATTAACGAAAATACACTGCTGGCCACCCAAATTGCAACACCAAGAAAGACAAGAGATATCACAACAAAATTTATTTTGTAGATAACATGTTGACCAAGTGTCAAATGATTAAATTTATAGACTTCTGTGAAGTGTGGTTCCTGCCAAAATCAGTAGCCAGAGTAGCCGCAATTGTTGGAGATCACCGCTGCCACACGCCTCGGCATTGATTCAAAGAGACTTTGGATGAGTTCTTGGGGTACAGCAAATCAAGCAACTTCCACACGTTGCCAAAGTTAATCTGCTGTGGCAGCTGGGGATGGAATTTGGGTCAATCGTAGAGCAACCATGGACCATATGTTTTCTATCGGCGAAAGATCCGGAGAGCGAGGCGGCCAGGGAAGCAATTCAATCTGGCGATTGACGAAGAACCGTTGGATAATGCGTGCCACGTGTGGTCGCGCATTATCCTGTTGAAATATGGCTGTGGTCAAGCCCTGAAGGTAAGGAAGGACAACTGGCTCCAACACCTCGGAGATGTAGCGCTGGCTGTTTAAAGTACCTGCAATGCGTACTAGAGGTGTGCGAGAGTGATATCCAATACCACCCCATACCATAATACCCGGTGCAGGACCAGTGTGGCGGTGAATAACGCAGCTGTTCAGCATCCTCTCTTCACGGTGTCTCCAGACTCGAATGCGACCATCGTGGTGGTGCAGACAGAAGCGTGACTCGTGAGTAAAGACAATTTCATTCCATTCTGCCGTCCACATCCTTCTGTCATCGCACCATTGGCGGCGGAGACGTCTGTGGTTCTGCGTCAAGGGTAGACAAAGCAATGGACGTCTTGCGGACAAACCACTCTGCTGTAAACGGCGTCGATTGGTACGCGCAGACACTGGATGATGCGTTACAGACTGCATGTGCTGTGCTATGGTTCGTGATGTGACTGAGCGATCCGTGACTGCCATGCGCACAATTTGCCTGTCATCACGTGAAGTGGTGCACTGAAGTGGATGCGATCGAACACGCCGGTCCGTCGTACCCTCCTGCATCCTACGATCACATATCCGCATTACACTTGATTGGTTTCGTCCAACACGACTACCGATTTCCCTGAAAGTTAATCCACAATCTAGGTAGGCCACTATCCTTCCTCTGTCGAACTCGGATACTTAATCAAAAGGTGATCGCTGTTTTCGACGAGGCATAATTGATCGTTTTTTTGAAAAAACCACAAAAAAAACACAATTGCCGAACTTGAAATCGTCGAAATCTCCAAGCCTTAAATAGCGCTTTGAAGTGGCGCCACAGGCGAGGGTGAAGTGCGTCTGCGCTGAAATTCTAATCATTAGAATATCTCACTCCCGCTAATGCATGTTGTAAATTTCATGTTATTTGCATGTTTCCTTCAGGGTGTTGCATTTACAGTGGCCAGGTGTGTATGTTTTGCACTTTTCATAAAATAACATTCAATGACTTAATTAATATTGTAATCAATTTCTGAGTCACCTACTAACGTTTTACCGTTTTCTAGTATTTTAGAACCGTTTTACCGTTTTCTAGTATTGCAGAAGTATTGTATAACAATATACAATACTTCTGCAAGAACACAAAAATCTAAATATTCACACAATTTTCGTTCTGCTTAACATTTGAATTTTTCAAACCATTCAATTCTACCCAAAATTAACACTTTACTTTACTAGACGTGCATATATTTTAATTAACAAGCAAATATTTCATTTATTTCATACCATAACGCATTACCATTGATACGAACTCTCTTTATTCAGAGGAAGTCTTCTCTTCAATATACATAATCTATAGGTAGAACAACTACTCATAATACTAAATATTTTCCATATATATATGCATATATTTTACCAATATTTGGGCCTAGCGAGAAAAAAAACAGGTCTATCACCTCTCATCCACGTACAGGAAAATCCTACCGACTACGCCAGTTATGCTCCTAACACCTCGGTCGCCATCTTGCTTTTCGATCCACGTGTGTTTTACAAGAAACAAAGATCTAGGACTCGAAGAACAACTTCTTTTTCAGGACAATCCCGTTTATTATATGTACACACTCACACACAAATACATATAAGTACAGACAGCTATTATTATTAAGAAATCCTATTTAACGTTCTAAAATATCCTTCGTTAAAAATCGCAGCAACACACAGGTGACACGCCTGTGCTAGCCTTCTCCACCTGGGTCTGTTTGCATCTGGCACTCCCGGTCCAGTCGTCGGGGCTTGGCGAAAGTTCTTTTGATTGGCGGTCGCCAAGTATCTTAAAGAAGCGATGATCCTCGCCAGCTCAGGTTAGCAGAGTCTTACAGCTTTACAAACAGAAAATTACATTTTTCAATCGTCCAATTCCCTCTCTGTAACGTTTGGCTCATTTAGTGCGTTGTCTTGTTTTAGTACATCTTAAAACCCCATATCATTTTGTGCGACGTATTGGCGTGCTAGTTCCATTACATCTTTATATTTTTCAGTTAAACAATATACAGTATTATGTTTATTAGAACCAAAAACTCCACTGTTGATAAAGTGTTGTGTAACCTTCCTATAAACAAGCCACGTCAGTAGTTTGAAGAAAAAAAGGAGGTAACTATTGAGTCAGGCAGATCCATCTTTTGAGTAACATGAGAACTAACGATTGGAGCTACCGCTTTCTGGCATCAACAGAAAGAGTTTTTTTTTACCACAAGATAGAGGGCTCCGGGTTGCCTCAATTGGTCGGCAGATTTATATTGTCCGTCCGGCCCCCGGGCCCATACTTTGACCGAACAGGGGAAATTTACCCTCGGCCGAGTTTGCAGGTCATCCAAGGCCTTGGATCCAAGTCCTTTGCTACGCAGCGACTGGTTTTCAGGTCATCCAAGGCCTTATAAGCGACTAGCTGAATATCCGTGCTTCGCTACGGAGTACATTCAAATTAAATACAAAGGTAAATGTATGCAATTAAAGCCAAATATATATATATGTATAATATCGTAACGGATATTTTTATAGACAAAATAATGTACAAGAAAATATTCAAATTAAATACAACGGTCAATGTATAATGTATGCATTTAATTTGAATGTTTAATATCTATAAAATATACTAATTGGAATCAAATTCTTAAAAAACTTCCATCTCAATGAGTCTAGTGGTTAAATTTTATCTTTTACCATATTTGAATAATTTTTTTGTCAGTTCATTTCGTAGCTATGCGCGTGATGCAAAATTTATTTAAAGTATCACAGAAAGAAAAGATACCACGTGGTCAGCATTTAATAAATTAAAATCTAAAAATTAATCTTCAAAAATTTACCAAAAATCAGAAAATGGAGATAAAGATTTTAAAAAATATTTAGTTTTAAAAGCATTTTCATGGTTTTTCTTGTAATACAAATTTTATAACCCTCAAATATTGTTATTTTAAATGCAAACTTTAAAAAATGTTACAAAAACAGCTTAAAAATTTAAGAAGAATTTTTCAAAAATCTATCTTAGTGCACGCCTACACTATAAGAAGAATCCCTATGCAAAATTTCAGCCCTTTAGATCCAGTCGTTTGGTCTGTTCGTTATCTGTCAGTCAGTCAGTCAGTTACGGAACTGTTTTATATTTATAGATAATCTGAGGGAGGCGAGAGGGTTACGGATTACCACAAGATAATACATGTAACTCCAAACTCCCCCAGGATGAAGCTGCCTTCTTTTTGCAACAAACCGTTCAAATTTGGAGATTTGTGCCTGAAAAAGACAATACTGCACAAAAATGTGCCCACCTGCTTCTCACGTTCTTCGCATCAACGTAACTTTGTGATTCATCCTATTCAAAAATTAAATATCTGGAGAACCTATACAGAAATCAGCTTACTGATTCTTACTGGAAGGTAACTACAAAATGACCGAGCAACAAGTAAAGGCAAAATTTAAGGCATATGGAATGAAAGTCTGGCAAGAAATGTGGGCCGATAGTGAATTGGGGAGGCCGGTTCATAAAATCTACCCCCAGGTTTCCTTAGAAAGCTTAATTTCGAATTTCTATATAAATCAAGCTATCACTCAACATGGAAGCGTGGGCTCATATCAAAGAAGATTTTTTTGGGAAGATTGACATCTGTGCATGCGGAGAGGTCCAGACAATAGAGAATTTTTTATTTAATCGTGTAACATGGAGAAATTTGCGATCGAGTTTACCGAGGGAAATTACTGAATGGTCACCACATAAATTCTATAATGACTACTATTGTAGAAAATTCATTTTGGCTGTGATGAAAGACCTTATGGACTTTCATTACCCCTTTTTGGGTCATTGATAATTCTGTTGTTTGTTTGTTGCGGTTTATATAATTGTTTATCATTGCATGTATTTATTTTGTATTATATAGTCCTAGTCAAGCTGATTGCCACTGCGAAATTTGTCGTCTCTCAAAATCATCCGTATACCTTCGGGAAGGACGGATTATCTTTTGGACTTACTGATTCTTACCTTCATGACGTATTGAGAGTCGCGTGCAAGTATAAACCCGATTTCTCTAAAACAGTCAGAAGTTTATCTCAACAACAGAAATCCGACTAAATTTTAAATAAACGTTTGGATTCGTTCAGTTTGTTAGCTTTATTTTTTTTTACATTATTATATTATGAGGTATAGTGTACTATTTTGCAGCCCGCTTAACGTAGAAAACATATTCATGCAGACCGAGAAATTAATGTTAAATATATATATTCAATGTTAAATATTTATACATTATATATTTTTTAAATAAAAGCTTTGCAGCACTAAATTAACAAATATAGTTCTTAAAAGAAAGTTTAATGTTAAAATTGTATGTAGATGACCTTCGGACACTAAGTCTTTTCAAAAACTTATAAAGAACCGGAAAATTAAACAAAGTTTTTAAAAACAACCATGGCTTTTAAAATCGTATGCAAATGTACTTCGTAGACTTATTATTATTTTTTTATTAGGAACTGGTTCAAATGGCTGTCGTAATACTAAGGAAAGCGTGTACAAAGTCTAGACGAAGTAAATAAAATGAATATAATTTACTCACTGAGCAGCTAAATAAAAACTAAAGAAGCCTTTAAAAGTACTAAGCACACATTGTTTAAATCGTTAAAATTATGACATATAAAAAGCTTTAAATTTTCTATTAAACATTCGACTAATTTTCTTGCCTGTGATTCATATACTACAGGGTGGCTAATAAATACTGTAACACTCCAAAAAATAAGAGTTAATTTTAATCGTTTGGAAAAACAATTTATCTATCTATTTGTGTGATTGGCAACTTTTTGTAAACGCAGACGATTTTTGTTTAAAGTAAAACAAGTAGAATATTTTTAGAGATGGAAGCCAAAAGGTTAATGGTTAAACAGCTTTTTGATCGCGGATTTTCTGCAGGTAAAATATTTAAGCAATTAAAATACCTTGGTTTTAATAGGACGTTTATATATAGGACTATAAATCGATTATTGGATACCAATAGCTGTAAAGATCGACTAAGGTCCGGTCGTCCACGCACTGTTCGTACAAAAGAACGTATCAAAAGAATTCGTGAAAAGATACGAAGAAATCCACAACGTTCTGCAAATAAAATGGCTGCAGAAGAGAACATCAGTCGCAGAACTATGCAACTTATCATAAATGAAGACCTGGGTTTTCGCCCTTATCGCAAAAGAAAAGTTCAAGGTTTGACTACTGCACAAATAGTAAAAAGGTTACAAAGATGTAAGAAATTGCTGAACCGGCACGGTAGCAAAAGTGTTGAAAAAATAATTTTTTTCTGATGAGAAGCTGTTTTGTACAGAACAAAGTTATAATGCTAAAAATGATGTTGTATATTCAGCAACCTTCGAGGATATACCTGAAAATCTTCGAACTGTTAAACGCTTTCAGAACAAGAATTCTGTTACGGTTTGGGCTGCAGTGTCACACAATGGAAAACTGCCTCTGAATATCATCGATAAAGGGGTAAAAATCAATGCTGAATATTACAAACAGGAAGTATTGGCTACACGTTTATTACCACATGCTAACAGATTGTATCCCAAAAAGAATTGGATCTTTCAGCAAGATTCTGCACCGTCCCACCGATCCAAAACAACACAGGAATGGCTCCATGCCAATTGCCCGAAGTTTATCAAGCAAGAAGATTGGTCACCTCCTTCACCAGATCTAAATCCTTTAGACTATTGCATTTGGGAGATTTTAGAGTCTTAAGTAAATGCTAAGCAGCACAGAAGTTTGGACTCCCTCAAAGCTTCTATACAGAGTGAATGGGACAAATTACCTCATAAAATTATTCGTGCCGCAATAGGACAGTGGCGTAAGAGATTATCTTTAGTAATCGATAAAGATGGCGGTCGATTCGAGTAAAATTATGTCATGGTAAACTTTCATGTATAATGTTCATAATATTGTTGTATTTTCCATTTTCTATTTCATCTGTGTGTAATTAAATCATTCGATATTTGTCACAGTATTTATTAGCCACCCTGTACAATAATTTCTGAATACGTATTTTATCATATTTACGATTTTCAGAGATCAAGGGATAGTTTATTGATGGACACTCTTGAAAACCAAAACCTCTTACGCTCATGCTTTTATTTTGTTCAGCTTTATTGAGTAAATAATGCCTTTCCCTCCGAGAGTTCTTTCCATAAACAACTCGCTGCTTCGCCATAAGCCCGTAAAACCCTCTGCGGTTTTGCGGTTGATTTATTAGGGAGATTTGTTATTCGGCTTAAACCTAGATTTAGATTTAAATTTTTTCCCCTTTCTCTGAGTCCTTTTGTGCCTTCTTCTCCTGTTACGGAATAATGTACTTAAGTTGTTTTAAATGAGTTGGATAAACAGCTTGTTTCCTTTAACATTTATTTTTCTTTAAAAGAGGTTTCTTTCTTTCCACTTCTGCTTTCTCCCCTTCTCTTTAATTTAGAAAAATAATTTCTAGTTTCTTACTTTGAAATTCCGGTTATTCGTACTAATTAATACCTAAGTACTCATGGGAATCCGGAAAGCACGGCTTATCCATATCCCTTCATACCAAATAAAATGAAGAATTTTGGGTTTTTATGTGAACTTTATATACCTTATTAAAAAGTTTAATTAAAACGGTTGCAAAATTCACGTAGGATTTTATTCTTTTCACATGCAGCAAGCAGTAGCGATTAATGATCTCGATAGATAGGCAAGGTGTATTTATTTTCATACGTTCTGTTTAAACTTTATGTAAAACGCAACAGAGAAACGTAACTGCAAAGTGTTACAGATTTACCTGACTATATATATATATATATATATATATATATATATATATATATATATATATATATATATATATATATATATATATATATATATATATATATATATTGTAAATAGGACGCCCAGTGGCGTAGTGGATAAAAGCCTCAAGCTGCTACACGACAGATCCAGGGTTCCATCCTGCGACTGGGCGAGGTCGACCCAGCCTTTCATCCCTTGAATAGGTCGATAAAATGAGGACGAAGCATGCTTGGGAACTAAACTCTGGGGGTCCCACGTCAGGTTGACCACCTGACTGAGACATATGCTCTATGGTACCCAAATCCAAGGGTCAAGAAAGCGGCGATGGGTGCCGTTGGCCTTGGTGCACAGTGGACAGTGGACCAAGTATAGTATAGTATAGTGTATATATATATATATATATATATATATATATATATATATATATATATATATATATATATATATACAGTAGAACCGCGATTTTACGTTGTCCGTTTCGTACGTTATCCCGCTTCTTACGTCATTTTCTGCTGGTCCGTAAAAATTGCCTATACTGATAATGTTAAAATATCCCGGATTTTACGTTACCCTTTCCAGAAAATCCCGCTTAATACGTTTTTTTCTGAAGACAAGATCAAAATCATTTTTCCGCTACAAGGCTCACACAAACTTTTTCGAGTTCTTTCTTTCAAGAAAAACTTGGTTCTTACCTGCTTGAAGCCGTTCTAGCATACTCTCTGTCTGTCTTATTGCCCTTTTGTCTGTGTTTTAGTAGGCAGGAGGGGTTTCCTCCCCTTGTCAAAATCAGAAGGGTGGGGAAGGAGCAAAGCACGGGACACCCGCAAGTGAGAGGAAAATCACGGCAATGACTTTCGATTCTTCGATCACTCTCTGTTAACAAAAGAAAAAGAGAGGAGGGATGTCTTTTGGATCTATTGTCCAATGTCCACACTTCTCATGGAAAGGGGGGGGGGCTATGACCAGCCCATGCAATCCACTAAAGGTAGAACTGGTTTCAACTGGTGTGTAAGAGTTCGTTTGAGCACCGTAGACGTTTTTGTCATTGTCGAGCGTACTTAACATGAAGGATGTCTACACGAAAATGTTTCTCTCTAGCCGAAATCGTCGAAAAAGCTAAAGAATTTCATGGTACTGAAGTTCATCTTGCTAATTCTTTGGGTATTGCATATTCAACTTTGCAAACGATTTTAAAGCAAAAAGCTTCAGTAGAGTTGAGTGCTGAAAAACTCGGAAAATCTGCAAAGAAACGAAAAATTCTTAAGACATCTCCGTATGATGATTTGGAAAAAATTTTAATCGAATGGTTTAAGGAAGCCCGAGCATCAAATATTCCAATAAACGGTTCCATCGTTAAAGAAAAGGCGCTTGAAATTGCTGAAAGGCTTAAACTCAGGGCTTCTCTGCGTCGAATGACTGGATCGACAGATTTTAAAAAAAGGAACAATCTATGTTTTATATCTATCTGTGGTGAATCCTATGGTGTGCAATTGTAAATTATATTGCAATTGCGTAGCAGTGGAAAGAGAATACTTTGCGAAATTTATTAAAGGAGTACATTCCAAAAGACGTAGTCAACGCCGACGAGACGGGACTATTTTTCAACTTGTTACCCGACAAAACACTGATGCTCAAAGGAGAAAATTGCCACGGGGGAAAGCTTTCAAAAATACGCTTTACTATTTTATTATGTACTAATGCCGAACGGAAATGAGAAATTAACGCCTCTTGTGATCGGTAGAGCAAAGAAACCACAGTGTTTCAGTAATGTGAAAAGTTTACCTAAGGATTACACTTCGAATAAAAAGGCATGGATGACTTCGATATCTAATTTAATGCCCGCTTCCGATGATAGTGGTGATGAAGGATGAAGAAGGAATAACGGAGGATGTAGTACCCACAGCAGATCAACGATTCAAAGCATAAAATCTCTGAAACAATTTTTAGTTTCGAATGCAAACTAAGAAACAAATTTGCAACTAAAAGCAAAAAATATTGTATCTAAAAGCAAAAAACAAGTAAAGATTACACATTTTTTCCAATAGTTCATCCGGCAAGTGTCGATTTTTGATCAATATGCTTAGATTTATTTTAACCCCGATTTTACATTTTCCCGTTTCGTACGTTTTTTACCGCTGGTCCCATGAAAAACGTAAAATCGGGGTTCCACTGTATATATATATATATATATATATATATATATATATATATATATATATATATATATATATATATATATATATATATATATATATGTAATGATTACGGTGGCGATGCACTTCAGGCCGTTGAACTCGTGATATTTTCGGGTGTTAGTCGTGACGGAGCACAAGGCAATAGAAGTGGTCGTCGAGTGTAGGCAGGACACATCCAGAACGGCGAGGAGTCAGCCACATTTTCAACATGATTTTATTTGGAAACTTCACGGTGTCGAAAAACACTATATACAACTGGGATGAAGACATTTGGATGAGTTTGAAGCTTTCACAATAGAATGAGGCCATATTAAGTCCAGAACTTGTTGGATCATCCTAAGACAAAGGGGACGCAGCGCGTTAAAATTACATCTTGACAGTACCGTGGCAGAACACAAAGAGCACGGGGCACTCTTAGGAGACGCCAGAGTTTTTAGGCGGCCTGAACTTCTATTGGTTAAAAGGCTGACACGTGATTAAGTCGCGTCAGATGAGGTGATGGCTCGCGATGCCCGTTATATAATGCTTATATAATGCTTTCGCACGTGCAGCCGCTTTAGGGGAAAAGATAAATTTATGTTGGTCGATTATAGGTCGCAATCCAAAGTTAAGGGAACGGTATTCTGTTGCACAAAGATAAAGGAATTTGGAAAAAGCATGTTAGGGGTGTTTAAAAGGATTAAAATTTGTTTCAATTTCCCCCCCTCCGGAAAAGACTTGCGTGAGGGGCCGGCTCCCTCAGCAAGACCCTCCATCAGGCGAGAACCGCGTAGACAAAAAATAATTTTGATAAAAATTTTGAATAGTAATTCGGAATAAAATTTTGACTCGGGGTTGACAAATTTAAATTTTGGTTACTATCACCTTTGTGTGTCTGCCCAGATCATGAAACATATAAATAGCATAAACTAGTACTAAACAAAAATTAAAAAAAAATATCAATGCACTTAAATCACAGTTTGGATTGAGTATGGCACTTTTCAAAATCGTTACAACACAAAAATATAGGAACATTAAATGTTGATATGATTAATATACTATAATACTTTCAACCTTCGTATAGTCCTTTCTATACCATTGGCAGGTGAAGGTTTATCATTAGAACATATTAAATAAGTAATAATTCACAAAATAAAATATGAAGATTTAAAATACACAACTGTTTTCTTATGCTGATCATGGTAACACTACAATATTCAATAAAATTTTAATATGACATGGAATGTAAAAATGCAAAAATTTCTTACTAATAACACAATATATCACATTTGGTTGTTTTTGTAAAGGTGTTAGTGTTTGTGTGTGTGTATCCCTCAACTGCCTTAGGTTCAAATTCTTTCATAACTCTACTACTAAGGAGTGAGGGGGTGTGTTGTTGTTTGCGTGACAGAGTAAGTGGCCGTACAGTGGACCAACCGTTATTCTCCCATAGGACATGACAGCCGAAACAACATCTTGCTTGGGACAAAGATGGGAAATAGGAAAGGTGGACAATTGTCATGCCTATGGAAGTATGAGTAGGAATTGGGAGGGCAAAAGGAGCGGTCATCCCAAGGCCTGTCTTTAGTCATTATTTTCTAGTTTTATTTCTCAGCACTTCAAGTGACTGAAATAGGTGAAGCAAAAAAAAATTAAAAAGGATTCTAAACAGATGGGATGACTTCCAACGCGCGATTAGAGGTGGGTGATAGGATAGCGTATTCGAGAAGGAGAGAATTTACTGAAAGATGAAAGAATTAGAGGTGTCATTTTCAGTAGTTTCACCCATGAGATCCAGAAGCTCACACATAATAGTTTTTCTAAGAGGAAAGTTAAAAGATTTTTTTTTTCTTTACAATTTATTTCATTTATGTGGACAACACACAAAATTTAAAACCAAAAAGGAAAAGGATCTCAGGGGTCATGAAGTTTGTCATTATTCAGGTATGATTAAATTCTGTCAGGTGGATTATCAATTTTTACCATAGTTTTTTAATTTTGGGGTTTCTAGTTCAATGTAAAAGAATAAGTTATTTAGATTGGATTTATTTACTGTTGTTGTATTAGGAGCATATTAGTAATTTATAGTCTGTCCAAATATGGGTTTAGGCTTCATGATGCATTTTAAAAAGGTCAGGTGAATGATAATATCTTAGTTTAGAAGCATGTACAATTTCAGTTGCTCGACCAGCTTGGTAATTGGGTTTATCTATTTCATAATTTACGTCTGAATATTGTCTAAGGATTGTGAAAGGGCCAGAAAAAGGTTGACTTAATTTACGTGTATTTGGATAGTTGAATTCCTCATAAATTACTTGATCACCAGGTTTAAATTTTGATGCCAAAAAACGAGCGTCATATCTAATTTTATTTTTGTTATGGTAATTAATAGTTCTTTCTTTTGCCAAAAGACGAGCCTGATCCACAGGAGGATAATAATTATTGTGATCAATTGGTGGCGGGTAAGGCAGGGTGCCAAAAAGCAAATAGGCAGGGGAGATTTTGGTCACAGAGTGGGGCGTATTATTGTATTCATTAACAACTTGTTCTAGTATTCATTAACAATTTGGTCCAGGGTACTTTAGTGGAAGAAGTATTAACTTTACACTTTAAACGAGTTACAATAGACTGGTTTACACGCTCAACCTTGCCATTCGTCTGTGGATGGTGGGCCGAAGTCAAAAGTTGTTTCACGCCATTATGCTCCAAAAACCGTCTAAATTTGGAAGAAGTAAAAGCAGCATTACGATCTGTTAATAATTTTACAGGGACATGTACTTGGAAAAGTTGTTTCAGACAGTTTGCATAAGTTTCTGTAGTAACGCTTTTAGAGGGGAAAGCCCAAATGTATCTAGTGGCATGGTCAATAATTATATGAAGGTATTTTTTTGTAGAGTTATAATAATTAAATCCACCAACAGTATCTAATGATAGGCACTCAAAAGGTTTCTCAGTAGGGGGAACTTCCTGCATTAATCCATAACGTTTCTGTCTGGGTTTCTTGTTAAGTTGACAGGTGTGACAATGTTTAACATAGTTAGAAATATCATTAGTTATAAATGGCCAATAATACTGAGGAGAAATTAAGTTAATCATTTTTTGAATTCCAGGGTGTCCAAATTCTTCATGAGTTTTTTGTAAAACTTTTAACCTTAATGACATAGGAACAACAATTTTGTTAATACCATTCTTCTTATACACTATTACATCATTGATTTCTGAAAATTTATTATGTGAAACATTATCCATCTTTTGATAATGCTTAATTTCATTTAAGTCCAATAAGTGCACATGGTGTTGGAGATGCTGAGACACGGGGTGCCTGGATAACATGTCAGCTTCATAATTGGTTGAACCCTTTTGATATTTTACTTCATACTCGAACATGCTCAACTTTAACGACCATCTGAATAATCTACCCCTTGGGTTTTTCACATTCTTCAGCCAAACTAGGGCAGCATGATCAGTATGAACAGTGAATTTGGTCCCGTGTAAATAGTGATAAAATTTGTCAAAACTATCCACAATAGCCAAACATTCCAATTCCGTGATGGGATAATTTTTTTCATAATCTCTTAAAGTTCTAGAAAAATACGCGACAGGGTGTAAGTTATTACAAGCATCCGACTGTTTCAGCACAGCTCCAATAGCATATTGAGAAGCATCTACAAACAAATGACACTCTAAATTTGGATTATACAACTGTAAAATTGGTTTTGACACAAGAAAATTTTTTAACCTTTCAAATGATTCTTGACAGCTATGATCCCAAACCCACTTTATGTCCTTCTTTAATAGTCTATTTAATGGCAATCTTATTTGTGCATATTTTGGAATGAACTTATGATAAACATTTACTGAACCCAAAAAACTTTGTAATTCTTTAATGTTGGAAGGGGGTTTCAATTTTTCAATACTTTCAATGTTTACATTATCTGGAGTAATTCTGCCATTCTCAATTTCATATCCTAGAAAGTTAATGTTACGTTGCATGAATTTACATTTAGATTGCTTAAGTTTAATAGATTCTTGCTGGAAAACTTCAAAAATTCGTTTTAAATGATTAATGTGTTCTGTTTCTGAGGATGAGTAAACTATGATATCATCAAAGTAATGGCACGCAAAATCAATTCTATGTTTGTCCAAAATTCGTCTAATTGTCCTATTAAATATAGCTGGGGCATTCTTTAGTCCAAAAGGGAGGCGTAACCATTCAAACAGGCCAAAACTGGTGGCAAAAGCAAGTTTTTCAGTGTCTTTAGGGTGAACAGGTATATGCCAGTATCCTGAGGTCAAATCAAGGGTGGAAAAAATTTTGGCATTACTTAATTTATCTAGCAAACAATCAATTCTGGGGAGAGGTTCAGCATCTGTCTTAGTAATAGCATTTAATTTACGAAAATCAATACAGAGTCTAGTCTTTTTGCCTTCGTCCCTCTTCAGGGCAAGCGTTATTGGTGCTGAGTACGCAGAGTAGCTTTCTTTTATTATTCCTGCTTCTAATAATTTCCCTACTTGTTTCCTGATTTCTAACTCTTCAATTTGGGAAGTACGGTATGGTCTTTGGCTAACAGGGAGTTCTGAGGTTAACATGATTCTTTGAGGTTCTATTCTAATTGTACCAATGTCATACTTGTCTTTAGAAAAAATGTGGTTGAATTTCTGTAGTAGTGAATTTAGCATAGGATTCTCATTAATGATAGTCTGTGGTGTTTCATCCGATTCCACAGAGATCTTTGGAAACTCACTAAACTCAGTACTAATTTCATGATACATTTGTTTGGTTTGGTTGTCGAAGGTTTTGATTTCTCGGTTTACAGAATTATTTATATTTATATTACAATTGTGTTGGGGATAAGTCATTGGAGGAAACTTGGTCTGACTTGATTCGGGTTCACTAACTTTGTTAATGTGAAGCGAGATTCTGCACTTAGGTAAATTCTATTGCAATTTTATCCTCTTTTGCAGTTGGCATACTTCACGTCTCTCACAGTCAATTGTTAATTTAAAAAGCCCACATTCGGGCAATCCTAGGATTAAATATGGTAAATTTGAGTCCAAAATATAAAATTCAGTTGTCTTAATCAGTTCTCCAATCTTCAATTCTATAGTGCACTTCTCTTCTAACTTTATGGTACCATCTGTTTGTCTAACATGAATTGGGAATTTAGTCTTAGTAGGTAAAAAACCATATTGGTTCACAAAATGTCGGGGAAGGAGCGAGATAGCGGATCCTGTGTCTAAAACGCATGAAATGGAATTCCTAGTTAAGTTTCTTGCTTTATTTTGAAAGTATCCGGATACAATTAATTGTCAATATTGCGGTTGGTGTTCTTCTGATTCAGGGGAGTCTCGTTCAGGAGTGTTTCTTGGGTTGTTTTGTCTAAACTGGCACGTTTGTGTCCAATGGAATGCATTTATTATACCCCGCCTCTCACAGATTCTGCAGGGAGTAGGTGGTAGTTGACTCGAATTATAATGGGTATAGTGGCCAGGGGGCCTAGGTCTCATATTCATATTTGGGTTTGGCATAAATGTTGGATCGGAACTCCTAGGAGCATAATTGGGTCTCCAGGGCTGAAAAGGGGCTCTAAATCTGGTATTCTCTTGTTCTGGTCTATGCGTGCGAAAAGGAACTGGTCTCTGAAACTCTGGTCTTTTATTTTTCTCACTGTCTTCCTCTCTCTGTACCTGGGTCAATTTGGTGGCAATCTGCAACCAATCCAAAAAGTTCTGGGGTGTATTTATTATTAGCAACTGACGCATGTTGATGGGCAACCCATCAGTAAGTCCCTCTAAAATTAATTTTGTATTAAGGCCCAAGGCCTTGCCAAGACGAACCTTTTTATGGAAATAGTCTGTGATCTGGTCTGTTGTTTTGAATTTTAAGTTAGAAAATTCACTGAAACTTGTCGAAGTGGGATCAAAAAATTCCTCACTCAGAGTATCTTTTAACTCTTTCCAGGTGTTAATGTCCAAACAGTGGTTGACAAAAGTGGTGAGGGCATTGCCTCTCAAAAACCTGCTCACATTTCGAAGTTTCCACTCATCAGTTTTTTCAGTTTCTACACATTGTTTTTCAAAATAATGGAACCACTGAGAGAGTCTCATCCCCGACTCGGGGTCAAAAGGGACAAAATTTGTAGGGTTAGAATTAAAATCTGGTTCATTGCTATTCCCTCCATTTTCATTACTTTTGGTTTTCACCGCTGTTTTGGTTGTATCTTTTGATGTCATTTTTACTGCTTTAGGCTACTGTTTAACTCAAATCAACACAAAATCATAAAAATATTAAACATTTCATAAACAGTCATACCTCATATGAATGAAATTTCCTTATGAATATTATTACCACCATATACTTTTCCAATTTGAAAGTAAATCATGACAGGAAAAATATTTAAAAACACTTCAAAAATCTTAATACTTTTTCAATAGAGTACACACCACTATAATTTTTCTATCAGATTTAAAAACAACTAATTTTCTCAAAATTTTAACCAATACACTGAAAATACTCTTTATCAAAAGAAACTCTACCAATATAACTCATAATTTCAAGAATAGTTTACTCGCTATAATGAAAAATATTCTAATATGCTTTATAATTCAAAATACTTCAAAATAAATTTTTCATCAAAATACTACTATAAATATTAAATATAATTGTAAGTTAAAATAGTTTAATTAAATTTAATTTTAGATCTTTCAGGAAAAATTAAACAGTAGAAATGATCACCACATCAGCAATATTTGGTTGGCTTGGATCCGATATTCTGAACAACGCTTGATTTTCATCGAGATGACTTGTTATTGATACGTAGACAGCATTACTCTCACACATGAAAATGAGAGCAACATTTTTGTTTCACTGAGGTCGAACGCAATACAACACACAACAACCTTTGACACAGTCTGGAACACTTCACAAAACACATGTGTAGACGCGAAAAAAAAATTTCTCTTTTGGTGACTCGAAAATCACCATAACACCGATGACTTTCAATTTTGTCGGAAACACAGCAGCACTAATTTCGCATAGAGACGAAAAATCGTTGAAAAAGTTTCTTCTTCTTCTGGGGTCACACACTTGAGCTTCAAAAACACAGATGACACTACACTGACGCGGAATTTTCACGAACGACGCACACATTCGAAATCCATTGGGGTTTTCCCGCGCAGGTTCGAATCCTGCCGACTTTAATATATGTAATGATTACGGTGGCGATGCACTTCAGGCCGTTGAACTCGTGATATTTTCGGGTGTTAGTCGTGACGGAGCACAAGGCAATAGAAGTGGTCGTCGAGTGTAGGCAGGACACATCCAGAACGGCGAGGAGTCAGCCACATTTTCAACATGATTTTATTTGGAAACTTCACGGTGTCGAAAAACACTATATACAACTGGGATGAAGACATTTGGATGAGTTTGAAGCTTTCACAATAGAATGAGGCCATATTAAGTCCAGAACTTGTTGGATCATCCTAAGACAAAGGGGACGCAGCGCGTTAAAATTACATCTTGACAGTACCGTGGCAGAACACAAAGAGCACGGGGCACTCTTAGGAGACGCCAGAGTTTTTAGGCGGCCTGAACTTCTATTGGTTAAAAGGCTGACACGTGATTAAGTCGCGTCAGATGAGGTGATGGCTCGCGATGCCCGTTATATAATGCTTATATAATGCTTTCGCACGTGCAGCCGCTTTAGGGGAAAAGATAAATTTATGTTGGTCGATTATAGGTCGCAATCCAAAGTTAAGGGAACGGTATTCTGTTGCACAAAGATAAAGGAATTTGGAAAAAGCATGTTAGGGGTGTTTAAAAGGATTAAAATTTGTTTCAATTTCCCCCCCTCCGGAAAAGACTTGCGTGAGGGGCCGGCTCCCTCAGCAAGACCCTCCATCGGGCGAGAACCGCGTAGACAAAAAATAATTTTGATAAAAATTTTGAATAGTAATTCGGAATAAAATTTTGACTCGGGGTTGACAAATTTAAATTTTGGTTACTATCACCTTTGTGTGTCTGCCCAGATCATGAAACATATAAATAGCATAAACTAGTACTAAACAAAAATTAAAAAAAAATATCAATGCACTTAAATCACAGTTTGGATTGAGTATGGCACTTTTCAAAATCGTTACAACACAAAAATATAGGAACATTAAATGTTGATATGATTAATATACTATAATACTTTCAACCTTCGTATAGTCCTTTCTATACCATTGGCAGGTGAAGGTTTATCATTAGAACATATTAAATAAGTAATAATTCACAAAATAAAATATGAAGATTTAAAATACACAACTGTTTTCTTATGCTGATCATGGTAACACTACAATATTCAATAAAATTTTAATATGACATGGAATGTAAAAATGCAAAAATTTCTTACTAATAACACAATATATCACATTTGGTTGTTTTTGTAAAGGTGTTAGTGTTTGTGTGTGTGTATCCCTCAACTGCCTTAGGTTCAAATTCTTTCATAACTCTACTACTAAGGAGTGAGGGGGTGTGTTGTTGTTTGCGTGACAGAGTAAGTGGCCGTACAGTGGACCAACCGTTATTCTCCCATAGGACATGACAGCCGAAACAACATCTTGCTTGGGACAAAGATGGGAAATAGGAAAGGTGGACAATTGTCATGCCTATGGAAGTATGAGTAGGAATTGGGAGGGCAAAAGGAGCGGTCATCCCAAGGCCTGTCTTTAGTCATTATTTTCTAGTTTTATTTCTCAGCACTTCAAGTGACTGAAATAGGTGAAGCAAAAAAAAATTAAAAAGGATTCTAAACAGATGGGATGACTTCCAACGCGCGATTAGAGGTGGGTGATAGGATAGCGTATTCGAGAAGGAGAGAATTTACTGAAAGATGAAAGAATTAGAGGTGTCATTTTCAGTAGTTTCACCCATGAGATCCAGAAGCTCACACATAATAGTTTTTCTAAGAGGAAAGTTAAAAGATTTTTTTTTTCTTTACAATTTATTTCATTTATGTGGACAACACACAAAATTTAAAACCAAAAAGGAAAAGGATCTCAGGGGTCATGAAGTTTGTCATTATTCAGGTATGATTAAATTCTGTCAGGTGGATTATCAATTTTTACCATAGTTTTTTAATTTTGGGGTTTCTAGTTCAATGTAAAAGAATAAGTTATTTAGATTGGATTTATTTACTGTTGTTGTATTAGGAGCATATTAGTAATTTATAGTCTGTCCAAATATGGGTTTAGGCTTCATGATGCATTTTAAAAAGGTCAGGTGAATGATAATATCTTAGTTTAGAAGCATGTACAATTTCAGTTGCTCGACCAGCTTGGTAATTGGGTTTATCTATTTCATAATTTACGTCTGAATATTGTCTAAGGATTGTGAAAGGGCCAGAAAAAGGTTGACTTAATTTACGTGTATTTGGATAGTTGAATTCCTCATAAATTACTTGATCACCAGGTTTAAATTTTGATGCCAAAAAACGAGCGTCATATCTAATTTTATTTTTGTTATGGTAATTAATAGTTCTTTCTTTTGCCAAAAGACGAGCCTGATCCACAGGAGGATAATAATTATTGTGATCAATTGGTGGCGGGTAAGGCAGGGTGCCAAAAAGCAAATAGGCAGGGGAGATTTTGGTCACAGAGTGGGGCGTATTATTGTATTCATTAACAACTTGTTCTAGTATTCATTAACAATTTGGTCCAGGGTACTTTAGTGGAAGAAGTATTAACTTTACACTTTAAACGAGTTACAATAGACTGGTTTACACGCTCAACCTTGCCATTCGTCTGTGGATGGTGGGCCGAAGTCAAAAGTTGTTTCACGCCATTATGCTCCAAAAACCGTCTAAATTTGGAAGAAGTAAAAGCAGCATTACGATCTGTTAATAATTTTACAGGGACATGTACTTGGAAAAGTTGTTTCAGACAGTTTGCATAAGTTTCTGTAGTAACGCTTTTAGAGGGGAAAGCCCAAATGTATCTAGTGGCATGGTCAATAATTATATGAAGGTATTTTTTTGTAGAGTTATAATAATTAAATCCACCAACAGTATCTAATGATAGGCACTCAAAAGGTTTCTCAGTAGGGGGAACTTCCTGCATTAATCCATAACGTTTCTGTCTGGGTTTCTTGTTAAGTTGACAGGTGTGACAATGTTTAACATAGTTAGAAATATCATTAGTTATAAATGGCCAATAATACTGAGGAGAAATTAAGTTAATCATTTTTTGAATTCCAGGGTGTCCAAATTCTTCATGAGTTTTTTGTAAAACTTTTAACCTTAATGACATAGGAACAACAATTTTGTTAATACCATTCTTCTTATACACTATTACATCATTGATTTCTGAAAATTTATTATGTGAAACATTATCCATCTTTTGATAATGCTTAATTTCATTTAAGTCCAATAAGTGCACATGGTGTTGGAGATGCTGAGACACGGGGTGCCTGGATAACATGTCAGCTTCATAATTGGTTGAACCCTTTTGATATTTTACTTCATACTCGAACATGCTCAACTTTAACGACCATCTGAATAATCTACCCCTTGGGTTTTTCACATTCTTCAGCCAAACTAGGGCAGCATGATCAGTATGAACAGTGAATTTGGTCCCGTGTAAATAGTGATAAAATTTGTCAAAACTATCCACAATAGCCAAACATTCCAATTCCGTGATGGGATAATTTTTTTCATAATCTCTTAAAGTTCTAGAAAAATACGCGACAGGGTGTAAGTTATTACAAGCATCCGACTGTTTCAGCACAGCTCCAATAGCATATTGAGAAGCATCTACAAACAAATGACACTCTAAATTTGGATTATACAACTGTAAAATTGGTTTTGACACAAGAAAATTTTTTAACCTTTCAAATGATTCTTGACAGCTATGATCCCAAACCCACTTTATGTCCTTCTTTAATAGTCTATTTAATGGCAATCTTATTTGTGCATATTTTGGAATGAACTTATGATAAACATTTACTGAACCCAAAAAACTTTGTAATTCTTTAATGTTGGAAGGGGGTTTCAATTTTTCAATACTTTCAATGTTTACATTATCTGGAGTAATTCTGCCATTCTCAATTTCATATCCTAGAAAGTTAATGTTACGTTGCATGAATTTACATTTAGATTGCTTAAGTTTAATAGATTCTTGCTGGAAAACTTCAAAAATTCGTTTTAAATGATTAATGTGTTCTGTTTCTGAGGATGAGTAAACTATGATATCATCAAAGTAATGGCACGCAAAATCAATTCTATGTTTGTCCAAAATTCGTCTAATTGTCCTATTAAATATAGCTGGGGCATTCTTTAGTCCAAAAGGGAGGCGTAACCATTCAAACAGGCCAAAACTGGTGGCAAAAGCAAGTTTTTCAGTGTCTTTAGGGTGAACAGGTATATGCCAGTATCCTGAGGTCAAATCAAGGGTGGAAAAAATTTTGGCATTACTTAATTTATCTAGCAAACAATCAATTCTGGGGAGAGGTTCAGCATCTGTCTTAGTAATAGCATTTAATTTACGAAAATCAATACAGAGTCTAGTCTTTTTGCCTTCGTCCCTCTTCAGGGCAAGCGTTATTGGTGCTGAGTACGCAGAGTAGCTTTCTTTTATTATTCCTGCTTCTAATAATTTCCCTACTTGTTTCCTGATTTCTAACTCTTCAATTTGGGAAGTACGGTATGGTCTTTGGCTAACAGGGAGTTCTGAGGTTAACATGATTCTTTGAGGTTCTATTCTAATTGTACCAATGTCATACTTGTCTTTAGAAAAGATGTGGTTGAATTTATGTAGTAGTGAATTTAGCATAGGATTCTCATTAATGATAGTCTGTGGTGTTCATCCGATTCCACAGAGATCTTTGGAAACTCACTAAACTCAGTACTAATTTCATGATACATTTGTTTGGTTTGGTTGTCGAAGGTTTTGATTTCTCGGTTTACAGAATTATTTATATTTATATTACAATTGTGTTGGGGATAAGTCATTGGAGGAAACTTGGTCTGACTTGATTCGGGTTCACTAACTTTGTTAATGTGAAGCGAGATTCTGCACTTAGGTAAATTCTATTGCAATTTTATCCTCTTTTGCAGTTGGCATACTTCACGTCTCTCACAGTCAATTGTTAATTTAAAAAGCCCACATTCGGGCAATCCTAGGATTAAATATGGTAAATTTGAGTCCAAAATATAAAATTCAGTTGTCTTAATCAGTTCTCCAATCTTCAATTCTATAGTGCACTTCTCTTCTAACTTTATGGTACCATCTGTTTGTCTAACATGAATTGGGAATTTAGTCTTAGTAGGTAAAAAACCATATTGGTTCACAAAATGTCGGGGAAGGAGCGAGATAGCGGATCCTGTGTCTAAAACGCATGAAATGGAATTCCTAGTTAAGTTTCTTGCTTTATTTTGAAAGTATCCGGATACAATTAATTGTCAATATTGCGGTTGGTGTTCTTCTGATTCAGGGGAGTCTCGTTCAGGAGTGTTTCTTGGGTTGTTTTGTCTAAACTGGCACGTTTGTGTCCAATGGAATGCATTTATTATACCCCGCCTCTCACAGATTCTGCAGGGAGTAGGTGGTAGTTGACTCGAATTATAATGGGTATAGTGGCCAGGGGGCCTAGGTCTCATATTCATATTTGGGTTTGGCATAAATGTTGGATCGGAACTCCTAGGAGCATAATTGGGTCTCCAGGGCTGAAAAGGGGCTCTAAATCTGGTATTCTCTTGTTCTGGTCTATGCGTGCGAAAAGGAACTGGTCTCTGAAACTCTGGTCTTTTATTTTTCTCACTGTCTTCCTCTCTCTGTACCTGGGTCAATTTGGTGGCAATCTGCAACCAATCCAAAAAGTTCTGGGGTGTATTTATTATTAGCAACTGACGCATGTTGATGGGCAACCCATCAGTAAGTCCCTCTAAAATTAATTTTGTATTAAGGCCCAAGGCCTTGCCAAGACGAACCTTTTTATGGAAATAGTCTGTGATCTGGTCTGTTGTTTTGAATTTTAAGTTAGAAAATTCACTGAAACTTGTCGAAGTGGGATCAAAAAATTCCTCACTCAGAGTATCTTTTAACTCTTTCCAGGTGTTAATGTCCAAACAGTGGTTGACAAAAGTGGTGAGGGCATTGCCTCTCAAAAACCTGCTCACATTTCGAAGTTTCCACTCATCAGTTTTTTCAGTTTCTACACATTGTTTTTCAAAATAATGGAACCACTGAGAGAGTCTCATCCCCGACTCGGGGTCAAAAGGGACAAAATTTGTAGGGTTAGAATTAAAATCTGGTTCATTGCTATTCCCTCCATTTTCATTACTTTTGGTTTTCACCGCTGTTTTGGTTGTATCTTTTGATGTCATTTTTACTGCTTTAGGCTACTGTTTAACTCAAATCAACACAAAATCATAAAAATATTAAACATTTCATAAACAGTCATACCTCATATGAATGAAATTTCCTTATGAATATTATTACCACCATATACTTTTCCAATTTGAAAGTAAATCATGACAGGAAAAATATTTAAAAACACTTCAAAAATCTTAATACTTTTTCAATAGAGTACACACCACTATAATTTTTCTATCAGATTTAAAAACAACTAATTTTCTCAAAATTTTAACCAATACACTGAAAATACTCTTTATCAAAAGAAACTCTACCAATATAACTCATAATTTCAAGAATAGTTTACTCGCTATAATGAAAAATATTCTAATATGCTTTATAATTCAAAATACTTCAAAATAAATTTTTCATCAAAATACTACTATAAATATTAAATATAATTGTAAGTTAAAATAGTTTAATTAAATTTAATTTTAGATCTTTCAGGAAAAATTAAACAGTAGAAATGATCACCACATCAGCAATATTTGGTTGGCTTGGATCCGATATTCTGAACAACGCTTGATTTTCATCGAGATGACTTGTTATTGATACGTAGACAGCATTACTCTCACACATGAAAATGAGAGCAACATTTTTGTTTCACTGAGGTCGAACGCAATACAACACACAACAACCTTTGACACAGTCTGGAACACTTCACAAAACACATGTGTAGACGCGAAAAAAAAATTTCTCTTTTGGTGACTCGAAAATCACCATAACACCGATGACTTTCAATTTTGTCGGAAACACAGCAGCACTAATTTCGCATAGAGACGAAAAATCGTTGAAAAAGTTTCTTCTTCTTCTGGGGTCACACACTTGAGCTTCAAAAACACAGATGACACTACACTGACGCGGAATTTTCACGAACGACGCACACATTCGAAATCCATTGGGGTTTTCCCGCGCAGGTTCGAATCCTGCCGACTTTAATATATGTAATGATTACGGTGGCGATGCACTTCAGGCCGTTGAACTCGTGATATTTTCGGGTGTTAGTCGTGACGGAGCACAAGGCAATAGAAGTGGTCGTCGAGTGTAGGCAGGACACATCCAGAACGGCGAGGAGTCAGCCACATTTTCAACATGATTTTATTTGGAAACTTCACGGTGTCGAAAAACACTATATACAACTGGGATGAAGACATTTGGATGAGTTTGAAGCTTTCACAATAGAATGAGGCCATATTAAGTCCAGAACTTGTTGGATCATCCTAAGACAAAGGGGACGCAGCGCGTTAAAATTACATCTTGACAGTACCGTGGCAGAACACAAAGAGCACGGGGCACTCTTAGGAGACGCCAGAGTTTTTAGGCGGCCTGAACTTCTATTGGTTAAAAGGCTGACACGTGATTAAGTCGCGTCAGATGAGGTGATGGCTCGCGATGCCCGTTATATAATGCTTATATAATGCTTTCGCACGTGCAGCCGCTTTAGGGGAAAAGATAAATTTATGTTGGTCGATTATAGGTCGCAATCCAAAGTTAAGGGAACGGTATTCTGTTGCACAAAGATAAAGGAATTTGGAAAAAGCATGTTAGGGGTGTTTAAAAGGATTAAAATTTGTTTCAATTTCCCCCCCTCCGGAAAAGACTTGCGTGAGGGGCCGGCTCCCTCAGCAAGACCCTCCATCGGGCGAGAACCGCGTAGACAAAAAATAATTTTGATAAAAATTTTGAATAGTAATTCGGAATAAAATTTTGACTCGGGGTTGACAAATTTAAATTTTGGTTACTATCACCTTTGTGTGTCTGCCCAGATCATGAAACATATAAATAGCATAAACTAGTACTAAACAAAAATTAAAAAAAAATATCAATGCACTTAAATCACAGTTTGGATTGAGTATGGCACTTTTCAAAATCGTTACAACACAAAAATATAGGAACATTAAATGTTGATATGATTAATATACTATAATACTTTCAACCTTCGTATAGTCCTTTCTATACCATTGGCAGGTGAAGGTTTATCATTAGAACATATTAAATAAGTAATAATTCACAAAATAAAATATGAAGATTTAAAATACACAACTGTTTTCTTATGCTGATCATGGTAACACTACAATATTCAATAAAATTTTAATATGACATGGAATGTAAAAATGCAAAAATTTCTTACTAATAACACAATATATCACATTTGGTTGTTTTTGTAAAGGTGTTAGTGTTTGTGTGTGTGTATCCCTCAACTGCCTTAGGTTCAAATTCTTTCATAACTCTACTACTAAGGAGTGAGGGGGTGTGTTGTTGTTTGCGTGACAGAGTAAGTGGCCGTACAGTGGACCAACCGTTATTCTCCCATAGGACATGACAGCCGAAACAACATCTTGCTTGGGACAAAGATGGGAAATAGGAAAGGTGGACAATTGTCATGCCTATGGAAGTATGAGTAGGAATTGGGAGGGCAAAAGGAGCGGTCATCCCAAGGCCTGTCTTTAGTCATTATTTTCTAGTTTTATTTCTCAGCACTTCAAGTGACTGAAATAGGTGAAGCAAAAAAAAATTAAAAAGGATTCTAAACAGATGGGATGACTTCCAACGCGCGATTAGAGGTGGGTGATAGGATAGCGTATTCGAGAAGGAGAGAATTTACTGAAAGATGAAAGAATTAGAGGTGTCATTTTCAGTAGTTTCACCCATGAGATCCAGAAGCTCACACATAATAGTTTTTCTAAGAGGAAAGTTAAAAGATTTTTTTTTTCTTTACAATTTATTTCATTTATGTGGACAACACACAAAATTTAAAACCAAAAAGGAAAAGGATCTCAGGGGTCATGAAGTTTGTCATTATTCAGGTATGATTAAATTCTGTCAGGTGGATTATCAATTTTTACCATAGTTTTTTAATTTTGGGGTTTCTAGTTCAATGTAAAAGAATAAGTTATTTAGATTGGATTTATTTACTGTTGTTGTATTAGGAGCATATTAGTAATTTATAGTCTGTCCAAATATGGGTTTAGGCTTCATGATGCATTTTAAAAAGGTCAGGTGAATGATAATATCTTAGTTTAGAAGCATGTACAATTTCAGTTGCTCGACCAGCTTGGTAATTGGGTTTATCTATTTCATAATTTACGTCTGAATATTGTCTAAGGATTGTGAAAGGGCCAGAAAAAGGTTGACTTAATTTACGTGTATTTGGATAGTTGAATTCCTCATAAATTACTTGATCACCAGGTTTAAATTTTGATGCCAAAAAACGAGCGTCATATCTAATTTTATTTTTGTTATGGTAATTAATAGTTCTTTCTTTTGCCAAAAGACGAGCCTGATCCACAGGAGGATAATAATTATTGTGATCAATTGGTGGCGGGTAAGGCAGGGTGCCAAAAAGCAAATAGGCAGGGGAGATTTTGGTCACAGAGTGGGGCGTATTATTGTATTCATTAACAACTTGTTCTAGTATTCATTAACAATTTGGTCCAGGGTACTTTAGTGGAAGAAGTATTAACTTTACACTTTAAACGAGTTACAATAGACTGGTTTACACGCTCAACCTTGCCATTCGTCTGTGGATGGTGGGCCGAAGTCAAAAGTTGTTTCACGCCATTATGCTCCAAAAACCGTCTAAATTTGGAAGAAGTAAAAGCAGCATTACGATCTGTTAATAATTTTACAGGGACATGTACTTGGAAAAGTTGTTTCAGACAGTTTGCATAAGTTTCTGTAGTAACGCTTTTAGAGGGGAAAGCCCAAATGTATCTAGTGGCATGGTCAATAATTATATGAAGGTATTTTTTTGTAGAGTTATAATAATTAAATCCACCAACAGTATCTAATGATAGGCACTCAAAAGGTTTCTCAGTAGGGGGAACTTCCTGCATTAATCCATAACGTTTCTGTCTGGGTTTCTTGTTAAGTTGACAGGTGTGACAATGTTTAACATAGTTAGAAATATCATTAGTTATAAATGGCCAATAATACTGAGGAGAAATTAAGTTAATCATTTTTTGAATTCCAGGGTGTCCAAATTCTTCATGAGTTTTTTGTAAAACTTTTAACCTTAATGACATAGGAACAACAATTTTGTTAATACCATTCTTCTTATACACTATTACATCATTGATTTCTGAAAATTTATTATGTGAAACATTATCCATCTTTTGATAATGCTTAATTTCATTTAAGTCCAATAAGTGCACATGGTGTTGGAGATGCTGAGACACGGGGTGCCTGGATAACATGTCAGCTTCATAATTGGTTGAACCCTTTTGATATTTTACTTCATACTCGAACATGCTCAACTTTAACGACCATCTGAATAATCTACCCCTTGGGTTTTTCACATTCTTCAGCCAAACTAGGGCAGCATGATCAGTATGAACAGTGAATTTGGTCCCGTGTAAATAGTGATAAAATTTGTCAAAACTATCCACAATAGCCAAACATTCCAATTCCGTGATGGGATAATTTTTTTCATAATCTCTTAAAGTTCTAGAAAAATACGCGACAGGGTGTAAGTTATTACAAGCATCCGACTGTTTCAGCACAGCTCCAATAGCATATTGAGAAGCATCTACAAACAAATGACACTCTAAATTTGGATTATACAACTGTAAAATTGGTTTTGACACAAGAAAATTTTTTAACCTTTCAAATGATTCTTGACAGCTATGATCCCAAACCCACTTTATGTCCTTCTTTAATAGTCTATTTAATGGCAATCTTATTTGTGCATATTTTGGAATGAACTTATGATAAACATTTACTGAACCCAAAAAACTTTGTAATTCTTTAATGTTGGAAGGGGGTTTCAATTTTTCAATACTTTCAATGTTTACATTATCTGGAGTAATTCTGCCATTCTCAATTTCATATCCTAGAAAGTTAATGTTACGTTGCATGAATTTACATTTAGATTGCTTAAGTTTAATAGATTCTTGCTGGAAAACTTCAAAAATTCGTTTTAAATGATTAATGTGTTCTGTTTCTGAGGATGAGTAAACTATGATATCATCAAAGTAATGGCACGCAAAATCAATTCTATGTTTGTCCAAAATTCGTCTAATTGTCCTATTAAATATAGCTGGGGCATTCTTTAGTCCAAAAGGGAGGCGTAACCATTCAAACAGGCCAAAACTGGTGGCAAAAGCAAGTTTTTCAGTGTCTTTAGGGTGAACAGGTATATGCCAGTATCCTGAGGTCAAATCAAGGGTGGAAAAAATTTTGGCATTACTTAATTTATCTAGCAAACAATCAATTCTGGGGAGAGGTTCAGCATCTGTCTTAGTAATAGCATTTAATTTACGAAAATCAATACAGAGTCTAGTCTTTTTGCCTTCGTCCCTCTTCAGGGCAAGCGTTATTGGTGCTGAGTACGCAGAGTAGCTTTCTTTTATTATTCCTGCTTCTAATAATTTCCCTACTTGTTTCCTGATTTCTAACTCTTCAATTTGGGAAGTACGGTATGGTCTTTGGCTAACAGGGAGTTCTGAGGTTAACATGATTCTTTGAGGTTCTATTCTAATTGTACCAATGTCATACTTGTCTTTAGAAAAAATGTGGTTGAATTTCTGTAGTAGTGAATTTAGCATAGGATTCTCATTAATGATAGTCTGTGGTGTTTCATCCGATTCCACAGAGATCTTTGGAAACTCACTAAACTCAGTACTAATTTCATGATACATTTGTTTGGTTTGGTTGTCGAAGGTTTTGATTTCTCGGTTTACAGAATTATTTATATTTATATTACAATTGTGTTGGGGATAAGTCATTGGAGGAAACTTGGTCTGACTTGATTCGGGTTCACTAACTTTGTTAATGTGAAGCGAGATTCTGCACTTAGGTAAATTCTATTGCAATTTTATCCTCTTTTGCAGTTGGCATACTTCACGTCTCTCACAGTCAATTGTTAATTTAAAAAGCCCACATTCGGGCAATCCTAGGATTAAATATGGTAAATTTGAGTCCAAAATATAAAATTCAGTTGTCTTAATCAGTTCTCCAATCTTCAATTCTATAGTGCACTTCTCTTCTAACTTTATGGTACCATCTGTTTGTCTAACATGAATTGGGAATTTAGTCTTAGTAGGTAAAAAACCATATTGGTTCACAAAATGTCGGGGAAGGAGCGAGATAGCGGATCCTGTGTCTAAAACGCATGAAATGGAATTCCTAGTTAAGTTTCTTGCTTTATTTTGAAAGTATCCGGATACAATTAATTGTCAATATTGCGGTTGGTGTTCTTCTGATTCAGGGGAGTCTCGTTCAGGAGTGTTTCTTGGGTTGTTTTGTCTAAACTGGCACGTTTGTGTCCAATGGAATGCATTTATTATACCCCGCCTCTCACAGATTCTGCAGGGAGTAGGTGGTAGTTGACTCGAATTATAATGGGTATAGTGGCCAGGGGGCCTAGGTCTCATATTCATATTTGGGTTTGGCATAAATGTTGGATCGGAACTCCTAGGAGCATAATTGGGTCTCCAGGGCTGAAAAGGGGCTCTAAATCTGGTATTCTCTTGTTCTGGTCTATGCGTGCGAAAAGGAACTGGTCTCTGAAACTCTGGTCTTTTATTTTTCTCACTGTCTTCCTCTCTCTGTACCTGGGTCAATTTGGTGGCAATCTGCAACCAATCCAAAAAGTTCTGGGGTGTATTTATTATTAGCAACTGACGCATGTTGATGGGCAACCCATCAGTAAGTCCCTCTAAAATTAATTTTGTATTAAGGCCCAAGGCCTTGCCAAGACGAACCTTTTTATGGAAATAGTCTGTGATCTGGTCTGTTGTTTTGAATTTTAAGTTAGAAAATTCACTGAAACTTGTCGAAGTGGGATCAAAAAATTCCTCACTCAGAGTATCTTTTAACTCTTTCCAGGTGTTAATGTCCAAACAGTGGTTGACAAAAGTGGTGAGGGCATTGCCTCTCAAAAACCTGCTCACATTTCGAAGTTTCCACTCATCAGTTTTTTCAGTTTCTACACATTGTTTTTCAAAATAATGGAACCACTGAGAGAGTCTCATCCCCGACTCGGGGTCAAAAGGGACAAAATTTGTAGGGTTAGAATTAAAATCTGGTTCATTGCTATTCCCTCCATTTTCATTACTTTTGGTTTTCACCGCTGTTTTGGTTGTATCTTTTGATGTCATTTTTACTGCTTTAGGCTACTGTTTAACTCAAATCAACACAAAATCATAAAAATATTAAACATTTCATAAACAGTCATACCTCATATGAATGAAATTTCCTTATGAATATTATTACCACCATATACTTTTCCAATTTGAAAGTAAATCATGACAGGAAAAATATTTAAAAACACTTCAAAAATCTTAATACTTTTTCAATAGAGTACACACCACTATAATTTTTCTATCAGATTTAAAAACAACTAATTTTCTCAAAATTTTAACCAATACACTGAAAATACTCTTTATCAAAAGAAACTCTACCAATATAACTCATAATTTCAAGAATAGTTTACTCGCTATAATGAAAAATATTCTAATATGCTTTATAATTCAAAATACTTCAAATAAATTTTTCATCAAAATACTACTATAAATATTAAATATAATTGTAAGTTAAAATAGTTTAATTAAATTTAATTTTAGATCTTTCAGGAAAAATTAAACAGTAGAAATGATCACCACATCAGCAATATTTGGTTGGCTTGGATCCGATATTCTGAACAACGCTTGATTTTCATCGAGATGACTTGTTATTGATACGTAGACAGCATTACTCTCACACATGAAAATGAGAGCAACATTTTTGTTTCACTGAGGTCGAACGCAATACAACACACAACAACCTTTGACACAGTCTGGAACACTTCACAAAACACATGTGTAGACGCGAAAAAAAAATTTCTCTTTTGGTGACTCGAAAATCACCATAACACCGATGACTTTCAATTTTGTCGGAAACACAGCAGCACTAATTTCGCATAGAGACGAAAAATCGTTGAAAAAGTTTCTTCTTCTTCTGGGGTCACACACTTGAGCTTCAAAAACACAGATGACACTACACTGACGCGGAATTTTCACGAACGACGCACACATTCGAAATCCATTGGGGTTTTCCCGCGCAGGTTCGAATCCTGCCGACTTTAATATATGTAATGATTACGGTGGCGATGCACTTCAGGCCGTTGAACTCGTGATATTTTCGGGTGTTAGTCGTGACGGAGCACAAGGCAATAGAAGTGGTCGTCGAGTGTAGGCAGGACACATCCAGAACGGCGAGGAGTCAGCCACATTTCAACATGATTTTATTGGAAACTTCACGGTGTCGAAAAACACTATATACAACTGGGATGAAGACATTTGGATGAGTTTTGAAGCCTTTCACAATAGAATGAGGCCATATTAAGTCCAGAACTTGTTGGATCATCCTAAGACAAAGGGGACGCAGCGCGTTTAAAATTAACATCTTGACAGTACCGTGGCAGAACACAAAGAGCACGGGGCACTCTTAGGAGACGCCAGAGTTTTTAGGCGGCCTGAACTTCTATTGGTTAAAGGCTGACACGTGATTAAGTCCGCGTCAGATGAGGTGATGGCTCGCGATGCCGTTATATAATGCTTATATAATGCTTTCGCACGTGCAGCCGCTTTAGGGGAAAAGATAAATTTATGTTTGTCGATTATAGGTCGCAATCCAAAGTTAAGGAACGGTATTCTGTTGCACAAAGATAAAGGAATTTGGAAAAAAGCATGTTAGGGGGTGTTTAAAAGGAATTAAATTTGTTTCATATATATGCTGTTATTTTTGAAAGTGGTATAGAGGGTCGTTCGCACTTTATGGAAAATATTTTGACAATTAAGTTTTATGTATAAATGCTGCATTTTTTTGCGGCCAATTTGTTTCTATATTATAGTCATGGTTCTTGACAATAGATCTAGCTCGAATTTTTTACATGAAAGTAAACTTTTTCTTAGTACTGTCAGTCAATTTATCTCATTCCTCTTGGACTTTTTCCAGTATCCGTTCAGTGTTCTTAGATGCCGTTTTCCTAAGGCTCGTATTACAAAACCAAATCGCAAAGTTCATTGGAGAAGATTAACGTAATTTTACAGGAATTTCATTAAATGGGATCATTTTATTCCTGTTTCTGATGCTTTCTTTGCTAAATAAGCGCAGTTGATTTAGATGTGTGACTAGAGGCTTTGTTCATATGAAGCTTAATTTATCAATGTCCTTTCCTTATAAGATTGGAATTTCATCTTTAAAAATTGGTTCTAAAATATTATTCTGATAGTAGAGTGAATTAATTTTGGCTTTACATGAGGCTTTTCTTATTTTTAATTTTATGTTGTAAGAAAATCCTGCAACTATCATGAATCCCTTTGGAAACTTTTCTGTACACTGATGAAGCCATTTCGGACGATCATTCCCGTCAGTTCAGTAATAGAAAATTGATCCTTTTATACACTGAAGTGCCACTGAATTAGGGATAGCAAAGCCTATGCAAATTGTGTAGCGCTGCGCATCATGTATGCGCAAGTGAGGACGCTGTGGTAACTGCATATATAGCGCGTACTGTGGTTGTTCTGAATTAGTTGTTGGAATTGCCAGTATGGGTAAACTGCCTGATTTAGACGCCTTCGATCGCGGACAAATCGTAGGTGCATGACTCATGGGCCATTCAATTTCCGAAATCGTCAGACAGCTAGGATTTTCAAGGTCGACAGTGTCAAGAGTATACCAAGAATACATTGATGGTGGAAAAAAATAGCGATCGGGCAAACTGCAAAGGACAATTAGCCTTGACAGTGCGTGATGAGAGACGGCTCAGGCGTATTGTACGTAGCCAGCGATGCCAAACATTAGCTCAAATTACCACCCAGTTTAATGACGGTGCCAGTCGTACAGTCAGTAAACGGACTGTGCAACGCTCGCTTCACCGTATGGGTTTCGGGAGCCGTCGACCTACGAGAGTACCATTGCTCTATACTCGCCATCGGGCTGCACGTCTTGCCTGGGCAAGTGTGCACAGAGACTGGAATGTAGAGGACTGGAAACGAGTATCATGGAGTGATGAGTCTCGATTCCGACTACTTAACGCCGATGGAAGGTTGAGAATATGGCGTCAGGCTCATGAAGCCATGGATCCTGCATGCCTGGCTGGAACTGTACATGGGCATGGTGGCTCAATCATGGTCTGGGGTGTTTTTTCGTGGCACAGTTTGGGATCTTTGGTGCGTGTACCAACCTCCCTCAATGCAATTCGGTACATAGAGTTGCTGGGTGATCACCTCCATCCGTTTATGCTGTTCTGTTATCCGCACGGTAATGGAGTTTTCCAGAAAGACAACTGTACCTCTCACAAGTCCCGGTTGATTACTGGCTGGTTGGATGAGCATTCCTCTGACTTCTCTGTCATACATTGGCCACCTAGAAGCCCAGACTTAAATCCTGTTGAGCATCTTTGGGATGTTTTGGAACAAGGCGTGAAAGGCCATCACACAGCACCAAAGAACCTTACTCAATTATGGACAGCTTTAGCCAATATTTGGCAAGCCACTCCCGTAGAACGTTTCCAGAAACTTGTTGAATCTATGTCTCGTCGTGTGGCAGCCGTTATCAAGGCCAGAGGAGGCCCAACTCGTTACTAGGTAGGTATCCCTAATTCAGTGGCACTTCAGTGTATTACAGTCACTTAAAAACACCCATGCCTCACCGAGTGTTACCACAAATATCCATTTTTCAGAAGCTAGGTATTTTTCCTATAATTTTCTTAGTTTGTTTTTCTTTCAGCAATATGTTTTGGCAAAAGCAGATGAACTTTAGGTTTAAACAATTTTTTTAACTTCAAATCTTTATGAATAATTTTACTTACAGTGCCAGAAGACATTCCTAGTTTGGAGGCAATGAATGTTTGATTCGACGTATTTTCTTTTAGGATCAGAAACTTCACTTTCTTGATATTTATTTACGTTCGAAAAGTCTTAAGATGAAGTTTCGCGGTCATGTGTTCATTATAACTTTCCGTCAGAGAGTTTTTTCTCTTTTAGATTTAATATATTATACATACTTTTTACAAAATGTCACAGCAGCAATTTTTACAACCATTTATAATTTGTTGATACGAAAATTTCTCCTCGGAAAGCGCAGTTACTTAACTTTCGAGCCATCTATCAATTTTCGGAGCCATTTTCAAACTAAATCTTTTATTTTACATTCCAATCAAAACAAAACAGTCGTATACAATTATCCTGAAGTTGTCAAATTTTTACCTCAAAAGGCAAACGACATAATTACAAGATAAAAATAACTTTTTATATTCCGTGTTTTTAAATTTTCTGTTGAAGCATATAAACATGACAATTATATATATTAATAAATCCTTTTTTAAAATTGTTTTGATGAATTATCCCATCAACTTGAAAGAAAATGATCAAATGCGTAATAAAGAGGTATCAAATGCGTAAGAAATTGCGTTTAACTTTTCGTTCCCGTCCCGGTCGATAGCTGGCTGCATCATTCTACAAAACAAAATGAACTGAAAATGAATTCAAATCTGCTTAAAGATGGCTAAAACTATCAAAAGAATGCATTGTCATCGTGTTCTGAGCTATTCTAAAAGTTTCAAATGTCTAGCTAGTCGGGAAGTTAGTTAAAAATCGATTCTAATATTTGTACTGGACAAACACACAAACACACAAACACATAAACAAACAAACAAGAAAGCGAGTTAATAAAAACATGGTAAAAAATAAATTGCAAAATCGTTTCCATAAAGTGCGAACGACCTTCTGTATAAGTCCATTTAAAAAACAAAAATGAGTTAACGGTAATTTTAGTAACATATAGACACCTTCTTTTCATATTTATAATCATACATTCGATGGAGTACGATTTTTTCTTAAAGTAAACAAAAGTGTTTTGGCTATAAAATGTTATCGCAAAAATCTTTTTTTTTTTTTTGAAAATGGAATAAGTGCATTCCTAATAATTATAATTAAAACAACTGGCTTCTTAATGAAGGTTTTAATAATTTTCATGATAACAGAATTCATATGTATGCATGGGTATGAAACTGTAGCATCTAGAGTTGAAGAAATAGCATCTTGCTGCCTGAAACATATTCAGAATATTACAACCCAAGACCATATTGTAGCATACAGTGACATGTATACCGGACAAAATCGAAATATTAAGCTTGCACTGATGTGGTTAAGGATTGTTCAATCAGCTGATAAAAACATAAATGTTATTGACCACAAATGTCTATTGTCCGGTCATTCATTTTTTTCCAAACGACAGAAATTTTAGAGTTGTGAAAATAGCATTAAAGAAAAATGATCAATTATATACTCCTCAAGACTATTATTATAATGCAATAAAGACTTGCCGAAAAAAAATTGCTTCATTTTGTATGAAATGAAAAGATTTGATTTTGTCTCAACCAAATCTCTAGAACAGGCAATATCAAATAGGAGAAAAAATATGGAAGGAGAAATTGTAAACTGGCTGAAAATATGCTGGATGACGTTTAAAAAGGATGAACCGCACAAAATTTTTTACAAAACTAGTATGGAAGAAAATGATCTATTTAAATTTTTTTTTTATTTGGAAAACAAGGAAGACCTAAACACCTCAGCAAAATTACTATGTTGCCACTGTTTATAACTTCAAGACCTATAACAAGAGAGACATACAACGATATGATGAGTTTACTGCCTTACATACCAACTATTTACCATGAATAATTCACTATGCTAACTGTAAAGGAGAAATGAGTTTAAAATATAATTTTTTTTATTTTTAGTTACCTAAACGAAGTAATTTACATTTTACATTTCTTAATATAACTGAAATTATTTCTAAATAAACTTGGTTATTCATATATTTACATGTCTTCATTTTAATTATTATTTTTTACATTAAAAATTTGATTTCAGTGAAGCTAATGAAATATGGACTTAAATTTACTCTTGTTTTTATTTCTTATAATATGTTATTTTCGAAAGTGGTATAAGCCTTTTGGAGGTAAAAAACTGTTTATGTTTTTAAATAATTTTAATAATTATTACTTCATAATAAAATTCAAAAGGTGTATAGTGTTAAAGACATCACTCAAATTGATTAACGTTTGCCAATATTTTAAAATTAATTTAAATGCAAACCCTTAAATACCTTGATACATGAAAAAATGGACTTATACCACTTTCAAAAATAACAGCTCATATACATACACACACACACACACACACACACACACACATATATATATATATATATATATATATATATATATATATACATATGTAATAACACGGGAGCGGGCCGACGAATGATTGCTGAGTGGTAGCTTTGGAAGACTGTTCTCGCCTTTCTACTTGAGGTTAAAAAGATGACATATCGCCCGGCCGTGCATCACAAATGTTTAAATCCATTCCCGCATCATCTCAACCCTCGGACACACAAATCATAACACAGCTTTCTCGAACTACATGTTTCTTAAATTTGCCGACAGCTCCGCCGGGATGAATGCGGCAAGAGGATGTACAGGAGTGCGTCCTAATTTTGGACGTCAAAACTTATATAAACTTCACTTCATCACGTGACAAAAGGGTGTGTCTTAATAGTTGATTGGTTTAAAGTTGTTGTTGATGTGCAGACCTGATTTAAATTTGTAGCGACGCCGCGCCGCGTCTCTTTTTGTTAAAAAGACAGCTATCGTTAATGATATTGCCTGGGGTTTTACAAAGGCTATTACCATGATGTTTCTATATAAGTTTTACTGGGACGACCATATTGGAATTTGGAAATATTTTTCGGAATTTAACACGAATGCCCAGAGGGAATTAAATAACTTCAGAGATTAAAAAGGGGTATGTAATTTTGAATACTAAATAGAAGAATTAATAGTTTTTAAATGTTAAGAGTGTTGAATTAATAAATTACTAGTTTTTTAATATTATATATATATATATATATATATATATGTATATTGTGTCCGTGTGTGTTCTGAAATTTTAAAAAATGAATGTAGATGGCTGAAAGATCTATGGAGTATTTAGATAACAGGTGGTTAAAAAACATCGCAATGACAAATTGATTTCATTTTCTTCTAAAATCAATATTGTGTATAGTACTGTATCCCATTTAAAACATTCCAAGGAACTTAGGTACTCTTGCGAATATCTTACACGCAAAAATACAAATGTTAAAAATTTACAAGCACATTTATATGCATTTTACACATACAACACGAGTTAAGTTTTTATTTAAAATGATTCACTTTTATCCACTATACAAAATGTATCAATCCATACGATTCGCCAGAATTATTTCTGACCACTCGTCGCTCGGTATCCGCTTTTAATGCTCCTATTCATACTCCTACAACACCTCGCATTTATTCCGGCAAATTAGTCCGATCGCCGGAAACAATAACCCTTTGTCCTCCGTATACACTGCAATACAAACGCATTAGATTTCTCCCGTCTCCCTGACACATGCTTCCCCATTACCACCGGCGTGTTTTCTGCTACGGAGATATCGCTGGACTGTCTGTCTGTAGTCATGAGTAATATTTATTAAACAAAGCGCGGCTTTATTCGATGCAAATGCAAATCATAAATTCACTTAACCTTTTGGTATAAACGCTTAACCATCAAACGGAGTGAGTGGCTCGAACGTGATTTATAATTCAGTGTTTCTGCGCTAATCAGCCTTGTTGGATATGCAGATTTGTTAAGGAATCCGTCACAAAAGTTTCGATGCACTGAAAGGTAAATACGCTTCGATACTTGATATTCATTCGGGATTGTAGTTTTGAGAATATTTCGCGAACACCATTCCTTCACACGAGAAAATATATCGAAAGGGAGTATCATGTATCTGGATATTTTGAATTATTGTAACAATCGTTTGAGCATTTTAAATGCTAAAGTCCCATGCACCCACGATCGGTTGCTACAGCATACTTTACATTCGTTTGGTTCGTGAACAGGTACGTAATGAACGCTTCTGCAATTATAAACGCAATAAAAATTCATAATAAACTTTTAATTTAATTTGGAATTAAAGGAAGTGTTAATTATGTATTTATTATCCACAAGTTTCCTGTAATTTATAGTTTGTGAATACTTCATTCAGTGAGTGAAATAAAAATTTCTGGATTTTACTAAAAATATTCAAATAAGTATTAGGAATTTTGCTGCAGTTTTAATGCATATGATACATATGGAAAAGGGATTTTATGAATCTTTTAACGCTCAAGTTAACGAGTTTCAAATGCATTCTCTAAACAAGAACCTTCTGATAAAATAACTGCGCCGCCCACATGGTATAGTGCAGTGGTGAACAAAATGTGGGTCGTGACCCACAAAGGAGTTTTAAAAAATACTGGAGGGGTCTCGGATAGTCTGCAGTAAATTTATATCATATTGCATCATCTAATTAAAAAATATACTTTCAATTTCCTAAAATTACACATTTTAAATATTTTTATTTATATTTTTTTTAATATAAATAAAAATCTTAAAGTCAAAATATTGTTCCGTTTACCTGGGTTTGTTAGGATTAATAAAAATCTCTTTAGAAACTGCACACAAAATAAAATTTATTTTTCTGTAAATTCTTTACAGAAAATTTTTTATTTGGGGCGCATACACAAATTCAAACACAAAACACTTAATAACTGTCTTCTATACAGCAGTAAACTCTAAAATAAGTCAGGATACCAGAGTCTTCAATACAATACACTCCTAACGCACTTTCAACACATTCATTTCTCAGTAGAAAAGAACACTGAGTTCCAATGCCAGTGTCAGGTATATTTATAGACTTCCAAAGCCTGACCCCCTATCGGTCAGTCAGCTAGATATCTCTAGAAGTTTCCAGAAAGGTCTAGACGGCAAGTTGGTGACCATTTGGCACCATATAGCCTAATTTGGCGACCAAAATAAGTCACAAAATCCATCGCCAATTTGGCGATAACTCTCATATTTGGCTAGATTACCATAGACTCGTAAAATTCCTAACAATATTATATGCTATTGTTGGTTGGTTAGGAGTACCACGGTCATTTTTTGCTACCAGAGGGCGAATTAGACCGGGACCAATAGCGTAAAGCCGTTTCCGAACGTCTACAAACATCCATGGCAATAGTGGGACTTGAAGCCACAGACTCTGGTACTGAATGTCAGTGCCCTAGCCCTTCCGCCACCACCCGGCAATATGGTACTGTTAAATAAGCTATCAAACAGTTTTACAATAAAATTTCCATCAGAAAAAGGCTATACTTGCATTGCTTCCATTTGCTTCTACCTATATGTTTAAGACTGGATTTTCAAATTTATTAGCTTTAAAAACCGAGCAACATTTAAGACTTAACTTGGATGATGATACGAGAGTAACATTCTCACATATTTCACTAAATACTGAGCAAATATTATCTGAGGTCTTGGCTCACCCTTCTCATTATTTTTTTAAAATTTTAGTTTTATATAAATAGGTGAAGTATACAATTTTCAATGTTTTAATACTTAGCTTATAATTTTTAAATCATGCTTTTTTATAATTTTACTTTTTGTTAATTTTTACCTAATTGAAGAACACAATAATATTTAAAGTGTATGACTACAGTGTATGACTACAAAGATTTTGCGTAGAATCTCTCCATAAAAACCATATTTTCTTTCACTTACTGACGCAGTTGTCACTCTAGACAAGTGTTTCGCAACCCTTTTTGAGTCGCGACCCCCTTTTAATCGCTTTCACGCATCTCGCGACCCCCCCCCCTCTTCACACCCTGTATATTTTTATAAATTCGGTCTTTCCAGATATTACGAAAAACACTAAACTGAATTTTCAATAATTTAATTGGAACCAAATATTTAATTTAACAAAAATCAAGTACAGGAAATCCTTTTGATGTGATGGCTGTGCTTGAAACTGCATACCCATCTTCGAAATTTGTGGTTGGGTGTTTCATAAAGCTAGTTTCATATCATCTTCCATACTCAGTCGATTTCGTAACTTCGTTTGGGCAAGAGCTGAAAAACCACTGTCACACAGGTACGTTGTGGCAAATGGCACGAAAATACGAAAAACAGGTTTGGATACTTGTGGGTAGGATTGATACATAGCACACCAGAACTGAATGAGCGATTTTTCACTAAACAAATCATGTACCAATGAATCATTCCGAAGATCCTAAAAATTAATCTTGTATTTCATCGGGAATACTAATCACGTCTAAAGAAGAGAATGGGTTTCATGCAAGTGCAGCTTCTTCTTTGAACTTCTGGAAATACCGTTGAAACTCTTTTTCCAGCGATTGAAGGTGGCCTGTAATATCTGACTTTAGATGCTCATCGAGTTCTTCAGATTCCTCAACAACGCTGGACAATTTTTCAAACATGGCAATGGTTCCTTTTTTCCTTTTCGACGCCAGTTCTGAAATTTTGAGACAATATCCCTCAGATTTTCGTGGAGTAGGATAATGTGCATGTCCTGTCCTTGAAGTTTCAAGTTAAAATTATTCAACTGTTCAAAAATATCTGCTAAATAAGCAAGTATTTTCTTCCGTAGTTCATCACTGAAGTGAGACAAAAGATCGTACTTTTCTTGAGCGTCTAAGAGCAACTTGATTTCCTCTTTCCCCTTATAAACACGGTTCGGAACGTTTTAATTTGATAACCAACGTATAGATGTGTAAAACAGCAGAATTTTACAATCTACATTCATGTCTTTGCAAAATTCTCTAAAAAGGCGGCTGTTAAGGGCTTCATATTTGACATAATAAACAATTTTGATTACCGAATCAAGTACATTTTTCAGAAGGGTTGGTAAAGTGTTGCTGGCAAGCGCATATCTGTGAATGACACAGTGTCCTTTGCTGCAGGAGTAAGTTCTTTTTAATTTTTTCTTAAATCCCGACTCTGACTCCAATATAGCAGGAGCTCCATCATTACAAACGTCACAGTCATTTTTTCAAGTGTTGTCCTCCGGATTCAAAGTAAGTTTTTATTTTCGTCATAACATCTTCACTTGTTGTAGTTTTGAGTGCGCTACAAAACAGGAACTTTTCTTTTATGTCCTTTGAATGGATACATCTCACGAAAACAAGCAACTGAGAACGTGAACTTACGTCCGTTGATTCATCAACTTGGGAAAAAAAGGGATACATTTTCATTTTGTTCAACACTTGCTCTTTCATATCTTCGGCCTTATCGGAAATGCGTCTCCAAATGGTGTTGCTGGAAAAAGACGGTTGTTTAGCTAGATTCCCCAAGACTAACTTTACAGTCTTTAGCAAACAGGGTTTGACGAGTTTTTTCTCCAGTCGTGTGGTGCTTTTTTTTTCTTTGGCAATTTCCCGTGAAATTTCATATGATACTTGTATTAGAGATGCACTTTCTTGAGGAAACCTTCCTGTAGGATCAAATCTCTAACGCTTGAGATATGCTTCATGACGTTGAAACAACTCTAAATCCTTTTAGATATGTTCAGAATGATTTGTCCCTTTGTGACATTTCAATTACGAAGCTTTTATAGATTCTGCATTAAGGACAACGTTGCACAAAACACACTGTAGCTTTTCTGTGTCGTTTCTGATTACGGTGGTAAACCACAATTCCAAATACTCATGTGAATAATTGCGTTTATTCTCTATGGTAATTAACTTATGAAAAGTGGAAATACAATAAGACTTCTACTTTATTAATAAATTTAGAATTCCAAATAATAGTAAATTTGTAACAATATATATGAATTGCGGGAATTGCCATGCAGGTATAAACTAGATAATTCAATTTTTTAAGAAAGAGAACACTAAGAAAATTTAACACAGTCAAAGATGTGTAAAATAAAGAACAGAATATAACCCCAAGTAAAAAAATTCACTTACCTTATTGATTCAGAATTATTACGCAGGAGAGAACTCTAAAATCAATCTCATCTATCCTGGCCTTTTTTTGAAAACGAATACTTCGAGAACACTGTACTTAAATTCAGTTTGAACAGTTCAAAGGATCCTCTAAAGTTAGTGTATCCCCAACAGGGAAATGTAGTAAATGCGTAACGCATTTCATGTCTAGAAGTAAAATTAACTCATCTTAATTCGGGTTAAAATGAGAATAAGTTTAAAAGATGACACCAGAAGAATTTTATGACGTACAGTGGAATCTCGATCGATCGTTTTCGGATCCATCGTTTTCCCGTATGTGTCGTTCATTTTATCCAGTCCCAAAAATCATATTGCTTCGTTATGTTTCCGCATCTATCATTTTTCCACATTTATCGTTCATTTCAATCGGTCCCTTGAAAAACGATAGATCGAGATTCCACTGTATATACAGCATTTACAACTTAGTTGGTAAATGTCTCCAATTAACTGTAAATTGGGAGGTTAATATTGTTTTGTAGCCAGCAAAATCCTACTGAATCCGAGCTTCTGGGGACTAGTTATGTTTTATCTGCAGAGATGATGCCCGGTCCAGCTCTTCCACTGGAACGGTTAGAAGTGTTCTGGTGTAAGCTACAATGCTGTCAGTAATAGACTACCGCTACGAAATTGCTGATGACTGTAAGCACTTCTTCTACTGTTATGGTTTGATTACTTCTTTCCAAAAGTCAGGGAGTCTTCATGAGTATATACACTGCTGGCCACTGTAAATGCAACACCCTGAAGGAAGCATGCAAATAACATTAAATTTACAACATGCATTAGCGGAGGTGAGATATGCAAATGATTAGAATTTCAGCGCAGACGCACATCACGCGCGCCTGTGGCGCCACTTCGAAGCGCTATTTAAGGCTTGGAGATTTCGACGATTTCAAGTTCGGCAACTGTGTTTTTCTTGTGGTTTTTTAAAAAACAAAACGATTAATTATGCCTCGTCGAAAACAGCGATCATCTTTTGTTCAAGTATCCGAGTTCGTCAGACGAAGGATAGTGGCCTACCGAGATTGTGGATTATCATTCAGGGAAATCGGTAGTCGTGTTAGACGAAACCAAACAACTGTAATGCGGATATGTGATCGTTGGATGCAGGAGGGTACGACGGACAGGCATGTTCGATCGCATCCACCTCAGCGCACCACTTCACGTGATGACAGGCAAATTGTGCGCATGACAGTGACGGATCGCTCAGTCACATCACGAACCATAGCACAGCACATGCAGTCCGTAACGCATCATCCAGTGTCTGCACGTACCATTCGACGCCGTTTACAGCAGAGTGGTCTGTCCGCAAGACGTCCATTGCTTTGTCTACCCTTGACGCAGAACCACAGACTTCTCCGCCGCCAATGGTGCGATGACAGAAGGATGTGGAAGGCTGAACAGTGCTGAAGGTGAGGATGCTGAACACCTGCGTTATGCACTGCCACACTGGTCCTGCACCGGGTATTATGGTATGGGGCGGTATTGGATATCACTCTCGCACACCTCTATTACGCATTGCCGGTACTTTAAACAGCCAGCGCTATGAAGGAGACTCATCCACTCTATGAAGGGGACTCATTCTGTACAGTTGTATGTTGATAAATATTTGTGATGTAGAAGATTATGGGCTATTGCTGCTGATGGGATGAAAACAGTCTCCTCAGCAAAGGGAAAATGAAGGGACGGAAACAGTCTAAGTGGAAGTCTGGAAGATAACTAGAAGATTATCTGCTATTGATGCTTTTGGGATGAAGACAGTCTCCTTAGCAAAGGGAAAATGAAGGGACGGAAACAGTCCAAATATGTCTTAATGACATCCGTACTGTTGAACGTTGATGAGGGATCAAATCCAAGTTGTAGGACCCCTGAAGTGTCGTCCCATGAGATCAGGAGATGTATAATGCTACAGATTAAGTTCTTTAAGGGACGAGAGACTACGGCTCTTCACAAGATTCTACGCACGGTAGCAGGAGACCCCTAATTCGGGTGGCTGGAAAGAGGAGTCGATTACGTGATCGTATGACACTGCCTGTTCGCCGCAATCACCCGGTATTCACTGTCAACGTTAGCATGAAAATAGAAGCTGGCAAGCAATTAATCTTCCAAAGCATTTAAAATTTTAAAAAAAATGTTTATTTTCTGTGACGTCTTGGGTAACATAAAAAAATCGTTACAACAAACAAGGGAGCTCGGAATATTGAGCTATAGCAATACCACAGGTTTGGACAAATGCAAAACTAGCTCCCCGAGACAGAATTGGCAGAGCCAAAACTGACCGGGGTGCTTAAAAACAAAAAATTTATATCTGCCGACTCTCTCACAAAAAAATATGGCTAACTGATATATTTCTTCTCATCACTGGACATGCCTGGAAAAACGCGGACTCGAGGGTTGCCGTAACAAGAAAAGCGCCAAATAATAATTCTACAGAACACCCGTACGGAAGCTTACCTCAGCGCGGAGGAAAAATACAGTAAAAAAACTACGCGAGCGCTTAATGGCCAAAACAAGAACCCGGTCAAGCTGAAGCCTCGCCAAGAGGAGAAACTCCGAATGCTCTGCCAAAATGGAGGCCCGTGAATGGCTTAGGCAAAATTCGCGCCTCTGCGTGATTGGTCGAACGAGGAGAAAAGGCATACTCCGGAGAGTGCCTTCACGCCAAGCTGTCGCCAAATGCACACGTGGGAAAAACCTCTCATGAACAAAGGAAAAAGGAGAGAACGCCATATACTTCTAACTTACAACAGATTTTATGGGGCCAATTTAGTGAGCTAACTTACACGGCGTGCGTGGACAAAAGTTAGTTGGATGTCCACATGACACACCCTGCAATTATCAGCCATAAAAAGTGCATTTTAGTGAAACTTAACAAGGGAATCCTTTGACTAGCCTCTTGTTAAGCACGTTATAGTTGGAGTTTTACGGTTTAAGAGAAATGGGCAACGGCTAAAATTCTCAAGAACACACACGACGAGGGAACGGTATAGAAATTAAGCTATTTTATTTAAAGGGACAACTATTTAGAATTAGAGATATCATTAATTTAACTTGCGCTATGAGCCCAACCAAATTAACTATTTCTGGAACGAATTCCTCGTTACAAGCGCTACATCTCCAAGGTGTTGGAGCCAGTTGTCCTTCCTTACCTTCAGGGCTTGCCCACAGCCATATTTCAACAGACCACGATGGTAGCATTCGAGTCTGGAGACACCGTGAAGAGATGATGCTGAACAGCTGCGTTATGCACCGACACACTGGTCCTGCACCGGGTATTATGGTATGGGGCGGCATTGGATATCACTCTCGCACACCTCTAGTACGCATTGCCGGTACTTTAAATAGCCAGCGCTACATCTCCGAGGTGTTGGAGCCAGTTGTCCTTCCTTACCTTCAGGGCTTGCCCACAGCCATATTTCAACAGGATAATGCGCGACCACACGTGGCACGCATTGTCCAACGGTTCTTTGTCAATCGCCAAATTGAATTGCTTCCCTGGCCGCCTCGCTCTCCGGATCTTTCGCCGATAGAAAACATGTGGTCCATGGTTGCTCTACGATTGACCCAGATTCCATCCCCAGCTGCCACAGCAGATCAACAGATCAACTTTGGCAACGTGTGGAAGCTGCTTGGTCTGCTGTACCCCAAGAACTCATCCAAAGTCTCTTTGAATCAATGCCGAGGCGTGTGGCAGCGGTGATCTCTAACACTGGCGGCTACTCTGGCTACTGATTTTCGCAGGAACCACACTTCACAGAAGTCTATAAATGTAATCATTTGATACTTGGTCAACATGTTATCTACAAAATAAATTTTGATGTGATATCTCTTGTCTTTCTTGGTGTTGCAATTTGGGTGGCCAGCAGTGTATATTTAACTATCTTGATAAGCTTGAGTAGAAGAGTTGTTGTTGTTTCTATCCCCCCCCCCCCGTGACCCGAAGTACAAGTTGTCTAAAAAAATATTGACACATTTTAAAAATTTATACAAAAAAGTATACAAGGTAAGAACTGGAAATTCACAGGTGTGTTACCGTATATTAGAGCTTTTTTTCTGTGTCAAAAAAACTGAACAGATGGCTTTAGTTGTTCCTTGAAGGTTGTTCCTTGTAAAATGGCTACTCCATCAGAGAAAGCAATATGCGTTGGCAGGCACTGCAAAATGGAATCCGTTACGCAAGTGCAAAGAAATTTGTAAAAGGTCCTCCAAGTCATAACAACATCTTAGCTTATTATAAATTGTTTCTGGAAACGGAAAGTGCCCTTGAAAATCGGTTGTAGTGTTGAAGATCTCAAGAGAAGCATAATTGCTGCAATTTCGTGTGTTATGGAATACATTTTGGAACGCACATAGGCTGAGATTGATTACCAACTAGACGTTCTCCGTGCCATAAATGTGGAACTTACTGAAATTCATTGAATATACACGAGTCAAGATTTTTTGAGACACCTTTTATTCCAGACCAGATCCATATAGGCTAGAAGGCTGAGGGATGCGGCTCCGGTCTAAAATGGCACCACAAAGGTAGGAGTCCGATTTAGCCAGGTGCAAATTCAATTTTGACAGAGCATCCTCATGTGGGACATCTGGGGGAATCGTACTCTCTCCCACCTTCTCTGACCTCATAGAATGACTTTCCGGTCTAAGGATTTAAAAGGCCCATATTAGGCCTACACATGGAGATTTTGAATGGTACTTGTCGGGATTCGATCAGAGCACCCTCAGCACCGAAAGCCGGCGTACTACCACTAGGCTACCTCAGGCAGTACAAGAGTTAAATTGTCTAGTTCATAAATTTACACTATCTTTTGTCCTTCCAGTTAGTGAATCGTAGACAATAATTCAATTACTTTTTCTTTTCTTTTGTTGAAAACGCCACATTTTTGGTTCTCAGACCACATAACATGCAATTTCGAAATAATTCTATAAAAAAGCAGAATAGAAGAAAGAAATCACAAACCCATTTAATTTTATTTATGTATAATAAGAAATGATTTACTCTTTCATTCTCTTCTTATAAGTCATCTGCGAGTTTATTGCTCTAAAAATGGAAAATCAATAAAAGGGAGTTATTTCTAACAGACGGTATTAAACCATAAAGTAAAAAACAAAAAAAAAACAATCGAGGTTATAAAAGAGAAAACACGCAATAATTTGAAGTTTTCGTAGTAATTGGCTGTTCGATTTTAGTTTTATCGGAATTCCACGTTTTGAAGATGCGGCTGAAGGATATTTTCCTTGCGTATACTGTTTTGTCCGCAAACGATATTTGCCGTTGGTCGTTATGTTGCGGAAAACATTTCTGAATTTTGCTATTTAATTGAAATGCTTATGCAGTTTCAAATTTTAGTAACATTGTTTCTGTGTTTTTTACCCATGTATATTATAAACGTACTTTTTTAAAATAAATTTATTTTCGTGTTTTTGCCTTAGTAATAAATGAAGTGAGAAAAAATATTTTTTAAACCTTACTATACAAATGAATTAAAAATGCACACATGACAGAAAATCAAAATGATTTTATTTTCATCATCGATATTAACGATCAATTATCCAATTGTTAGTTCTCATATACTGTTGTACAATTCAGTCTCGATTTCCGTAATGTACACTCTCGTAGAAATATCATTTGTAATTGGTATTTTTAGAGCTAATAAATTGAATTGCCCTACGACATCTCTAAATGTTTTCCTATGTCCTTATTTGTGCAATAATTTCATTTCTTGAATTTTTTGTTTGATGGGTCAGTAACTCGCTAATAAACAAGATATAAAAAACTCAAAATAGGAGAAAGTTTTTTAAATGACATCCACCCCTTTTCTAATATTTGCTAGCAGAAGTAATTACTTGACTTATAAAAATCTTGATGTAAAGTTAATAGCAAAGTTTTTTTTAAATTCAGTTCTGAGATTTCATATGAATATTTTGAAAATTGAAGCTGATACTATTGCATCATGGAGGGTTAACGAAATCCCTTTGGCTCAATTAAAGTGAGGCAGTTCACAGAGAAAAAAAAGTTGGTCGGTGAACTCACTTTGCTGGGTTGAAATCCACTGCACAGTGGAACTCGCTTTTGGTGAGTGAAACAACCCACATTGGAAAGTGGGTCCTACAACCCACTTTCGAAAACGGGTACATTTACCTGCCTTTGTGAGTTTAAAAACTCTTTGAATGAGTTAATTATAGCGAGTTGTGTATTGAGCCTATATATATATATATATATATATATATATATATATAATTTTTCATATATATATATATACACACATTTAATTATTTTTTTAATATTATAAGACACAGATCATTTAAAGCTTTGGTAATAATTCCTAGTTACTGCATTATGTATCTCAGTTTGAAGCGAGTGATTTATAATTTTATTCCAGACACCTTTATTTGATACTTGCCATCCTGAGAACTATAAATTATATAAAGATGACATTGTTTGCGTTGAATTAAAATGAATCAAATTAGCACTTCTTTAATCTATTGAACATTAAAAATATTATCATTAAAAGTTATAAAGCATACTTCACAACTAGTAATAAATACTTACACTTTAAAAAAAATTATTTTTATCTTTAACTTTTGCAGTACATTAGCCTTCATGTTTAAAAGAATTTTCCAAAATGCCTAGTCTGAAAGTGTTTCCATCGAATTTTTTAAATGAAATTTTGTTACCCAAATTAGATAATCATTTAAATTTTATACAGCTAAAATGACAACTCAGAACAATAACATTAGTTTGTAAAATAAACAAACATCAAATTATGTTTTTAATATTAGATAAGAAAAATTGCCACTTTACTTTATACATGCCATGAAAATTTTCAAAAACAATCTCCTCCCCTCTCCCTATTCTGCATGAATATTAATTCAATTTGAATTTTCCAGCTACCTTATTATCATTACAGAATTCCTTCTGTTTTAAGGTGTTTATATAAAGCTAAAATGTATCAAATCTTTAGGAGAATAAATTAGTTTATAAACTGACAATTATTAGTATAAAAGGAAAAGAATTCGTAGAATTTTGAATTAGTTATCTAGATAGATCATCATCTGTTACAAGATATTTCTTTTATTTCCTACTCTCTTATTTACTTATTCACAAACACACACTTCCACACATAAATGTAATGTATAGCTGAATTTTAAAAACCTGATTTCACCCTCCAGTTTATCCATTTTTCTAAATTCGACCATGTCAAATGAGTTTATAATTAAATGTTATCGCCAGATGGTAATATCTGTAGATTTGGATTTTAGAATGAACTTGGACTTTCAAACACAAGTTATATGTACACACAAATAGATATACATACGCATACTACTCGTAACATTGCATGAAACAAACTGCATGCTTTTACTTTTTTTTCTGTGGTTCTAAGCTTTTTTAAAATATTGATGAATTATTAATAAAAGTTGTAGGAAGCGCATAACAGGAACACACAGCTCATTAACATCTGTAAAATAAGTTGTTGTCAACCTTATTTTTTATAGTGGATATTTAGAAGCTGTGTGTTCCTGTTATATCAGTAGATGTCAAAAATTACTTTTAGAAATCGTATTCTTGTTTTTTTTTAAATCATAAAAATCTATTTATTCATTAAAATTGCACTCAATTAAGAGTTTTCTATGATGAGATTTTTATGTAATGTAAAAGTAATTTTAATACATAATGTTTAGATATTACATACATGTACGCACACTCACACACACACAAGCACATGGAAGATTTGCGACAAGAAAAACCTAATATCATGATATGCTCAACCATATACAGCTATAATTCATATATGAGTTATATGTTAAACATGCAATAGCTTACGCGATTTTCGCAACTTTAAGCCTTACACAACAATTTCAAATTTAAACAAATAGCAAATCTTCCGTTAAAAGTCCTCACATTTCTATTGTGTTGAAGTATGCTCTATAATTCGGATTTACATGAAGGATTTTGCATATATTTTAATGTTCAAAAGATTAAAAATGTACTTACATGCACTATAACACGTGGACACTCCGTTTCGTCGACAAGCGCCATTTTTCCTATTTCCCCAGTCAAAAAGCTACTAATTGCTTCAAAGTACAGCTTTCGACCCGCTTCCGACCCTCTTTCGAAGAAAATCTCCCGCAGCGCGAGCCAGGGAAACGGGAAAATCTCATCAACCCGCAAACAAGATATTCAGCTCGCTTTGGGGTGAGTCGGTGAACACATTAGATAGGTCAGTCGACCCATTTTATTTTCAACCCACATGAAGTGTGTCCGCAAACCTGGAACTTTCGAAAACTGACCGGCTTTTTTTTCTCTGTGTTTGATAAAGTGAGACAAGAATATAAAACGAACATAAATTTATTAAAAACATAATTCAAATTAACTAAACAACCTTTGATAAAAGTGGTCAACGCCGTACTGACGGTAGGTATACGATGATACTTATAACAACTCTCAATGAGATGCAAGAAATAGTATACAACAGTTAAATAGACAGTTATTAAATAACGTAAAACTGACGTTACTAAATAAATACGTAATACATTCAATTTTGACGACACTGGTTAGTTTGGTTAATTACATTTCAGATTCCATGACAAATAATTGGAGTTAACTCAGCGGTTTAGCCTAAATCTAACAGAAGCTTATATGGATTTATTCCTTACTTGTTAGAATACTTTCAAAGATTTATTTTTCAAAATCTTAGAACCTGAACATAACATTCTGTGGCAATAGCGCAATGCTAATTGCATTTGAAGCCACGCCTTCGGCACGTGAGAGCGAGTATAAATCGTTTTAAATACTCCGTGTTCAAGCTCAGCAGACGACTAGCAGATCGGCTAACTGGATTTGTAAAGGCGCTTAAGTTTAATTAAAAATGTTCTAATGTTATGATGTTGTATTGTGTGTTACCGAACATTCTACACGAACACTAACCCCTCCAATTCAATCTATGAACCGTTATGAAGCTAAAAATTTTTGTAAATCTAATTTTGTGGATAAAATTTGTAATTTCATTAAAGGACATATTGCAATCGAAGAAAAAATACTACCGTGAAATATAGAGTCAAATTAAGAAAAAAAAGACCTATGCGGCGAGTAGTCTTATTTTGTTAGACCGTAGCAGTTCAAATTCAATTATGTCAGTAATGAAAGCTTTAAAATTTATTCTGAGAACCAGTTTCAATTGCTCTTTTTACCCCTAATAAAAGAATTTTCAACGTTTTTAAGTTCATTAACCTATAAATATTATCTTTAAACGAATTCACGTTAAAACCCAATTAGCATGGGCTGAAACTTCACCCATGGTAGCTTTTAACGGTGAACGTTACCATTCATTTAACAACAGGCTTTACCGCACTTCAGTTTTTTGGAGTTTGTTCCTCTCTCATATGGAGTAAATGGATCCGATAAAGAGTTCTTTCATAACCAATGTGCTGTTAAAAATATTTCAAATGGAAAGGGAAAAAAATAAATAATTTCGTAGCTGTAAAGAAATGGCAAAACTCCAAGAATAAGAAGAAAAATATGCTTCCAGTAATGAGCATAAAAAAACTGAACCTCCACCCCAAAGATTCTTAACTAAAATATTTCTTTCGAACTCTTTTACCTTCAGAAGTAATGAAGTTTTCTGTTTTGATTCTTTATTCAGGAGAGTCATTACAGTGTTGAATAAACAACTTTGGAAAACTAGCAGCAGATATGATGCGCAAAAAAACTAACTTGCGAATAAATAGAAAAAAAATGTACTAGGTGGCAAATTTTGTCTATCTCCATTACTGTAGGCTCATAAATGAGCAAAGTCGAAAGCTTGTTTTTTTTTATTCAAATGAAACTATTAATGAAGAAGTTCGGAATCTTGAAAGTGGAGGAGATGGCAATCTCCTATGATTAAGACATTTTTAAAAAAACTGAACCTGGACAAAAACACACTTTTTTTACAAAATGTATTTTTTACTTAGTTTAACAATTTTTAAACTAAATAACATATCTGAAATCTAAAAAGCTTCCTGATACGAACATATTTTTGCGATGAAACAGGATAGTTAAAATGGCAGATCAAACTTTTTTTTAAGCTGAGAGCAATCGGCCGATGCTTAGTTTAAACTATTTTTAATGTTATGTGGCTTTATTAAACTAAACCTGAAAATAGTTTTTTGTTTTGGCAAATCAATTAAACTGAAATAATTTGTTAAAACATTCGTGGTTTTAATTTTTACAAATCTAAAATATCACTTTACCTAAAACTAAATACACTCAAATTTTACCCATAATAAACTTAATAAAATTTTCATTAATATGCAATTAGTATTATTGATATTCAAAGTTATATATACAGGGTTATCAGGAAAGAATCATCCAATTACAAAAATTAATATTTTTCATAATTACAAGCAGAAAGTTATAATTAATATGTCATTGTAAAGGAAAACTGTTAAATTTGTTTTCACGGGTGTTCGAGGTGACTTCTTATAGTCACCCGTATAGTATCATTGCGATATGCCATTTCTTGCCAAACACGTTGTAATGTTTCACTATTAACTGTTTGTAAAGCATCACAAATGCGTTAAGTTCTGGTAAACTTGTATGCAAAGGGGGTATGAAGACAAAATCTTTGACATATCCCCAAAGGAAGAAGTCGCATAGAGATTAAATACCATCGATTTCTTCGGACTACGTAAAAAAATCTCTCGCGTTCTTTCAACATTCTCTGCTCAAACACCTGGTTGCCCTGCCCTTTTGCCTTTACACAGGCATCCAGTTTCCTGGAACTAGTTGTACCATCCTCTGAGATGTCGGGCTTTACAAACAGTTAAAAGTGAAACATTACAACGTGTTTGTCAAGAAATGGCATATCGGAATGATATTATACGGGTGACAAAAGGAAGTCATATCGAACACCTGTAAAAAAAAATTAACATTTTTCCTTTACAATGACTTATTAATTATAATTTTCTGTTTGTAATTATGGAAAATATTAAATTTTGTAATCGGAGGCTTCTTTCTTGATAACCCTGTATTTTAAGCTGAATGTACCCGTCATACATGCATGAATGCATTGGAACGCAAAGGAAGATTAAAAAGCCCTAATGACACATGTTACCCAATGGAAAGGTTCACTTTGCATGTTTCCATCTCACATGCAGGCACATTAACAAAATTGAAACAAGGTTAAGACATGACTACATGAAGTCATATCGAACACCTGTGAAAAGAAAATTTAACATTATTCCTTTACAATGACTTATTAGTTATAATTTTCTGTTTGTAATTATGGAAAATATTAAATTTTGTAATCGGAGGATTCTTTCTTGATAACCCTGTATTTTAAGCTGAATGTACCCGTCATACATGCATGAATGCATTGGAACGCAAAGGAAGATTAAAAAGCCCTAATGATACATGTGACCCTATGGAAAGGTTCACTTTGCATGTTTCCATCTCACTTACATGCAGTCACATTAACAAAAATGAAACAAGGTTTAGACATGACTAAAGGAAGTCATATCGAACACCTGTGAAAAAAAATTTAACATTTTTCCTTTACAATGAATTAATTAAAATTTTCTGTTTGTAATTATCTAAAATATTAAATTTTGTAATCGGAGGATTCTTTCTTGATAACCCTGTATTTTAAGCTGAATGTACCCGTCATACATGCATGAATGCATTGGAACGCAAAGGAAGATTAAAAAGCCCTAACGACAGATGTGACCCTATGGAAAGGTTCATTTTGCATGTTTCCATCTCACTTACATGCAGGCACATTAACAAAAATGAAACAAGGTTAAGACATTACAAAAAAAAGTAAAGTAGAGTGCAAGTAACATAAAAGATAAGTGCAAAACTTTATACCCTAGAAACAAAGAAACTTAGAACACATAACAGTGTTTCTGAACCCTTGATCGATAGATCCTTTCAATGCGATGAGCTATTAGCTTTTGAAAAGTGGAACAGTTTTCAGTAATGGCGAATACAGACAAATGAGCTGCATTTTTTTGCTGTGCTATGCTATGCATGAACGTACACACATCCCTTTATCATGCGAAAAAAATACTTTTACGTACTCATATACAGGTCACTCGTATAAGGTATTTAAGAAATTAGAAGTCATTTTTCGTTCCACGAGAATAAAATGCTCACCCTATGTAAGGAATGGCTCTTGGATCAATTAGATTACGTTTCGTCATCGAAATAGGTTTTTTTCCTCCATCTTTTGAAAACTTCTTAGCAATATTCTCTACGTAACCTAGTGTCTAATGCCTCGTCGATTTGCTTGTTTGCAATCATGCTAAGCTTCTGCAACATGTGATCTGAACTGACCTAGTGGGTCTATCTTTACATGCTAACTGTAGATCAACTCTAGTTTTACATTCATTGCCACTACAAGAAGCATGGATTTCACGAAATTTGATTTTTCTCGTCATAGTCAGGAAGTCAAAATGCTCTTTTCGATAATTTCGCTTATGTTCTTTACGAATAGCATTCCTTACGCAAACCCTTTTTCCCATAAGGGCTCTTCCCGAAATACCAGGACGTAATAATTTATTCATTAATTCAAAGTATTAATTCAAATGAAATGTTTTCACCAGGCATTTGTCGTTCAGTTTGATTATGTCCTTTACGTGTTGATAAAACGTTTAATATTTTTTTTAACTTACCGTAATTTTATATTAACCTTTAGCTTACAGGGCCCAATTTCCCATATTCCCTCTTTAAAACAGGAAATTTCATACCCCTTTAAGAACAGCTATTAAGGGGGTTATATATATATATATATATATGACGAGCTTAATTATCGTACTCCCTCTTACTCGTTCCCCTACTACTTACTCTAAAAATAATCAGTCAGTAACATCGTAGGCCTGTGGAATTAAAGGCAATTAGTTTCCATCTAAATCCTTTATTCAATAACTATAAATTATCCCTATTCAATCCGTGCCATTGTTTCGATCTCTCACCTCGTGACGCGTGACCGTTCAATCCAAATGCTAATCCCCTTCTGACGAAATTCTATTGTTTCCCAAGGCGTCTAAATTTATCGCACATGCTCATTGACAGCTGCCGAATGTTCGAGAAGATATCTTTTGCTGACTTTACAAATAATTTTTATGCGAAACCTACTCTGAACTGCAAAACAACTCCCCACGCAATGAATGCCTGCGTTTCTCTTTCTTGATTCTCCTCAAGGCCATCCCACTCTATTAATAACTACTATCGTCTATGCATTCGTAGACGCTTGTAATCTGATTGACTCTGAAATATCATTGCTTTTAACGTTAGAATTTAGTTATTTCGAAGCCCCCCTGTATATTCTCAGTTAATGCTTAACAACTTTCCCCTCCCCGTCCCCCTGAAGGCACGCACACAATGAGTAGCTAATTCCCTGTGGCAAGTGTCAGAAGATAAAAACACTAAAATTAGCCAACTGGAAAAATGTTGAGTAGGACATTGTACGTCTCCCACACAACAAAAATCTCAGTGAAAACCCCATTATTTAAAATCAACATCCAATGATTACAACTGAAATTTTCTTTAACCTAAAGGTTTTCCTATTTGCAGCTAGCCGGATTGAATCAAGGTGTGGATTACATATTACATAAGTCTCCATTTGAGACATCCTTGATTTGACAACATATCAAATATCAAAATATCAAAATTGTACAAAATACTAAGAAAAACACTATTATCAAACTTTTATCAAAATACACAACACTTAAAAATGAGTAAATGTAGAAAATATCACTTAAATTGTCACTTAAAAATACGCAATAATTATTACAAGCAATTACATAGCATAGGCATGGACTCAACTTTCAAGTTTTATCACAAAATTCAGAACATTTCTTTTTCGTGTTTACATGCATTTCCTAATCACTCGGTAACCATCTTCAGATTCTACTCCATCTATGAAATGAGGAAGCATGTGAAACAGGCTCATGCCCAGTCAAAACATAAGATCATACTCTTTGTGAACAAGATGTGAAATACCCCTCACTTTTTATTCAAAATCAACACAATTCTGTCCTTGCCAAATTGAAGATATCATAATCTTTTACTTTATATCAATAAAATATACCATTTTTAATTTCCATACCTTATTTAAAACAAAATCACAATATCAAAAATTTTTACTTAGTACTATGAAACACACTTAGTTTTAACCTGTGAAACAACTGTAAACCAAAATAGCACTTTACGCGAATCAACATATAAAACACAAAAATATTTACAAGAAGTAAAACGACCATCGTCAAACCAGGAGACCAGAATTAGTTGCAAGAAAAATTCTTAAAATTCTTCTCGATTACACAAAGTTTTAGACGAAATCTTTCAAAATTCTTAATAATCACTGAAATCAAATTGTCAATCACTTACTCAGAGGATCCAAATTTAACATTAACATCACAGTTTTTTTAATATATAGATATAATCGCAGAATGCGAAGTCAAGTGCGTTAGGCGCTTCAAAAAAATAAAAATCAAAAAGGAGATGGATCTCTGAGCGAGAAAATTTCTATGCTTAATAATTTTAATAATTACTCCTTAACTTCATATCTTATACTTTGCTTCCCTCCCCCCTCCCCAAGGAAAAAGATGGATAAAAATTTTAATTTCATCGCGAAATAATTTTCAAGCATTTCAATTTCAAAATTTTGGTTAATTTTTCTGTAAACATTATAAAATCTTTCATACTCAGAATTCTTTTCAAAACCAACAAAACAGTACACATAAATATCATATTTTATTCAGCAGTCTAAAACTCCACTGAAAATAAAAATGTCAACAAACCAATGGGATGTGTCAGAAAAGTTAAATGCCCAAACCTCCAAATTATACTAAAGTGAACCCATTCTTCAGTAAACAGGGGTGGGAAACAGCAATAAATTTTATGGGCTTAAATTATAACAATATTCACTAACCTCAAATATTTCAATAAATTCACAATATAAAATACTTCAATAAGCTTAAAACTCTAAAAATCTTAATTATAATCATCAAAGAACATTTTTTAAACCCATATATCACTCTGACACCACATCTCAAACACGTTACTGTTACAACAAAACATGTCATTTCAAAAATCAAAAACCAAGATTTATGTTTATACAATTTTTTTGTTTGTTTACCTTATAAATTTTTACTTTACACATTTTTCTAATTTAACACATTTTTTTAATAATCATGTTTTTAATATTCTTACACATTTTTCTTTTAAAATATTATTCTCTGAATGAGCTAAAGAAAAATAATTGTTATCGAAATGTACTTTACTTTTCTGCCAATTGGAAAAACTTGAACAATCTTCTCTGTTTGTGATGGCCGACGTCCATGGCGATATCATTTTGTTAAAACACACAACGTTGAAGTCACGACGAAACTCGCGAAAAACTCTTTTCACTGTAGACACGAATGGCCACTCAATGAGCAGAACACAGACGGAAAATAAAAATTAAAAAAAACATCTGGAACACTGCAGCGATGTCCGCGATGAGACACAACATAAAAATCTCGAATACTTTCCACATCACACACTGTAGGAACAAATCTACCCACATCATCAGGGGCAGGAAAAAGAAAAACGTCATGAAGACAGCTCACATCCACCCTGGCGAATCCCGAATGTGAAATCGTGGAACATCATCTTTGTACAACATGAAAACAGCAATCTGCCAGGAACAACCGCCTGGACACCACCAAAATATTCAGGAAGAAATCACTATATCTACATCGTAACTTCAGCATAAGAAATGGTTGACGATTTTTTAAAGATGGCAGACAGCAACGCATCATGTAGCACGCACTCCGGAACTGGGAAATGGTAGTACTCGCCGACGCTGGCAAAATTCACAGCTTCAAATATACTCGAACAGAATCTAGTCTCAAACTGTAACTTTAAAATTCACTTTCCGCCAACACATCATGCGGTCACGAGATGAGAGATCGGAACCTGGACAAATTTAACAAATTCAATTTTAACTTTGTGTTTAAACGGCTATGGGGTATTTAATTTTTTCCCGCGAAGATTCCTAATTCCATGCGACTTTAGAACGAGATTAATTCTCGTACTCCCTCTTACTCGTCCCCCTACTACTTACTCTAAAAATATGCAGTCAGTAACATCGAAGGCCAGTGGAATTAAAGACAATTAGTTTCCATCTAAATCCTTTATTCTATAACTATTAACTAACCCGATTCAATCCGTGCCATTGTTTCGATTTCTCACCTCGTGACGCGTGACTGTTCAATCTAAATGCTAATCCCCTTCTGCCGAAATTGTATTGCTCCCCAAGGCGTCTAAATTTATCGCGCATGCTCATTGACAACTGCCGAATGTTCGAGAAGACATCTTTTGCTGACTTTGCAAATAATTTTCATGCGAAACCTAGTCTGAACTCCAAAACAACTCCCCACGCAATGAATGCCTGTGATTCTCTTTCTTGATACTCCCCAAGTCCATCCCACTCTATTAATAACTACTATAGTCTATGCATTCGTAGACGCGTGCAATCTGATTGACTGTGAAATATCATTGCTTTTAACGTTAGAATTTAGTTATTTAGATGCCCCCCTGTATATTCTCAGTTAATGCTTAACAACTAAACTCATGGCGCAACAGTTCGTTGTGTACCAAGGCCGGCGGTGTCCATATCCGCTTGCTTGACCGTGGGCTTGGGGTGCCATACTGTATATGTCTCAGTCAGCTGGTCAACCTGACGTGGTTGACACCCCCCCCCTAGAGTTTAGCTCCCAAGCATGCTTGGTCCTCATTTTATTCACCCACTCAAGGAATGAAAGGCTGAGTCGTCCTTGCCCAGTAGCAGGGTCGAATCCTGGACCTGTGGCGTTACAGCCTGACGGATTTCACCACTACGCCACCGGGCGATATGCATATTATATATATATATATATATATATATATATATATATATATATATATATATATATATATATATATTCATTCTTAGGATACATGGTATCCCAGTCCGTAAACGAAAGGTTAAAGTGATGGTGTATCAAGGTTCGTATAGCAAGGCTAAAATCTAGTGAATTCTTTGAAGATTTATCTGCAGATGTGGAAGTCCGTTTACGGTCGCATGTAAGTAAATAAGTGAACCCCATAAAATCTTATAAGGGAGGCTTCCAACTGCAAGTAACACAACTATTAAAGTGAATTATTTATCAGTTGTCAGTTATTTTGTTCTATTAATATTTACCTCTAAAAAACTTAAACACAAATAACGAACAAGGGTTAAAAAATATGTATAATGAAAGGTTTCAGTATAGTTTTGAAATTATTACTTTTCAAAAATACACAACCTCTTATTTCATATCAATATCTAAATATAATTGAGCATATTAGCCCAATAAAATTAATGCAGGAAAAGTTTAAATTACTACAGTGATTTTATGTTAAACATTTGCACATATAAAACTTGGAATCATACTTTTTGTAAAATAAATACGATGTCCCCATGAGATTTGTGTCAGAAAGATTCTGTTTGTTAACCTAGCAGTGAAATTTGTAGCTTTTAATTTCTCGTCAAAATGGGAATATACTGTGATTTGTAAATACAGTAAAGTCTTTCAATAAAGACATTCTAAGTAAAGTAATTAGATTAGATTATTCCCTCTAAAACAATCTTTCCTGTAAATATGTTTTTATTTTAATGTCAAAGTGCATTCGGTATTTCTTGTAGTTTTAACCCTTTGGAACATTATATATACACGTATTAAGCAGTTATGTTTGACTTCGAAAATCTGATAATTGGATGAATGAAGAATACCAAAGGAAAGCAATGTGCATTCTGTAGTACCAAATTTTGCTATTTTTATAAGAGGGGGGGGGGGAAGCGCAGAATTCAATTTCAGAACTTTGGTCCAAAAAGGATGTAAAAAAAGAAGATTACGGACGTCTTTTTTAATATCAGTGCACCCTTTGTGTCTGGCATATTGAATGATCTACTTAAAAGATGCGAGAGCAGATTAGAGGATTAATTTTTATCGTTTGAAGCGAGGATATTGGGAGGGTTGGTGATTGAACAAGTGTTGAAAAATATTTAAAAAAAATATTTTCCAAGATGTTGCCGGCAATATATGATAAAATGGATTACATGAAAAAATGTGGAATATTTTCTAGCATGACATTAATAAAAAAAGGACGTGGAAAAGCTGTCTAGAAAGCTTGTATCGATGAATGACGAGCTCTGAATTTGAGACTAAATTACGCGAGTTTGTGTACTTTAAATCAGTTATTCCGGGGGTTTGGATCACATCACCCATTTGCACTGCTTCATAGAAATTATGAAGCATTGCAAATAGGTTAATGCTTTCAGGACCTTATTTATAAAGATAAATCTCTTCAGAGTAATGATTCTTCTCGACCAGTATATTGGAGTTGAAAGAAACACTATTTCATTTTTAGAAGGTTTGAAATAAATATATTGTTTTTTAATATGTTTATCTGAGACTAGCTGAATACCCGGGCTTCGCTACGGAGTACATTCAAATTAAATACAACAGTCAGTGTATGCAATTAATACCAAAAAAAATATATATATACATACACACACACACACACACATATATATATATATATATATATGTATATATTAATAAATACAACGGTTAATGTATACAATTAATGCAATATATATATATATATATATTATGGATACTTTTAGACAAAATAATTGTAATGATGCGCCTTCAATTTTAAGAAGAAAATTAAATGTAGAAAGAATTTAAAATCAAAGGCTTGCTTCATTACATTGATTTCGGATAGGAGGTAGAAGTGCGGTCTACATGGGAGGTCTCGAAGATGGTAGACTAAGATAGCAAGTTAGGCGCCGGTTGCGACGTAAAATTAGAATGCCCTTTTGTACTGAATATATGAGAGCGGCGTAAGTGATCGATGTGGGGGGCCATCGGCTGCGTAGAAGATGACGTAACAAAAGAGTCAAGAGGGAGAAGCGTTAGAGTTTTGGTCGGGGGCGAGTTGGCTCGATCCTACGTTCCTAGTTGGAGGGGACCAGACTTGCGAGGCAGAAGGACAACCGGTCGACATAGTTCCCGGACCTTACTCGCAGGATCCAAGAAAATATCGAGCACCGGATCCAGAAGAGAGCGGCTAGACTTCACCGAATTCCGGAGACCAAATACGGAAGGCATAAGGAAGAAGCAGTGACGTTCCTGTGAAGCAAGACCCCCCAATTTCCAGACAACAGCGAGCTGACATTCCAGGAAGTAAACGTGCGATTCGGAGGGAGAGAACCGCAACCCTGCTGTTTCGATGATTATCCTGCCCCGGCGAAATAGAGTGAGTGAAATATAATTTTTGATACATTCAGTCCCTGGTCATTTAAAATTTAATTCTTGAGTGCGGAAAAGGAAAGTTAGGGTCATAGATAAATACTTGTGTATGAGTAGTTTTTCAGTATGCTCCCTGCACCTCGTAAAGTAGTAGGTAAATGATTAAATGTAAGGATTGAGGATATGAACATAAATAATTCTTTTTTAATAAACTGTAAATAATATGTGATTGTAAATAAACGATTAGTTTGTGTTAAAGAAAAAAAAAAAAAAAAAAAAAAAAAAAAATTTTTTTGTTCAATGGTGCCGTGACCAGGATAATCATCGAAACAGCAGGGTTGCGGTTCTCTCCCTCCGAATCGCACGTTTACTTCCTGGAATGTCAGCTCGCTGTTGTCTGGAAATTGGGGGGTCTTGCTTCACAGGAACGTCACTGCTTCTTCCTTATGCCTTCCGTATTTGGTCTCCGGAATTCGGTGAAGTCTAGCCGCTCTCTTCTGGATCCGGTGCTCGATATTTTCTTGGATCCTGCGAGTAAGGTCCGGGAAATATGTCGACCGGTTGTCCTTCTGCCTCGCAAGTCTGGTCCCCTCCAACTAGGAACGTAGGATCGAGCCAACTCGCCCCCGACCAAAACTCTAACGCTTCTCCCTCTTGACTCTTTTGTTACGTCATCTTCTACGCAGCCGATGGCCCCCCACATCGATCACTTACGCCGCTCTCATATATTCAGTACAAAAGGGCATTCTAATTTTACGTCGCAACCGGCGCCTAACTTGCTATCTTAGTCTACCATCTTCGAGACCTCCCATGTAGACCGCACTTCTACCTCCTATCCGAAATCAATGTAATGAAGCAAGCCTTTGATTTTAAATTCTTTCTACATTTAATTTTCTTCTTAAAATTGAAGGCGCATCATTACAATAATGTAGAAGAAAATATTCAAATTAAATACAACGGTCATTATATGCAATTAATTTGTATGTTTAATATCCATAAAACAGACTAATTTGAATTAAATTCTTAAAAAAACTTCCATCTCCATTAGACTAGTGCTTAAATTTTACCTTTTACCGTATTTTAATATTTTTTTGTCAATTTATTTCGTTGTTATGCACGTGGAGCAAAATTAATTTAAAGTATCACAAAAAAGAAAAGAAACCACGCAATCAGAATTTACTAAATGAAATTCTAAAAATTAATCTTTAAATATTCACCAAAAATCAGAAAATTAAGGTAAAGATTCGAAAAAGATTTCATTTTAAAGAAATATTTGTGATCTTTTTTCGTGATATAAATTTTAGAACCCTCAAATTATTATTTTGAATTCAAACTTAAAAAAATTATAAAACCAGCTTAAAAATTTAATTTAAAAAAATCTAAGAAGAAATTTTCAAAAATCTTTCTTAGTGCACCCCTACACTATAAGAAGAATAGCCGTAAAAAATTTCATCCCTTTAGAAACAGCGGTTGGGTCTGTGCGTTATCTGTCAGTCAGTTACCAAACTGTTTTATATGTATAGATTATATCTAATTATAGAATATGTCAGTCAGTCAGTCATTAATTCAGTCAGTCACGGAACTGTTTTATATATATAGATAATCATTAAATTAGAGCCATTTCAAACATTTACTAAAGGACTCTATTATTTTATACTTTTCATTTAAATCAAAATTTTTAATATATCAGGGGGAAAATTTCTTCAAGGGCATTCAAACCTAAAAATTACGTTCTGTTAGGGCGTGACATTAGAAAGTTATAAAGTTGCAGTGGGGGCTTAATGTAGTTTAGTGGTAGCTCCCGCTTTCGGTTCTGAGGCTGCTAAGATCGAATCTCGACAAACGCCATTAAAAGGGCACACAGAACATATCGACAACCAAAATGGAGCGATTTTAGTAAAATGTTTATGAGAATGTATTTAATTGCAGAATACAGATGTATGCAAAATATTTTCATACCAGTAAATACATATATGATATTTTATGTTTAAAGTAAAATAGAAAAAATATGTTGAAAATTTATTTTATTTTAGCTATTTAAAAACTTGTTAAATGTTTGATACTATATATGAGTCGACATTTCTAAAAATCTATTGAATTTATCCCTTCCAAATTTGGTATGGTAACATAAAAGTATTAGCTGACAATAACTCGAGATATTTTGCTTCGAGATTAGAAAAAAATTAAATAAAAAATTTGTTACTGGAAAACTTCAAAAAACATAATTTTGTTGTTGTTGGGGCTTATGCCCCTTGACCTACAGCAGCATCAGATCAAGGCTATTATAGGCTTTTGGGCTCCAATATGCCGTTCCGGTTTTAACTCAGCACCACAAGGGTCGGAGTCCGACTTGGCAGACGGTCCGGTCCCGTAATTTTGAACCGAGTCAAATGACGAGACCGGTACACTTCACCCCGCACCTCCAGAGGTAAATTTTGAGAACTAGAGGACATTGCAACCATGACAGATTTTACGTGCTCCAGACGCTACTAGCGTACACGGCGGGGGATTCGTCAGCGGCAAGCATCGAACGCGAGTCTTTCAGATCACTGGCCCGCTGCTCTTGCCAACCGGGCCACTGCGCGATATATATATATAAGAAAAAAATATAATTGGATATTTTTTGTTATTTTCGATATCACCACACCTAGAAGCAAAATACTTCGTATTATTGTCTATATATATAAAACAGTTCCGTAACTGACTGACTGACCTACAACGCATAGACCAAACCGCTGGATCAAAAGGGCTGAAATTTTGCATGACAGTTCTTCTTATAGTATAGGAGTACACTAAGAAAGATTTTTAAAAATTCTTCTTAGATTTTTTAAATTAAACTTTTAAGCTGTTTTTGTAAATTATTTCGAGTTTGCATTTAAAATAATAATCTGAGAGTTATAAAATTTTGTATCACGAGAAAGATTATAAAAATCCCTTCAAAATGAAATCTTTTTCGAATCTTTACCTCCATTTTCTGACTTTTAGTGAATTTTTAAATATTAATTTTTAGAATTTAATTTATTAAATGCTGATCACGTGATTTCTTTTTCTGGTACTTTAAATTAATTTATCGTCACGTGCCTAATAACGAAATAAATTGACAAAAAAAATTTAATTTTTCCTTTCTAATGCGGCAGACGATAGAACATTATCGAAAAAAAGAAATTAAAATACAGTAAAATATATGTTCCTCAAACTGTACTATATTAACTGTACTATATTCTTTAGTATGTCCTGTTAGATTTAATTTGAATATTTTCTTCTAGATTATTTTGTCTATAAAAATATCCGTTGCGATTTTTTTATAATTTTTTTTGTTTTTTATACCAATTACATACATTGATAATTGTATTTAATTTGAATGTATTCCGTAGCGAAGTACGGGTATTCATCTAGTCAACTATTATAGTGTTTGCTACCATACCAAATTTAAAAGAGATAAATTTAATAGATTTTTAAAAAAAGATTACCAAACTGACAAATAGTATCAAACATTTAGCAAGTTTTTAAATTTCTACAATAAAATAAATTTTTAACATAATTCTTCCACTTTACTTTGAATATAAAATATAATGCATGCATTTACTGGTATATAAATATTTTGCATATATCTGTATTCTGCAATTAAATACATACTCATAAACATTTCACTAAAATCGCTCCATTTTTGTTGTCGAGATGTTCTGTGTGCCTTTCTAAATACCTCCGTGTCTAGGCCGGATGTGGGCACGTTAAATCCGCAGACCGGAAAGTCCGTCTATGAGGTCAGAGCGGCTGGGAGAGAGTACGATCCCTCTAGATGTCACCCCTGGTTGTACTCGGTAAAAACTGACGTGGCATCCGGCTAAATCAGACTCCGACATTTGTGGTGTCATTATCAACCCGAGCTGCTCTCCCCAGCCCGCTAGCCTATTTGGAGATGGTCTGAAATGCCTCCGGCAAATTGGCATAAGAAACAACAACAACAACGACAAAGTTACAGTGCATGGTTTTTAAGCAATGATTATTCCAAAAAATCTTCTAGGGTTCCACATTGGTGTTTTTTATAATTTCCTAAGCGGTAAACCACCAGACACAGATTCTTCGGCATGATACCCAGATAACTTAAAATAAAGAGACATGAATATAAAAAGCTGGTACAGCTTCGATATAGGACAACATTGGCGATATTTTGTATTGGCGACTTTTTACATTTTACATTTGGCACATATTCGTTCACTGCTTTCAACAACGTCATATCTCGAAAATCGGCGATTTTTAGTCATGCTTGTTTTCAGAATGCCCTGAAAGAGTAGTATATCCCTTCAAGATCATCATAACTCACTGCTTAATATTTAGCCGCTAGAGAGCAGAATTAAAATTTATTTTCAATACATTTCAATGTACTTTTTAAACTTTCAAATCACTCTCCTGAAAAATCTTGTTTTTTGAGGTATGACGTTGTTGAAAGGAGTGAGCGATATGATATCAAAGAATTCGTTTCGGCAACAATGCCACAGTCACGTGTGTTTGAAACTGAAATAAACCATTTTCCAGATTGTAACCCGATGGAATATGCTATTTTCAACTTACCCCGTTGGAACAGCTTTGGTATAGTAGAATTCATATGCGTATTTGTAATCTGGTATACACAGAATTCGTTTCGGCAGCAATACCACATTCGCGTGACGCAAACCCGGTTGTACCGCTTTTTTCTTATTTATTTTTTATTTTGATTCAATCATGCTTTTCTGGGTAGATTTATCTATAATTTCTGGATCTACAAAGTTTTCCTGATTGGTATTATTTTAAAATCTTTATTGCATTATTTTTTAATTTCTATTTTGCAAAATTGAATTTCTATGTAATTCATAGAACGTCTATTAACGATGCGATGTTTGGCTAGGTGACAAAAAAAAGTCGCCAATACAAAATATCCCCAATGGGGTCCTATATCGAAGCTGTTTCCAATTGCGCGAATATAAAATAACAATCACTAAGATAAAACGGATAAAATCGAAAGTAAGTGGCAAAAAAAGCTGTAAAAGTGTTAAAATAATACAGTCTTAAAGTCTCAATAGAAAATCACTGGGAAGAAAATTAGTTTTATT
>OU015496.1:153563782-153598782 GCA_907164885.2 Dolomedes plantarius | reverse complement strand
TTAGAAGAGACTACCTGAAATTATTTTTTCTTTTTTAATGCATAGATTTTGACATATGTTACCCCCCCCCTTCCCGCCCTAAAAAAACAAGAAAAAGAAAAAGATTTCGACAAGGGGTCAAGACATTGTATCCTATATTGCGCCATTTAAAAATACTTGGCTATTTCCGGAACGAAACTGAGTCTTCCAACATTTTGGAAAGGTAAGATCTGCCAGTGTCCTAATAGGCCACGCTATGTATTTTATGGCGGAATCTCTCACTGTTACCTTGCTAAGACAGACCCTCTATACTCAATCATTTTTTCTCTCGGGCCGCATGCATATGTTTGCTATATTGCGCGGGTAGCAGTATAGTACACTACACCTTATAATACGATAACTTAAAAAATAAAACTCAAAACCAAAATGTATTGAACCGTTTATTTTCAAAGTGAGTATGATTTTTTATGTTGAGGCAGATTTTTGAATGTTTTAGGCAAATCAGGTTTATGCTTGCTACATGTTACTATCGATATATCATCAAGGTAAGAATCAGTAGGAAGATTTCTGTATACGATCCTCGCATAATTCCTTTTGGAATTAGATGATTCGCAAAGTTACGATGAAGCGAAAAACGTGAGCAACAGGTGGCATATTTTTGTAAAGTTTTGCATTTTTCAAGCACTCATTTCCCCAATTATGTTTACATAATTTCAAGTTAAAAAGAACTTTTTATATACCATGTTTTTAAATTTTCTGTTGAATCCTATAAACTTGACAATTCTATGTAATAACAAATACTTAAAAAATTTTTTTTCATGAATTATCCCATCAACTTGAAAGAAAATAAAGTTAATTGGAAGTTAGATTGCGTTTAAATTTTCGTTCCCGTCCCGGTCGATAAATGGCTGCACCAGTCTACAAAACAAAATTGACTAAAAATGAATTCAATGCTGCTTAAAGATGGCTAAAAGTATTAAAATAATGCATTGCCATCGTGTTCTGTGCTATTATAAAAGTTACAAATGTCTAGCTAGTCGGGAAGTTAGTTAAAAATCGATTGCAAGATTTGTACTGGACAAACACACACAAAAACAAGAAAGTGAGTTAATAAAAACATGGTAAAAATCACCTCCCCGATAATGAGTGTTTCGGGCCGCACATAAAAGCCTGGTTAGCCTCCCGTTGCGTACCCCTGCACTAAATGATTATGTGAGGTTCATTAAAAAATCCATATCGTAGACTTATTTTACTATACCAACTGCCTGAGTACACGTGCTTCGCTACGGAGAACATTTTAGGATAATTACAATGATAATCATGACGGATATTCTTATAGACAAAATAATGGTGAAGAAAATATTCAAATTAAATCTAATAGAACATAGTAAAGAATATAGTACAGTTAATAAAGTACAGTTTGAAGAACATTTTCCCCGTCAATAACCAGACTTTCCTCAACCATTTTTTGACGGAGATCCGCACAAAGAAGAGACGCCGAGAATTGTCGCAGAAAATACGATTTTCCACACAAACGTATTGGAGTGTCCCAATTTACCCCCTCAGAGATAGAATTTCAAAAAATTCATTCAGGTTCATAAAAAAATCCATATCGTAGACTTATTTAACTATACCAACTGCCTGAGTACCCGTGCTTCACTACGGAGAACATTTTAGGATAATTTCAATGATAATCATGACGGATATTCTTATAGACAAAATGATGGTGAAGAAAATATTCAAATTAAATCTAATAGAACATACTAAAGAATATAGTATAGTTAATAAAGTACAGTTTGAAGAACATTTTCCCCGTCAATAACCAGACTTTCCTCAACCATTTTTTGACGGATATCCGCACAAAGAAGAGACGCCGAGAATAGTCGCAGAAAATACGATTTTCCACACAAACGTATTGGAGTGTCCCAATTTACCCCCTCAGGGATAGAATTTCAAAAAATTCTTTCTTAGCGGCTATCCATGTCATTATAGGAATGTATTGTCAAAATTTCAGCCCTTTTAGGTTCAGCGATTTGGTCTGTGCGAGGTCTGTCAGTCAGTCACGGAACTGTTTTATATATAGGTTTAATTTGACATCCATAAAACATACTAATTAGAATTAAATTCTTAAAAAACTTCCATCTAAATTAGTCTAGTGGTTAAATTTTATCTTTTACCTTATTTTAATATTTTTTTGTCAATTTATTTCGTTGTTATGCACGTGACGCAAAATTAAAGGATCACAAAAAGAAAAGAAATGACGTGACCAGCATTTAATAAATTGAATTCTAAAAAATAATTTTTAAAAATTCGCTAAGAGCAAGAAAATGGAGGTAAAGATTTGAAAAAGATTTCATTTTAAAGGAATTTTTATGATCTTTCTTGTGATATAAATTTAATGACCCTCGGATTATTATTTTAAATAAAAACTTTACAAAAACAGCTTAAAAATTTAATTTAAAAACATCTAAGAATAATTATTCAAAAATCTTTTTTGGTGCACCCCTACATAATAAGAAGAATCGCCATGCAAAATTTCAGCCCTTTAGGTTCAGTGGTTTGGTCTGTGCGTTATCTGTCAGTCAGTTTTATATGTATAGATTATAACTTTCCTGTAAGGCTGGAGGTCTCGCTTTCATTAAGAATCCAGTCATGTGGTTTTAAATGCGAGTAAGAAAAAAATTTGGCCACTTGCATCCTTCAATATGAAAGTGACATTGATTCCCGCGCTGACTGTTACATCCACATCGTTCATTGTTTCATTATTCAGTTAGAAAAACTTGGTAAAGAGCTTATAGGTATAGTTGTTATTTGAAAGTTCTGCCTATACCGATTTCAAGTACAATCCTAAATTTCAAGCTTTTTTTTTAAAAAGACAGTTTGAAATTACAAAGAGAAAATGCAAGATATTTAGTTTCTATAATTGTTTTAAATGTTTCCTTCGAAAATTCATCGTATATTCATTTTCCATATATCACAGTTACTTACTGTGAAATTGAAAACTATCATCCATCCTTTACATGCGAAGGAAAATAAAATTACTAAGCTCTCGTAAATGTTGGGTTTCGAAGTAAATTTTCTTTACCTAGAAGATACACGAGCCATTTCTTTCAATTGCAGTTTTATATCGATACTCAATTATGCCTTTTACACCTCGTCTCTGTTAATAGCCTTTTATAGTCTTACATAAATACTTCGGAATCAGACTTTATTAGCGTTTAAGGCAGTCGATTCTGTTTCACCATAAAAGATACGATTTGTATGACTATGTAAATTTTGATATAGGGCGGAATGAAAGGATATGGAACTTTGTATATTTTGGAGATTATTCTTCTTGCTTTTGTTTCCATCACAAAAAAAATTGACGGCCCCGAGTTAGCTTTGTGGTAGCGCTTCGGCTTTCCGCTTCATCGTTCGAATCCTGAGATGTTCCATTAAATACTTTTCTTGTCTAGGGAGGATATGAGCCCGTTAAATCAGAAGACAAAAAGTCCTTCTATGAGGTCAGAGAGTGTGGGAGAAGGTACGATCCCCCACATGTCGCCTCTTGGATATGGCTCGGTCAAAATTGTGGTTGCAACCCGCACTTCGACCCTTGTGGTGCTATTCTAAACTGGAGCCGCATTGATCAGCCCGCAAACCTTATATTGATCAGGTCTGGAACTTCTCGCTAGAGGGCATTAGCAACAACAACAACATATATGCGGACAATAGAAGGTAATATAAACGAAATGCATACATTTGTCGCACACGTGTGGAAAAAGTAGTTTAAAAAAATCCTAATACAAAAACTAGTGAAGAATTTCTAGCTCCCGTAGACTGATGCTAGTAAATGCATAAAAAGACTGATAGATGAGAAATAGACGTGGAATTGAAATGTATCGCTTTGCACTGGGAATGAGAAGCATTAAACAAAACTTTTACCTCCATATGCTAATCAGGAAAACATTTGAAATTTAAACACACAATTTCAATGAAATAAATATTTATAACTGGTAATAGTTTAGTGAATTTTACTATTTTTTTTTTCTTTTGTGCATAGACGGAAAAAACCGAGTATTTTGAAAAATTCTAGTTATAAACTAAAAAAAAAATTAAAATGCCAAAAATTCGGAACAGTAAATGCAAAGAAAAAAATATGATGGATGAGAGATGAATGAGGAATAGACATTTTTATGTTTGGAATATGAATGAGAATTATTTCTAACGCGCTAGAATAAAACATGAAAAAAAAATGCTATAAAATGCTATTACTGCTATATGCCTACAGAAAAATATTTCAATAATTTTTTCCCGAACTAGAATGAAATAAGTATATTACTGACACAGGATCGGGTAAATACCCGCTCTAAGTTTTAAGCAATTCTCTTTCCTTTTGAATGAGAGTTTATGTAGTAAAGGTTAAAAAAAATAATGTAAAGCAATTTATTTTCTGATAGTTTTAAGAATTGCAAGGAATTACTCCGCTCTTGGAAAAGAGCCGGTTCGTGAGGAAGAGATCATTGCTACAGTACACTTGGAATTTGAAAGTTCTTGTCTCGAAATCCAACTTCGATGCAGTTCTCATAGGAAGCAAATTTTTTATCTTTTCTTTTCTGCTATAGTTGCTTAGAAAATAGAAATTAATATCTCTCTTCAAGATAAGCTCCTCTTTGGAAAATGCTAGATCTTGGTTTGTTTAAAAATAACACTTGTAATATTGTTGTTGTTTCTAAAGTCCCTGGGGCTGCCGATTATCTCATACTCTAGTCTTGTGTACGTATGTAGAAAAGGCTGGAAACAGAAACAGAAACCCACAAAAACAGAAAAATACAGGATGTTCCAAAATTCGTCCGACAAATTCATAGGGGGGATAGTAGGCATCAAGACGAGCAATAAACGCATAGGAATGTATGACCGGAAACGCAAACCTAGTCAACTAGAGGATAAACAAGGATGCAGAAATGAAAAGCCAACATTTCTGCATCTTTGTTATCCTCTAGCTGACCAGGTTTGCGTTTCCGGTCATACATTCCTATGCGATTATTACTCGTCTTGATGCCTACTATTACCCCTCTGAATTTGTCGGACGAATTTTGGAACACCCTGTATTTACTAACAAACGATGACACCGACGGAGCGTGGATTGCAGCTCCTCTTTCTAGACGTGACTCCTTTTGCAGGCAGATGACTGACGAGTTCCCCAAGATTACAACCAACTCTTACGCGGAAATCGAACCCGCGCCTCCTGCATGAAAGGTCGATACCTTAACAACTTAGCCACTGGGTGCCACGCTGGTAACATGATCTGATTGAAGTAGGTAGTTGTTCATAGTCGCTTGAAACATGAAATTAGATTTGTAACACTTCCTCTAATTGAGGGAGGTTGATTGGTTAAGACTTGAGAGTAGTGATATGTTTTTTTTTTTGTTTCGATTAAAACATTGTTTCATAAATTTTTGAGCTTCGAAATTTTACCTTCGACAGTAGCCTCCTTGGCGGAGATGAATAAACTTGACATTGTACACTTGCTAAAAGTTGCTTACCTTGCCTTAAATTCAATCACAGCGGAAATCTGCCCCCATACGCCTCTAGAAACTGACAGAACACGTACTTGAAACCTTAAACAGAAGGTGGCTTAAAATTAGCAACATCGATCTACCCTCCGGGAGCCATGATTTAAAAGAGAGATTGTTTTATTGTCTCACATTTTTATATCTATCACATTATTATATCTCACATTTTTATAATGAATAACTGATTTCAAATCCAATCTGCGAAGCGGGAAGCAAAACTGTTTGCTTCTAGCAAAAGAGATATTCTTACAAGAAAACAGTAATATTCCTACGAACTGAAATTCATATCATCACTAATGGTGGTAGATTTTAAATCCCGTCACTGAAGCTTTGATATTGTCAATGTCACTAAAAAGTCAAACATTATTCACAGATCAGTAAATGCAGAGGGATAAATTGTGATTCTATTTGCCTTATGTCATAAATTTCATTTAATATAAGCTTTCTTTTAAAGAGGAAGATCTCTCTCAAGTTTTAAGAAAATTTGCTTACTCATTTTATCCCACGCGTTATGAAACGAGGGCAGATTAGAGGTTAAGATCGGGAGAAGACAAATGAAAATTTCACATAGTATCTTTATGATGTAAAATACAAACTTTCATTTCACTAACGACTCTCTTGGGAGAAGGGGGATATTTATCGTCTAGAAACACTCTGTGTGTATTTGCCTCTTATTTATCATACATGCTCTTTTCATGCAATAGCATTCATATCTAATTTAGAACTAATTTTTTTTAGTTCATATTGAGGAGCTTTTGCACATGAGTCAACCGCATGTAATTTCCCTCCAATAGTTGCATAGTGTCCGTCATTAGTTGTACCCCCTCCCTAAAATATTCTAAACAAAAATAGACAATCCTCATTATTTAATCACGAAAATATAGTCAAGTTTAACCCATTTTTTTAAATCCAGTCATTAATCTAAGCCAGGGGTTCCCAAACTTTTCCTACACCGACCCCTTTTAAAGAATGATTTTCTTCATCGACCCCCTCGCATTTTTCTCTATAATATACAGCATGCAACATACTTATAACACTAATAATTGCACATAAAACACTTATAACAATATGATAACAATTTGACTAAGAATATGACAAAAAATTAGAGAAAGTGGTTCATTTGGTTTATGTTTTATTATTTTTGTACCATTTTCATTTTTAATTTCACAAATATAAACAAGATTTCACAAACACAGATTGTAATTGCACAAACATTACCAAGAGGAAATCGAAGCTGCCTCTGATTGGTTGCATTGGGAGAACCTATGTGCTGTGTAAGGCCCAGTGAAATTTCCCCAGTTCTGCCTAGTGTTGGTACACAAATAAAAGCCGACGGCGGCATTCGAGGTTTATACAAAAGCGTCATGACATTCGATTTTAGATGCGTGGATGTCCCCGCCCTATGCAAATCTGTATTTATACATATTAAAACGGATATTATTATCTAATAATTACATTCCTGAAAAATTAAATTAAATTTTAAAACAAAAGTTTATCATAGACCCCCAATAGACCCCTGGGATACTATAGACCCTTTTTAAACTTCCATCGACCCCCAAGGGGTCCACCTGGACCCCTTTGGGAATCTTTGATGTAAGCTATCGAAAATATGACAGCTATACAAAATAGGATTCAGTAATGCTTATTTAAAACAATAAAAAGATCATAGATGAGAAGTGATGTAAAATCGGCAATAGATTTCTGGTAATAAAATGTCAAAGGAAGATGTATGGCATATCCCTTTTCAAACTGTATGAATGCTATCTGAGAACTTTTTACGTGATTGTGATTGCACAATATACTGCGGATTTATATGTAATTACTTATTCAGTTTTGCCAATCGTTATTTTTCAGTTACGGAAGCTGAATACCGTAGTTCTTTCCAAATATGCATTGAACATAAAACAGAGCATTTTTTTTAATTTGAGGTAGATTTTAACACTTGGAGATGAATTCCGTTTGATAATCTGGAATGACGGTGAAGAAGTTAGTTTAGTTTATTCAATATCATGCCCTATGCGTGTTAATTGTTATCAAGTTGCATTAAAATACGTATCAGAATCTTTGAGGTAGAAAACAGTCTTAAACTTATCAGTCAATTACTTATAGTTATTACTTCTTAAAATACAAATATGAATTTTTTTTAGATATGAAAATATTTAATAGATTTTTTTTGCGTATAACTTTTCCATTACACAACGAAACTAGGAGATTTTTTTTTCAGAAACCTCAATACGTCATTATACCCGCATGACCTGCAGTCTGTTAAGATCCTAGAAACCCTAAACACAAAGAATGTGCTTAGCACCCTATTATTGACCGAATCCGTAATTTTGAGCTTTTAGCCTTATTTGACATTATTTTAGATAATTTTCCCCTTCCTCTATCAAAAACCACTAAGAGCTTCATGATGTGTACACTGTAAAGTACAGCCATTGTCAAATATAAATCTATGGACGTGGATAAAAACTGTTTGTACTTCGTTTTCGAACCTTACGTCAGCTTTTGCTACTCTGGAGTTTTGCAAATATATTTTGGATAAGAATGAGTACGAAAATCATTTGCATTTTTAGTGTTACAGTTAAATTTTTACTTACTGAATCGAACTATTCTTATCATAGCCAAGATAACAATAAAAGCTAATTCTTTAGTACTTTTACTTAAAAAAGTATCCGTTGTTATTGTAATCCCCAGACATTCCCAGTTTCGACGCTATATGTCTGTATTCGGAACTTTAAGAATAGCCAATGACCAGCCTTTTGTTGATAACAACTCGTGTTTACGTTACATTACGGGTGGTTTTATTTTCAGCAAAGAAAACACCAATGCTTTTTTACCTGTTTGTGTCTGTATAAAAAAATAAGAAAAAAATGGAATATGAAAGAGAGAGAGAGATTAATTCCAAGAAAATCTTACAAGTTCAAATTGTGCCAGTACAAATGTATTGTTTACAGTAAAGGTAACTGTGCAAATAATTGTATCTGATGTATTTTTGTACGTAAGGTTGTCTCCGAAGTAAGGGTTCGAAATACATTGATGCTAATGCATTTCTGTGGGGAATGCATCAGATAAGAAAGGGTGTCCCTCAGGAGGACTTTTACAGAATTCTGATATTAGATGCAGCGGCACACTCGTACGTCGAGTATTTGATATCCCCATACACCATACACCTTGTTGTTGTTGCTAACGACCCCTGGTTGGAGGTTCCATTCACCAGGTCCTAATAGGCTATTGGGCTGAAAGGGGCGGCTCCTGTTTTGAATTATTTCATCACAAGGGTCGGAGTCTGACTCGGGTAAATGACCCGTCCCGCAATTTTGAACCGAGTCAAGTGACGAGACTGGAACACTTGACCCCACACATTCACTGGTAAATGTGTGCACCAGATGATTTTGTTTCTCAGCAGTGAGTGATTTTAGAATGAAAATATCTCTAAAACTATTGAATTAACAGAATAAGTGTACGCAGAAAAAAATATCAGTTTTCGAAGCTCTTTCCAAATATGTAACATTTATGTACTTTCATGAGAAAAAAAATTACACCGTTTCCTGTATATTTTTCGGCCATTTTTGCTTCGAGGATCGGTGCCCGCCCGGATGAGTTACGGTCACGTGATCTCTCGACTTCCACTTGTCTCTTTATTAGTATAGACAACTAAAGTTAGCGTGCGACGAGAATTAAAAAAAAAGTTTATTAAATTTTCTGGTTATTAGAAATTTTGAAATATTTGGAGAGTTTTTTTTTTAAATGTAAGATATTGGGAAAGTGAGAAAAATCTATGAGTTTCATAGAATCAAGTGCAGTTCTTAGGAAACTCATGATTTCTCTCAGCTTATAGTTTGCGTGACTAACTTTAGAAATTTTTTGCAATTACTGGTAACAATTTCAATCTAAAATTTGTTGAAAATTTGAACCTTTTCGAAATTTTGCATTAGGAAAATGAATTGTATGTTTACAGTAAGCCGTTTTTACAGTAATTAATTTCAAGCTTACATTGTTGAGAAAGTTTCAGTTCGGTAGCATTACTGTGCTTAAATTATTATAGACACCTTGGTGGCACTGCTTAATTGAGATAATCTCGTACCCTCTCTACCTGAAACATGAGGTTTAGATTTTGATTAGAACTAGTTATTACGTCCGTGGATGAGTGGTAGAAGGTGCATGAAGAAAAACATCAATCTTCTAAAATCTACATTATTTATTTCTACATATATACAATTTTATTCAAAGAATTATTAAAGATGAGAGCTTACATACGCTCAAACTTTCCTGTTTGCCTGCCACGAGAGTACTAGTAGACAAAACATAGTAAATATTAAACTTACATTGACATGCAATGCCATCTAGGGGAGAAAAATAACAAATTTCGAAACACTCCCCACAGGATAATTTGCTAAAATTATCACAAAGAAAAACATAAAATTATATGACATTCATATTCAAAACAATGAAAACAAATATTATGAGAATTCAAACTAAGAGTTGAAATTATCTATTATAATTATAAGTAACTTAGCAATTATAATAGATAATCTAATATTAAAAAAAGAAAAAGAAAGAAATTAAAATAGTAAAAAGTTTTTTTTTTCAGTTCGGCAGTTCCAGAGGATACAAAAGTTGAATAGGTCTTGTAAGTTCAGTGTTTTTAGTTTTTACTTTGCATGACCTAACGAGTCCATCACGACCCTGAAAGACCTCGGTAATGCGACCTAGGTCCCATAAAAACTTTGATTTGTTTGTACCCTCAATGAGTACAACCTCTCCTTCCTTGAAATTTTCTTTAGAGGTTGAAGTGTTGAACACATGGAAATTCTTTAAATTTAACAAATATTGTGTTTTCCACTTTGTCCAAAGCTGCTGTAGGAGTTTTGTTTGGTATATCTTGCGTTTAACCAAAGAAACTCTGGACGAATTAGTATTGAAAAGTTCAGCAAAATTGAAAGGATATTTTATGTTGTGTCCCACTAACAAAAAATGAGCTGGTGTCAGAGGTTCAGGCTCATTGGCGTCGTTATAGATGTAGGTTAGGGGTCTCTGATTGAGAACATTTTCGATCTCAGCCAAAATTGTTGTTAGCTCTTCAAAGGTTAATTGAGATCGTCCGAGGATTTTTCTCAAAGGCTCTTTAATTGTTCTCATCAATCGCTCGTAAAAACCTCCCCACCATGGGGCGAGTTCTACGATAAATTTCCATGAATTCTTTCCGAAGAAATGAAGTCTTGAAGACTTTTATCTTTAACAATTTTATCAAAATAATCGAAATCTTTATTAGCGCACTTAAAAGTTTTGGCATTATCGGAATAAATTATGCGACAGTTTCCTCGCCTTGACAAAAAACGTCTTAGAGCTAATATGAACTTACTTGTTGACAAGTCAGAGACAAGCTCAAGATGTACTGCTCGTGTTACAGCACACGTGAAGAGAGCAATGTAACTTTTCACGACGTCTTTTCCTTCCTTCACATAAACAGGACCAGTAAAGTCAATTCCAGTAGTATAAAAGGCGGGAGTTTCATTTAATCTATCTTTTGAAATCTGTCCAGTAAGTTGACTTGCAGGTTTCGCAGAATATCTTCTACAGATTAGACAGTTATGGATGACATTTTTTACTAACTGCCTTCCTTTAATTATCCAGAAATTTTGACGTATTTTTGATAGTGTCGCAGCAACCCCAGCATGGAGCATTTTATTGTGAACATGTAACACTATTAATTCAGTCAATCGGGAATCTTTTGGTAGTAGAATAGGGTGTTTTTCACCTAAAGTAAATTCTGCCTCGTTCAATCTTCCCTTTATTCTAACCAAATTATTTTCATCCAGGAATGGGGCCAAGGAAAAAATGTTAGAGTCTGAGGAAATAGGTTTTTTAGATTCCAGAGATTTAATTTCCTTTGAAAAATGTTCACTTTGGATTTTCCGGATAAAATACTGTTCGGCTTCTTCGAGTTCATGAGCAGAAAGAGGACCGCTTTCAGATGTTACTTTTCTCGCTCTAGCTGCAAATCGTTTTATCCATGCAAAAATTCTCAGACATTTTAAAAAACTACTGTATTTTGTCAAATCTAGAATTGGTCCAGTCAAGGCTACAGTATTCACTGCTACAGTTCGAAGCTCCTTCGAAATTAGCTCTTCATTACAATTGTCATCAGGTCGGTTGGAGGAGCTTTCACCAGGCCACAGGTGAACCGGTTGAGACAACCAAGGAGGGCCTGTCCACCACAAAGAACTCGAAAGGATCATTTTTGCAGATTCTCCTCTGGTAGTAAGGTCAGCAGGATTTTCCGATCCACTGCAAAAATTCCAACACTCAGGTAGAGAGAGTGCTTGTACCTGAGCCACCCGATTTGCCACAAAAGGTTTCCAAACTTTAGACGAACCTTTCACCCAGTGGAGCACTATTTTGGAGTCACTCCAAAAAAATATATTTTGAGTGAAGGCTGGAAAGATTTTCTGAATATATTTACCTAGACGAGCACCTACGAGTGCTGCTATCAACTCTAATCTTGCTAAAGTTAAAGTTTTTAGAGGAGCAACTTTACTTTTCGAAATCACAAAACTAATTTTAATTTTTCCTTCAGTTGTAAAGTATCGAAGGTATGCCACAGCCCCATAAGCCTTAGGGCTAGCGTCCACAAAAATATGTAGAGAAACTTCACTAACGTCTTCTGTTGAAAAAAGTTAACGTTGAATGTTGAAATTTTCCAGTTCAACAAGTTCAGAACACCATGTTCCCCACTTCTTTTCTAAGTCGTTTGGCAAGTTTTCGTCCCAATTTAGACCTCTTTGCCACATTTCTTGCATGAGAATTTTAACTCTTATTACAAAAGGACTAATTAGTCCGCAAGGATCAAATATTTTAGAAATCATGCTTAGCACATGTCGCTTGGTGATTCCAAATTCCAGGGGATCCCTAACATCCTTTAAATCTAACTTAATTTCATCCTTAATATGATCCCACTTTAATCCCAAGAACCCTTCTCCAAGTCCAAAATCCATATTTTCCTCATACCCGTTTTCACGCCAAAGTTTATTTAGTTCCTCACAGTTAGTTTTTAATTTTCTCAATTTGAATCCAGCGACGCGCAATATTTCTATTGCCAAAGATGTTAACTTATAGGCATCCTGAGCATTTTTAGCTCCATCGTACAAATCATCGACATACAGAGAATTTAACATTTCATAACAATCAGGATAATCATCTTTAAATTTCCTAATGTGAAATTTCAAAACACAAGCTAGCGCGAACGGAGACGTCGTTAATCCGAATGGTAAACGATTAAGTTGAAGTGTTTGTACCGAATAATTCGGGTCGTCCGAAAACCACAAAAATTTTAGATACTTTCTATCCTCTTCCGCAATTTCTATCATAAGGAAAGCTTTTTCTAGATCTCCGCAAAATGCAACTTGATTTTCCCGAAATTTAAGTATTACATCTAATAAATTTGGATAAAGGTTAACTCCAGATTCAAGTGAATCATTCAAAGAATTTTTATTGTCATTTGCTTTAGAGCTGCAATCATAAACCATACGAACGCGAGTAGTCTGTTTATCCTGTCTTACAACTTCCCTGTGCGGCATGTAGTAACCTGAGTTTAAATCCTCATCAATACATTTTCCCACAATATTACATTCCAATTGATCCGATACAATTTCTTTATATTGGTCAGAAATTTCAAGATTTTTATCCAATTTAATTTTTAATGAATTAAAGCGTCTGCTCGCCACCTCATAATTAGAGTCCAATTCGGGAGGTGGCCCCACATTATCTTTCCACATTAATTTACAAACATAGCGCTCTCCGTTAAATTTTAAAGAGTCTTCAAAATTTTCGATTAATTGATTTTCCTTTTCCGATAAATTTTTAGTCTCATTCGGAAATTCTTCAATTTCCCAGAACATTCGCAAATCATTTGAAATCGCATTATTCACAATAATCATGTTCTCAGAACAACTACTTTCGTTTTTGTCCGCTCCAGTAACTAACCAACCGAAAGCACTATTCAAAGCTGATAAATGTTTATTAATAGAAATCTTTTCCTGATAAATTAGTTCCCAGCAAACATCTGCCCCTAAAAGAATATCTATTTTCTTTGAGCTAGCGGAATCATCAGCTAACCGCAAATTCCTTTTCAGCATTAAGTTTTTTATTTTTTCGTCTGGGTATTTAACGGTAGCACCTGTAATAGTCCTAGACACAAATAATTCCTGATTTTTTCGAAAAGGAGAATTTGTACTTTCGAGTGTTAATTCAACAACTCGATAAACTTTATCTGTTGGGCTTTTCATTCCGAAAGAATAGACTGACAAAACTTCATTCCGAATAGTTTTTAAATTCAATTTATTTGCTAACTTTTCACTTATAAAAGAGCGCGAACTTCCACTATCAAACATTAATCTTGATAAGCAAGATTTATTTTCCGATTTAGCTACGACAGTGCAAGTTTGCAAATAAACATTTTTAGAACAGTTCGTATTAAGATTACATTGAGAAACAGAACTTATAACTTCAGAAGTAGAGCTTGTCCTTTCATTTTCGGTTTCATTAGAATTTAAGCTACGCGAATTATTACAATTTTCCTTGCTACGCTCTACCGAACCATTAGAAGGTTTACCATTTTTCCTACAAACTGATTTATGGTGAAATTTTGAAAAACATATTTCACACGAAATACCTAATCGACAGCTTCCGCTGGTATGTTTGGGCTTGAAACACGCCCAGCATCGTCCTTCAGACTTAAGTTTACTAATTTTTTGTTCTACATCAAATTTCCTACAATTTATGGATTCGTGGTTTAATTCGCAAAATATGCATGTATTTTTTACTGGTGCAAGTAATGTTGCAGCGGTTGAAAAATGTTTAGGTTTCGAATAATTTTTATGATACGTTTGTCCCGTTTGATAACTTTGAAAAGAGGTGCGTTTAGATTCGCAAACCTTGGAAGAATTCATTACAGTTTCACAAATTTCCCTTGATTCGACTTCATTTCCCAAAAAAGTCATAATATCCGAAGTTTCACAGTTCTTTTCCTTATTTCGTTTTCGGTGAAATTCCAAAACTAAATCTTGGGGTAACAATTTTAAGAGTAGGGGATTTAATAAATGACCATACGATCCTTCGGTTACATTTAGTGCGCGTAAATTTCTTATGTTTACCTCTATCTCATCATACAATTTGCGCAATCCTTTTACATAAGAGGAATTTCTTACCGGTTCTAAGTTAAGTAATTTGGAGATATACAAATTAATATTATAATCAGTACGACCATAACGCTGCTTTAAAAGTTCAAGGCAAGAGTCGTAGTTCTTTTCATTTAATTCGAATCCAGCAACCACATTATAGGCGGGGGGAGAAAGCAAGGACTTTAAATACTGAAATTTTTCAATTTTAGTTAGGGAATCGTTCGATCCTATTGCGCTATCAAAGCAGTTAAGGAATTCCATGAAATTAGAATCACCAGAAAAACGCGGAATTTCTAATTTAGGCAATTTTAATGCCGTAAAATTATGCTCAGTAACATTTGAGGTGTTATTACTTCCATGGGAACTTTGATCGTCCCTTTTATTCATTTCTTTAATTTTATTTTTGAGTTTAATTTTAGTCGTAATAATTTTTTCATCATACTCTTCCGATTGAGCAATTTCGGTTTTAAATTTAACTGGATCTGATATGAGATCTTCAATTTCTAAATTATATTCCTTAAGTATTTTTTCTTTCGTTTCTAACAACTCAATTAATTCTGTTAGATTTTCAACAGTTTCATCTTCATAATTCAAAGTTTGAATCTTTTTTATCAACTTCGTTATATTAGCTCTTACTGTGCTTCTTTTTTCTATGATTTTTGCAATCTTATCCATATTCAATATTATAAAAGACCTTACCTTTAATTAAGGTATCCGTAATAGTAAGAGCAGCTAATCCGAAGAAAAATTCTTATTTCCACTCAGCATCCAAACGCTGAAAGAATCCGTTGAGCCATTTTTTTTTAAGCACAGCAGGTGTCCATTCCAATCAAAAATTCCAACGTAAAAAACTCAGTTCCAGTTCACAGCCGATATGCACCATATTACGTCCGTGGATGAGTGGTAGAAGGTGCATGAAGAAAAACATCAATCTTCTAAAATCTACATTATTTATTTCTACATATATACAATTTTATTCAAAGAATTATTAAAGATGAGAGCTTACATACGCTCAAACTTTCCTGTTTGCCTGCCACGAGAGTACTAGTAGACAAAACATAGTAAATATTAAACTTACATTGACATGCAATGCCATCTAGGGGAGAAAAATAACAAATTTCGAAACACTAGTTAGATAGAGTTTAATACGGGACGATGGATCCCTTTTTGAACGAGTTCTATGCTCGTAAATTTGATTGGGTTTTTATACCCTTAATTTCCCTTTATGTTTCTTTTATGTTGTTTGTGTGTATCATTAATAGTTTTTGTCAAGTTCAGCCGTGCATCAGATTTCTTTCAACTATTTTATTTTGATTTACCACTGAACACTTTCGATTTTGCAAAACACATTGTTAACATTATATAGGTTAGTTTGCTGACATGCAGCAATAATAGTACTTCTGATAGTTAGGCGTCGCCTTCATGACAATTTTTTAAAAGAAAGCCTTTGCATATTTATTTGGTGCCATAATCGTATTTGCAGATGTAACTTTTGTCTGATATTCTAATTTCCTTGCGCACATGCGTTCTGTAAATATCTAAATTCATATCAGGATAAACAGGTGTTCAGAGTAAATGAATCGGTCATTTCAAAAAGGTGTCATCTCCATTTTTAAAAATTTTTCCTGAGAAGCAAAAAACTGTAACTCGCTTTCATGCATTATTTGTTAGACTAAATTTAGTATTTATTATAAACCAGTTTATAAGGCATCAATTCTGATGCAAAAACATAATTTATTAATATTTTTTTTAACTTGGGGGAACCCCCAGAAAAGGTGGAGAAATGTGGAGATGACTTTTTCAAAAGAGGAGATGACTCCTTTTCAAAATGACCGATTCAAATGCATGTGACTATCTGCGCTGTGTGTTGTGACTTCAAGCGCCCCTTGCCCGGAATATACTAGACCACGTCTTGACTGCGAGTAGAGAATTGCGGCTCGAGTTTCCAGTGGCACCACAGTGGTCAAATTTCGACTTTAGCAACTCAGTTTCGACAGAGCAACCCCAAGGGGTGATATATGGAGGAATCGTACATTCTCTCACCCAGCAACCTCATAGAAGGATTTTTTGGTCTAAGGATTTAGGGTGTCCATATCCGGCTAGACACGTTAGTATTTAATAGCGTTCGTAGGGATTCGAACTGGGCACCCCAAGACTCAGTTGTACCACTGACTTGACCACTAGGCTAACTCGGGCCCTATATAGGAATCAATATGATCTTATCAAACTGTTTTTTATAAACAAAATACAAACCAACCAAAAAGAAAAATTAACCGTACAGCCTATAGCCTCATAACTGCCTTACATTCTTTGTAAATTGTACTATGTTTTTATACAATCATGTGACTTTAAAGAAAACCTTCATATTAATTTTGCCAGTCATTTTGCAGCAAATGAAGGAAAATTGTAAGCAGTTCAGCACGAAATAATTCTACCTTTCATCTCACTGGAAATAAAATATTTCATTTATGTTTACTATGCTTAAATTATAGTTCCTCTGTTAGGAAAATGTTAAGTTAAATGAATATTATTTACCGTACTTCATTTTCTTAAACATTTAAAATATTTAGCATTTATTTCTACGTGTTTTTATTCTAGTGTCAACTAAAAAGATTATCTCATAGACAGAATTCCCAGTGTCTTCAAATAAAGTAAACTTGCACCACATTAAATTCGCTATTAACTAGCTGAATAAACGTCGGACATTTCCTAATCAAAGGCCTTTAATTATCTTGATTTTGGATTAACGAAGTTGTGACTTGTCATGTTATCGCTAAACAAATGACAAATTCTAAAACTAATGACGCAGTTTGAAAGCTCTTGAATGGCTATTAGGAAATTATTTAAAAGCGATTTACGATGCAGTTTGATTTATTCGAAAATTCAGCTGTATGCGAATGCATAATAAATCACACTGTTATGCTAATTGGAATTGTTATTTGAATATAATATAAGAAGAGGACTTGTTGTCCGACTAGCTTTAAATACCCGCCTTTTCCCGGGCAACTTTTAGCGGAGAACATCAGTGTTTTTACAACTGTGAAATTAGACATTGTTAACATGGTTACCTTTTTTACTGCTACTATCGACTTTCCTGCTCTAAAGTACTTTAAAGATTGACTAAAAGTGTTTAAAGTGTATATTTGCCCCAAAGATAGACAAAATGGACATTTTAAAATATAACCTGAGATAAAAATAACTCTACAAACATACTTAATGTTTTTTTACCTTTTTTTTTAATTTAGAGGTTTTCTGTTAGAGATTCAGGATTTAATATTATCATTCCAAATGAGCAGCTTTGATTTCCTTTTCTCTTTAAATAGAACTGTACTTTGATGGAAAGCTGAAATTTATATTTCCACTTGTTTTTCTAAAACTCTGTATGACAACTACGTCTATCAAAGTTATATGTTAAAGCACTTCGTTGTTGTTGTTGTTGTTGTTGTATCTAATGACCCCTGGCCGGAAGTATTCCAGACCAGGTCCCCATAGGCTAGCGGGTAGAGGGGTGTAGTTCCGGTTTATAATGGCACCACAGGGGTCGAGTCCGATTTAGCCAGATGCAACCACAATTACGACAGAGCACCCCAAGGGGTGATATCTGGGGGGTGGATAGTACCCTCTCCCACCCTGTCTGCCCTTATAGAGGGACTTTCCGGTCTACGGACTTAACATGCACATATTCGGCCGAGATACGGAAAATATTTTAGCTGTTTTAAACGTCATTACAACGTTCATTTATATGAAGACGGTAAAAATGAGCTAATAATAAAAATGTGGAGTTATGGCAGATTTTGATATGTCCGAAAAATTCAGTTTTATGTTTTAAAATGATATGGAACACTAAAAATTAGCTCGTTAATGTGGCAAAAGCTGGTAGTGGAATTATGAAAATAATTACAAGATAAAAAGAACTTTTTATATATCATTTTTTTAAGTTTTCTGTTGAATCATATAAACTCGACAATTCAATGCATTAATAAATACTTTTTTAAAATTTTTTTTGATGAATTATCCCATCAAGTTGAAAGAAAATGATGTTAATTGGAAGTTAACTTGCGTTTAACTTTTCGTTCCCGTCCCGGCCGATAGAGGGCTGCACTAGTCTACAAAACAAAATTAACTGAAAATAACTGAAAATTAAATTAATTATGCTTAAAGATGGCTAAAAGTATTAAAATAATGCATTGTCATTGTGTTCTGAGATATTATAAAAGTTTCAAATGTCTAGCTAGTCGGGAAGTTAGTTAAAAATCGATTGCAAGATTTGGACTGGACAAACACACAAACACACAAACAAGAAAGCGAGTTAATAAAAACATGTAAAAAATACTAAGTTATTCGTAATTTGGCAAAAGTTGATGTTTTCTTTTTTCCTCAACCCACCCTAAAATTTGAGTCCCTAACTGAAAAAAAAATATTTTCATTGAAGACCAGCCATATGCTTAAGGTTGAATATGAGTATTGACTAAATAATATTTGGATTGAAAAACTTAATTGAGCGATTTTATATTTCCCAACAAACGTTTCTTTTTTTAATTGCCGAAAACATGAAAAAACGACATATCAACATCTCCCATAACGCCACAGAAATGTTTAATGAAAGCAAAAACTGATGTGCCGAATATCGGCTGGTATAACACGAATTGAAATGTTAAAGTTGCAACGGGGGAGAAATCGATTGAAAAAGCTTCCGAAATCAACCAGTTAATTGCAGCAGAAGGGGTCTTTCAGAGTTTTAAATTAGGCAATATTTTGCCCAGGATCCAACAGTGCAGTCTCGTAAAATTTGGTGCAGATTGGCAAAAAAAACTAAGAAAATCATATGGCTAAAAGGCAAAAGGTTAATCAACTCGATATACGTAGATTATACAAATATATATAATAAAGGAAATGTATATTCGTATGTGTTTGTATGTGTCATGTACTATTTGTATGTGCTGACTCTCTTAACAAACAAGTTTGAAACAATATCTATAGCAATCGCGTCTAGAATCAGGATAAATCAAAAACTTTGAGATGAAGAATATGCAGATGTTAAGAATATTTCACGATCTATTAGCATCTTGCAAACGCTTTTAGTTATTTATCTCCTTCATCCATTAACGTGGATCAAGTGTTGACATTACAAATCTCTAATCCAAATGCTAAGCTCTAGGAATTTTCCTCGCAGAATTTTTTTGGTCTAATCAAAAGATAGTAAATGGGTAGTTTTGAACAGAATTTAACGTAGGATTAAGTTCCTCCATAACGGTCCTCCGGATAGCAAAATTTAAGACACTAAAAGGTCCGTCATAGCGAGTTCTAATTTTGGCAGTGCGCCAAACGCAGTATGTATCGTTTGGGCAAGCAGTAAGAAGTTAAACAGAAAACTGCCATACAGCGTCAAAATTTTGAAATGCATAAATAATATATATATATATATATATATATATATATATATATATATATATATATATATATGCAGGTGGTTATCAAATAATGGAAACAATGAGAAACATCATGAAAACCTTGATAAATACTGAGTAGGATCAACTTTGTCATATAATACCAGCTGATTCACCTTGGAATTGGACTATAAAAGTCATAAATATTGGTTGAGAATATATTATACCATTATTCAGGTAAATATCATGAAAGTTCCGGTAGAGATGCTGTGGTGGATATCGATACCTTTATCTATCCGCTTATACAGATCACAGTGGTTGGAGGATTTATAGTCGGGAGGATTGTACAAGGCAAGATAATACATTTGACTTCTTTTTCATGCTCTTCAAACCAACATTAGATAGATTCAGCTGTATGTATAGGAGAATTATCATACCGGAGAAAGTCATCTCCTGCAAGGAACAATATTTACACCATAGCATGGACTAGTGAGCAAAAATTTCGACATAGTCCTTCTCATTCAACCTCCCTTTTAAGGTTACAATAGGGCCTGAAGAAAACCATGAGATGCCATCCCAAACCCTGATAGATCTACCTCCATGTTAGACAGTTGAGATGACACAGACAGAATCTTATGCTTGTGTAGGTGTTCTCCAGACATACGCGCGTCCTGCTGCGAGGAACAATGTGAACAATGATTCGACGGACCAAATGCCATTTTTCGACATATTGCTCGACCAGGAATTGCACTCTAGGCACCATTGAGGAAAATATTTTGTAGTGGCATCTATTGCAATTAGCTTGGGAATAACTACTCTTCCGTAAATGCTTTGTTTGTGAAGTTCCCTTCTACCTCTGATGGTTGATACCAGAGCATGCAGATGCCGATTGAGCTCTTCGGACATTTTGGTTGCAGTTGTCTTCTTTCTTCGTGTCACAATCCACTTCACTACCTCGACCACCTCTTTCACTTAGCTCTCCCTTTCGTCCACTATTCTGTTTGGCAAAGGATGTTTTTCTGTGCATTCTGTATGCTATCATGACTTTCGATACCATAGTTCGAAAAGCACTCAATAGCCTGGGGGTGGCAGTAACAGATACTCCAACTTAAACGCGCTCCAACAATTTGCCCTTATAACAAGGTCTGCAAGGTTTGACATTTTACGCTGTTCCCCCCAAAAGCACGATGCCCTTAGCTTCATTACTGCTACCTGATAGTAGAATAATACATACACTACATTATACAAAAAATATCGGTGGCCAAACTTGTTTTTTAAGGAATACGAATCACATTCATAAACACCACTAATATTGATAGGTGTTTCCATTATTTTGATAACCAGCTGTATATATATATATATATATATATATATATATATATATATATATATATATATATATATATGTATATATATATATATATATATATATATATATATGTATATATATATATATATATATATATATATATATATATGTATATATATATATATATATGTATATATATATATATATGTATATATATATATATACTCAGTCACTTAAAGTGCTGAAGACTATTTGCTTGAGTAATGACTAAAACAGGGCTGGGATGGCCACTCCTTTTGTCCTCCCATTTCTATATATTATACTCCCACAGGTATGACAACTGCACCTTTTCCTTTTTCTCCATCTGTGTACTATGCAAGATGCTGTTTTCCAACGCAGTCATATTCTGTCGGAGATTCACGATTAGTCCACTGTAAGGCTAAAAGACTCTTCCTCCTTATTAGTCAGAGAACAATATGGAGAAAGAAAACCCACTTGTTACACAAACATAAACACAACCCTCACTGCTTAGAGGTAGAATTAAAGAATTTGAGACTAAGAGTTGGGGAACACATACAACAAGGTACCTTCAAAACAAGGAAATGGATCCACATAAACTTATAATAAATGTACAAAAATGAATAGTAGATAAATAATTTGAAAATAAAGTGAAAAGTATTGAGAATTAATAAATAAAGTTAGAATAAATATGAATAAGTATAATTAAAGAATATTGAATAGAATTTTGGAATGAATAAATATTGTCGAAATAAAAGGAATATAAGAAATGATGAAATAAGAATAATAAGAAATATAAATGATATTGAAAAGAGATTTTTTTTTCTTGATAATAAGTAATATTGAAATAAAGGAGATAATGGATAGTAAGAAAAAATAGTGAGATAAATAAAGATATAAAAACTAGATAAAATGAATCAGAATTGATATACTGAGAACTCGTACACGATTGAGTTATTTGTAAAATAAAATATGTTCTGTAATTTTTATATACAATCTATATATTTAAAATGTGATTTTTATTGAAATTGTGATTTTTTTTATAAACTGTGATTTTTATTATGTAACTAAAGAACTAACTTTCTTTATATGTAAACAAGTCAAGATAATGTGATATTTATGCATTCTACGTTTGTGAAGCAGAATTGACACAGCACTAAAAAGACTGTGATTTTTTTTTAATTGGTGTTTTTTCCTCAACATACTAATGACTGTGAAAGGACTAAAAATGTTGCACAGATAAATCATTACAAGATAAGTTAATAAACTTTTTTGGACTCACTCCATAGTAGTGAACGTTGAGGAAGAAGTTTTGAATTTTTCATCCTGTTATCAAAGTCAACTTCATTTACTTAATTTTTGTTTGTTTTAATATTTTTATTACTATGTTTTGTTATTCTGTATTATTAAAATCGAGATGATAGTAGATATTGTATTAAATGTATGTTTCCAGTGAAAATTTTTGGTAGTTTACAAATTTGTGGTTATGTTAATTGATTTTTTTTTTTTTCGAGATTTTGTTGTGTGGGGAGACGTCCCTATTCAACAGGTTTCAAATACATACTTATGTAGAATCTTCAATTTAATATTATGTGTCCTTCTTTTTAGTGATTTTATATATATTTTTCAGTAAATTTGATAATGTTGCTATGTCAGCTCATCACGTGATCTTTAAAAATGTTTTTCTTGCAATTTAACTTTAATTGAACTTGATACGTTAACTTATTCCAAATTTTTTAATGCCCATTCTTCTCACTCATCTGAGTGAGTCTGCCCTCCAATGCAGGCATTGTAGGTCAGCCTCTTCTCGGACGGGGGGGATATTCTATAACATAAAAGCCCCTATATTCAATTCAAATTCTAAATTGCCTTGGGCGTTGTCGCGATTGAGCTATTTTCGCTTCTGATTCCAAGAACAAAGCATGGGCAGCGTCCCCTCAAAAAATATAATCTCTAGCGCATCTTTACGTAATAATAATACGTCACCTCTGACATCAGAGTCATAGTTTCAGCCAATGGCTACAGACTTGTGATCACATGGCAAGACGCTCAAAAAAGTTTATATAAATTCCAGCATACCTCGGAGAGCAGTTTTTGGCGTGGCACTGTTGCCTAGTAAACCGCCGTCATCGATGTCAATAAATATATAAATAAACGTATGTGTTAAATGAATCGAATCGTCTTTCTGGTTACGACTACAAGTTTTTGAGGTGTGACATGCCGACTCCGGTTTCCATTAGCATGGGACTGGGTCGGTATGTTACATATATATATATATATATATATATATATATATATATATATATATATGTATATATATATATATATATATATATATATATATATGTATATATATATATATATATATATATATATATATATATATATATATATATATATATATATATGTATATATATATATATATATATATATATATATATATATATATATATATATGTATATATATATATATATATATATATATATATATATATATATATATATATATATATATATATATATATATATATATATATATATACACAAAAGAGGTAAGCAACAATAAGTAAATCTTCGTTAATAATTCGAAGTAATTTCGTTAGACTGCCTGAAATTTTTTTCTTATGATGGTACATATTTCAGTAAAGAGAGCGCAGTTTTTAAACTTTAAAAGTTTTTCGTAGATAACTTTTTACAGAACATTCATTTACTGACGTTTATTGTTAAGAAAGGTTTTCTATTTTTAAAGATTGTGGTAAAATAATTTTTTTGTTAAACTAGGATGTTGAAGATCTATTTTAATATTTCCTAAAAAAATAATTAAAGAAATATCCATTTGCTAATCTGTGATTGTAAATACACGAAGATAAAAAATTTCTCACTGCATAACAATTGATGATCTGCGAGATCAACTAATGCCTTTGCAAAAACAAATGTTGAAGAATGGAATGCACCTAAATGTAGGCGGGAACTTGTCATGTATGCCGGGCTTTTCATAGGTGGAGGATTTTCTGTAAAGTTTCGATTAACTGAACCTTTCTTTAAAATCTGTATCTTGAATATTTTGGTTGCGTTTAGATACCACATATTGCATTGTGGACGATGGATCTTATAAATACGTTTTAAAATAAGCTTAGATATTCAGAAGATTTGAGAAAAGTATTGATATGTTTGATAATTTGTAAAATTAGGGACGAGAATTGTTACGTAATAATGTGTGACGTAACGCCTCCACCCAATTCGCCCTCTAGCGGCATGAATAACTCAGTTCGAACTCTGTATCCGTCCTAGAAGGAGCTCCGGGAACAAGCGGAGTTTCCTTTGGCAAACAATGCCACGCTATTAAACTTTTTATTTAATTTATAGTCCATTTTGCTTTATTGCTCAACATAGTACACCTCCGTACATTTTGGTCCTAGTGACCCGGAGGGTTACCAGTGCATTAAATTTTGCCTTGTTTTTAACTTAATAACAATGACAGAATCGGTCATTACAACGCTGAATCCGAGCCGGAGGGTTACCAGTGCATTAAAATTTGCCTTGTTTTTAACTTAATAACAATGACAGAATCGGTCATTACAACGCTGAATCGCAAACGCGGTAATATAAAAGGACAGTTGAAGAAGATTGTCATATGTGAAGATAGCGATGATATCGCCGAACTACAGGCTAAGTTGGATATACTTTCGAAACTTCAAGAAAAATTTGAAGCTCTAAAAGACGAATATTATAGTGTAGTCAGTGAAAAGCATTTCGAAAAAACTGAGGAAATGTTGTCACAGCTAGATGAGGAGTTTCAAAATTCAGAGGTGAGTCTGAAAACCTTGATTAATAAACTTAAAATCAGTAAGAACAATTCTGCTTATCTAAATCAAAATTCTGATTGTTCGACTCATGATTCGAATTCGATTAACAATGATCAGGTGAAAAGAATGTCAATAAAACTTCCAAAAATTCCTCTTCCTATTTTAGCGGAAAATTTGAGGAATGGAATTTGTTTAAAAGCCAGTTTATTAGTCTAATTGACGAAAATTCAGAACTTTCTGAAAACGAAAAGCTTCACTATCTACGTGGGTCACTAAAGGGAGAAGCAAAAATTATAGAAACCTCAGATGACAGTTATGTTTCCCTATTTAAAGCACTTAAGCTTAGATACGAAAATGAAAGGATCATAGTTGACTCACACCTAAGAAACATTCTAAATCTTCAATCTATCAAACATGAGTCAGCCAAAGACCTTCGAAACTTGTTGGATAATATAAACAAAAATCTTAGATCATTGAAAATTTTGAATTTCGAAAGAGACAAATTTTCTAACGCTTTGCTATTGAATATTGTTCTTGAAAAATTAGACCGCGAAACGCGAAAAAATTATGAATTAACTCTGAAGGATAATAATGTACCAGACTTCGATGCATTTTTAGAATTTTTAGAAAGACGGTGTCAAATTCTAAGCAGTATTCATGTTAACATCTCAACCAAGCCAAATTCCGAACGATTCAAATCTCTTTTCGTTAAATCTAATAAATCACCTCAGATGTGTGTAGTTTGTAAAACTAAAGCCCATGCATTATTTCATTGTGATAAATTTAAAGAAATGAAACTGGAAGATAGAGTCAATCTTGTTAAAAAACATAGACTTTGTTTTAACTGTTTAAGCGGCTTTCACATGTTACCGAATTGCAATTCTAAAGGTTCTTGTTTCGTTTGTAAACAGACAAACCACCATACGCTCCTTCATAGATATCTCGCCTCGCCAAAAACCGCAATACATTCAAATCAAAACTGTGAAAACATTCCGTATTCTGACACGATAAATATCTCTCCCGCTCAAAATGAGTCATCATTTCATTTGCTCGCATCATACAAAACCATAGGCGCCACTTTATCAGCAGATGTCAAAGAGTGTTGTTTAGCTACCAGCAGCCTTTTATGCACTACAATGTTATATATTGAGAACTCATTTGGCGAAAAAATAAAAGTAAAAGCAATTCTTGATAGTGGAAGTTCAGTATCAATTTGTACACAGGAAATAGCAGATGTTTTGGGATTAAAGAAGGAAAAATGCAATTCATCCATTTCAGGCATAAACGGAGGAGAATATTTTGTTAAAAATAAAGTAACAGCGAAAATTTCAAATGATGAGGGCAGCTTTTCAAAAGCATTATCATTCCTTGTGTTACCTAAACTGACAGAATTAACGCCAGTAAGGAGGATTGATATTTCTCGCGTATATTTCCCTCGCGAAATTAAGCTTGCTGACGATACGTTCAATCTTCCAAGTAGAATCAGTCTACTCATTGGTTGTCAGGTATTTTTTGAATTGCTTAAGGCTGAAAAATTCAAATCATATGATAATAATTTGATGCGTCAGAACAGTGTTTTCGGCTATTTGGTTACCGGGACTGTGGAAAATGCAGCTTCTCACCATTTTACTGGTCTTGCTCATATTTCAGAAAGAGATTCTTTAGAACTTTCTGTCAAAAAATTCTTTGAGATGGAATCCTTTCCCGGGGATGATACAAATGAATCTCAAACTTTTGAAAAAGAGTATTGTGAGCAACATTTTGTTACCACTCACAAAAGAGATGACATTTTTTCAGGTTCAGACAATTTAGAAGACACAATTTCCTTACAATTTGAGTTAATAGATGTATTGAACAAAGGTGGCTTGCAGTTACATAAATGGGTATCCAACCACCCAAACTTGTTAAATGACAGTAAAGGTGCTGAATATAACTTTTCTTCAGATTCTGATCCTGTGAAAACTCTCGGTATGCTTTGGGCATGTAATTCCGATAATTTAACCTTTAAGGTTAATGTAGACTCTAAAGCAAGCTTCACAAAACGGGTTGTTCTATCTTCTATAGCACGCTTGTTTGATCCGCTTGGTCTCATTGGACCAGTAGTTACAAAGGCCAAGATATTTCTACAAAATCTGTGGAGGCAAAAGTTAAATTGATCTGATCCAATTCCTCCTGATGATAAGAAAGAATGGTTTAAATTCTTAAACGAACTTCCCGCTTTAAATCAAGTGACCATTCCTAGGCATGTAATCATTACAGATCCCATCATACTTCATTTACATGGATTCAGCGATGCGTCTGAACGGGCATATGGAGCAGCAATCTATGTAAGCTCAAAAAACAGCCAAGGACAGCAGCAAACAACACTGTTGTGTTCTAAATCCAGAGTATCTCCGATAAAAACCTTAACAATACCCAGGTTGGAACTATGTGTGGCATTGCTACTAGCTCGTCTAGTCGCAAAGATCATCTCTGTCATTCAAGTTGAATTCCATCATGTGTACCTGAGGTCGGACTCTACGATAACTCTACCTTGGATAAAAACTCCTTATGAAAGACTTAAACCCTTTGTGTCCAACAGAGTTAAACAAATTAACGAACTGTGTCCTGACTATGATTGGAGACACGTTTATTCTGAAACCAATCCTGATGATGTCCTATCCAGAGGAACTAGTGCAACTAAGCTTCTACAGAACTCTATGTGGTGGACTGGCCCTTCATTTTTAAATTCGGACATTCCATCTTCTAAGGAACCTACTAACATGACTGATAATGATTATTCTAAAGAACTAAAAACTGCATATAATCCTGTCTTAGTTGCTAACACTACTAACAGCTTCATTGATGATTTTTTAAAAATTAGTAACAATTTTACTAAACTTATACATACTTTTAGTTATATTTGCAGATTCACACATAATGTGAAGTTTCCTAAGAATCGAAAGGTAGATGAGTTAACTACTGAAGAAGTCATGAGTGCTGCAAATCATTTAGTTAAATTAGTTCAACACGCAACTTTTACCTACGAAATTAATTGTTTAAAACATAACAAGGACTTGAAGCGGAGTCAGGTAAGGAATTTATATCCTTTTTTAGATTAAGATGAGCTTCTTCGAGTTGGGGGTCGATTACAAAATTCTCAACTGAACAACGATTCAAAACATCCAAAGCTTTTACCTGCTAGGCATAGATGCACTAAAATCATTATGGAATATTTCCACAAGAAAAACTTGCACTTAGGTCCGCAATCACTCTTGCATTGCGTCAGACAAGAATTTTGGCCCATAGGAGGCAGAAATCTGGCAAGAAAAATTGTTAATGACTGTGTAATTTGTTTCAGAAATAAACCAATTAATTCAAATCAGTTGTTGGGAAATTTACCAGCCGAGCGAGTCATTCCAAGCCCAACATTTTCCAACTGCGGAATTGACTTCTGTGGTCCTTTCCTTATAAATTATAAAGGTCAACGTAAGGGAACATCTCAAAAGGTATATGTAGCAATATTTATATGTTTTGCCACTAAGGCAATCCATTTAGAGCTTGTGACAGATTTAACATCAAAGGCTCTTATAGCAGCATTAAAACGTTTCTTCGCAAGAAGAGGAAAATGTTCATGTATATTCTCTGACAATGCCAAGAATTTTATTGCGGCAAGTTCAGAGCTAAAGAGGTTGCACAAACTTATGAGCAATCCAGAGGAAATTTTAGCGAATTATTTAACATCTGAATGTATTACATGGAAATTTATCCCCCCCAGATCTCCAAACTTTGGTGGATTATGGGAATCGGGGGTTAAATCATTTAAATTCCACTTTCGAAGAGTAACTGGTTCATCTAAATTAACATTTGAGGAACTACTAACAGTCGTTACACAAGTCGAAGGGATTTTAAATAGCCGACCAATCAGCCCAATGTCAACAGACCCCAGTGATTTAACTGCGTTAACCCCAGGTCATTTTTTAATTGGTCGTCCATTAAATTCTGTCGCAGAACAAACAATGATTGATAAACCAGACAATTATCTTACAAGGTGGCAAAGAACCACAAAATTCGTCCAATATATTTGGAAGCGATGATCAATTGATTACCTCAATCATTTAAACTTGCGAAACAAATGGATGTTTCTCAAAGATAATATTAAACCCAATGCCATGGGTATACTTAAGGACAAAGATTTGCCTCCTTACAAATGGAAACTTGGCCGCATCGAAAAGATAGTTAAAGGTGCGGACAACGCTGTTAGAGTAGTGTACATCAAAACAGCTAATAGAGTGGTAAAACGAGGCATCACTCAAATTTGTTTATTACCTGTAAATGATGATCAGTCTTTTTATGATTATTGTAAATAAGTTATATGTTTAATGTGTTTTTCAATACTGCATTATATTTCTTAATTTTTTTATTATTGTAATGTGCTTGTGCTAACTTGTTATTTGCATACTTTTTCTAATATTTTTATGTATCACTGTGTGTATTTTGAAATTTTCACAATTTCAACGCGGGAGTATGTTACGTAATAATGTGTGACGTAACGCCTCCACCCAATTCGCCCTCTAGCGGCATGAATAACTCAGTTCAAACTCTGTATCCGTCCTAGAAGGAGCTCCGGGAACAAGCGGAGTTTCCTTTGGCAAACAATGCCACGCTATTAAACTTTTTATTTAATTTACAGTCCATTTTGCTTTATTGCTCAACATAGTACACCTCCGTACAAGAATGAAGCATGCAAGGCTCAGTGCAATTTTTTAATCCCAAGCTTTACTTGCGCTACCGAATTGAAACAAAAATGGATGATTAAGGACAAAGGTTTTACAATAAAAGAAGTGCATATTTGTAGTGACAGAAGTCAGTATTTTTTCTAGCCTTTATTTAAAATTTTAGAGTATTTGAATTCCCTGGAGAAAAAAATTCTACAGGCAAAAAATATTTTTTTAACATTTGAAACAAGGAAGTATTCATGTGTTTGTGACGAATTAATTCCTTAGACAGTGATTAACTATGATTAATTCGCTTGATTAGAGAAAAAAACTGGGACATAAACCGTTCGTAAAAAAAGTCATGAAATTTTAATGATGACTCTAATTACCATTAAAATTTGTGGTTATCTTATTATTTAAAAAATGATCTTGTTCAAATTTATGCTTATCTTTTCTTCCCCTTCCCTGCATATATTAGCTTATTAAACTAACACATACAGGAAAAGGGGTTTACCGTTGGGAAAAGGGCGATTTCAAAAGCTAAAAGTTCCCATATACTCTTATCATCCATTAAAGTATCAGCATCCAGTAAAATACAACTCGTGATTGTTTTCTGGATCAATGAAATACGAGAACGCTATACAATAACGGAACAGTGATACAGTGAAGGGAAGCAGAATGTCATGGAGTCAGTTCGGGTTTGGGAGAATGCACTACAGTCATCTGAGGCCGTTCACACACAGCTACTCAAAAGAAACTGATCACTGACTCCAATCACAAACCACGAGTCATAACTTATGTAATTGAATGGATCCACGCAGGCGGCGCTACTGGTTACTAGCCCGTCAGTAACGCGTTAATAATCAGTCGCAGGCAACTCAACGTGTCGAGTCACTAGGAACTTCAGTTACCAGTTTCTCTTTCGTTGTGCGTATTATTGAACAATCTGTATTTTAACAATTTTTTTAAAATAAATTAATTTCATATAACAATTTAATTAAAAAATGAACGATCAACAAATTAATATCAAATAAGGTGAACTAATTATCGGTGGGGGGAAATGGTGGGAAATTTCTTTCAATGTACGGATGAACCCAAAATTTTCTTCGTATTCTATTTGTTCTGTAACGATAATAGTAATAAAGCGACACTGATTCATCACTGGAATCATCACTGCAATCATTATCCATGGTAGCCCGGAATAATGATGTCCTTTCTTCCATGACAGGTAGCAAGCTATTGATTTCGATCACTTTTGAGTATGTCCGTGTGCGGAACCGCATCACTAACGAGTTAGTAACCGGTGAGTGATTTCAATCACTAACCAGTTCAGTTTCCTTTGAGTAGCTCCGTGCGCAGATGACCGAATGGTAGAAAAACAATAGGATCGGGAACCATAATTAGATTTTTGTGGTACAGCTTTGTGGAGGTTGTTTTGGCTTTGCAGGCCATTCCTGTAAAAATTCAGACCAGCACTCCTTTTCAATTAACTAACTGAAGCCGTTCAGGCTTAAGTTACCTAATTTTTTTTCGAGGGAGGCCGATGTAAGGTCTGCCTAATGATCGATTAACAATAATCGATCATTGTATTTGCATAAATCCAAATAAGCTACAAAAATATGCTAAATTCAGCATAATCCATTACTATAAATACAGCGTAGCCAAATTGCGGAAGAGACTGGTTTGTCTGGAGCTGTTTATGCGAGTTGCCTTCAGTGGTTCATAGCTAGATCGCTTCTCAGCCTAAGCGAGTTTTTGCCACTTTGGCATAAAGAGATTGTTGTGATAGTAATAGGGGATTACCGTGCAGCATCACTGGTCTGACTTTATACACTCATGGACAAAGAAAATAGCGCACCAAGAAATAATTGCGGGTTCGTAACGAAACTTACAATGAAGGTACATGTCGGGGAGATATGCAAATGATTAGAAATGCAGCGTGATTGCGCATTACGTATAGCCGGTAGAGGGCGTTGAACATCGTACTCTGTGGAGTATAAAACAGGTAACCAAAGCTTGTTTGATTGTGCTGAATCATTTACAAAGGAAGAGCTGAGATAGACATGCCATTACGCCGTGTTCGAAGACAATATAAGCAGTTGTCGCAGTTTGAGAGGGGGAGAATCGTCGAGATGATGGAAGTTGGGTGGTCAGCTAGGCGAGTACCTCGTCAATTAGGCCGCTCTGATTGTGTTGTGAGGAGGTGTTGGGACCAGTGGACCCGACAGATGTCATGTACACGAAGACCAGGCTCAGGACGCCCTCGACAGACCAGTCGTCGAGTAGACCGCCACATCGTAAGAAATGCACGCGTACAGCCAACTGCTTCATCGCCCGCCATCCAGGCACAGGTAGCACCTTCACTAGGGGCCTCTGTGTCTTCTCGAACCATACGAAGGCGCCTGGCTGAAGGACAGTTGGTATCGCGACGCCCATTACGTGTGCTGCCCTTGACGCACACCCATCGACGCCTCCGTTTGGAGTTTTGCCGCGCACGAGGAAACTGGACTGCAGCGGAATGAAACCAGGTCGTCTTTAGCGACGAATCCAGATTCAATCTCGGCAGTGATGACAATCGTGTTCGTGTGTGGAGAGCCCGTGGTGAACGCTTCAATCCTGCCTTTGCTGTACAGCGACACATTGCTCCCACAGCTGGTGTGATGGTATGGGGTGCCATTGCCTACAATACACGGTCACCCCTAGTATTGTTCCGTGGCACCATGACAGCCCAGCGGTATGTTCATGAAATCCTGCAACCACATGTGTTGCCACTCACGCAATGACTCCCAGGAGCCATTTTTCAACAAGACAATGCTCGGCCTCATACGGCAAGGGTGTCACAAGACTGTCTCCGCACTGTTACTACCCTTCCTTGGCCTGCCCGATCCCCAGATTTGTCTCCAATCGAGCATATCTGGGATCATTTGGGACGACGAGTTGGGCATCCCACGAATTTGAACGAACTAGAGGCAAGGTTACTGCAAATATGGAACGCAATGTCTCAAGACATCATACAGAACTTGTATGACTCAATGTCCGATCGTATCGCATCGTGCATTCGCGCTAGAGGGGGTCCAATGGAGTAATAACTCCTCCGTTCTTTTGCCTTTTTCTCTGAAATAAATTATCCTTTTTCTTTGATTTTCTTATCATTTACTTATATCAAAGTAGTCATTACGTATGTAAAATTTCGTTTCATTTTGACGACTCCTTCTTGGTGCGCTAATTGTTTTGTCCATGAGTGTATATATATTGTGAGTACTTGAACTTCATTTCCTTGTATAGTGTTTATAACATTTGGTACCAGTCTTTCTTCAGTATCGTTTTTACACCGCACGTTATATGTGTCGAGGGAATAATAAACTTTCTTATTTATCTAGTGAAAAAAGTGTTATTTCTTACTTTATTGGAAGGTGACTTCGATATACATATATCCTAGAAAGGGTAGAAGTCATATATCTCTATAGCTTGTAAAATTTTCTGATCTCCATTTCCCTGTAATACGTGATATCAATAACGTATTCGTCGAGTGATCTAATATTCACATCTTCATGAAGTTGACAGAAAGTTGGATATTAATAATATTTCTCAATTAAATTTTGCAGGAGAGCCCCATATCGTTAATCCATGAATTCGAATAAGTCTTCTAAATAATAATTTGTGTGTTTACGGAAAGCGTCCTCTTTTTAGAAATATCAAATGCAATTGGTTACGGTAATTTTGCGGAAAGTTACTTAAATTTAACGTTGCTATGTCAATATGGTATCTAGGTAAATTCTGAAATATTTATACTCAATTCTTAGCTTTAAAAAAACTATAACTGTGAATTGGAGGTTGGATATGGAACAGGAAATAAAAAAACCCCGATTTCCACTGGATGGTGAAACGTAACGCCATCACCTACGCTAAACCCTCAAATGATGAAAATTTCTAACAGTGGTCGCACAGGCAGATGAAGCGTACATGGAAAAGATAAACTAAAAATATGGAAGAGTGAAAAGTACAAACATGTATAAATAAGCAGGAAGTTCATATTAAGAAAGCTAAGAAGGGTTATTACATAAATATATTTTACCACGGCTAGTAATAGAATAGTTTGACAATGGAATATACTTTAACTGACTGAATTGAGAATATTATTTCGTTGACCAAGAAAAAAGCTGGAATTACCCACTTCTTAAAAAATGAGAGAAAGTTTCTAAAATAGGAGTTTGGGTGAACAACACCTTAAGTGAAAGATTCTCGGATCCTGAAACTTGTTTCATTATCCAGTCAGAATGCCAGAATTCGACCAAAGAGAATTGGAGTAGTGTATGAGAGAAGAACGTAAGTTTGAAACTTAATTGTGAGAAGTGGCAAGCCATGTATCAAGTTTTAGATTATTAATAATATTTTTTTGGAATTATATATATATACACTGCTGGCCACTGTAAATGCAACATCCTGAAGGAAACATGCAAATAACATGAAATTTACAACATGCATTAGAGGAGGTGAGATATGCAAATGATTAGAATTTCAGCGCAGACGCACATCACGCGCGCCTGTGGCGCCACTTCAAAGCGCTATTTAAGGCTTGGAGATTTCGACGATTTCAAGTTCGGCAATTGTGTTTTTCTTGTGGTTTTTTCAATAAAAAACGATCAATTATGCCTCGTCGAAAACAGCGATCATCTTTTGATCAAGTATCCGAGTTCGACAGAGGAAGGATAGTGGCCTACCGAGATTGTGGATTATCTTTCAGGGAAATCGGTAGTCGTGTTGGACGAAACCAAACAACTGTAATGCGGATATGTGATCGTTGGATGCAGGAGGGTACGACGGACCGGAGTGTTCGATCGCATCCTCCTCAGCGCACCACTTCACGTGATGACAGGCAAATTGTGCGCATGGCAGTGACGGATCGCTCAGTCACATCACGAACCATAGCACAGCACATGCAGTCATTAACGCATCATCCAGTGTCTGCGCGTACCATTCGACACCGTTTACAGCAGAGTGGTCTGTCCGCAAGACGTCCATTGCTTTGTCTACCCTTGACGTAGAACCACAGACGTCTCCGCCGCCAA
>OU015496.1:153551282-153558782 GCA_907164885.2 Dolomedes plantarius | reverse complement strand
TCTCGTTCATATTTTTCATTCGTTGGAAAATTCTCTTACGTTCTACCGCACCACGTGTAGTATTCTTCACGCTTACCGGAAGCCACCTTTTTCCATCCTTTGTCGGCAGTCCCTTTTTCTGCGGTTCAGTATTCACAGCCTTTTGTCGGCCGCGTCAGCTAGGTTCTCCCATTCTCACCTCGTCTCTCTTCCTGCGCTAACGGTCTTTTGCTTAACTATTCTAAATGATGTGTCTATTTCACTTATCAATTGTCATTTTAAAAGGCTCATTCAAACCTCGCCACCTGTGTGGGCTCCTTTGAGTTTATTAATGATCTTGTCGATCCAACTTAACTTAGTCACATCTGTCCTAATTAAGAATGTCAGGGGTGAGTCTAACACACTCTTTTGGAGTTTTTTTGCAGAAAGTACTTGAATACAGCACGTGAAATAAATAATAGAAAGACTGTAACGACATTTTCCTTTATAACTGTCGTCTGTACGCTTCGGATTTTATTTGAAAAACACTAGAGCAAAAGATTTATTTTGCAAATCATTTTCCTCGTGTCATTAATGAAAACTACCGAAGAAAATTTCGAAAATTCTTTCAATTCTAACGAAAGTAGTATTTTGAAGGAGCATCTGTCCCAAAAATTTCCATTCAATTTTACATGAAATTAATTGCGAGTTCGTATGCGAGTATACAAAAATCCAATTTCGTCAAGTGGTGTACGTAGTTGTATAGCCATTATACTGAAGAACACTTTTATGTGGAACAAAAATTTTGTGTTGGATGCATGTTTTTCGACTCTTTAAAAGTTTAATTACTTTCAGGAGGAGGTAATATTTCAGAAAATAAATTTTTAAGTTCTATTTAATACAAAACTTGTTCAAAATTTCCCGAGCACAGCAATTTGTTTATTTCCTCGATAGTTAAAAATTCAGGAATAGAACTTACTGTAAATCTACTTTCCAACAAAATTTTTCTGCGATTACGTGGACATTTATTAACTGCGACGGAGCGCGGAAAATCCCAATAATTTTCGTAGATAATAAAGCGGTATTTGTTAAATGTATCGAATATTATCTCAATTTCAGTTTTAGATAACATGGAGAAAAATATATATTGATTTTTGGATTTAATTTATGATGCCATTTGACGTTTAAAATATTTTCTCACCGTATATGACAGGTAAAAAAGTATTTTCCAATATCCTTGTCAAAGTGAAAAGCCAGTTTATCAATGTCTGGGGTTATGCTAAATTACGTTTACTTCAGAGGTATTTAAAAACTATTAAAATTTATATTTTTAGAATCCTTTTTTTGTTGTTTTGTGAGCATGCGATGAATAACAAGCTGTCATTCGTATCGCGTATTTACTAATCTGTGTACGGTACGTTACTCAGATAATGGCGAGGAAGCCTCATATTGAATGTTATTTCTGACAAGCACATATGAAAAGTTTAAATAATTTGAATTTTACGCTATATTTTTAAGTTCAGTCTAACTAAATTCCAAAGGAATTTTAAGAGGATTGTTATTGTTAAAATATATGAACAACATATTGAAAAAACACATACCGTAAAATCTCGACTATAATACGCACCCGAGTATAATACACATGCTTGATTTTGCGCGAAATTTTCGGAAAAAATTAAAATTTGACTATAATACACATCCATAACTTTTCAATATTTTATTTAAAAATTGCACAAATATTTATTAACCTTTTCCTTACGGGGTGGGATAGCATATATCCCAAGAATACGGGTCTAACAATGAATAAATATATATATATATATATATATATACAGTGGAATCTCGATCGACCGTTTTCCAAATCATCGTTTTCCCGTATGTGTCGTTTATTTCACCCAGTCAGGACGATCATATTGCTTTGTTATGTTCCGGATCTATCGTTTTCCCGCATTTATCGTTCAGTTCAGTCGGTCCCTTGAAAAACGATAGATCGAGATTCCACTGTATATATGTGGTAACCAATTTACCACGGGGCAAATGCTGAAAAAGACGCAAACAATGAAATAAAATCCTAGACACTAGGTTTAAAACACATCAACAATTATATTAAAAAAATAAGCATTACATAGCCCGCTCGCCCAGAAGCGGGTGATAAAAAAGAGATCCCGAGAGTTCTTACTACGTTCATCGACCTTTCTCTCCCTCGATCTCCTGCAGCCAGAGGGTGAGGGGGGGGGGGGGGGGTCGATCTGGCCCGATGCGTATGGCTCGAGCGTAGGGCATCAGGGTCCGAGTCTACATCTCGGCCCTTCCTGACAGGACACTGACCCAGTGTCTGCCACCATATTGGAATATAACCTGGAAAAAACTAAAAATAACAAAGATTAGAAAACTTTGTACAACATTTTTTCGAAGGATCCTCATCAACTGAGGGAACTATTCTTTCCACGGCTTCATAAAATCAGCTGCTGTAGTCGTGGCATTAGGTTCTTCATGCTGACCCACTTTCTGCACCTCATACCGGTCATTTGGCTTGGCAGTTGTAATTTGGTATGGGCCATAAAACTTGGGTCGTAGTTTGAGTCCACTTCCGTACTGTGTACACTGAATCGCTACGAGCTCCCCTTTATTATAGATGCGTGCCTCTTTCCTGGTTTTATTGAAGATTTTGCGGTTTTCGTCCTGTATTTTGAGAATGTTTTTCTTAGCTTCTTCTCGCAGTTTTTCACGCTCTTCCACCACTGTATTGATTCATTCTTCTTCTAGGATCTTAAGTATTTCTGCATTTTCTTTGCCCCTCGTTTTTACTCCAGTGAGTAATTCAAATGGTGTTCTATTAGTGCTTCTTAAAATTGTCGCGTTCATAACACGTTGTACAGCATCAACATGCTTATACGACTTCTCTGGGTCGTCGACTGAAAGTTTTGCTAAGATTGTTATCAGTGTGCCGTGCATGCGCTCAATTTGTCCGTTTCCGCGAGGTATCCCGGTGGTGATGCTTACGTTCTGAATATTTTCACTAGTGCAGAATTCTTCGAATTCCTTTGAAGAAAATGCAGCTCCTCTATCCGTAATTATTCTTAGAGGATTTTCAAAGACAGTCTGTTGTTGTTTCAGCTTTTGCTAAGCATCTCGAGTGGTTGTTGAATTTACGGGATAAAACCATACAAACTTCGAAAAAGCGTCTACCACGGTGAAGATGTGTTTGTAGTTTTTTTAAGGTAAAGGTCCTATAAATCGATATGATAAGTGCTTAACTTAGTCTTCCTTCGGGATAGGATGGAGAAATCCTTCACCTTTTCCTCTTTTATCAAGATTTCCCTATTTATCAAGATGCATTCAACACAATTAGCTACAACCTTTCAACGCTCTGTCGTATGTTGGGAAAATAATAGTCTTGTTGACTAAAGTCTCGGTTTTAGTCACCCCAAAATGATTTGTATCGTGTATTTTCTTGATTACTTCCGTTTGCATAGCTGTTGGCACAACTAGCACATCGCGATCATTCTCTATCTTGTACAGTACTTGGTTTTTAAGAATGTACTGGTCAACTTTGCCCGCAGACATCAGTTTTTTCATCGTGTTGATATATTTATCTGTAGTTTGAGCATGTGCTATTTTGGATGTTATGTCATCAACTCTGACCATCATTATATGGTAACAACTCAGTGCGTCAACGTGTCACATTTGAGTCCCTGTTCGATGCACAATTTCGTAATTAAAGTCCTCTAAAAACAATGCCCATCGAGCTATTTTTGGTGTCAACTCTTTCTTCGTCATGGTTTGAGTAAAAGCAGATCAGTCCGTCACGATTTTAAATTTTATTCCTAATAAATAATTTCTGAATTTTTTCAGGGCTTCGAATAGCAAGAACCTCTAACTGGTAACTGCTATATTTCTCTTCTTGTGGAGTGGTCTTCATACTCGCGTAGTATACTGGGAGAAATTTATTATCATTACGTTGTAATTCATGTGCAGATTACGATAAAGTCCGTAATGTAAACAGTCCTTTCAGGTACAATAGTCCGTTATGTAAACAGCTCTTTCAGGAACAATGGTCCGTTAAGTAAACAGTCCTTTCAGGAACAATCGCGGCAGGGCCCCCAAGATTATGTGGTAACCAATTTACCACGGGGCAAATGCAGAAAAAGAAGCAAACAATGAAATAAAATCCTAGACACTAGGTTTAAAACACATCAACAATTATATTAAAAAAATAAGCATTACATAGCCCGCTCGCCCAGAAGCGGGTGATAAGAGTGAGATCCCGAGACAACCTGCCACACCGATGGCGATATTCGTTCTCCTCCGTTCATCGACCTTTCTCTCCCTCGATCTCCTACAGCCAGGGGGTGAGGGGGGGGGTCGATCTGGCCCGATGCGTATGTCTCGAGCGTAGGGTATCAGGGTCCGAGTCTACATATATTTATATATATATATAATATATATATATATATATATATATAATATATATATGTATATATATATATATATATGGTATATATATATACTATAATATATATATATATATATAAATTATATTACTTTATATATATTATATATATATATATATATATATGTATATATAATATATGTATATATAATATATATATGTATATATATATATATGTATATATATATATATCGTATATATATAGATATATATGTATACTATATATTATATATATATATAATTTATATATATATACTATATATATATATATATATAAATATATATATATATATATATATATCTATATATATATATCATATATATATATATATATATATTATATATATAATCCTCTTAATGGTTGTTCTTAAAAAGGGGTATGGAATTTCCGGTTCTAAAGAGGGAATCGGAGAAAAATGGTCCCCGTAAGCTAAATTTTAACATAAATACAATTTGTAATAAAAAGAAACGAAAACGTCCATTTCGGTTGAAAAAAAAAACTTGAATTGTTAATTTTAAAACAAACAATTACTGTCAAATTATCAATTTAATAATTTTCAGAGGAATACAGCTCATCTATTGTTGTTGCGTCCATGTGATAATTATTGTTGCCTCGTAATATATATCGCCTCATCATCCTCATTTGAAGATATGAATTGTGAGTTCCGTTTGTTTAAAAGGAATACCTGCTTGGTAAAGGGGTGGATGAATCACGGAGTGCAGATGGGCATGCACCCGTGTTGCGACAATATCTTACTTTTGCTGTACGTTCGTTTATCCAATGTTTAAAACTACGTTTTTGTTGTACGCGAGTACAATACGCACCCTCATTTTTCCGGACTAAAATGTCAAAGAAAAGTGCGTATTATACTCGAGATTGTACGGAAATTAAGATTCAAATTCAGAATATGGATTTATGAATTAAAAAGAATTATAAAATACTAACACCCAATGAATACTTTCCTTCAGTTTCAATTACGATCTGCCAAAAGAAGTGAAATGTCGGGTTAAAGTATGTAAATAAGAACGACCTTCCATATTCCAACATCTTGCGTATTTGGGGATTCTGACTCAAAAGTAAGAAATAAAAGCGAAATGTTTTATTCCAGGCCTTACTTATCTTTCTTTCGATCTTAGTTATGCTTCTCCAAATGAGTAATGAAATGAATATAATAGAGCAACCTGTAGTTTTGTTTCCTTCTTATAAAATAAATTTTCGTTTTGTCATATTTTATTAGTTTTTTACTGTCGTTATTAAAAGACCAATTTTCAAAAGTTTTGTCGTTGAATTTCGGAATTCCAGCTACGAAATCATTTTTACAAAGTTATGTAGTTGGTTCTATTTTTCAACCGTGGCAGTTGTTTCAATTAAATAAAATTTTATAAATTTGTCCTTTGTTGTCAATTTTCAGGACTCCGTCTGTCTAAACAGTGGTCATCATTAATGTATAGGTGTGGGAAGTTTATAATTAACATCAGTGCTGACAGTTATGAGACGCAATTTGTTTGTCTTGAGACTCCGAGTTCACCAAATACGTTGTTGTTGTTGCTATGCCACTTCACCGACAGCAACATCAGATAAAGTTCCGAAAGGCTATGGATGATGAAGGTGCGGCTCCTGTTTCGACTAGCACAAGGGTCGGAGTCCGAATTGGCTAAGGACCAGTCCCGTAATTTTCAACTGAGTCAAGTGACGAGACCAGAACACTGACCCCGCACCTCCAATGGTAATTTGAGAACTTGGAGGACATTGGAGCTACAATAGATTTTTTCTTGCACCAGCCGCCATAGTGAACACAGCAGTGAATTTGTCAGCGACGGGCACCGAAACCGACTTCAGATCACTATCCCACTGTCCTTGCCAAGTGGGCCACTTCGCCTACACCAAATATGTGTCTATGCGATGTTAACTACAGGAGGATTTCCTGAAATATCTGTGATTCACCCTTTGACAGGAGAATATATCGCTGAAGCTCCGAATTTGGCAACTTCAAGAAAAGGGATTAATAGCCATTACCAAATTCGAAGTCTTATATTAAGCAAAAAATTTCAGCGTAGAAAATTAAGCCATTCTCTACAAAACTGTCCACCTCTTCGACCCTCTTATACTGAGGGTCTGTAATAAATTTTTCGTCTCATTCACGAAATACCTTATGGCTAGGCGTCTTACTGGACCGTTAGCCATTGCGTAGCAAATTCTGACAGCAATGTTGCAATATACCCTGTATTGGACCTTATTGGATAATACCCTTATTGGACCTCTGGGAATGATAGGATTAGCAGTCCATGGAGAAACCACTTATGGGATATTCCCGAAAGTTGTTCGTGTGTAAGCTATAATTTCATCTCATAAAATGGTTGAAAGCGTGTAAGAAGGTCAAAAAAGATTAGAAAGTTCTACTTTCATGAGTTTGTAAAAAACACTGATCTAAAAAAACTCCTTATTGACTACCACATACAGAATTTCGTTTACCCGCTAATAATTTATCTGAGAGAGTTTTTGCATTATCTACCATACTTGAGTATCTCAAAAAAACAAAAATTAGAAATTAAAATATTAGTACTTCACTTTTTCATAATTGACATATAAAAGACATAATTAAAAAATTATTTTGAACAGAAAAGAAAAGTCTTTAGCATCTATTTCTTTAACACCCCAAGTTTCTACGAAAATTTATATAAATTATTTTTCTGTATTCAATAATTCCTGAATTTTAAAAAATATCACCCGATTAATGTGCACTTCAAGTTAAAAAAAGCTAACAGTTTTCCCACCGAGGTTTAGTTACTAAGTTTTTTAGTCTGAAGAACGACAACTTACTTTCCTCCTCTGTTTTATATCATCACTTAGTTGTCCGGGTAACATGTCTTCTTTTTATATGAGCCTGTTAATAAGTGTTTCGGAATCCGAATCTGTATGCTTTTCGGGAACTAAGACTATTTCATTGTAAAAGATAAGGTTTATGATAGTGGCATAAACTTTACTGCATTTCGTAATGAAAGAAATGAGAATTTGTTTTCTCTGTTTTCTAGAGATTTTTTGTTTGTTTCGAAAAGTTTGATAAAAGAAACGAAAATGGGGGTAGGCA
>OU015496.1:153485706-153551182 GCA_907164885.2 Dolomedes plantarius | reverse complement strand
GGCCTTCAAGAATTTAGTGGCTTGCATAGTAGCAAAGTCATTAACGCTTTATTGCAACAGATAGTTCCCTTCCATAATCTAATTCCACCACCACTCTGTTGGATCATCGCGACCCGATGTATAAGTGTCTCGTAGAGTTAATCATGAAAGGAGACGTGGCTCTTATATACATCATTGCTTACAATGAAAAATTTACATAGCTCTCTATAATAAAGTCGTTCTGTTCCGTAGAACCATCATACATAGATTAGAGGAAGCGGGCTTATCACAGTCGAATCGAGACCTCTGTCTCTTGATTCTCCTCGCTGTCCCAGTACGTCAATACATCATCAAAGTCCAGCCTTAATGCTCCTCGTATCGTGCTGTCTCGTTCATATTTTTCATTCGTTGGAAAATTCTCTTACGTTCTACCGCACCACGTGTAGTATTCTTCACGCTTACCGGAAGCCACCTTTTCCATCCTTTGTCGGCAGTCCCTTTTTCTGCGGTTCAGTATTCACAGCCTTTTGTCGGCCGCGTCAGCTAGGTTCTCCCATTCTCACCTCGTCTCTCTTCCTGCGCTAAACGGTCTTTTGCTTAACTATTCTAAATGATGTGTCTATTTCACTTATCAATTGTCATTTTAAAAGGCTCATTCAAACCTCGCCACCTGTGTGGGCTCCTTTGAGTTTATTAATGATCTTGCGATCCAACTTAACTTAGTCACATCTGTCCTAATAAGAATGTCAGGGGTGAGTCTAACACACTCTTTGGAGTTTTTTTGCAGAAAGTACTTGAATACAGCACGTGAAATAAATAATAGAAAGACTGTAACGACATTTTCCTTTATAACTGTCGTCTGTACGCTTCGGATTTTATTTGAAAAACACTAGAGCAAAAGATTTATTTTGCAAATCATTTCCTCGTGTCATTAATGAAACTACCGAAGAAAATTTCGAAAATTCTTTCAATTCTAACGAAAGTAGTATTTTGAAGGAGCATCTGTCCCAAAAATTTCCATTCAATTTTACATGAAATTAATTGCGAGTTCGTATGCGAGTATACAAAAAGCCAATTTCGTCAAGTGGTGTACGTAGTTGTATAGCCATTATACTGAAGAACACTTTATGTGGAACAAAAATTTTGTGTTGGATGCATGTTTTTCGACTCTTTAAAAGTTTAATTACTTTCAGGAGGAGGTAATATTTCAGAAAATAAATTTTTAAGTTCTATTTAATACAAAACTTGTTCAAAATTTCCCGAGCACAGCAATTTGTTTATTTCCTCGATAGTTAAAAATTCAGGAATAGAACTTACTGTAAATCTACTTTCCAACAAAATTTTTCTGCGATTACGTGGACATTTATTAACTGCGACGGAGCGCGGAAAATCCCAATAATTTTCGTAGATAATAAAGCGGTATTTGTTTAAATGTATCGAATATTATCTCAATTTCAGTTTAGATAACATGGAGAAAAATATATATTGATTTTTGGATTTAATTATGATGCCATTTGACGTTTAAAATATTTTCTCACCGTATATGACAGGTAAAAAAGTATTTTCCAATATCCTTGTCAAAGTGAAAAGCCAGTTTATCAATGTCTGGGGTTATGCTAAATTACGTTTACTTCAGAGGTATTTAAAAACTATTAAAATTTATATTTTTAGAATCCTTTTTTTGTTGTTTTGTGAGCATGCGATGAATAACAAGCTGTCATTCGTATCGCGTATTTACTAATCTGTGTACGGTACGTTACTCAGATAATGGCGAGGAAGCCTCATATTGAATGTTATTTCTGACAAGCACATATGAAAAGTTTAAATAATTTGAATTTTACGCTATATTTTTAAGTTCAGTCTAACTAAATTCCAAAGGAATTTTAAGAGGATTGTTATTGTTAAAATATATGAACAACATATTGAAAAAACACATACCGTAAAATCTCGACTATAATACGCACCCGAGTATAATACACATGCTTGATTTTGCGCGAAATTTTCGGAAAAAATTAAAATTTGACTATAATACACATCCATAACTTTTCAATATTTTATTTAAAAATTGCACAAATATTTATTAACCTTTTCCTTACGGGGTGGGATAGCATATATCCCAAGAATACGGGTCTAACAATGAATAAATATATATATATATATATATATACAGTGGAATCTCGATCGACCGTTTTCCAAATCATCGTTTTCCCGTATGTGTCGTTTATTTCACCCAGTCAGGACGATCATATTGCTTTGTTATGTTCCGGATCTATCGTTTTCCCGCATTTATCGTTCAGTTCAGTCGGTCCCTTGAAAAACGATAGATCGAGATTCCACTGTATATATGTGGTAACCAATTTACCACGGGGCAAATGCTGAAAAAGACGCAAACAATGAAATAAAATCCTAGACACTAGGTTTAAAACACATCAACAATTATATTAAAAAAATAAGCATTACATAGCCCGCTCGCCCAGAAGCGGGTGATAAAAAAGAGATCCCGAGAGTTCTTACTACGTTCATCGACCTTTCTCTCCCTCGATCTCCTGCAGCCAGAGGGTGAGGGGGGGGGGGGGGGTCGATCTGGCCCGATGCGTATGGCTCGAGCGTAGGGCATCAGGGTCCGAGTCTACATCTCGGCCCTTCCTGACAGGACACTGACCCAGTGTCTGCCACCATATTGGGAATATAACCTGGAAAAAACTAAAAATAACAAGATTAGAAAACTTTGTACAACATTTTTTCGAAGGATCCTCATCAACTGAGGGAACTATTCTTTCCACGGCTTCATAAAATCAGCTGCTGTAGTCGTGGCATTAGGTTCTTCATGCTGACCCACTTTCTGCACCTCATACCGGTCATTTGGCTTGGCAGTTGTAATTTGGTATGGGCCATAAAACTTGGGTCGTAGTTTGAGTCCACTTCCGTACTGTGTACACTGAATCGCTACGAGCTCCCCTTTATTATAGATGCGTGCCTCTTTCCTGGTTTTATTGAAGATTTTGCGGTTTTCGTCCTGTATTTTGAGAATGTTTTTCTTAGCTTCTTCTCGCAGTTTTTCACGCTCTTCCACCACTGTATTGATTCATTCTTCTTCTAGGATCTTAAGTATTTCTGCATTTTCTTTGCCCCTCGTTTTTACTCCAGTGAGTAATTCAAATGGTGTTCTATTAGTGCTTCTTAAAATTGTCGCGTTCATAACACGTTGTACAGCATCAACATGCTTATACGACTTTCTCTGGGTCGTCGACTGAAAGTTTTGCTAAGATTGTTATCAGTGTGCCGTGCATGCGCTCAATTTGTCCGTTTCCGCGAGGTATCCCGGTGGTGATGCTTACGTTCTGAATATTTTCACTAGTGCAGAATTCTTCGAATTCCTTTGAAGAAAATGCAGCTCCTCTATCCGTAATTATTCTTAGAGGATTTTCAAAGACAGTCTGTTGTTGTTTCAGCTTTTGCTAAGCATCTCGAGTGGTTGTTGAATTTACGGGATAAAACCATACAAACTTCGAAAAAGCGTCTACCACGGTGAAGATGTGTTTGTAGTTTTTTTAAGGTAAAGGTCCTATAAAATCGATATGATAAGTGCTTAACTTAGTCTTCCTTCGGGATAGGATGGAGAAATCCTTCACCTTTTCCTCTTTTATCAAGATTTCCCTATTTATCAAGATGCATTCAACACAATTAGCTACAACCTTTCAACGCTCTGTCGTATGTTTGGGAAATAATAGTCTTGTTTGACTAAAGTCTCGGTTTTAGTCACCCCAAAATGATTTGTATCGTGTATTTTCTTGATTACTTCCGTTTGCATAGCTGTTGGCACAACTAGCACATCGCGATCATTCTCTATCTTGTACAGTACTTGGTTTTTAAGAATGTACTGGTCAACTTTGCCCGCAGACATCAGTTTTTTCATCGTGTTGATATATTTATCTGTAGTTTGAGCATGTGCTATTTTGGATGTTATGTCATCAACTCTGACCATCATTTATATGGTAACAACTCAGTGCGTCAACGTGTCACATTTGAGTCCCTGTTCGATGCACAATTTCGTAATTAAAGTCCTCTAAAAACAATGCCCATCGAGCTATTTTTGGTGTCAACTCTTTCTTCGTCATGGTTTGAGTAAAAGCAGATCAGTCCGTCACGATTTTAAATTTTATTCCTAATAAATAATTTCTGAATTTTTTCAGGGCTTCGAATAGCAAGAACCTCTAACTGGTAACTGCTATATTTCTCTTCTTGTGGAGTGGTCTTCATACTCGCGTAGTATACTGGGAGAAATTTATTATCATTACGTTGTAATTCATGTGCAGATTACGATAAAGTCCGTAATGTAAACAGTCCTTTCAGGTACAATAGTCCGTTATGTAAACAGCTCTTTCAGGAACAATGGTCCGTTAAGTAAACAGTCCTTTCAGGAACAATCGCGGCAGGGCCCCCAAGATTATGTGGTAACCAATTTACCACGGGGCAAATGCAGAAAAAGAAGCAAACAATGAAATAAAATCCTAGACACTAGGTTTAAAACACATCAACAATTATATTAAAAAAATAAGCATTACATAGCCCGCTCGCCCAGAAGCGGGTGATAAGAGTGAGATCCCGAGACAACCTGCCACACCGATGGCGATATTCGTTCTCCTCCGTTCATCGACCTTTCTCTCCCTCGATCTCCTACAGCCAGGGGGTGAGGGGGGGGGGTCGATCTGGCCCGATGCGTATGTCTCGAGCGTAGGGTATCAGGGTCCGAGTCTACATATTTATATATATATATATATATATATATATATATATATATATATATATATATGTATATATATATATATATATGTATATACTATATATATATATATATATATATATATAAATATATATATTTATATATATATATATATATATATATATATATATGTATATATATATATATGTATATATATATATATATATGTATATATATATATTGTATATATATATATATATATGTATATATATATATATGTATATATATATATATATAAATATATATATATATATATATATATATATATATATATATAAATATATATATATATATATATATATATATATATATATATATATATATATATATATATATATATATATAATCCTCTTAATGGTTGTTCTTAAAAAGGGGGTATGGAATTTCCGGTTCTAAAGAGGGAATCGGAGAAATGGTCCCCGTAAGCTAAATTTTAACATAAATAAAATTTGTAATAAAAAGAAACGAAAACGTCAATTTCGGTTGAAAAAAAAAAACTTGAATTGTTAATTTAAAACAAACATTACTGTCAAATTATCAATTTAATAATTTTCAGAGGAATACAGCTCATCTATTGTTGTTGCGTCCATGTGATAATTATTGTTGCCTTCGTAATATATATCGCCATCATCATCCTCATTTGAAGATATGAATTGTGAGTTCCGTTTGTTTAAAAGGAATACCTGCTTGGTAAAGGGGTGGATGAATCACGGAGTGCAGATGGGCATGCACCCGTGTTGCGACAATATCTTACTTTTGCTGTACGTTCGTTTATCCAATGTTTAAAACTACGTTTTTGTTGTACGCGAGTACAATACGCACCCTCATTTTTCCGGACTAAAATGTCAAAGAAAAGTGCGTATTATACTCGAGATTGTACGGAAATTAAGATTCAAATTCAGAATATGGATTTATGAAATTAAAAAGAATTATAAAATACTAACACCCAATGAATACTTTCCTTCAGTTTCAATTAGATCTTCCAAAAGAAGTGAAATGTCGGGTTAAAGTATGTAAATAAGAACGACCTTCCATATTCCAACATCTTGCGTATTTTGGGGATTCTGACTCAAAAGTAAGAAATAAAAGCGAAATGTTTTATTCCAGGCACTTACTTATCTTTCTTTCGATCTTAGTTATGCTTCTCCAAAATGAGTAATGAAATGAATATAATAGAGCAACCTGTAGTTTGTTTCCTTCTTATAAAATAAATTTTCGTTTTGTCATATTTATTTAGTTTTTTACGTCAGTTATTAAAAGACCAATTTTCAAAAGTTTTGTCGTTTGAATTTCGGAATTCCAGCTACGAAATCATTTTTACAAAGTTATGTAGTTTGGTTCTATTTTCAACCGTGGCAGTTGTTTCAAATTAAATAAAATTTTATAAATTTGTCCCTTTGTTGTCAATTTTCAGGACTCCGTCTGTCTAACAGTGGTCATCATTAATGTATAGGTGTGGGAAAGTTAATAATTAACATCAGTGCTGACAGTTATGAGACGCAATTTGTTTGTCTTGAGACTCCGAGTTTCACCAAATACGTTGTTGTTGTTGCTTATGCCACTTCACCGACAGCAACATCAGATAAAGTTCCGAAGGCTATGGATGATGAAGGTGCGGCTCCTGTTTCGACTAGCACAAGGGTCGGAGTCCGAATTGGCTAAGGACCAGTCCCGTAATTTTCAACTGAGTCAAGTGACGAGACCAGAACACTTGACCCCGCACCTCCAATGGTAATTTGAGAACTTGGAGGACATTGGAGCTACAATAGATTTTTCGTGCACCAGCCGCCATTAGTGAACACAGCAGTGAATTTGTCAGCGACGGGCACCGAACCGACTTCAGATCACTATCCCACTGTCCTTGCCAAGTGGGCCACTTCGCCTACACCAAATATGTGTCTATGGCGATGTTAACTACAGGAGGATTTCCTGTAAATATCTGTGATTCACCCTTTGACAGGAGAATATCGCTGAAGCTCCGAATTTGGCAACTTCAAGAAAAGGGATTATATAGCCATTTCCCAAATTCGAAGTCTTATATTAAGCAAAAAATTTCAGCGTAGAAAATTAAGCCATTCTCTACAAAACTGTCCACCTCTTCGACCCTCTTATACTGAGGGTCTGTAATAAATTTTTTCGTCCTCATTTCACGAAATACCTTATGGCTAGGCGTCTTACTGGACCGTTAGCCATTGCGTAGCAAATTCTGACAGCAATGTTGCAAATATACCCTTATTGGACCTTTATTGGATAATACCCTTATTGGACCTCTGGGAATGATAGGATTAGCAGTCCATGGAGAAACCACTTATGTGGATATTCCCGAAAGTTGTTCGTGTGTAAGCTATAATTTCATTCATAAAATGGTTGAAAGCGTGTAGAGAAGGTCAAAAAATGATTAGAAAGTTCTACTTTCATGAGTTTGTAAAAAAACACTGATCTAAAAAAACTCCTTATTGACTACCACATACAGAATTTCGTTTACCCGCTAATAATTTATCTGAAGAGTTTTTGCATTATCTACCAATACTTGAGTATCTCAAAAAAACAAAAATTAGAAATTAAAATATTAGTACCTTCACTTTTTCATAATTGACATATAAAAGACATAATTAAAAAATTATTTTGAACAGAAAAAGAAAAGTCTTTAGCATTCATTTCTTTAAAATGTTTCTACGAAAATTTTATATAAATTATTTTTCTTGTATTCCAATAATTCCTGAATTTTAAAAAATATCACCCGATTAATGTGCACTTCAAGTTAAAAAAAGCTAACAGTTTTCCCACCGAGGTTTAGTTACTAAGTTTTTTAGTCTGAAGAACGACAACTTACTTTTCCTCCTCTGTTTTTATATCATCACTTAGTTGTCCGGGTAACATGTCTTCTTTTTATATGAGCCTGTTAAATAAGTGTTTCGGAATCCGAATCTGTATGCTTTTCGGGAACTAAGACTATTTCATTGTAAAAGATAAGGTTTATGATAGTGGCATAAACTTTACTGCATTTCGTAATGAAAGAAATGAGAATTTGTTTTCTCTGTTTTCTAGAGGATTTTTTGTTTGTTTCGAAAAGTTTGATAAAAGAAACGAAATGGGGTAGGCACTCAATTGGCGAAGGGACGCGGTATACATAAAAAACACCCTGGAATTTACTTCAAAGCAAAAAGTTTAAAGCAAAAAGAAGTGCTTGTAGATTATGTTAGAAAATATTCGACTCGTAAGAAAGGATTTTCAATGCTTCATCCTTAAATTTAAAAAACAAACGATGACTTTGAGAATTAATATAAATAAGTAATTTAAAGTTAAATGTGCTTGGTCGGGGATTCAATCCTGCCATTGTAGATACGGTTTTATTAATTTTATTACACCTAGATTAACATCTGGGGATATGGCTGTACTCTTTTATAATATCATTTATTAAGTTTTGAATTTTTTCGAACGGTTTCGCTTTAATGTTGCCAATCAACTGTACATTTTCATATTATATAGAATTAAATACTATTTGATTATTTCTGGAGCATTTATTTTATTCTTTGTGACTAGAGCTTTGACTATATTAGACCAGATAGAGGGGCTCATAAGTTTCTACTCAAAAGGCTAAGAGCTGTTTTTTAAGAGATATTTCTAAGTCTTCCTTAACCTACTCTTCCAGTAACTGTATGAGTTAAGTTTGATTTTTCAGATACCATCTGTTATCCCTGTTTGATTACTAATGTATATCGTTATGAAAATTTCTTTATAACTCGTTACAATGATAGTTAGATTAATGGTTGCAGTTCTGCCTCATATATTCCTTTAACTTAGACGGGTATTAAGCACAATTTTAAACTTTTTTATAAATTTTATTTGTTTATCTAATTTTATTAGTTATTTTCTATCTTAAACAAGGGTAGCCTTGTTAATTTACACCAAGTTTTTACCTTCTTTTTTCCTTATATTTCAGTTTGCTAGGTCCAACAATTCGTACTGAATGATATAATCAGAAAAAAAATAATTCACCATTTGCAGTTGTAAACTAGAGGAATATTCATGTGTGTTTGAAATTTTCTATCGTGTTTTGTTTTGAAGTAACAATTTTTTTAAATGGAGTCTGCAGGTGCGTTAGGTAATATGATTGCAAAAGATCAACGATCATACATCAAGCTTAAAAGTTTGTACTGGGTGGGTTCCTCACAGTTTTACATCTGCACAAAAATAGAAACGGCTTGACATAGCACTGATGTTGAAACAACGATTTGACGTGGAAGGACATCATTTTGTTTCATATAGTCACTAACTTCTCCTCGATACAATCAAAAGTGAAGCAAATGATGATCTTTGCTTACGACCAGCTAGGAATAATCATGATTGATAAAGTTCCACGTGCTACAAGTGTGACAGCATGAAGTGTATTATTGTGAATGGATGCAAAAATTGCGTCGAAAGATGCACAAAAACCGACGTGAATTGATTCGCGATGGGCCGCTCATCTTGCATGATAACGCACAGCCACAAGTGGAAAAGGTTGGGACCGATTTTCTGGCGAAATAACTATTGGAAAGTGTGGTCTCACCCACTTTATAGTCCAGACATGAGTCCACCTGACCTCTACCTTGAAAGAAAGTTTGAGCAGTCAACTTTTTTCCATATTAGAAAGAACTTACTATAGTCTATAGTCGTTACCCGAGTCCTTAAAGGACTCAACAAAATTAACATGCTGCAAGGAATGAAAAATATTTCTAGTTGTTGGTACTCTATTATTGAGAATCAGGGGGACTATATACACTGCTGGCCATTGAAACTGCAACACCAGGAAGGAAAGCAAATAATAAAATTTTATTTATTGTACGTATACAGCATAGTAGGAAGAAAACATGATTAAACTTGTAGGAAATTTTGGGGTACACAGGGTCCGAAATTAGTACACACAGCTGCCGCCTCTGGCAGCTAAAACGGCTCTAACTCGATTATGCATTGAGTCGCCCTGGGCTTGGATGACAGATACGGGCAAGTCATTCCATGCTGCTTCATGTCTATGCCACTCTTCATCAATCGTAGTGGATGGAGAGCGTGGCGGTGCAGTCTCTCACCAGTTGCTTGAAAATAAGTCTGACCCGATGTTTCCAATGGGTGAGAGATCTGGAGAACGTGCTGGCCAGGGCAACAGTCTAACACACTCTGTGTAGATGTAGGTCGGGACACGACAGACAGCATGCGGTCTTGCGTTATCTTGTTGAAAGATGATGTCTCCGAGGCCTCAAATATAGGGCACAGCCACTGGCCTTAAGATCTGAGAAATGTAACGCTGGCTGTTCAGAATACCTGCGACGCGAACAAGAGGTGTTCGTTTCGTGCACCCAATGGCTGCCCATACCATCACACCAGGTGCAGGGCCCGTATGACTATATCGAATGCAAGTAGACCACGTGCGTTATCCTAAATGCCTCCAGACACGGATACGTCCATTATGATGCTGCACGCAGAACCGGGACTCGTCCGAAAAAACGACTTGGTGTCACTCCTGTATCCAGTTTTGTCTTTGGCCGCACCACTGTCGCTGTGCCTCTCTATGCTGCAGTGTAAAGGGAAGCCGCAATAATGGTCCCTGTGCAGACAGTCCGTGCTGCTCCAGACGTCGTCGCACTGTCCGTGCGAATACTTGTACTGTTGCAAACAAGCCCATTTCCTGACTCAAAGGAAATGGGCGTGATTCATTTCAAAGTCCGTGATGTGGCTGTACGATCCTGCAAGGCCACCTGACATCATATCTCAGGTGTTCGTGGCGGGGGGGGGGGGGCTTTGAAATCCTGCATGGCGTTCAGTATGACCCTACTGAACCCATCTATCCCATATTCGCATGACAGTCGTTGGATTTCGACCAATGAGAGAAGCAATATCACGAACTATAAAACGCACTCTCAATAGGTCACAATCCTGTCGCTATCGAATTCCAACACGTGCTGGTAGCCGTTTCTTCTTCTTATACGAGGCATAACACGATCTTCTCACAAATAACCAACATTCAAATATGATTCCCGAATGAAATTCACGCTGGGATCATTTGCATATCCCAGCATCTTCTTCCTTTCATGCGAAGTTGAAGTTTGTATCATCCCTCCTTCGTGGTGTTGCAATTTTAACAGCCAGTAATGTAGATGGGCTGTAAAGAGTAATTGTCAGAAATGAAATAGCTATAAAAGAACTAATTGAGTGTACATTACTTTTGAAAGGACCCTTGTATATATATATATATATATATATATATATATATAATGTGTGTGTGTTAAAATGAGAATTTATTCCTTCAATTTCTGACGAGAAATTATTCTTCCCAGCTCCAAACTCGTGCTAAAACATGGGATAAAGGACCAGCGACACTTATTTGCAGATGTGATTTATCACACTCATAGTCGAGTTAAATTTGGCAGGGCTTTTGGCGTGAGGTTTGTGTGATCTTTACTTTATAACATCTGACGATAAAATGGGACATGTATAGCGGCAGATTCTTATCGTGTAATCTCGAGGAAGTTCAGGTAAAGATATAGTTTGGAAGGGAAATACTAAAGAAATACTGGAAAGAACTGTTCTTGGAAGCCAGAGAAATTCGGGCTATTAGATTTAAGAGTAAAATTTTTTGTGTTAAACTTTTCGAAAATGAAAAGTAAATTCAATTGTTTTATTTCAAATTAGTTATTAAACTGTCAGGCAAAATAAAAAAAAAACTATTTAAAAATAGCAAAAATGTTTGACCGAATATAGTAAGCACCATCTACAAAAATCTAGATTCGAAACCTGAGATAACTATCAACTGAACCATGCCAAAGAAGATTGAAAAATAATTTTCTGGATTACATGCCTAACATTTTCACCATTTTATTGAAGCAGCCAATGACTCCGAATGCTGGCCTGCATATATTTAAATTTTCTTTTGAATAATAGTGATTTTATTTTCCTTCCTTTGAATATTTCTCATAGACCGCCAAATAATGGCTTTCATTCTGTCCAACGCTTGAACACAATTTTTAGACTTACCTCTAGGAAGGTCATATAGATATAAGTCTCCGAAACGCAAAGCTAATATTCTACCAACTGGAATATTTTGTAGATGATAGGCGCTCATTTTTCATTTTAATTCTCACTCTCTCTTTATATATATATATATATATATATATATATATATATATATATATATATATATATATATATATATATATATATATATATATATATGTGTGTGTGTGTGTGTGTGTGTTAAGGCATTAACTGAGAATTTACGGGGGGGGGGGCGCTTCGAAATAACTAATTTCTAACGTTAAAAGCCATGATAATTCAGAGTCAATCAGATTACACGCGTCTACGAATTCATAGACCAGGGGTGGCCAACTTTTCTGCACATAAGATCTACTTTTTACCTTAAAAATGTGTCGCGATCGACTTGTCATAGGCGTAGTATAAGTGGGGAGGGGGAGGTGTAAAATACATACTATGTTTATAAACCTTGTTTCATTATGAGGTGCACTCTCGCGAGCTATGGGTATATAAGCAAAATATATGTTCAAACATACGCATCTATCTACGTGAAAAACAACATACATAACGGGCCAAAAAAGTCACGTCCAGGGTAATTAAAGCAACTTGAGTAATTATTGACAAAATTAGTTCAAATTAGCTACAGATAAAGACAGATTTAGAATTTATTACGTTAACATTAATGGGAAGACTGAGTTTGCATGTCTTTAACCAAGGAATCATAATTAGGTGTATATCAATGGCAATTTTCTTATGCTTGGAAAGCACGGGTGCCATGGTATACCTTCGATCTCAGACTGAAATACTGTTCCGGTCTAGTGCAGTGTAAACAGAACCCTTACTGCCGCCCTAACTAGGGTCCTAAATTAGTGCTCCATTTATCACGTAGTCTAATCGGTTTCTAAGTTAAGACATCGCGAGCGATTGACCAAAATTGGCTTCGGGATCTACCGGTCGATCGCGATCGACTTGTTGGCCACCCCTGGCATAGACTATAAGAGTTATTAATAGAGTGGGATGGCCTTGGGGAGAATCAAGAAAGAGAATCGCAGGCATTCATTGCGTGGAGAGTTGTTTTGGAATTAAGACTAGGTTTCGCACGAAAAATTATTTGTAAAGTAAGCAAAAGATGCTTCTCGGACATTCGGCAGTCGTCAATGAGCATACGCGATAAGTTTAGACGCCTTGGGGAACAATAGAAATTCGGCAGAAGGGGATTAGCATTTCGATTGAACGATCACGCGTCGCGAGGTGGAGATGATTACTTGGAAAACTAAATTTGAGGGTATTTAAATTAATTCGAGGGTATTTAAATTAATAATTGGAATAAATTTATTGGATGTAATTAATTTGTAATCATTTACCACGGCCTATGTTTACTGACTGAAATTTTATTAATATGTATTAGAGAGTTTAAGAGGAATTTACGATATTAAGAGCATGCTTCTAGCCAACAAGAGACAGGCTCGTCATATATATATATATATATATATATATATATATATATATATATATATATATATATATATATATATATATATATAATGTCTACGGGCTATGTTTATTATATTTATTTGTGCTAAAGAAAGTATGATAATGAAATGTTCTGCTTTTGCTTCGATCTTGTGTTGAGCTAACAGAGTATTTCTCCCAACTTTTTATTCATATGTATAAATTAAGGGTTCACTAGATAGTTTCTGGAAAAGTTGATACTTTTTGAAAGACTTTTTTTTTTGTAATCTTGTGAGTTAAAAATAAATAAATAATTAAATGTTTGACAAACAACGATGCAAACTTTATTTATTTATTATTTTTTTTTTTGCATAAGCCTGTCCCATAAAAACTGCTTTCTTCTTCCAAAAATGACAAACAATTTTCTGAAACTATGTTGGCAGTCCTCACCTATTATCCTTCATTCCCCAAAAAGCTATCACAAAGACGTTATGAATAATCACTTGTTTTCTTTGTATTTCGTCCACGTTTCTTTATATATTTTTTCCATAATAAAACGACATATTTTTGAAACATGTGTACAAGACCTAGAATTTGTTTTCTATTTGGCTTCTGTCCAAATCTTTGAAAATACTAACTTCGGTGGATGAAATAAAAAAAACTTAAGATCATAATCATTACATAGAAAATTCAGTTCTAAAATACGTCATTTGAACGAATTCTGGAGATCGGTCTCTACTACAAATGCTTAACATTTCTTTTGGGGGACAAAGATGAAAAAGGTTTTTTCGTGGATAAATTACAGTGCATTTATGGAATTGTCGTAGCAACTTCGACTTCCACTGTGTCTGCGATATTGTAATCACTTAAATAACGAGCCCTGCCGTTGTTAAATACACAGTTATGTAAGGGATTGGCTATAAAGAGAGAGTGCTGGAAAGAAAAGTTTATTTTATCTTTTGTATTTACACATATGTTGTAACGATGTTTCTACCGCGTAATTGGTCATGTAAAAATCACTATCCATAAAAAGTATCTTGAACAATTTGGACTTTTCTATGTAAAAAAAATTATAATCCAAACAAAGTTGTCATTACAAAACTATCCAAAGTTGTCATTACAAACTATGCAAAAATCCTCATGCATATAAAAATAATCCAAATAATTCTAAAATATAATACAAATTGGACATTTATATAAAAATCGATATACATACAAAAAATATTATGATCAATTTGAACTTTTCTACGTAAAAAAATTGGTCACTACACAAAAATCATTATGTATATAAAAATATTCAAAATATTTCCAAAATATAATACATATTGGACATTTATATAAAAATCAATATACACACAAAAAATATCTTGATCAATTTGAACATTTCTATCGAAAAAAATTATAATCCAAAATTTTTCGATTAGATTTTTCTTATATAGAAGTGGTCATTACACAAAAATAATTATGTATACAAAATTAATCCAAACAATTTCAAAATTTATTCCAAATAGGTCATTATATAAAAATCATCATAAATATAAAAATAATCCAAATAATTCGAAAATAAACGCAAATTCCTCTTTTATATAAAAATCAATATACGTACAAACATATCTTGATCAATTTGAACTTTTGTATCTAAAAAAAATATAATCCAAATTTATTGAAAATTGGTTAATATATAAAAATTCTTATGCAAATAAAATTAATTTAAATAATTCTAAAATATTTTCCAATGGGATCCTTATATAAAAATCTTTATGTATAAAAAAATTATCTAAATAATTCCAAAATATAATCTCTCTTGGTCTCTATTGGTTTATATAAAATATACTCTACATGCAAAAATATCTTGAGCAATCAGAACGTTTCTATCTAAAATACACTCTGTCACAAAAAATATATTTGTACCTAGAAGAAATCGAGCTACTGTCACGAAACTGGGTAGGAATATAGTCTGGTAAGAGATATGAAAATGATAAAAATTTCGACGCCAATGAGACAAGGGTAAGCGCGCTATGCACATATGAGTTGTGCAGCTGGGAGAGTTTAAAAGCATGATTGCTCGTACCATAGGGTTATTCAAACAAATCTGTCGACTTGTATTTGACGGTATTGTAACTAGAGATGCCTCTGAGACGTAACCGGCGACAGTACGAACAATTGTTGGACTTTGAGAGAGGGCATATAGTAGGCCTCAGAAAAGAAGGTTGGTCGAACAAGCGTATCGGCCGCCACGACTGTCGGAGTGATATGGTAGTTGCTCAGTGTTGGCAACAATGGATCACGGAAGGGATAGTGTACCGTCGCGGAGGGTCAGGGCGTCCCAGGAACACAAATGCGTGCGATTGGATTTTTGCCGACCTCGGGGAAGCGGGAGTGCGACCGACTGGAGGCGTGTGATCTTCAGCGATGTATCCAGATTCAGTCTCAAGGCTGATGACCAGCGCATACGCCTGTGGAGGCGGCCAGGCCAACGGTCCGATCCGGCATTTGTTGTCGAGAGGCATACGGCGATTACACAAGGTGTGGCGGTGTGGGGAGTGATTTGTTGAGACACACGATCACCTCTAGTCGTCCTTCAACGCACTTTGACGGCACGTAGTTACGTGGACGAGATTTTAACGCAAATTGTACTGCCTATGCTATCAAGTCGCCCAGGTGCCATTTATCAGGAAGACAACGCTCGTTCACATACTGCGCGACTCTCCCATCAATATCCTCATGGATATGACGTACTTCCATGGCCTGCCAGGTCACCAGACCTCTCGGCAATAGAGTACTTCTGGGACGTGCTTGGAAGGCAACTGCAACCGTTCCGGAATACTTGTGAATTGACTGCCCAGTTGCAAAGATTATGGCATGATCTTCCGCAGGAGGTCATAGGTGACCTCATTGATTCGATGCCACGCCGTGTTTCGACTTGTATAGCTGCCAGAGGGGGATTTACTACTTACTGATTTGTAACATTTTTCATGCCATATCTTCTTAATAAAATGGTCTGTTCTTCTGAATTTGTAATCATTTGCTTATCTCCTCATACACTACATACATGCTAAGTTTCGTGATAGTACCTCGTTTCCTTCTGGGAGCATATTTTTTCTATGACAGTGTATAATAATGAAATATTTGAATATTGTTTATTTATATGTCTCGGTAATCGGTCCTCTATACGGTAGTGGACCGATTTTCAGATTTTCCTCTTTTGAACATCTTAACGATTTTCAAATACTTTGTCTTCAGGATTTAGAATAATTTTACTTGTAAAATTATTAATATTTTAAAGCTCAAATAGATAATATTTTTTATATTTTTAATTCTAGGAAAATATTTTCTGTTTGAATCTTGACAAACGCCATTAAATAGCTTTGTATCTACGTCAGATATGGGAGCGATTTTTCCATAGACAAGAAAAACCTTCTACAAGGTCAGAGAGGGTAGGAGAGGGGCTCCATCTGAATTTTTTAGACTGCATACCGAGTTTTTTTATACTAACCGAATTCAAAATTGTAGCAAGTAGTAATTACTGACAAACATAGGGACTGATCACCATAAAAAGTTGCCTGGGCTAAGATAACAGTATAACTAAAGCAATGGTATACGGAACAGTATTTCAGTTCCAAAGGAACACATAGATGTTTGTACACACAGGAAATCGGCTTTTCATTGTCTGTAATATTTTGTAATATTTGAGACATTTTTCTGTTACCTACTTTCAAGATTGTGGTAGGTACTCTACATGCGTAGATATTTAGGTTATTACTGTAACTGTAATTTAGTTATTAACTGTATACGTGCTTGAGCACTTTTCTTCCAAAATATACAGTACTGATTAAATGCATATATTTTAAGTTCAAATGTGATGTAAAATAATGAAAACATATATGATTTTGGTGAAAATTTCATAAGATTTTAAAATATAGGGAATTATTTTTATAAATTTTTAATATAATTTAGTACTGACGACAGAGAGCATACATTCAATTCTACTAAATATATTTTTATTTCCTTTATACAACATATTACTGTGACACGTACCTGTATTCGGATGTAAATGTTTTAAAATATTTCAAAAAATCATTGAAATATGCCAAAAAGAAGTGAAAAAACGATGATTTAAAAAATATATTCTTGAAGTACAGGTACTTGTAGAATTATTAAATTAACACATATAACTGAGCTTTTAATTCAAAACATATTTAGTAATATGTAAAATAATACTGAAAAATTTCATTGAAATATATTGAAAACTTTTTAAATTTATTAGCTTTCTCGTTTAGAAAAGTAACTGAAAAATGAGTTTTCTAGAAAATGCATTTAAAGGTGCGACTTTAAAGGTGGTCTTTTACTATAGTTTTTGGTTTATTAAAGTGATTATAAGTTCTCATCCAATGATCCAATGAAGAGAGTTTTTCTGATAAACTTGCATAAACTTATGCATAAATGATCTATTTTATGCATAAACTTTTGATGGAGCGTGAAAAAAAATGTGTGTAAAAACTAAGGGAAAAAAGTAATTTTATATTTTTTCCCCCAAGCAGTATACTTTAGATCAGTCCCTATGTTTGTCAGTAATTAAAATAAATATGCATAAATGATCGAAGAGAGATCGTACGTAAAGCAGTTTTTAAATCCTAAAAGATTGGTCTTTGAAATAGAGCAATAAAAAAATTATCGAAATTTTGCACCAAAGCAACCCCTTAAAAGTACATAGATACCTAAATACTGTACTTTGGTGTCTAACCTTTAGCTTACGAGGCCTATTTTTCCAATTCCCTCTTTATAACGGGAAATTTCACATCCCGTTTGTAAGAACGACCTTTAAGGGGATTTTTATATATATATATATATATATATATATATATATATATATTCATTCTTGGGCCGTATTCTTGGGATACATGGTATACCACCCCGTAAGGAAAAGGTTAAGAGATAAGATAATACTGTCTGATACTGTTAATAACAGAATTCAGTGGAGGGAATAATCCATAGCAAACGCTTTGCTAGTTAAACGTATGTAAAAGAAAATTCTGAATAAAATTCTTAGTAAAGTGTTGTGCTGATTACCTCGAGTTACAAAAGATAGATAAAGGGTGACAAATCAACCAACCAACTAAAATTAATAGGAATTGAGCTCGAAACATGAAAAAAAAAATTAACCTAATTAAAGGGTTTGAAAAGAGACAGAATAAAGAAACAGGTCGGTCTTAATTCTCTAGAAATAGGTATGCATATTTTAATGAAAATAAAATCAAATTTCGACAAGTGAATGAGGTTCTTTTTTTTTTAAAAAAAGGAAAAAAAAACTAAATTTAAATAAGCACAGAATACTAGAGTATACTGCTTGGGGAAAAAATATAAAATTACTTTTTTCCCTCACTTTTTACACACATTTTTTTCACGCTCCATCAAAAGTTTATGCATAAAAATTTCCAGTTCAAAACTGCTCCGTACCGCGCAAAACCCTTTTCGAAGGAGAAAAAATACTTTCGTAAAAACAAAGGGGAAACTTCGTAAACAGCATATAGCAGTTTGAAGAATTTATGATGTGGCTTGGTCATATGGGAATAAAATGTTCTGAAAAGGACGAATTTGGATAAAAGAAACCTAGTTTGAGAAAAATGTATCACTGCTGTGAATATTTTTACCAACATATTGTTCGGTCGTATATATACTTTCCTATTCAGAATTATTACACATATAGACGAATCTTTTGCTTTTTATAAGTACTTCATAGATCCGAATTTTTAAATATCGTTTTAAATGCCAACTTAATGAAATATACCATTTCCCAACCATCTTATCTCTTTAATGGCCAATATATCAATCCTATAAGCAGTACAACTGTCAGTCGAAGTGCATTACTTTTATATAAAGTTCGAAAGATACATATGAGGCTGTGAAAGGCAAAGTGGTGTAAGTCACATTTTCCACTATTTTTATTTGAGGGCAAAAATGTAATCTCCATGTTCAATTTATCGTGGAATTACAAGTAATAATTATTTGCAATATCATAATACACTGAAGTGCCACTGAATTAGGGATAGCAAAGCCTATACAAATTGTGTAGCGCTGCGCAACATATATGCGCAAGTGAGGGCGCTGTGGTAACTGCATATATAGCTCGTACTGTGGTTGTTCTGAATTAGTTGTTGGAATTGCCAGTATGGGTAAACTGCCTGATTTAGACGCCTTCGATCGCGGACAAATCGTAGGTGCGCGACGCATGGGCCATTCAATTTCCGAAATCGTCAGACAGCTACGATTTTCAAGGTCGACAGTGTCAAGAGTATACCAAGAATACATGGATGGTGGAAAAAAAACTAGCGATCGGGCAAACTGCAAAGGACAATTAGCCTTGACAGTGCGTGGTGAGAGACGGCTCAGGCGTATTGTACGTAGCCAGCGAAGCCAAACATTAGCTCAAATTACCACCCAGTTTAATGACGGTGCCAGTCGTACAGTCAGTAAACGGACTGTGCAACGCTCGCTTCACCGTATGGGTTTCGGGAGCAGTCGACCTACGAGAGTACCATTGCTCTATACTCGCCATGTGGCTGCACGTCTTGCCTGGGCAAGAGAGCACAGAGACTGGAGTGTAGAGGACTGGAAACGAGTAGCATGGAGTGATGAGTCTCGATTCCGACTACTTAACGCCGACGGGAGGCTTAGAATATGGCGTCAGGCTCATGAAGCCATGGATCCTGCATGCCTGGCTGGAACTGTACATGGGCATGGTGGCTCAATCATGGTCTGGGGTGTTTTTTCGTGGCACAGTTTGGGATCTTTGGTGCGTGTGCCAACCTCCCTCAATGCAATTCGGCACGTAGAGTTGCTGGGTGAACACCTCCATCCGTTTATGCTGTTCTGTTATCCGCACGGTAATGGAGTTTTCCAGCAAGACAACTGTACCTCTCACACGTCCCGGTTGGCTACTGGCTGGTTGGATGAGCATTCCTCTGACTTCTCTGTCATGAATTGGCCACCTAGAAGCCCAGACTTAAATCCTATCGAGCATCTTTGGGATGTTTTGGAAAAAGGCGTGAAAGGCCATCACACAGCCCCAAAGAACCTTACTGAATTATGGACAGCTTTAGCCAATATTTGGCAAGCCATTCCCGTGGAACGTTTCCAGAAACTTGTTGAATCTATGTCTCGTCGTGTGGCAGCCGTTATCAAGGCCAGAGGAGGCCCAACTCGTTACTAGGTAGGTATCCCTAATTCAGTGGCACTTCAGTGCAATTAATATGGATTATAATTTGTTCAATTTATAGTAGAATTTTCTGTAATTTTTGCAGTAAAACCCTTTGGACTTACACCACTTTGTCTTTCACTGCCTCATATATATATATATATATATATATATATATATATATATATATATATATATATATATATATACATATATATATATATATATATATATATATATATATATTTAACATATAAAACCCCAAAACCCTTACAAAATTCTAAATTCTTTTTAAATTTCCTTGTGCGTAGATTAATTACGTTGTTCTCTTTCATTTTAAGAACAAAGGAGTTGATTTCGGCAGATACTATACGATCCCCGTAAATTTGGAGATAATCCCTCTTCATTATATAAATTTTGCAAGCCCGAAGATCCAGGCACAGCCAATCGCTGCTCGTGTGCACGGTCACATGGCGAACCGTCTATGAGTTTATAAAACCTCAGGCATGCCTCCAGGAGTGGGTTTCGTCGTGACTCTGTTGCCTATTAAACACGCTGTAACCCTTCGAGTAGAATGTGAATAAATTAGTATTTTCAGAAGAACAACGATTTGTTGGTGTGCACTAGGCTACTATGTTTTCCTGCTGTGGTAAGCCGGCTCTGGTCATCATCATCATCCACGGGGCCGACATATTACATTGAGTCGTGCGGGAAAAATGAATTATTTTTATGCGTCGGGAACATCCCATGGAGTCCCATCTTGAGAATCGAAAACGGATTTTCCATGTGTGTTCGAGAAAATAGAAAAAGCGTTGATGAAGCAAAAAGAACGTACAAGGTCAGCGTGTGGTTTTCCTAGTCCGGATTTCGGGAGCTCCGAGCTGGATATAGTCGAATTTATCTCGACTGATATTTTGGAAAGTGGAATATTTCAGCTCCTACGTTGATGTTTAACTGCGAATGACTTCATTCAAGTTTCATAGCTGCAATGATTAATTCAAGTTTCATGCCATCTCTTCAGCATTTAGCTTTGAATAAAACAGCTATTGCTGTGAGCAGTCAAAGAACTATTCTTAAGTCAACACCTCCCACACGCTACCGGAGGAATGACTCTTACAATATCAAAGACTAGTGTATGATAAATCGAGCCATCATGAGATCGAAATTAGGAAATTGTCCTGTTCCCGAAAACTTCAGAAATAATCTGTTGGACACTACGTGAAAAATATTGGGTGTGTGGAGGTGCCGGTATATAATATTTTAACTTAGAAATATTTACAGCTAGATATTTACAGAAGGTTATTGTTTTCCCAAAACACCTACCACATATCCCCACTCTCGTGGGCTGTTTACAATGTATCTGTAAATACAGTAGACTTGTTAAATAATGCAATACAGTTTATTGATGAACCCTGTTCACAATCACTGGAATATAATAAATCCATTGAAAACTAGCAATATTGCAATAACTACTATTGCGCTTACAATTAAAAACATCAATAAATAATATAACTACCGATACTAATAACACAATAAAATTAATATTACGACTGGCAGCACAAGAGTCCTGTGAGGCGATCTTAGGGTACAGCTTATCAATGGTGAGACACACACTGGTACACGGGAACACTCCTTAGTCGGTGAAGTTGAAGAATCCGGTGCTACAGCAATTGACGATAACCACCAGAAATATCCTGCAGCTTGAGCACACGAAGAGCTCGACGGGAACACTATGTTGTCAGCGTGCGGCCAGCGGATCACTGCTCTCTCTCCCTGCTAGAGTCGAGTGGAGCCCGCTTATATGTCGCTCTGGGGAAGCTCGCACATGCGCAGGCGATCACGCTAGGAATTTGCATGAAAATCTACATGATGATTTCATCTTCTTCGCGTGACCGCCACACACTCCCCCGCAAGTGCCAAGACCCTAGGCTTGGTACGGTACCACGAACCGAACCCTGCGTCCCGAACGTGTGACGACAGTTGGGGTTTGGCCTACGTCTTTCGCAACAACTTCCGAAACTGGCTGGTCTTGAAAAAATGCTGCTTTGAGTCGATCAATTGCAATGCATTTCTTTTGACCTGCTATGCTTAGTGTGAAGTGTTTCGGGTGTCTAGAAATGACTTTGTAAGGGCCGTCGTATGGCTGGGTTAATGGTTTACGTACTGAATCTATCCTAACGAATACAAAAGGGGTTTGCATTAATTCTTTATGCAAAAAAACTTTACCTATCGAATGATTAGATGTGGGAATTGGCCGCAGCTCTTTCATATGGGATTTCAAACGTTTTAAAAATTCAAAACGTGTAAACGCGTGACTATCTTTCGAGTCACAAAAAAAATCTCCGGGTAATCTTAATGGTGAGCCATACACCATTTCGGCTGTCGATGCCGTTATGTCCTCTTTGAGGCTAGCTCTGATACCGAGTAAAGCTAATGGTAACTTTTCAACCCAGAATTGGGAAGCTTTTAAAATACACGTTAATGTCTGCTTTAAGTGTCTATGAAATCTTTCCACTAGACCATTTGCGCGGGGGTTGTACGCACATGTTCTCCTGCGCTCTATTCCTAATAATTTTGATAAAGTGGAAAAGAGTTCACTTTCGAACTGTCGGCCTTGATCAGTAATGATTGTAACAGGCACGCCGAACCGTGCAATCCATCCCGTGTAAAACGCTTCCGCGACGCTTTCAGCTGTTTGATCCGGAATTGGATAAGCTTCCGGCCATCTAGTAAACCTGTCAATACAAGTTAGCAAGTACTGAAATCCTCTGGAAGGTGGCAGTGGGCCAACAATATCGAGATGAACTTCCGAGAACCTAGTGTCAGGGCATTTAAATGTAGCCAGTGGAGACTTGGTATGTCTCGAAATCTTCGATTTCTGGCACTGAATGCAACTTGTGACCCATTCTTTGCAGTTAGCCTCCAGTCTAGGCCAAACAAAACGTTCTCGGATTAACTTCGCTGTACCTTTAGTACCTGGATGAGAGATATTGTGTACCTTTGCGAAAGCTTCCTTACGGAATTCGTCTGGTAGGTATAGCCTAATGTGACCTGTAGAAATGTCGCAGTAAATTTTGGGAGAACCTGTCTCTAATTGAATCTGCTTAATTTCTAAACCTGTTTTACCTTTTAATAGTTCTTGTAATTCCGCGTCAACAGCTTGTGCAGATGCTAACTCCTGTAAATCTATCTTGCACCCTAGTCTAATCGCGTCGACTCGAGACATAGCATCAGCGACCACATTTTGGTTTCCTTTGATATAACGTATGTCCGTCGAGAATTGCGAAATGAATTCAAGGTGGCGGATTTGACGGGGATTGCAACGATCACTGTGTTGCTGAAATGCGTAGCACAATGGTTTATGATCCGTAAAAATCACGCATTGGGATCCTTCAATCAAGTGCCTAAAGTGTCTGACAGCGGAGTAGATGGATAGAAGTTCTCTGTCGTACGTACTATACCGTTTTTCGGTAGGCGTAAGTCGACGGGAGAAAAATCCTAAGGGACTTGCTGTACCATCTATTGTTTGATGAAGCTCTGCTCCAATCGCAATGTCAGAGGCGTCAACCATAAGAGAGAGTTTGGCGTTAGCTGCTGGATGAGCTAGCCTGACTTCTTTTTGTAGAACATCTAAGCATTGTGAAAATGCTTCTCGAGTGTCATCGCTCCACTGTAAAATAGATTTGTCCTTTTTAGGCTTTCCTTTTACCATCTGGTATAGCTTAGCCTGAATTTCGGCTGCGTGCCTAAAAAATCTGTGATAAAAATTTATCATGGCTAAAAAACGACGTAAACTATCTACCGTTTTCGGCAAGGTATATTCAGCTATATGCTTAATCTTGTCTGGCGCTGGAGAAATTCCTTTCGCGGTAACCAGAAATCCTAAAAATTGTAATTCCTTTGAACCAAAAATACATTTAGCATGATTAATGACTAAGCCATGATTATCTAACCTTTCAAAAACTTGAGCTAAGTCCTGTTTGTGTGCTGTCTCATCAGTTGAGGCGACTAAAATGTCGTCTATATACGCAAAACAGCAAGTGAGACCACGTAAAACGTTGTCTATGTATCTCTGGAATGTCTGAGCGGCGTTTCTTAACCCGAAACACATGTAATTGTATTCATAAAGTCCGATGGGTGTAATGACCGCGGTTTTTTGAACGTCTGCGTCATCAATCTTAATTTGATGGTAAGCCTTTTTAAGGTCAATTTTAGAAAAAATTGTCTTACCATTCAATTCCGAAGTAAAATCATGCAGATGAGGGATGCTGTATCTGTCAGGTACCGTTACGGCATTAAGCCTGCGGTAGTCTCCGCAGATTCGAAACTTGCCATCGGCTTTCGTCACGATGTGTATTGGACTCGACCAAGGGCTTTTGGAAGGTCGAATAATATCCTGCTGGAGTAATTCCTGGAATTCCTTCTTCAAAGCTTTTAGCTTTTCAGGATTCAGCCTCCTAGCTTTTGCGAATACTGGAGGACCCTTAGTTTCGATAGTGTGAACTACTGTAGTTGTTAGCTTGTGCCTATTAAGATTGGGACTTAAAATTCGAGGAAATTTCATAATTACACTGTAAAAAGGTGTATTAGTACTGATGGGGGTTAAATATGCATCTACCCGTGAAGAACAATGAATAGCTGAGGTCGCACGTTGTTCAATCAGTCTACGATTTTTAACGTCTAATAGTAGGGCAAAACTTTCCAAGAAATCAGCTCCCAAAATAGGTGTTGTAACATCAGCGATCACAAACGTCCATAAAATTTCCTTTTTCAAACCTAAGTCAAGTTTTAGTTGTATTGTACCGAAAGTAGGAACTTCCGATCCATTTGCAGCTTACAGACACTCTGGTTGTTGTCTGGACCAAGATACGAACGTCCTGGGATAGCAAGACACTATTGCACCTGAATCAACCAAAAATTTCTGCTTGGAAATCTTATCAAAAACAAAGAGACGGCTATGATGAGTCGCCACGTCAGTTGCCGTCAAAACCGACGTGCCTAGTCGTTTCCCTGGAAACTGCATGGCTTTGTACACCTCTTAGCTTTATCTGCAAACCTGTGATGATACCAACATAATCTATTAGCATTTTTACGAGATTCTGAATTCGACCTGAGACGGTTTCGAGATCCAGAGTTTGATCTGAAACGACTTTGTCTATCTCTGCGTTCTTGTAGAGACTTAAGAGTTTTCTTAATGTTAGACAATTCAGTTTTAATAGAATTCAACTCACTTGACTGTGCTACGGCTGTAACCGTGGGTATTATGGGGGAAATTTCCATAATTTTATCAGCGATTTTCGCGAGGTTTGGCAGGGGATCGTTAGAAATGGACAGGATCTGTTGTGTGTTCAGCGGAAGGCGCTGTAACCACAGACTCTTTAAAACGTCGTCCTTAATATCTCCTTCAGCTAAATTCCTAATTTCTTGTAGGAGCTGGGAAGGCGTCCTATCTCCCAATTGTATGTCTTGAAAGAGAAGTCTAAGTCTGGCTGCGTCTGACCTAGAATACAAATCAAGTATACGCTGCTTTAACGTGCCGTACAAGTTGTCTGACGGGGGTTTCTCTGCAATATCTGACACTCTACTTAGAGTCTTTGTATCAACTGCCGAAATAACCGAGTGAAATTTAGTTTCGTCGGCTGTTATACCAGCTAACTTGAATTGAGATTCGAGTTGTAAAAACCAAACTCGTGGATTTGTATCCCAGAATGGCAGTGGTTTGAATGCAACTCGTGCTATATCGGAAACACCTGACCCTCGGACCTCGGTTTTATCGTCAGTCATTATGACTACAGATGGCTAGCTGGGCAGTTTTTCCTGTTAATGCAGTAGGAACAGATATTCAGCTAGTGAGAATTAGGTTAGGATCTCAACCTGGGAGAGTGCCAGTGCACCTATAGCGAGTTTCCAGAGCAGTTATTGCATGCCTGAGCATACTGTGGTTGGCATAATTCATACACTAATTTTCAGTATAAATCTACTGGTAGCTATATAAAACATTCAAAAACGAGTAAAGACAGCAATATATATTAATTAAATAATACTGTAAACAGAATTCCGGGTCACCAGTGTGGAGGTGCCGGTATATAATATTTTAACTTAGAAATATTTACAGCTAGATATTTACAGAAGGTTATTGTTTTCCCAAAACACCTACCACATATCCCCACTCTCGTGGGCTGTTTACAATGTATCTGTAAATACAGTAGACTTGTTAAATAATGCAATACAGTTTATTGATGAACCCTGTTCACAATCACTGGAATATAATAAAACCATTGAAAACTAGCAATATTGCAATAACTACTATTGCGCTTACAATTAAAAACATCAATAAATAATATAACTACCGATACTAATAACACAATAAAATTAATATTACGACTGGCAGCACAAGAGTCCTGTGAGGCGATCTTAGGGTACAGCTTATCAATGGTGAGACACACACTGGTACACGGGAACACTCCTTAGTCGGTGAAGTTGAAGAATCCGGTGCTACAGCAATTGACGATAACCACCAGAAATATCCTGCAGCTTGAGCACACGAAGAGCTCGACGGGAACACTATGTTGTCAGCGTGCGGCCAGCGGATCACTGCTCTCTCTCCCTGCTAGAGTCGAGTGGAGCCCGCTTATATGTCGCTCTGGGGAAGCTCGCACATGCGCAGGCGATCACGCTAGGAATTTGCATGAAAATCTACATGATGATTTCATCTTCTTCGCGTGACCGCCACAGGTGTAATATTTGACTGGAAATTCACTTTTATGAAAGACTCATCTAGTGTCATTTCCAATCGGGATACTGTGTTCCAGAACTATTTTAAAACAAAAACTATCACCTTCTTGGGACTAAACAGGCCCAAGGACTTCATCGAAATAATTTCCGAATAGAACTGCAGATTTCGAAAATATAAAAAATGCCTATAATTATTTCGAAAATAATAAAAATAATAACAATGATGGTAATAATAATAAAAAATTTGTGAGTTACCACTTCAAAAAGTGAGCTAATAGTTATAAAATAATTTTTGAAGTTGAAATGTTTTTTAAATTTTGCTATATGTTGATAAAAATTTATTATAAATGTGTTTTTCAGTGAAAGTATTTTCAAGTTATTGATTTAATTAAGTAAATATGATATAAAAAAGAAAGAGAAGAAAATCAGTAACTTATAATATGCATTGTGGGTTTTCGATTTTATAAAGTGTTTTATTTTGATTTGCATTTTGATAAAGTTAGAATTTTAAGTGTATATTTTTTCATATTATAAGAGTACAAAGTCTTAAATAATTTCTTGAGATGAGTGTCAAGATTGTGTTTAACGAATTACTTAATGTGAAAGGTAATATTTGAAGATGGTTATATCCTTAATTGATGTGTCAGATTTAATGAAATAGAAAATTATGGGTTTTGGAAATATAAGAATTTGAATTAATTAATTAGTTTTTGAAATAATGAATACTCTTTAACGAAACCCCTAAAAATTCAAAGAGATTTTCCCACCCATTTTTACTGGACAATATATAAAAAGTTTAGTACCAACTTAGGATTGGGCATTTAATAATAAACTGACACATTTTCATTTTAGTTTGTGAACAGGGAAATTAACAAATTCATGTTCTCAGTAGATTCGTTTGACAACTGAACTGAATTCGGTAGTATGAATATTTGTTTTTGATTTGGTTGCAAGAAAGAGATGGGAAATTTTTTTCATTCAATTTTAGATTAAGTAAGACAATTTTATGATGAAAAATTAAATCACTTTTAAGAGTACATTAATGATGAACATTTCTTTATATTATAAGTTCTTTTAAGTTATGAAATATGTGTTTGATTTAGAGTTTAAGGTTTTAAAAGATTTTTTGAAATTTATATATTGATAAGTGTTGTGAAGGATCCACAATTTGGACATTTTGAACTCCTTCCAACGTTATAGCCATTTTGTTCTTCCAACACGATTACGGAGCATAAATCGGCCATATTGGAACTGCACCAATTTTCCAAGAAACATCGCACCCCCTGAATTCCTCAAGACGGGGGAAAGAAATTCCAGGAAATTCAACGGACTTCCAATTTTCTTGGAAATAAGCGTACCACGTGGGTCAACCATGGGAATGTCAGAGCATCCTGCCCTCGAATAAAAAACTCGAAGAGGCAATAAATTTACGTGAATAACTAACCTGGGGAGGGGTTATAATGAAGAATGTAGGAGACCCGAGTGTGGGAGAAAACGACGTTCGGAGAGAGAGCGAGGGAGCGATTGGAGGTAGCGAGCGGCAAGAGAGCCTGGGAAGGAAAGACGCCCCCGTAAAATGGCGAGATACCCGTCTTCAACCGCCAGCGCCGAATCCTGTTGCTTCCGCCAGTGAAGAGCCACATGAATTTCTACCCGATGCCTAAATCCTCCTCCTGTAGAAGTACCTCAACGAAGCCATGCTCTGCTGTTTTCATCAAAACTCCCCAGGTTGGTCATAAATTCCCCCTCTAAATAGTGCTCATGCCTTTTGAGAGATTACGAGACTTTTATTTCACTCGACCCGTAATGGTTATGCCGCAGGAAGCGGATGAAGTATGCCCTAATTCGGTTAAAAATATGTATAGCCAAGATCTTAAATATAATATGTAAACCCGACCTTTTCTTGTAAAATATTGTATAATAAATGTTGTTATTTTTATTTATAAACGCATAGTTCCCTTTGGAGTTCACCTCCCTAAATTTACACAACGCAAAGGGGTATCTCTGGTACCCCTCATAACATATATTGGTGCCTCGTGACGAGGATTTCCCTGGGTATGTTATAATATTTTTACTTTAGTCCAAAACCTGGGCATACTAAAAAAAAAAATTTTTTTGTGTATCTTGGCAAAAAGCTTTTTAATGTCGCGCAAGGTTCTTATGGTTCATATATATATCTGTAAAGTGTTATGCATACATTTTTTTAAAAATTTCTCTCTTTTCTTTCCCTTGTACCTGCCATGCCTACATGTTGTGTGAACAAATTGTATTGAAATGTTAGAGTTTATGTGTTCGCTGCTAGTATATATATAATTCTAGGATAATGATTTTTACTTTATTTTGAGTATTATATGTTTCGCATGTATATGTTAAAACAAAATTGTTTAAAAGGGTTTGTCTTGAAGCACAATAGCAGTATCTCGGATTACCTTTCCCTACTTTATAGTATTATGGCGACCGATTCAGCCGTTAGCGGGAAAACTCCCGGCTTTACGCATTTAGTGTCCACGTTCGATGGTGCCCCTGATTCAGACTGCAATGCGTTTTTCATGCAATTCGAGGCTTTAGCAACTTTGGGACAATGGTCGCCCGTAGAGAAGATCGCAATTCTTAAGTCGCGGTTAAGAGGTAATGCGCTGAAATTCATAACATGTTCTCCCCAACTACGCGAAGAACAATCGTACGACATAATAAAAGATCAATTGATAAATTTTTTTTCGGAGAAACCGAATGCACAGACGTTACACACAGCGTTTAACAATCTACGTCAGCAGGAGAACGAGCTAGTTAAAACTTTAGCGTATAGGGTTGCAACTGCCACCCAAAATTATCTAGAGGTAGATTTCGCGTCAGCCGAGGGGGTTAAAATACTCAAAAAATTAAAATTATCTAAATTTCTGGACGCCCTAAATAATAACTTGAAACGTGAAGTTTTAAAATTAAACCCTTCTACGTTTGCCGACGCAGTCAAATATGTGCAAAGCGTTGAAATAGCAATTCAAACGACTCCCGAGCCCAAAAATTCGAGTTCTCAAATTGACCCCAACACTGCCGCCTTGCTCGAGATGCAAAGAATACAGCAGGAACAAAATACAAAAATTATTGAGTCTCTAACGCAAGAAATAAATACTTTGCACCTAGAAAACCACCGTCCGCAAAATAAAGAACCGCGATTTAGTGAGGACTCTTATTCAACTCCACAGCCCGTAAACGATGTCCGAATTTGCCTCTATTGTGGTCAAACGAGCGACTTTCTACGTAATTGCATACACTATAGTAGGGAACACACCAGCCAAAATTACCAACCCCATAATAGAACCTTTTACTCCCCAGGACAAAGGACTGACTCTCGCCGTTACGATCGAACACAGGACGTTAGAAGGGGGGGAAAGAATCCCTATCATCAAAACCGGGACACACGAACGAGGGGTCCGCGTTATTATCACTCCAGACAGGACAGAAGTCATTTTTTATAGAAAGGAGGGGAATTTCAAGTCAACACTATGTTATTCCCCGGGTATTTGAAAGCTTCACGGAGGAACAAGAAATAAGGACCTGGAACAACCATGTTGGCGGTAAAACGGAACGGATTTTCTCTAACGCGAATTTAGGGGGTAACCTTCCACTCCCTACAGTGTTCGTGAATTTTAATACCCAGACAGGGGCCACCTTTCTGATTGATTCAGGGGCTTCGGTCAGCGTCGTGGCATACGAAACGTTCAACGAAATACGACATATAATTAAGTGTAAATTCATATCTCGATCAGTCGCAATCAAAACATTAACTGGCAACGATTTAAAGTACTCGAATTGCGTGGAAATTCCATTTAAAATCGGTAACAACCATTTTAGGCAAATGTTTTACGTCACGACCGCGCCTTTCACTCAGGAGTTCTCTGGAATCTTGGGTTTTGATTTCTTGAAGAAAAATCAGGCCATTTTGGACACTCATGATAACACACTTAGGATACGGGATATACAAATACCGCTAAATAATTCCTTAGCCTCGGTGCCGTCAAATCAAGTTCACTCCATTCGAATATCCGAAAAGGCAATCATAGAACCTAATAATTCCATTTTGGTACACAGTAACTGCTCGAATAACTACTATAATGACCAGTCATTAAGTTTTCGCCCTCGGGAGTTTAAACATGAAATTTATGTTCACCCAAATTTTATCAATTGTGGAGGCGAAGATAATAACCTAGTATTAATTTCTAATTACACAAAAAATAGGATAGTACTCAACAAAAAAACAACCGTCGGGGAATTTGACCCCAAATCGCAGTATGATAACCCATCGAATCTAAGAAATCGGGAAGTAAAACACATGAACTCTATATCCACGGTAGCCGAGATTCGGCGAAAGGAACTGCAAGTCACCGATTTTAATCTAAATCATTTGCCGCACGAACAAAAAGAGGATTTGCAGGAAACTCTTCTGAAATACGCGGACGTATTTTCAAAGAATATGAATACACTGGGAGCGTCTCAAATTATCAAACCCGAAATTCACCTGAACCACCCTTATCCTATTAATGCGCGCCCATACGAAATCCCTTACGCACTGAGGTCCGTAGCAGAAAATGAATTAGATACCCTACTTAATGCAGGAATTATTTCTCGAACCACGTCACAGTACGCCTCACCTATATTACTTGTAAAAAAGAACCAACCAAACAAATTTCGCCTAGTATGCGACTTGAGGCTAATTAACCAAATCTCAGAGCAATACCAATACCCGCTGCCAAAGATCCAAGACATACTCACAAAAATTTCAGGATACAAATATTTCTCGAAATTAGATTTTCATAGCGCATTCAACCAAATTATTTTGCCCGAGTCGGAACGCCCAAAAATGGCTTTTACGTCAGAGTTTGGAAATTTTCATTACAACAGATTAGTTTTCGGGCACAAGAATAGCGCCGCATACTTCCAGCAAGCAATTGATTTATGTTTGAATGGCTTAAATAGTGAGGATATCTACGCATATATAGACGATATAGTCCTGGCGGCCAATTCCTATTCCGAAATGAAAAGAAAACTACTTTTAGTGTTCGATCGGTTGATAAAATACAACCTCACTTTGTCCCCAGATAAGTGCGAATTTTTTTTAACGAAAATGGAATACCTAGGATTCACCATATCAAACAAAGGCCTTAGCCCTTCGATTCAAAATACAGAAAAAATTTTGTCATTTCAAAGACCTCGCACCCTTAAAAAACTAAAGAAGTTTTTGGGACTCTGTAATTTCTATCGGTCACTCATACCGGATTATGCCGAGCTGTCAGCAACATTAAATAAATTAACTCAGAAAGGGGTAAGATTTAAATGGAGTGTAGAGTGCAACGAAGCTTTCAAAAGCATCCAACGACGGTTCTTTGAAAAACCCTTTATTTTACAGCCGGATTTTAATCAGCCATTTTATCTAAATACAGACGAGTCCAAAACAAGCATCTCCGCCGTCCTTATGCAGAAAGGCGAAAATACACTACAGCCCATACTTTACTATAGTAAAATTCTGAACTCCGCCGAACAGAAATACGCAGCAATAAAATCGGAGTTAATGGCGATCTACTACGGAGTTAAACATTTCAAAAATTTCCTTTACGGATCAAAATTTTTTATACTCTCTGACCACAAACCTTTACAATACCATTTTAGTCTCACTAACCCAGCGAATATGATTTCAAGGTGGTTGTTGGAACTGGCCGAGTTTAACTTCGAGTTCATACATGTCCCAGGTAGTGAAAACCTGCTCGCGGATTATATCTCGAGAGATCCTCTGTTAGCGGATCCTGATGACGATGAAGAGCCAAAACACCCGCTGATCAATACGCTCACGTCTTCCCAAGCGGCCGTTACGACAGAACAAATTCTGCAAGAACAACTAAAAGATACTACATTAGGGGCAGTACGCAAAGCTTTAATAATGCGGGATCCCACGATCTCCAAGAATTTGCACAATTATTACGTTGACCCGCACACAAATTTATTAATGTTTCGTGCCCAACACACCTATTCCTCGAGGGAATGTAGCATCCCAAATCGAATCGTCATTCCCCGCTCACTGCAGGCTGAGGCACTTAAATTGTCGCACATCACGCATCAGGGAGTCCAGAAAACTTATGACATCCTGTCAAAACATTATTTTTGGATAGGCGCATACGCTGACACTCAAAATTACGTAGCTTCCTGCGAAATATGCCGTTCATTCAAAGGAGTCCATCCTCCTGTTCCCCTAGGTAGAATCCCGTTACCTTCAATTCCCGGTGAATTCATCTCGCTGGATATTGTCGGGCCGTTTCCGATTACAAAAAAACAAAATAAATACATCCTCACAGTGTTAGACCACTTCAGTAAGCATATTGAACTTTTCCCCCTTAGTGATATTTCGGCGGAAACGGTCGCTCAAAAATTAATATGGTATATCACCGCTTACGGTAAACCGAAGCGAATACTTACTGACCGCGGAACTCAGTTTACATCAACACTTTTTAAAATTCTAGCTCAAAAATTAAATGTATCCGCCATGTTATTTTCAGCTTTTAATCCACAATGTAATGGGGCCTCCGAGCGCATAAACATTCAACTTAAACACGCCATGCGGTGTGCGGCGAAAAGTAACAATTCTTGGGAAGAGGCGATGATCATGCACAAATGTATTTATAATGCCACTCAGCATTCCGCAACAAAGGAGACGCCAAATTTCCTCTTTTTTGGAAGAGATCTTCCTTTATTTCTAGACACGGACAATTTAAATATCGATCCACCGCCTTTATTCGGTGATTACGCAGCAGAAAAAATTAGAGCTATGACAAAGGCATATGAAAACGCGCTGAGAAATATGAAAACCGCACAGGAAAAGCAAGAAGAGAGACAATTACTCAAAGCGAAACCCCGAACCCTAATTATCGGGCAAAAAGTCTTTGTGCGTAACCATCAATCGGCTATCGGTAAGAAAACCTTCAGGAGACCTTATAGAATTACGAATCGCCTTACGCCCCACACTTACAAATTACGGCTAATCGCGGACCCATACGCTACGGAAATAAATTGTAATATCAATCGAATATACGAATTGCCTGAGCGACGAGAGCACTTGCGTCCAAAGGACACGATAACCGGTAACATTGGCGAGGACCCGCAGGATACATTTTCCCCGTTCTCGGAAATGACCCCCCCAAAATGAGGAAGAGAATTTTTTCCCCTATGACGAAGATTTCGAACCTTGCCAACAGTCGCGGGGAGCGCAGTTGACACAGGAACAGGTCACTAATGTTCCGCCAAAGGAGAATCAGGACAATGAGCAGACGGTCTCGCAGCCATCAAATCTTCGGGGGGCAACCCATCAGTCAAAAACGCCTTTTATTCAAACTAGATATTTTCTTCGACAGCGAACCCCAAAAACCTAAACTACAAAATTTTTTTTCTCCCGCCTCGCGGGTTAGAGTCACGGAAAGACCGTTTTGGGAACTGGCCATTCTCAAAAAAATTGTCTGACCAGTGGCTGCGTACATGGGAAGGCTCAGTTTGACGAACTCATTCGTTTTTCACATATAATCTGATCAACTATATGGTATTAACGATGGGCTTCTGAAAACCGAGTTGTAACAAGTAAATTTTTTTTTCTCTCCTTTCGGTTAAGTTTTATTTTGACAAAAATAAGTTTTTTTTTTTCTCTCTCTTAACTCTTCGTCTTCTGTTATATCGCTATGAGATATCTATATAATTTTTTTTTTTTAGGAAACTTAGCAGACTTTAGAATTTTCGTCGTGGGTTCATTTGTGCGCATAGTTTAAATTCAATTTGACGATGTTTCAGTGTACAAATCTGATGATAGAGCAAAATTTGGTCAATTTCGTTGGGAATGAATAAATAAACAAAAAAAAAAAAGGAAAATTTAAAATTAAAAAAAATATATATATATTATTAAAAGATTAGCGTGTATTATGTTTTATTATTGTGTTTTATTATTATTATTATCATTATTAGTACTATTATTATTGAATGCATGGATAGCACATTATATGTTTCACACAAATGGCAGCGCAAGGAAAAGAGAACATTTTTACCCTTTCCGCGAGTTAAACACATAATGGCGATTATGCACATTTGCCAACGTTTTTGAAAATTTCATCTTCGCTGTACGATTTTAGCGTAGAGATTTCTATTTCTGTAAGATAACCTTTTCTTTACATTTTAATCTCTGATCACATGTGTTGATCGAGCCACTATTTTGTTATTATTTGTTTTACAGGGTATGCATACCATTTTCTATGATGTTAGTTAATGTTGGTCAGAGTTAATGTAAGCTTAAAGAAAACTTTATAAATTTTGAATTTCTTTTTTAAAATCAGTAAAACTTGCAGCACTATAAGGGGAGATTTTGACCTCCTGAACTTTTACAACTGATGTCATTCATGATTTTTTTTTTTACTGCCATTGTGACTTTTGTGCAGTTGGAGTCTATTTTGCTGAAGGGAATGGAGCCAATCCGTTCTTCAACTCCTACAGACTGTGGCGTGCCAGCACGCCTAGAAAAGGGGGGGAGTGATTGTTGTGAAGGATCCACAATTTGGACATTTTGAACTCCTTCCAACGTTATAGCCATTTTGTTCTTCCAACACGATTACGGAGCATAAATCGGCCATATTGGAACTGCACCAATTTTCCAAGAAACATCGCACCCCCTGAATTCCTCAAGACGGGGGAAAGAAATTCCAGGAAATTCAACGGACTTCCAATTTTCTTGGAAATAAGCGTACCACGTGGGTCAACCATGGGAATGTCAGAGCATCCTGCCCTCGAATAAAAAACTCGAAGAGGCAATAAATTTACGTGAATAACTAACCTGGGGAGGGGTTATAATGAAGAATGTAGGAGACCCGAGTGTGGGAGAAAACGACGTTCGGAGAGAGAGCGAGGGAGCGATTGGAGGTAGCGAGCGGCAAGAGAGCCTGGGAAGGAAAGACACCCCCGTAAAATGGCGAGATACCCGTCTTCAACCGCCAGCGCCGAATCCTGTTGCTTCCGCCAGTGAAGAGCCACATGAATTTCTACCCGATGCCTAAATCCTCCTCCTGTAGAAGTACCTCAACGAAGCCATGCTCTGCTGTTTTCATCAAAACTCCCCAGGTTGGTCATAAATTCCCCCTCTAAATAGTGCTCATGCCTTTTGAGAGATTACGAGACTTTTATTTCACTCGACCCGTAATGGTTATGCCGCAGGAAGCGGATGAAGTATGCCCTAATTCGGTTAAAAATATGTATAGCCAAGATCTTAAATATAATATGTAAACCCGACCTTTTCTTGTAAAATATTGTATAATAAATGTTGTTATTTTTATTTATAAACGCATAGTTCCCTTTGGAGTTCACCTCCCTAAATTTACACAACGCAAAGGGGTATCTCTGGTACCCCTCATAACAATAAGTATTAGTGTATTTTGGTGTAATTTTTAAAGTAATTGATAATATAGTTGTAAATTGATGAAAGTGTATAAATTCTGTAAGTATCTGTTTTTCGCACCCAGTTCTAAATCATCGCGGAAAGAATAAAGTGAGTCATTTCCGTTGACGAACTCGCTATTGTAAACAACTGTAAACAAGGAGTGTTGAAGGCTAACTCCGAGACTTTTGGTAAACATGAATTGCGTAGATGCTGAAATTGCTTTAATTCATTTTAACCTAGTATTTTTGTTATTTTCTTGTTACGTTTTCTAAATTTTCGCATAAGATTTGAGATGCACCAGAGAAATTAAAGATTTATATCATGAGGTATTTCTGTTTTCTCGTCCGTTATAAATTTCGTTTTGATTTCAAGTGATAAATAATTGAAGTATGATTTGAGTTTTGTGAATTTAATTTCAATGCTGTAAATGTGAATATTAAAATATTTCAGGCATAATAAGTTTTTGAAGAATTTAGGAATATTGTCTATTAATGAAATATTACATTTGATTTTGAACTCTCGTGAGTATATCTTTATGAAACTTAGTTAAGAATTTAGGTATACGAGGTTTCCTGAAGTAAGATCGAAATTCAAGGCGTAATTGGAGTTTTCATATAAACAGAACGTCCTTAGAAAAAGACATAGTGTGCCAAAAGGCCACAGTTGAATTTAAAAAAATACAGCTGTATGTCATAAATGGTTCATCCGCTCCAAAAAATTCCCGAAATAGAAATTATGAAGAATAAATAAATAGAAAAGAGAATATTATAATGAGAGATATGATTTGAAATATTGAATACAAATAATGAATATGTAGAAACTATACAACGGGGATTCATACCAAAATGTTATATATGAAAAAAAAATAATTTAGCGTTACTTTAATGATGTTTACATAAGAAACTAAGATGAGTATTGATAACAGAATTTTGGTTATTCGTGTTATATGAAAGAATATTTTTGTAGATAGTATCTTGTTTTGAAAGAATTGACATTTGAACATTAAAATTAAATTATTATAATTAATGGATAAATTTGACAGTTGATTATAAGAGATTTGTGGTACAAATTTATGCCGGCTCCGGTCATCATCCTCATCCGGCATTTTACATATATATATATATATATATATATATATATATATATATATATATATATATATATATATATATATATATATATATATATATATATATGTCACGACCCTATCGCCGTGCACCCATCTAAACACACTAATTACTCTAAATGCAGTCATCAACCAGTAGGCCGGTGGAAGAACTAATACTTAATTAACTTTTAATCCTCATTATTAATTAAAATTAATCAAATACCCAATTAATCCAGCTAAATCGTCATTTTCCATCATCTCACAGCCCACACGACAGACGCGCGTCTTGACTCTATCAAAGATTTCCCCGAACTGCGTAATTTCTTTCTCTCCCTTATATAAGTCACATAGGCGTAGACCCTCTTCTAGAGCCCCCCCTCTGCTCGAACATCCGATGGTTATGTAAGATACGCGCGTGTGCGAGCGAATGCCCCTGAACTTCTCGCTGCGAAGCACAGTAACTTCCTGAATTTGAAAACACACTAGGACTTGAATAGAATTTTACTGTTTAACGATCATTAATATAATTAACTATAGCTTTTGCTTTAATCATCATATATATATATATATATATATATATATATATATATATATATATAAGACCTCCGTGATCTGGCTCATTGAAATGGATCGCGGAAGAAATATATTAATAAATGCATTTTATAAGATTTTATTTTATTTTACAAAATAAGCTCGCAGAATGACTACGAAAACCACTTTATGGATAAATGTGATTTAAGAATTACGATTTTGTGTTTAACCTAATATGTATACATACACAGAGAGAGTAAGAACGACTTGAAGAGAAACTCTCTCTCTCTCTCTCTGTATATATATATACAGTGGACGCTCGTTAATTCGAACTCGAAGGTTCTCAGAAAAAAGTTCGAATTATCCGAAGTTCGAATTATCCGATGTTAAGAGAAAATATATAACTTTAAATGTGTATCACTGAAGAAGAAACTCCCCTAGTATGTATAACCGCAGAAAATATATTATACTATGTTATCTAAAGTTAAACATATTAAAAAGCAATACAGACTTAGGGCCTGTTCACATAGAAGTCCGTTGCGTTGCGTTAAGGAAAAGATGACGTTGAGATGAAAATAAACCAATCTTAGGCGTTAAAAATTTCATTGCTAATCGTTTGCAGGCATATGATTGGTTTATTTTCATCTTAACGTCATCTTTTCCTTAACGCAACGCAACGGACTCCTATGTGAACAGGCCCTTACATTAATCATAAAATGAAGCAGAAGATATGCAGTATAAAGTAAACTTTTATTAAAAATATGAATTACACTTTGGGGGAAAAACTGTAAAATGGATGTTTGGTTCTGTTTATGATGCCTACATTGTTCAGCCAGCTTCTCGATTTGAAGTAAACATTTCAATTCATTTTCAGAGGAAGGTTCCATCTAAATAAATGCTTTCAGAGTTTTAATAGAGTCCATTATGGCTTTGATCATTATGGCCGCATTAGAAATATCTTCCGGCAGGTAAGTAGAGAAAAGCCCTGGCAGTTTCCTACCGAAATTAGTGCATACGTCTTCTATTACATCAGAGCTTTGGCCACATACAGTTTGATAAGAAATATTGTGCCTTGACTTAAATCGAGAAATCCATCCATTACTGCATTTAAAATCTTCAATACCCATTCGAATTGCCTATTCATCAGCCTTCGTCAGCACTAGGGGTCCATTTATCGGAAAATTTCGAGATCTAACATCCTGGAAACAAAGCAGTAGAGCTTTTTCTAGAACTTCTTGAGACGCATTTCCCATGCGTTTCCTTCCTCTAGCAAATTTTTATTTTTCCCATGAATCTAAAATTGACTCCTTGTTTTTCAAATTAGTTGACAAGGCATTTTTTTTAATTCTGTAGTCAGCTTCTAACTTTGTTTTACATTCGCCATTCTCTACTTTCTTTAAAATTTCTACCTTTGTCTTCAAAGTTAGGGTTTTGTACTTTCCACGTGTAGACATCCTGAATTTTTACACGTTCACATCACACAATGAGGAAGGAAAACTAGACCACATTAACTTGTCTGCACTGCAGTTATAACTGACGCAGCTCCCTAGAATCTATCGTAAAGACTAGTTTTTCTGAAATTCTAAGAAAATCGATCCGAATAAAGGAAAATTGCTTTTTCCGTTTAGCACTAATAAGAAGGACAATAGCTACTAACGTTTAGCGGACATGCAATAGTCTAGGAATGCAGGCATGGGTCTCTTTACACAGAAAAGAAATTTTGACACACAAAATAATAAATACAGTGTGTATTTTCTCTATTAAACGAGGAAAAAGAATTTTTTTTGTCAAATTTTTAGTTCGAATTAACCGAAGTGATAAAAATTTAGTTCGAATTAATGAGATATTTTTAACTTAAGTTTTTTGGGGCCTTTGGATTTGTTCGAATTAACCGAAAGTTCGAATTAACCGAGTTCGAATTAACGAGCGTCCACTGTATATATATATATATATTGGCGTCGTGGCTTCACAATAATCCTTCAGTACTCGAGAGGTTTTTCCGAGAGAGGACAAAACCATTTTTTTTTTGAGTTAAGCTCTTTTAATGTTTTTCGTCGATATAAAATATTTACAGAGTATTTACAAATTATGTTACAAGCGGTATTAAACTCTCTCTAACTAAGCATTCGACATCAAACATTCTCTCGTAGAAGAGAAAATGTCCTATCCGTCCGCTTGTCGATGGCCCTCGGCTTTTCTCCGCCCAGTTGTCATTCGGTCTCGTCGTTCCGAAAAAACCCTGTGTCCTCTATGTCGCTGCTTGCGTTCGACTCCTTTTTAAACCCTTTCTAAAACCTTCTAGAACAATCTAGACTTCTATTCTGCACCTTCCAGGCGGTCCCCTATAAAAGACTTCCCGCGGTACTTAACGACATCAGGTCCTTAATGAATGGGCGGAACGAGACCCGTTAGCTGCTTAATGAAAAGCAGCCTGCTAAAGGGAAAAAACGGTAAAACACAATCCACTGCCGATCTCCAAAGTAACGGCTAAATGAGAAATTACCGTTCACACACAATAGACTGTCGATTCCGAGAAACAGCCAATTGCTAAGAGGAGAGTGTAGTCACGTCGCTACAATATATATAGATGTATTTTGCGAACTTAATACAAAAGTGGTGCACTTAACAATTTGATCGACGCTTTTACTGCTTCTAGGATTGATATATTGGCCATTCAACAGATAAGACAGCTGGGAAATGGTATACTTGATTGTGTTGAAAGAGATCTTAAGATCACTGGAATTAACCGGTGGAAAATATTGGCGACTGATCGGGCTGGATGGATAAAACTGACTGGGACTGCCATGGCCTGTACCAGAGGCTGTAGTGCTGATGAAGAAGAAGACTTAGATGTATACATATACAGTAATATACTGCTTATTAACCCTCAAGCCGAGGGAGATTTTCATATTTTTCTGTACAAAACTGCAGGGGAATTTTATACCTTGTATTGGTTTATCGTACGGAGACTTCTAATGCAACACCAGAATAATCAAACTAAGCAGAGAAAAAGAAAGTACTTTTATTTATGAACTTACAACTGGCGGGAAATGCGAAAAGAAAATGGAGCATTTCCCGGAAGCAATATTATTTTAGAATTATGCGCAGTTCTGAGAAGCAGTATTTCCTAGACGCATTGTTGGTGAAATAATGTCTCTTTATATTCAAATGCATAAGAAAATTCATTCGATGGGATAATACCGTTCCTCACTTTTCAGGGTCTCTAACAATGCAGGGTGCCGTGATAATAGAATGGTGCGCTGAAAATGTAGCCGGTGGTTTTATGACAGTGGTATTTCAATGAATAAATTCATCATTCGTATAAAAAAAATTATCATTGATATGCATGCTTATAATCAAATTAAAGAAAATGAAGCATTTCCGCAGTAGCGAGCAAATTGCTCGCTACTGCGGGGAAAAAAACAGTTGATAAATGTTAAAATTAGTTTAAGAACAAAAATCATGGTATTTAAATATGAATTTTTAATCAAAGTCTTCAATGAAACGAACTTTAGTGAAGAATTCTTTTATTTCGAACTATTCAAACGACATCATACGCTCTGACAGAGGTGTATATTCTGCCGAACTTTTCTGGTAATTGAGTATTAGGTATTATGAAAAGTTCTCCACATCGCCTAAGTCACGATGTTTCTGCTCTCAAACTAGTAAGAAATTTACCTGAAATACTTATACAGATATTCTATCAATTTTTAATATGAAACATGCCTTTGCGATTCTCTCATCAAAATCGCCACGAAACGTAAACGAGCAACGCAAATAATTACGGTCTGTCATTGTTACAGCTGGGGATTTTCTTTGTGTGACATAGATAACTGGTTTATTGATTTTCCCTCCCTACTTCCTCGTGAAATTTGATAAAAATAGTTTCGTAAAACTGGGTAGAAGTACTCCTGTTAGCAAAAAAAGGGGAGATATTTAAGCGGTCTAAAAAGTTCCAACAACAGAAAAAAGGAAATTAATCGTTATAGTTTATGTTTCAACGATGGGCAATATGAAAGATCTTTTTTTGACAAATGGCGGTCATTTGGCCACTAGACCATTAGACACTAGAAAACAGACTGTCCAACACTTCAAGACAAGGGACTTAAAATTCCAAAGGGCAGAGCACACGTCAAGATATAAAACAGTCAATAGATTGGCCGGAATGGCACAGTTGGTCGAATCAGCGAGACCAATCCGGAAACGTGCTCGGAGACAGTCGTGGCCGGTCAAAAGACTAAAACATGTGACCACGGCGAAATGTGTGGAGTCAGGGACCAAAGAAGAATGTTTCATAGAGTAGCTGAGGGATTTTCACTAGAGGATTCATTAGACCTTGATCCAAAAGCATTTTTGTACGCCATTTTTTGAAAGATATCAAATTAAGAACTAATTTGAATAGTGGTCGAACTCCATTCTTGTTCATTTTGAGATACAGAGCCTTAAGATCTAAGGAGTGCTGAGAAATGATTGCTGAAGTCTGATTTCTAATGCCCTTTGTTGGCAGCAGAAATAAGCTGGAGGTGTACCAGTTTAGAAATAAGATAGAAATGACTTGTATGAACATGAGAGTGAGGCTAACTCCATTCTTTTTTAAAAGTGGAGTAGCTTTTTTAAAAGATTCTAGCTGTATTAAAGAAATGACTTACCTCATGATCAATTTGTTTCTTCTTAAAAAAAGAATTTTAGTTTCCGTTTGGGTTGTTTATTAGTAATTACAAAAGGCAGCCGTTTGATGAGGAATATCATCAATAAAATCCGATTTTGTTTTGAAACTTCATTTCTGATTCAAAATTAAAGAATATATGGCAACTAAATGGGATTTACACAGCCATAGATCAACCTCTCTCTCTCTCTCTCTTTTTTTTGCTATTCATCAAATGAAAAATAAAATTAATAATGAACAAACAATAAAAAGTATCTAATTAATCAGTCATTGCAATGAAGAATTATAATTAAGTTACAAAAAATATGATGAGTACACTATGACAAATTATGACTTTTAGTGGTAAGAATGTTTAGGCTGAAATACATTAGTATGATAAAATTGATGCACAGAAAATATATGAAAAATTGTCTCCCGAGATATGTTTTAATTATTCCTAAATTCATGCTTTGCATGAAGTGGATAATTGGATGATGAATGATTATCCTAAAGTCAGGAGTATATGTTGAATTAATACGTTTATCCCAATATGAATAGAGCGCATACATTACTGTATAGATAATATAACCTCTATGATTTGTATAAACTTAATTTACTGCATACTCGACGTTTCTAACTATTAAAATCGAACCAGTATATCATTACGCCCTGAAACTCAATATTGGTTTCACTTAATAATAAATATACGTAGAAATTTAATTACATGCTATTAAGTCCTACGAAGTATTAAGTCTTACGTATTAAGTCTTACGTTTTCAATATAATAGTCTGTGACACAACATGCTACATGAATTATTTCTCAAAATTTACAACAAATGCATAAAATATTAACAAATTATTCAAATATGTTATTCAATGTTATAAAAATAGTTTTATTCTTAAAAAGTCAAATGTGTTCTTTAAAGAATACGTGGGGACATCAATACAAATATTTGCTTATATTTTTAGAGTTGTTCATGTTTCACAGTCAATTAAGTGATCTAAAAATATATTTTTTTGAAGTACTCTCTTTTCATAGTAAAAATACATGTAGAGAAGTGATGCCCTTTATTCATAGATTCTTTAATTGAATTTATACTGTATTTTGATCCTTTTTTGACCTTATAAAGAAGTAGACATGCACAGAAAAAAAATCTTACGGCTGTTTATTTGTTACTGTGAAAATTGCTTTACTGATCATACTGCTCACAAAAGTTATTTTTCAAAACAAAATCATAGGCAGTTCTATATATATATTTCAATAGTAATGAATAGAGGTTTCAATAATTTTAAGTTTTCAATAATGACTCTTAAGTTTTATTTCCATGGCATACAACGTCAGCTTTCACCGATGCTGAATCAGTCCTCAATCTATTGCAAAAGGCATGCTGAAATATGAAACTTTACTGCAACCCGCAACCAAGAACCTTGATGAAATAAAGAAAAGAATCGTGGAATGAAGGTGATACCCTTTATTCACATATTCGTGAATTGAATTTATGATGTATTTTGACCCTTTTTTGCCCTTAAAACAAGGTAGACATGCACAGGAAAAAAAAACTTACGGCTGTTTATATCTTACAGTACCGATTACTTTACTGATCATTTTGCTCACAAAAATTATTTTTCATGACAAAAGCATTGGCAGTTCTAAATGTATTCCAAAAGTAATTTATGGAGGTTTCAATAATATGAAGTTTTCAATTAATTACTCTTAAGTTTAGGATACATGAGGACATCCATAGGGTAAGTATGCCGAATATGAAACCCCTTTTGATTTTCATATATAACTAGGAAAGTAAGTGAGGGATTATAGTACAAACTTGATATCCTTTTAATGCATATATTTTACTACATATAACAATAACAGAAAACAAAAATAACCTTACAATTTTCTTTTATGAAATTATAGACACAAGTGTTCCATTCTTTGGGGTCTGAAAAAAGTAGTCCTAATATGAGACCCCCCATTCTACAACTCTAAAAATAAATTAGAATTACTGAAAAGTTCGTAAAAAACCAAACTGTACACAATAATTCGATAACAGTTATCTACATACACAAATTGGTGAAAAAGAAAAGTGACATTTTAAACAAATTAGTTTGTTTACACTACAGGTTTTGTTTACTTTTGTTTTTAGATTGAAACTACTCACATTGTTTACAAATAAAATGTTCATCAACTTCACAATCTTCATGGGTGCACCTGAAACACCTTCTACATTGACGCCACTGCTCTCTCCTTTTGTCTTCTGAAAATAAACAACCACAAAAAATTCATTTAGCGTCGTTTTCATCAATGCTATCATCACTGCTGTCATGGAGAGAAAGTCTTTCATAATCTTCAATTGAGCTGAGATCATCATAGCTATAATTAGGCTTATTCGTTCTCTGTTTTATAACTAGTGTTGCGTTCTCTCTTTTTAACTATTGTTGTATTTTCATCCATCCTTAATTTTCCCCTTCCTATAGGGACCCTTTTCCTTTTCCCTTAATTGTTTCCTTATCGTTTTCTTTTTTATGTTGTTCTCCTTTTCCTTGTTTATCCTTTGATTTCTTATCTTTTAGGTCTATCTTTTTTTTCTTGTAGGAAATAAAGTTTTTTTCGAATATGCTGCATTTCTTTTATTAATGCTATCAATCAATTTATTTTTATAGGGCGATGATTTGATAATATCGGCTTTACGGGCCCTACTTGGTTTCGAGGTGTTTTTCTCAGGTAACGTAGGAAAGGGATTTATTTCTTCAGGAGTCACTAAGAACTGATTTGAACTTGTTGTTTGATCAATACCTTCCACATTGTCACTACTGCTACATAGTTGTGGATTTCGCCTGAGCGTCATTGCATCTGCAGCTTCGGAGGAAACAAGTATGTGAGAGTGAAAACTAAAATACCTAATATGAGACCCCATCTCATATGGGTCTCATATTGGGCACGACCATGTTGTTGAACACGCCAACGAATATTTTAGGTTAGGATTGGCGTTAACTTAAATACAAACAGGCATGTTTACACTCCACATTTATATCTACCTATCCAATACTAAGAATTTTAATAAGAGTCTTGCCTTGAAGGTGAAAACAGCCAATGAAAATGGTGATGCAGAAAAGTCGACGAGCATACATTCAGGAAAAATTATACTGCACGTTTGTGTGCGGTTGTAAACACGCGACTGACTCACCGATTACGAATGATGCAATAGACTACTGTTTTACGCTCCAGTCTCCAGGCGGCAGTATTTGATACGCCCTGTAAGTTGGGGTCTCATATTATGCAAGGTCTCATATTAGGCATACTTACGCTACGATATTTCCTTACCATGCAGTATCGCTTTTTACCATTGCTGAATCAGTCCTCAACCGATTGCAAAGGGCATGCTAAAATATGAAACTTTATTGCAATCCGCAACCCATAACTTTGAATAAATAAAGAAAAGAATCGTGGAAGAATTCGCCGGTAGAAGGTTCCCCCTTTCTCCCCAAGATTGGTAAAAATATAAATTTCTCATAAATTCATTACCTTCTATTTATGTTGCTAATGATTTTAAAATAAAGACTCGCACCAACTGGAATAAGTTTACACGAAATTTATACTAAAACTCTCTTCCTTTAAATTGATACTAACCCCTGCTATTTCAAGAGGCACAGTTTATTAATAAGAGCCTTTGAGTTGTAATTTTCAATATCAGATTCCTAGATAGTCATCAAGAAACTGAAGTAAAAGTGCAGATTTCTCATCAATTATTTTATATCTTCTTTATCTCGTAAAATAATATCTAGTACAAACTGATATGCTTTTGAATGTATGTTGTGCGAAAACTGACTTCTTTTCTTGTTTCAAATACGAACTAACACCAGCTCTGGTTACTATAATAGTGCATGTGAGACACAGCAGTGATCCTTCTCGGAATCACCAAACTCTTATCAGAACACTGAGCATGATTAATTACTAAATGATCAATTACAGGATCCTGTGACAAATATCTACCCCTTTGGTACTTCACTGATTGAGGTCTTATCGCAATACATCAAAAATCAGCCTATATCCGCCGTTCATACTTAACAATACAGAAAACTGGAAAGCTCTGTTATCAACTCCTTCTCATATTCTAAAATGCGAGGCAAACTTCGATATTCGGGTAGGATATGCGTATTTTGGTCTCTGTGCAAGCGTTTACGTCCTTGATAGTCACTGCTGATAAACAGCTAACAGTTAAGCCTGCCGGCGGTTTCGATTAAAGACTCTAAAACCCCTGAGTCATTTGTTTATTGGTTTGATTTGGACTAGAGAAATGACTACGATAAAAGTTATCTACCCTGATATTGCCACAAAATATTTTTAGATTGATTAAAAATATCTATAGTCTGGTACAAATTTAGAAAAAAAATATTAAATTTACGATTTGTGCAAAACCGATAATTAGTTGGGTTATTCGATAACCTATTTTAATGGATCATATTAGATGTAGAGGATATTTTCTGGATGTTATTTTGATTAAAAAATTAGTAGATTCATACATATGTCTATTTTTGCGTGACAAACGGATTTCAAAATTCCGGGTGGATTTAAAAAAATATTTTCAATAAGTATTTTTTTAAATGCCCTTAATTTTATATCGAGGTACATCGCGTGATGAAATGCTTTGTGAAAACAGAATAAAATTAAAAATTTTCTTGAAAATACTTGATTTGTATTCGTATACTCAAAACTCTGTATATGATGCAAGATACCTAATTCAAACACACGCTTTGTCAAAACGCAATTAGATAGACGTTATATTGAAAAATTCTCAAAGCTAACCACAAAGTTTTAAGCTTCGCGAAATCATCCGAAGGAGAGCTTTAAAATATTGCATTAGCATTTTAGGTACAGTGCATAGAATTGTTAGCTTTAGCTCTAACTCAATCATCACAGGTTAACGAAACAAATTAAGGCCTCGAAGCCTCGCTAATGAATAACGGTTCTGAAGCAAGTAGAGTTATTCCTTTCTTTAATATTGAAAATAAGATGCCGGCAGTTTAATAATTAATTTTTTGTGCAGATTATTAAGTATACTTTGGTTCATTAAAATATAATTACAGTTTGTGCATAATTATATTCTGTATTAGGCGCTTCTTTCAGTTAATGTTTAAATTTTTTTAATGAATATAATTATTGGTAAATATAATATAAAGGAGGTATAGCAATTAGTGAAAGGTAGGGCAATTTTACGTGAATACGCCAAGGAAATTGTTTGTATGGAAGAAATTTTCTGGTTTCATTATAAAACGATTCATCTTTCTTTATAAATATTTGTATGAGATTGACTCATTTTGAGACAAATTCTCGTGAGAAAAATTTAATATTCCGCATATGTTTAGTTATAAAATAGAGAGAGTAGGATCCTTGAGTTTCTGCGACCAAAGAGAGATAACGCGAAATTTTAGAAAATAAAGTTAAAAACGCAAACGTATTTTTTACCGTACACTACGTATCCATAGTCTGCGTATTAATTTTAAAGATTTTTTTAAATATTTTCTCCTTAGATAAACTACGTATTATTATTATTATTATTATTATTATAATTTCTATTAATATTATTATTATTATTATAATTTCTATTAATATTATTATTATTATTATAATTTCTATTAATATTATTATTATCAAAATAAAAACACAACTAGTAGAACTTTAGCTTGCTAAACCCAAAGCAAGAGAACGAAAAGAAACTATCTGAAAAGAAAGGTACTAAGCTAACTGGTGTAAAAGGAGAAACAGTCAGAGTGGGGAATAGAATCCGCCAAAGGCAGATTACGAATTGATCTACAGTACTATGATATCTTAATGTTTCGGAGGAAAATAACTTTATTATGGTGATTATTTATTAGTAACCCATAAGTCTTTTCATTATACGACAGAAGTGATGCTTCCTAGTCAACCAGTATTAGAAAGGTCTCGGCAGGAATTGTCCTTCATTGATCCAGGTAATTTGCTGCTAGAGGTAAGAATTAATATGTTTATTATGTTCCCTATTCGAATTTAAGCAAAAGTTTTATCTCAGAAGTGTTCTGTTGATTGAAATCAAGACTCTCAGATCAGTCTTCTCATTTTAAAGATACAAATGGTATTTAATCCGTACGTCTCTAGACTTTGAATTTGTTGGGAGAGATAGCAGTTATTTCATATAACAGTGCCATGGTGATAGTAAAGTTGTCTTGCCCGTGGCCTCTAAATACGCTTCTGAATTCATAACGGCAGTAGAAGAACCAATGGACAGACTCGCTTGAAATTTGAAACATGCCAAGAAGGAGCGTCAGTCGTAATTATCAGATGAAAGATAAACAATCCCGTTTGTTGATTAAGTCCAAATTCTAATAAGTTCGTGGATAAGGGAAGGGAAAAGCATAACTTTTCACTTCAATGAGAACAATCAGACATCAGTCTACTTCAGGAAAGAACAACATCAATCGAGACACAGAAAACGCACCAATCAAGGAAGTCATTTAAATACCGGCAGTGATATTTGGATTGAGCTCAGCTGCTATACACACAAAACAATAATAAAAATAGAGATCAAATCTGTCTAACTTAATGTGAAATTTACAGAAAGATGACTATGGTAATATCTAAATCACAATCATTTTGTGCTTCGAGATCCTCATCAAAACTTTCTCATCAAAGTTATTTTTTGTACCTGTTTGTGCGGCTCTTCTGAGCTTCCCTTTGTAGCAGTTGTACTGTGCAGCCTTACTTACTTAACGATGGAAGTTTCGAATGCATAGTTTGCATTCATTCTAAACTGCATGCTCAATAAATATATAAATAAATAAATTGTGCAACTTTCTGTGACTCAATGTACAATTTATTGAAAGATAATCATGCTACTGCGGAGGTTTTGAATGCATAGTTTACATTCATTCCAAACTGCATGCACAATAAATAAATAAATAAATAAATAAATAAAGGGTGCAACTCGCTGTGACTGAATGTAAAATTTAATGTAAGATAATCATGCTACTGTGAAGTTTGCAATGCATAGTTTACATGCATTCTAATAAGCATGCACAATAAATAAATAAATAAATTCTGCAACTCTCTATGACTGAATGCATAATTTATTGTAAGATAATCATGCTACTGGGGAGGTTACGAATGCATAGTTCGCATGCATTCGAAACTGCATGCACAATAAATAAATAAATAAATTGTGCAACTCTCTGTGACTGAATGTAAAATGTACTGTAAGATAATCATGTTACTGTCTGAATCACAATCATAATCTGCTTCAACAGGGAGCTTGAAGCAACAGACTCAGGTTTCAAGGACTGGAGTCATAGCCATTTAAAAGATCTTGAAATTTATTCACTTCTTTGAAGCTGTGTCTTGTTTACAGGCAGAATGTTCATGAGGACTTGCTGCACTACCACTTAAGAAGTGGCGCTAAGCATTGGCTAAAACCAAGTCTGATATGGAGAAAAAAATTATCAGGTAGGAATATTATAATGGAAGGACATTCAATGTCTTTAAAAACTAAAATTGCTCCCTAGGGTGTTTTACTATATAGTACTCATAGTAAAGAAGTGGTGTCACACAGATTTATGAGCTGCAAGAAGAAAAGATTATAAAAGGGAGAATTTTAATCTATATAGTTTAACAACTCGGGAATGATTGTTGATAGTTTGTTTCCAGACACTAAAACAAGGAATTTATTGATTTGCCAACAATTTTTGCCATTGCGGTGAAATGTTATACCCTCGAACACAGAATATTTAATTTGTAACAGAAGCACCATATACATTTAAAATAAAACAAGAATATTTAAAATTAAATTCAGTTTTTGGAGGGGTTGTAAGAAACTGTGTGTTATGCATATTCCATCTGTGTTTTGCACGTAATATTTAATTCGGTTGATTATTAAACAAAACTTTAAAGGCTTTGAATGTGTAATAAAAGAGCAATTCAAGTATTAACATTAATTTTCATGAACATTTACATTTTAATTAACATTAATTTGAAATTAAATCACCATGTACTAAATTTCGATTTATAGAACACACAAATTAATAAAATTAAACTCTCAGAAGAACGTTTAAAATTTTTGCAAATTAATTATTTTAAAACTTTCTTGTTCATCCTTACATTTTCTTATAAAATGTGAAAATTTTGTTTCATGCATTTGAATTTCCGCGTATTTTGAACTCTTTTGTAACTTGCACATACGTATTTGTTACAAAAATTAAGACAAATTCATACATACAAATACCTTCGTAACTTTCCCCGCATATATTTGTAGTTAAAGTTGAAGTAAATTCCCACACACCTTGACACTAAAGTGTCCCAAATTAGCAATTAAAAGCATTCACAGTGTTAGGAGATTTCGTAAACTTTCCTAGTTTCAAACTGTATTCCTCGGGGGCCTAGTCTAATGTGATAACACGACGCAGAGTAAATTTAAAGATAAAGCTCTTATTATAAAAGCCCTGCGTGAAAGTTTTCGAGTAGCGACAAACCCAATTTCAGCTTGTGTTAAAAGGATGCAGGGATAAATGACTTTACGAGAGAGATTTTGATGAGATCTAGCATCCTTTACTTGTTTCATAGATGCAGTCGTGTATGACACTGTCTAAACTCTTTTAAAACTATTCTCTCTGTCGAATGAATAACTCCATCACATACCGATTTACTTTTAAGTCTAATAGAGATAAAATCTAACGATAAGAAAACACGAATCTAACTACAATAAACCTAAATATAATTTCAGCTTTTCAGCATTCTGCAACAAGACAAAATTGTATAATTCGGTTAGGATGCATTTACATGGTAAATTGACCAGCAGTAACTTGACATAATAATTATGAACGCTTACGGACTTTCATGAATTTGAATGAATAGATAATAAGGGTCTCTTAAACTGAAGAACATGGGAGTGAGGTGCTTATATTCCCTTGCTCAGGTCCTCTAACGCAGTAATTACTGGCTGGGAAAACAAGTAAGCTATAATTCAGCCACAATTAAAAAAGATTTACAGAGTATTTTTAATTGACATAAATTCACATAGAATATGAAATAGGTAAGGTGATTAAACTTATAACAGAAAATTAGTATCAATTTAGTTATAGGCTTGTGGCGGTCCTGTGGTACAGCGCGCTGGGTGCTTAGGTTGCTCGAATCGAATTCCGGCATCGCGCCACGAAAAAAATGCCTCCGTTTGTGTCTTTCCTTCACAGGGGGTAATGCAGTTCGCCTATATGGTGCCCCAATAATAAAATGGACAGTAAACTGTGGCGTAGTATAAGTGAATGTTTAACGACAAAATGCCTCCGCTTCAAAATAAAAATATTAATTTAGCGAAGTGTTTGACTCAATTTGGTTGGAAAGGAAAGACAAAATCTTCGTGATCGAGGAATAAACAGGAAATCCAACGTAAATAAAGCACAAATAGCAGTAATGTGCAATTTTGCATACGGCCGTTTCGAATCTGCAAAGGAGCTTCTTCATCAGTGCAAAGAACTTAGTGGCAGCTCAAAAAGCCGAAAACTAAGCCAGGCTTAGTTTCCAGCTTGTGGTTCTGTAATAAAGTCTTAACCGAGTTTGTGATATTCAATTAGGAAGATTCTGATAAAGTATTTCGATCTGAAAAATTATCATATTCATAAATAATGCACAACATTCTATGAATTGGCATGGCTAGAACAGAATTTAAAAAAAGGCCAATAGAAACGAGTGGCAACCGAATTTTCTAAGCCAGGCCCCCACAACTCGACATGTGATGAGGGCCATATTACACTGCTGGCCACCCAAATTGCAACACCAAGAAAGACAAGAGATATCACAACAAAATTTATTTTGTAGATAACATGTTGACCAAGTATCAAATGATTAAATTTATAGACTTCTGTGAAGTATGGTTCCTGCCAAAATCAGTAGCCAGAGTAGCCGTCATTGTTGGAGATCACACGCCTAGGCATTAATTCAAAGATACTTTGGATGAGTTCTTGGGGTACAGCAGACGAAGCAGCTTCCACACGTTGCCAAAGTTGATCTGCTGTGGTAGCTGGGGATGGAATCTGGGTCAATCGTAGAGCAACCATGGACCACATGTTTTCTATCGGCGAATGATCCGGAGAGCGAGGCGGCCAGGGAAGCAATTCAATCTGGCGATTGACGAAGAACCGTTGGACAATGCGTGCCACGTGTGGTCGCGCATTATCCTGTTGAAATATGGCTGTGGGCAAGTCCTGAAGGTAAGGAAGGACAACTGGCTCCAACACCTCGGAGATGTAGCGCTGGCTGTTTAAAGTACCGGCAATGCGTACTAGAGGTGTGCGAGAGTGATATCCAATACCTCCCCATACCATAATACCCGGTGCAGGACCAGTGTGGCGGTGCATAACGCAGCTGTTCAGCATCCTCTCTTCACGGTGTCTCCAGACTCGAATGCGACCATCGTGGTGTTGCAGACAGAAGCGTGACTCGTCAGTAAAGACAATTTCATTCCATTCTGTCGTCCACATCCTTCTGTCATCGCACCATTGGCGGCGGAGACGTCTGTGGTTCTGCGTCAAGGGTAGACAAAGCAATGGACGCCTTGCGGACAGACCACTCTGCTGTAAACGGCGTCGAATGGTACGCACAGACACTGGATGATGCGTTACAGTCTGCATATGCTGTGCTATGGTTCGTGATGTGACTGATCGATCCGTCACTGCCATGCGCACAATTTGCCTGTCATAACGTGAAGTGGTGCGGTGAGGTGGATGCGATCGAACACGCCGGTCCGTCGTACCCTCCTGCATTCAACGATCACATATCCGCATTACAGTTGTTTGATTTCGTCCAACACGACTACCGATTTCCCTGAAAGATAATCCACAATCTCGGTAGGCTAATATCCTTCCTCTGTCGAACTCGGATACTTGATCAAAAGATGATCGCTGTTTTCGACGAGGCATAATTGAAATCTTGTGGTTTTTTTTTAAAAAACCACAAGAAAAACACAGTTGCCGAACTTGAAATCGTCGAAATCTCCAAGCCTTAAATAGCGCTTTGAAGTGGCGCCACAGGCGCGCGTGATGTGTGTCTGCGCTGAAATTCTAATCATTTGCATATCTCACCTCCGCTAATGCATGTTGTAAATTTCATGTTATTTGCATGTTTCCTTCAGGGTGTTGCATTTACAGTGGCCAGCAGTGTACTTTATGGAAAGATGCTGTGACCCGCAAGAAAATAGATGGGAAAACGAGAAACATTTTACCTAACAAAACTAAATTACTGATTTTAAAACAATAATTCATATTAATATTAATATTTATTGTTTCTATATTCATTTCGTAATATTACAATTCTAAAAATAATATGCCGTATTTTTTTGGACTTATAATAATATGCGTTTTCACAAAAGGCTTCGCGGGCGCATATGGCCCACGGGCCGTATGTTGTTCAGGCTTGCTATAGGCCAAGCTCTCTGCTACAAAAAGTACTGACTGTAACAGGCTATGGATGGGTGAACAAGGAAAGAGTTTTAAATGTTATCTCACGGGAGAATTCTCAGAAAAAAATATTTTACGTAGATCAAAATATCACTAGAGATAATGTTTTCTCTTCTGTCGCTTGGCTGGATAATTGAGTTAATTTGAAAGATAGATCGATAGGTTCAATATCTTGAATACATCCTTTACTAAAGTTGTGAAGCCCCTTTGTAAAATTCTTGATAGGATACTAAAGCTGGGAATATCGGTGTTAGCTTATTGTTCGATCTTCTATGCTTCAGTCGGCGTTAACAGAGGGAATAATACTTTTTTGACACCGAGCAGCATAATTAAAATTTTCTTATAAATTGAAAAAAAAAATATTCAAATTTTAACCTTTAGCTTACGGGGCCCAATTTTCCGATTCCCTGTTTAGAACACGAAATTTCATACCCCTTTGTAAGAATGGCCATTATGGGGGTTATTTTATATATATATATATATCCATTCTTGGACCGTATTCTTGGTATGCATGCTAACCCAACCTCTAAGGAAAAGGTTAAGAGAGTAAGATGAAGCAAGGAAAAACGCCGATATCAGTAGAAAATGATTCAAAGTGCATCTGCTTGCTTGAAGTAGACTTTTAGAATACGATGATGAATTTCAAACTCGTATACTCAAAGGCTTTTGAATGTGTAATTAAACGGTACATTTTTAATTTTAGTTATTTTTGCAAAAGCCGATGGATTTTTTGCTTTGAGTCTTATCCAACCAAAAAATTGCAGGCAAAAATGCCGGCGGAAAAATTTATTTTATTCCTTGTATATGAAATAAATATGATTATAAAACAATTAAAAATTTTTTTTAGAAACATTTGGATTTACCAAGCAAAGTAACGCCAAACACCTTTTATGTGAGTCTGACTGTATAAATTAGCTACTTAATGTAAGCATCTGTGCTTAACCAGTACGCAAGGAATATTAAATCGTAAAGAAGCGAAATATTCTGGCAATCTGTGCATTACTAAGTTCCATGTTTCTCTGGTTGTTTAGAGTAAACACACCCTGAAAACAAATAAGTTGCAAAAAATTTTCTCAAAAGCAACTTAATCTTAGAACATAGACTCAAAAGTGCACTCAAGAGTAATGTATTTAAATTGCTAAACTTTTCCGTCTTATGGGTTTTTAAATGAGAATAGTTATATAACTGCGGCGCGATTTGCATTATTTCGTGCTGGAGATAAGATTGATATTTGCTTAAACATATTTTAGTCTTTCATTTTGTGTCTGGGGGATATTTATCAAACATAAAGAGAATGCTTAACAAAGAAGATCCATTTTATCTGCTTCAACTGAGGTATATATTTCAGTACCTTACACAAACAAATCGATAGTAAATCAAATATTTTCCAAAATTATTTCTAAAAAACCACTTAATTTCCATACTGCTTTAATATATAAATTATTAACGTATTAACATATAAATGGTAACGATATGTTGAATAAATATTTGTGTAATTTTAAATAGGTTAAAATTTAAATAAATTTAAATATCAAACATTCTACGAGTCGATTCTCAAATCTACTGAAATTGATACACTGAATGCGCTTTAAATATTTGTTTTAAAAGGGATTATCCAGAGAAGACGTAAGAAATATTTACTTAGACATTCACATCTCCATATACACAATTGTAAGCTCGAAGGTTTATCTATTTATAAAATTATTTTCACTATCGACGTATGTATGAATATAGTAACATGTATGTTGTACTATATATATATATATATACAGTGATTTCCGCTTATAAGAATCACGTTTGTTATTACTGTTTTTGATTCTTAAAAGCGGTTGATTCTTATAGTCGAAATTTAGGTTTTTGGACTAGCACACACACACCCATATATACATATATTAGATAATTTACCAAAAAATACTGTTTAATTTACGTTAATTATCTTTTTTATAAATCATTTTTTATAATTTTAAAAATATAATCTAATTTCTAGACCTATAAGTAGATACACATAATTATAGTAAGAGAAGAAAAAAATCCAATATTTGTTACAACATATCTGCATAACGGTTTTAACATTTCAAGTACAGGAAGGGAGCAAGAAAAAGTTTTCTATGGTAGTTTGACGAAATGAAGTTTTCAGGATGCTGTTTATAACTCTTTCAGTACCCATAGTCTCAGACCAAGATTCACCTTCTAGCTTACGTTTCACGGTTTGATAACGTGCTGAATCTACTAATGTCACGTTTGCCTAAGTGATAGTGGACACTTCTCAGAAGATTTATGTGTTTCAGGGTCCAGGAATCCACCACCAGTATGCAGGAGGTGGGGAAAAAAAGAGTCTCTGTCTTTGTTTGTCAGTGGAGAAAAGTGAAATCGGAACCGGACGTGTAAAGATGCCCCTGGGTCAAGCTAATAGGACAGTGCTGACTATTATGTTAAGGACTATTATTTTATAGGACTATTATGTTATGTCTAACAAAGAAATGGAAGCATTTTACGACGGTATTTCATCCCATCTTATCACACTTTCATTAACAAAATTGAAGAAAGAACTTCATGCCTTTTGACGGTTTAAGTGGCTTTTTTGGAAAAATGAACGGAAAGCGAAGAGTGTAAGCTGATTCTTAAAACCGGTGGATTGATTCTTTAAAGCGAAAATTTTAACATGGAAATAATACATTTGTTTTTTGTGTTTGCGATAATGATTCTTATAAACGGTTGATTCTTATAACCACTGATCACTATAAGCGGTGGTTACTGTATATATATATATATATATATATATATATATATATATATATATATATATATATATATATATATATATATATATATATATATACACTCATGGAGAAAAAAATTAGCGCACCAAGAAGGAGCTGTCAAAATGAAACGAAATTTTACATACGTAATGACTACTTTGATATAAGTAAATGATAAGAAAATCAAAGAAAAAGGATAATTTATTTCAGAGAAAAAGGCAAAAGAACGGAGGAGTTAATACTACGTTGGACCCCCTCTAGCGCGAATGCACGATGCGATACGATCGGGCATTGAGTCATACAAGTTCTGTATGACGTCTTGAGACATTTCGTTCCATATTTGCTGTAACCTTGCCTCTAGTTCGTTCAAACTCGTGGGATGCCCAACTCGTCGTCCCAAATGATCCCAGATATGCTCGATTGGAGACAAATCTGGGGATCGGGCAGGCCAAGGAAGGGTAGTAACAGTGCGGAGACAGTCTTGTGACACCTTTGCCGTATGAGGCCGAGCATTGTCTTGTTGAAAAATGGCTCCTGGGAGCCGTTGCATGAGTGGCAACACATGTGGTTGCAGGATTTCATGAACATACCGCTGGGCTATCATGGTGCCACGGAACAATACTAGGGGTGACCGTGTATTGTAGGCAATGGCACCCCATACCATCACACCAACTGTGGGAGCGATGTGTCGCTGTACAGCAAAGGCAGGATTGAAGCGTTCACCACGGGCTCTCCACACACGAACACGATTGTCATCACTGCCGAGATTGAATCTGGATTCGTTGCTAAAGACGACCTGGTTCCATTCCGCTGCAGTCCAGTTTCCTCGTGCGCGGCAAAACTCCAAACGGAGGCGTCGATTTGTGGGCGTGAAGGGCAGCACACGTAATGGGCGCCGCGATACCAACTGTCCTTCAGCCAGGCGCCTTCGTATGGTTCGAGAAGACACAGAGGCCTCTAGTGAAGGTGCTACCTGTGCCTGGATGGCGGCCGATGAAGCAGTTGGTCGTACGCGTGCATTTCTTACGATGTGGCGGTCTTCTCGACGACTGGTCTGTCGAGGGCGTCCTGAGCCTGGTCTTCGTGTACATGACATCTCTCGAGTCCACTGGTCCCAACACCTCCTCACAACACAATCAGAGCGGCCTAATTGACGAGCTACTCGCCTAGTTGACCACCCAGCTTCCATCATCCCGACGATTCTCCCCCTTTCAAACTGCGACAACTGCTTATATTGTCTTCAAACACGGCGTAATGGCATGTCTATCTCAGCTCTTCCTTTGTAAATGATTCAGCACACTCAAACAAGCGTTGGTTACCTGTTTTATACTCCACAGAGTACGATGTTCAACGCCCTCTACCGGTTATACGTAATGCGCAATCACGCTGCATTTCTAATCATTTGCATATCTCCCCGACATGTACCTTCATTGCAAGTTTCGTTACTATCCCGCAATTATTTCTTGGTGCGCTAATTTTTTTGTCCATGAGTGTATATATATATATATATATATATATATATATATATACAAACAAAGTTAGCTCATAAAAATTATTTAGTGCTTATTCCAAAATTCCCTTTTCTAACAAACAACCCCTTTCCTCAAACACAAACTATGATCAACTAAATTTAAAAACTATATTAGCCCTGTAGCCTCATGCCGAAATCCTTCTAAATACTGAACGGCCTCGTAAGATGCACGTTTTAAATTAAGACTGTCATATACCGTCAAGAAAATCGCCATCTTTGTTGATACTATACTAATATGAATGAAACACATTGAGTCATGTGATCATCAAAATGCATGACAATCGCTAGTCCAGTGAAGTGCCATACATTTATTATGATGAAGTCTAACCAATTAAAAACTGATAACCCCTGGTGGTAAAAAAATATCCATTTTAAGCGGGTTTCATGGGAAGATACACTCTCTATCAAGCTGTGTCTTGTAAGCATGTACTGCAAGTGTGTTGCTTTTCTGTCTACTCTATGCTCTCTGTATTTTAGCTGAAACCTCGATTACCAATTGTTTTTTGCTTAAGGCAGCTGTGTACCAACCTTGTTGGATTCACTCACCTCAATCCTAACCTATGGAGAAATATATCCAAGGATTGCCGATTCGGATTGAAAGATTTTTTTTCTCCAATACCCTGTATTAGAGAAAGGAACTTTACACCTTGGGGCATTTTTCGTTTAAAAATAAAGGCAAATAATATTTTAAAATTTAAATTATTCGGGAAAAATCTTGGTATAGTGTGTTTTAAACATTTTCTTTGCTGGAAGAAAATTTATAAATTGAATCCTGTTGCAATGTGCAGAAAAGTTCAGGGTATTTGAAAATACCATTTTTATTTAATTATCAGCATTTATGTAGCTGTAAGTAGTAAACACATTTTCTCTATAGGTTGACACTGAGATGAGCAAATCAAGTAGGGTTAATACACAGCAGCCTTAAGTGTAATTTAAGTCCATCGATCCATTTGAAGTGACACGAGTGACATGATGTTTTAACATTCCGAACAGAGAGCTAACATTGAACTCTGCGTTAAGCTAGGGAAAACCCGTAGTGAAACATGGGATATGATTAAGGATACGTAATTTTCGTATTTACGAAATAGATGCGAATAAATGCGAAATTTGCCGATATGAGCAAATAAATACGAAAATTATTTTTTTACTACTTTTCGGCGAAAACCCGGTAATAAACGGCTTTTTAAGTGAAATTAGCTCATAAGTAATAATTTATTAACATAATTGCTTAACTAAGACCATCCACGGTCTTTAACTGAGAGATTTCACTCTACTTCGGATTTGCTCCGAATTTCACCCAGACAGTTTGTCCGTACCGAGGTCGAACCTAAAAATCTAACTGTAAAAATCAACCATCAAGTTTTGTGGAATTATTTAGTAGATTTAAAAACGTCTCTTGAACATGAAAGTCAAGGGTATTTCAGCTACTTACATTAGTCAACAAAGGGACACCTGTTGATGATATACTGATTTTAAAGGCAACGAAATGTTGCTACCTTAACATTGCAAAGGTTGCTATACAGCCTCTAAAGTCCCGTTACCTGAGTAGAAGCTGAGATATTTTAGTATATAAAACACAGTAACTAATGGCAGAAGGCAAAGACTTAAGGTACATAATGTGGAGACTACTACAATGTTAGCTTTAAAAAGAATTTTGATACTTACCTATCCAAGTAAGGAAAATTGAATTTTTTTTAAATAAATGTGAATTTTTTTAGTTTATATATTTTTTGCGAATAAATGCAAAATTTTATATATTGTATTTTTTTGTTGCGAAATTTCGATATTTTTTATGCAAAATTTACGTATCCCTAGATATGATACAGCAAGCATATAGTGGCAAGGCATTATCGAGAAGCTGTCTATGAATGGCCAGGACAGATCCCACGTTATTGTCGTAGATAAAAGTTGGTTCTACCAGTATGATCCTCCAGTATGGCAAGGTCATGGTTCACCAGCCTCCAAAAAGTAAAGCGGCAACTTTCGAAAACAACGCTGATAGCATTTTCTTTTGAAGCTAGAGGTTTGGTGCACCAAGAATATCTGCTGAAGGATAAACGATAAATCAAAACTATTAAGTACTTCGTCCCGATTTTTAGAGCATATGGGCAATGGTTCTTACTGTACGACAATTCAAGGCCCCATAGTTCTTGTATCAGTCCAGGGATATCTGGCAAAACATTGAACCCCTGCTCTACCACAACCCCCATGTTCACTCGACCTGTCACAGTGCAATTTTTTTTTGCCACTGTAAAAATGCTTCTGAAAGGTAAGCGTCGCGAAAATATTGCAGCAATCCAAACAGCTGTGACAGATGTGCCGAGAAGCGTGAAGGTTTCTCTGCGTGCTTCCGTGACCTCCAGAAACGGTGGCTGTTGTGCATAGACAGCCGAGGGAACTACTTTGACAACACCCAGGATCATTAGTTGGTAAGTTGTATGAATTACTTTTTGCGAGCTCAGTCCTGGGACTTTCGGAAAAAGGTTGTAAATTCCTGGTTAAAACTTGACCAAAACGATGTCTTGCGACGTTGAATATGCACGAGTATTGATTTCAGAGGTCACTTAACAATTTATTTTTCTTTTACAAATATCATTATTTACAGATAATAAGTGTTCTAGCTTTTAAAATTTAAGCATTACTTGTTTGTTTGATCACGGAAGAATTCTTACTTCCGTGAAGAATTCTTACTTCAGCTTTCTTCATATTCATTCTGTTGTTCTTACAATATGCATGGAACAAAGAGAAAATTTTAATTAGATTACGTCATTTTAATTGGATTTACGTAATTTAATTATGATTTATATTAATTTTTAGAGGAGTAACTAATTAATAAGATGTGATAAAACTGAAATAGAATCGTGGCTGCATGGTAATATTTCTTTACAGAAAGCAAGCAATTCTCGCACAATTAAGCTTTTTTTTTTTTGAAAATAAAACAGTTTCTTCCTTATGCGAGAACTTGTCTGGAGATCTCTTTATTTGCGAAACAAATACAAATTCAGTTATTATTTGCTTTATTGATAACAAAGGAATTAACTGAAATTAATATTTGAAATAAATCCTGAAATTAATTACGCTATTTATCAACTAAGCAAGCTTTATTAATTAAAATTAAATATTCTTTTTTTAAGCATGAATGCTGTTTCATTCATGCCAAATATTCAGTGCTCTGGAAATATTTCCTTATTAAATTCATACGAAATTAATGCGAGCAAAGCGAAAGAAAGGCTAAAAAATGCGTTTACAGAAAGAAAAATATAATAAACTGCATGGTTGTGTAAAGAAATGCTTATATAAAAAAAACTATACGAGACATATGAAAAACAAAAAGGAAAAAAAAGATATCAAATCCTTAAGATTAATTATGTAGCTTAATATTAAAATATTTGGGAAGGAGTATTTAATTTTAATTTTTTTTCCTTTACATTGATTAAGATTCGAAATAGACGTAAAAAAATCTCTGTCGTGGTAGTGAGCTCAGTTTTTCTTCGAGAATTTACCTCCAAGAAAAATGTTACTTTAAATAAATATTTTACCTTCCTAGAGAGAGAAAATGAGTTTACTCATAAAAAAAATAGAAAATTCCTAATCAGAAAAAAGGCCTCTGCCATTGTTTGAAAATTAAAAGAGAAAGAAGCTCCAGGAATGTTCTTTAAAGTAATGGATAGCGGAGAACAGAATGAAAAATAAACTATTATATCCGAACGTTATTATTTTCGGGAGAAAGCGGTCATTGTCAAAATTTCATTTCACTTTTTATTAAAAAAATCTCATTTTTTTTCTCCCAGATTTGCAAAAGGTGTACGAATAATTTTCTATTCTAATTACAGAGGTTACTGACAGCTGACAGAAACTTACACTTTTGTATTTATTATTAATTTCCGTTTGAAAAAAATCAGAATATTTTTTCCCTTGACTAGCAGACTAATTAATTAGAAAAGTTATTAAACAGTTTTCCTATATATTATGCAGATAAGTATGCACACAAATATATTTTTTATTTGTGTTAATTGGTTTATTTTTTTAAAACTTTAATTATAGAATCACGTGTTATAACTTTTATGAAACATCCAAATATCTGCGATTTGTACTCGGTATAAATATGATTTGGTTGCAGAGTCGAATTCTGAAATGTATTAAATTTTCAAATACATTTCTACACATACAATAAATTTTTAAATTTTCAAATATACGAATGCAGGAATATACATTTAACGGGGTGACTTCGTCTATAGACTTTAACTCTAGTAATTAAGTTATTTGTAGTCACAATAAACATGCTCATTCAAGCAAACAATATATAAAAATTGGCCCTCATCATGCAAAATTAAATTTAAAAATGAAAGAAAAATAATTTTTAAGTGATGGATTTAATTCAGAAAAATAATGTCTTCAAATCGAAAAGAAAGATCAGCAAGTGAACGCGCTACCGACTGCTCTATAAAGCCACAGTCATTGACGTAAAAGGAAGAAAGTTATTAACATTGAGATAATTGGGAAGTTCTTGGGGGGGGGGGAGTAAAAAACATGAAGCTATAAGACAGCTTCATGGTAAAAATAGAAGTACGAGGAGTTTTAGAATATAATTAACTTATTAAGATAAGAGAAATAACGTTAGTTCTTAAAGACTCAACGTAAGCCTTTTATTTTAGTTATTATGTATATATTTCGTTTATGCATTCTGGAAAGTTAGTGTAGGTGTAATACATATTTTCACTATACGCATAATGGATATATTAGATGAACTTAGTATTAATAAATATTGTTGTGGTCGTGATTATAAAAGATAAGCATATTGCATTAAAAATAAAAGAATAAAACTAGAATTCACTTACCACACTTAATTTAAGACTTAAGCTAGGAGAGCACAAAAATTATATGCACGTGGACATCACAACTCTTAGCACGAAAATTATTTGTACGTGGACATCACATTTCTTAGCACGAAAATTATTTGCACGTGAACATCACAATTCTTAGCACGAAAATTATTTGCACATGGACATCACAATTCTTCCTCAAAAGACCAAGAAACATTCGGATGTCTTGAATCCATTACACTGGTCAATTCCGCATTTGTACAAATCTGTCCAACACATGCGCAGGAACTTGGCTTACATAAGCTCGATTCACTTCTTCGTAAAACCCTTCGTAGATTAGTTATATTTCCTTTGTGCTGCACGTGCAACCACGTGCTTCAGAAAGCATTCAATATAATAACATCGATGGACACTCTCGCCGAAGAAAATTGGAAGACTGACTTCACATAACGTTCTTCAGCTGGAAAATTCAAAATTCGCCAAACCTTTTTTATTTCCAAAGCTTTTTTTATACTTTGTAAGAAGTTCTGAAGAATGTCCATGCGCGTGCATTCATTGCCGCGCCACCGATTTTAATTGGGCGAGCAGGAGCAAGGCAAACCAGTTCCGTCTAGTTTTAAATCGGATGTTCCGGAACTAGTTTTAAGTTGATGTCCTCTTAACACTTAGTTTCCAGCAAACTTTTTAAAGGGGCTGTATATTTTACACTTTTTTTCAAACATGATAAGCAATGTATTTTACACAGAGTTACTGGTTAAAAAAATCCATGACTGCTCATTGGTATAACAGTCAGTTCACGAGAAATGAAGAGGTATAGGGTAAGACTTCTCGTTATAAAATAAAAGAAAAAATGCTCGATTGTATATTATTATATGGCGTAGTTATAAGATCCGTTAAGTTAACTCTGTCACAAAGATATTATTGAATGTTCTAAGATAATCTGTTATTTCGTTAGATGCATTTTACTGCATTTCATATTTTAAAAATATATTGACTTCTAATGTAAAATAATAATGCACGCTTATACATCAAAATAGAGTTGCACATAATCGTTTTTAAGTAAGCACCCTATTTTTCTATCAGAAGCAAGGTCTAAAATTAAAGGTATTGATTGATCGTTTAAATATTATCTTTCGGAAACTTAGACAATATTTATACGACAAGTCAATATCTCTTAAAATATCCGTTCCTATTGCACTTAAAACCAATATTTAATACCTTTTCTTTTACTAGTCGATAGCACGTAACAAAATTGAGGCAGTTACAATGTTTGTAAAATTTAGTCTGATTCTATGAAATTATTGTACTTCCTAAGTAAATCCGGTGATTGTAATAGATTTATTTGAAATCACTTCATATTTTACCTACATGTGTTTTATTTATGCAAAATTTACTTCTTACCTATGCGAAATTTACTTCTAATCTAATCGCAATAATTTACGTTTATACGTCAAAATACTTGTACAATGTACGTCCATCAGAATAAATTACAAAATTAATCGCTTAACAGTTAATCTTGAAAGGTATTCATATTTCTTTATTTTACTAATTGAGATTAAGCTAAAAAGTCCCCGAAACATGAACTAATTCATAGGATTTTTCTTTGAAAAGGCTTCAACCTCTTAACGAACACCTATTTTAAAAAATATCTGCTAAACAAAATCGTTAAAAAAAGCGGTTTTTGATTCGTCGAAATCTTTACTTGAACATTTTTTTCTACAATACTTACGCATGAGGGGACAAAACTCTACCTAAATAGCTGACATTCGTGTTATTTGCGTAAAATTTACGTATAATAACTACAGTGGTTCTAAGGACAACAAAAGAGGAAAAATGTTCTTTCGACTGATCGATTTCGAAGCAAGGGTGCATGCAACGCATAATCCAATATCACAAGATTCGCCAAAGATAGAACTCTATCTTCTCCTTTTTAATTGGGTATCTCGTGCTCAGATTACTGCGCAGTATTTCGCAGGTGCTTGTTTTTCTGCATTTAACAGG
>OU015496.1:153348206-153483206 GCA_907164885.2 Dolomedes plantarius | reverse complement strand
GCAACACCAAGAAAGACAAGAGATATCACAACAAAATTTATTTTGTAGATAACATGTTGACCAAGTATCAAATGATTAATTTTATAGACTTCTTTGAAGTGTGGTTCCTGCCAAAATCAGTAGCCAGATTAGCCGCCATTGTTGGAGATCACCGCTGCCACACGCCTCGGCATTGATTCAAAGAGACTTTGGATGAGTTCTTGGGGTACAGCAGACCAAGCAGCTTCCACACGTTGCCAAAGTTGATCTGCTATGGCAGCTGGGGATGGAATCTGGGTCAATTGTAGAGCAACCATGGACCACATGTTTTCTATCGGCGAAAGATCCGGAGAGCAAGGCGGCCAGGGAAGCAATTCAATCTGGTGATTGACGAAGAACCGTTGGACAATGCGTGCCACGTGTGGTCGCGCATTATCCTGTTGAAATATGGCTGTGGGAAAGCCCTGAAGGTAAGGAAGGACAACTGGCTCCAACACCTCGCAGATGTAGCGCTGGCTGTTTAAAGTACCGGCAATGCGTACTAGAGGTGTGCGAGAGTGATATCCAATACCGCCCCATACCATAATACCCGGTGCAGGACCAGTGTGGCGGTGCATAACGCAGCTGTTCAGCATCCTCTCTTCACGGTGTCTCCAGACTCGAATGCGACCATCGTGGTGTTGCAGACAGAAGCGTGACTCGTCAGTAAAGACAATTTCATTCCATTCTGCCGTCCACATCCTTCTGTGATCGCACCATTGGCGGCGGAGACGTCTGTGGTTCTGCGTCAAGGGTAGACAAAGCAATGGACGTCCTGTGGACAGACCACTCTGCTGTAAACGGCGTCGAATGGTACGCGCAGACACTGGATGATGCGTTACAGACTGCATGTGCTGTGCTGTGGTTCGTGATGTGACTGAGCGATCCGTCACTGCCATGCGCACAATTTGCCTGTCATCACGTGAAGTGGTGCGCTGAGGTGGATGCGATCGAACACGCCGGTCCGTCGTATTCTCCTGCATCCAACGATCATATATCCGCATTACAGTTGTTTGGTTTTGTCCAACACGACTACCGATTTCCCTGAAAGATAATCCACAATCTCGGTAGGCCACTATCCTTCCTCTGTCGAACTCGGATACTTGATCAAAAGATGATCGCTGTTTTCGACGAGGCATAATTGATCGTTTTTTATTGAAAAAACCACAAGAAAAACACAATTGCCGAACTTCAAATCGTCGAAATCTCCAAACCTTAAATAGCGCTTTGAAGTGGCGCCACAGGCGCACGTGATGTGCGTCTGCGCTGAAATTCTAAGCATTTGCATATCTCACCTCCGCTAATGCATGTTGTAAATTTCATGTTATTTGCATGTTTCCTTCAGGGTGTTGCATTTACAGTGGCCAGCAGCGTACAAAACAGGCAGAAAGCTGTAAAATAATACCAGAAAAATGTTAGCTACTTTTCGTCTCTTCTCCCTTTTGCAAGTAACAGAAATAATGGTTCTTCAGGAATATTAGTGTTGAAAAATAAGGACTGCAAAAATCATGCATATATTTTTAAGGATAAACCATACCAGGTTGTCAATTCGGCATACCTCCATAAAAATATATCTAAATATGTACTAATTTATTATATATTGGTATGAAATAATTCAAAATTTAAAGTATTTAGCCATTTAAAAAACATTAAATATTTTAAATTCTTTATTTTATTTTTAACTATCAAAATGACGGCGTTCAGTTGTTTTTGTAAGAAATCAATTCCCGTCATTCTAGTGTTAAAATGTTTAAATACTGCGGAATAGTCCCGTTTTCGAATACTAAGATAGGGAGCAGCAAAAATATTTGTGGAATCCAGTTTATATCTCCTTTTATAGTGCCAGTATTCGATTTGGACGATTTTATATCATTCACTAGCTTTGGATTCAAACAGTTCTTTATTTTTGTCGCTGAAATAGAGCTGAAAAATCAACGAAGTAGGATTGAGTATACATAAAGGCTCAAATATAGTGGAATTTAGTGCTATTTAATGTCAACGAAAGAATAATTCATCCGTTCGAGGTTCTACTTTTAAAAGTTTGGGGAAAAAAGAGCAAACACATTATATGAACAATTTTATATGGTATACTTATCTGTATTTTTCCTAATTGTAAAAAAATAAAGTTTTGCCTAAAAATCGATTAAGTAAATACTTGTGGAATATACCCTAATTAAGTGGCTGACACAACTTTTCGACCTGAGGGGAAATCTTTAACTGAACACTGCTTAGATTTATCCTACAACCACGCAGTTCACACATGAGAGTTTTTACGCTTAATCATCGCATCAATTTTTCAAATGTATTGAAATATCTTATTAAAGAACTGATGTTTAAACACATTAGATTTCGCTTCTCAACCCCCTGATTAAGCTTTTAAAGTGATACTTTTAATTCTGCAATCATTTCCATCAGCCTCTGAATCGAACTAATTTTCCTTTTTCTTAACGTCGATAATTCTGTCGATACTTGAATATTGTGAGACGCGAGTGATCGCTAAGAATCTACGCAGCCATGAATGAACTTTGCAAGAAAAATTGGTATTGGTTGAATTAGGGAAAACTTTTCTTTCAATCGAAGATTAATTTACTTGGCGTGCTTGGAATTTAAGTCGGAACAAATAGAAAAGAAAATTATTTGAATCGAGGTGTGTGTTAATTGCGTTTGTTCAATTCATTGACCACAGAATTAGATTCTGAATACCAATTCTATGGACTAAAATCCTTACAGCTTACAGCAAACTTGTAGAAAATGCATAAACAGGGACCACACAGATTCTTAATTTCTACAATGAAAAATTTTAATAACTAATAGTTTTGGAATAGTTAAATTTAAGGAGCATAAGTTATGGTTATCTCTATGGGCAATTCTCAAAAGTAATTATTCATACATACAATCTTACTTAACGCTGCACTGGTCTCAGAGTGTCACAGACACCAACAGCACTTTGTTTATATTTTGCAAGTTGATGTATTGTTCCGTATGCCCATCAGATGTCAGTACCTTCGAAGTGCTTATGTATGAGTCATAGCTAACGGACAAAACTCCTGCAGTTGCTATCATTCTTTTTTAGTAAACGGATATATACGAAAGCACACGACTGGCCTTTACCGAAGTTGTAAAAATTGTTAATAGAAATATATTTTTTAAACATTTGCTTTATTTTTATTTGTCTTATTGTTTAAGTCTAGTTGCTTATTTTTTACATTTGATTGGTTTTCATTTCTAAAAATCGCCTATAGGAATTCCTTTTTTTTTGTTTGCTCTAATTAATTTTATTGTTAAAAGTGCATATAAAATTACATTTTATAAAAAAAATCGTTTGGTTTTCATTTACATCCCTCATGTCTTTAACTTACTGTTTTAATAAATATTGACTTTTACAAATAGATTTAACTAAAACCTTAATAAGATAGTGTGGCGTCTATCAGACGCCCCGCGATCCTGCCTAAAATTTTTATATACACGTCCAATGCAGGGAAAATATTCCACGGCTTCATAAAGAACTATTAATTAGGTTGAAATAAGTTGTTACCTTTATTTTCCCGTACTAAATATTAGGAAGCTGGGAGCTCCTGTAATAATATCATAATAGTTTGGTTTCTTCTATTTTCCTAACTATATAGTATGAATATTATCTGGACAGTGAAAACTGTACAATCTTCTGAGAATACAGAACTGTCCTAGGTTCTCTTCTCTTGTTTTCTATCCACCTACAAGTTCCAGGGGACATTTAAGCCTATAAATTTGATATGCTCGCACAACCTTTTGTTATCCCTATTTCTGAAAGCTGTCACGTAGATAAAACTCAGAAATGAAGTAACTTCAGTAAATCTGTCATTTAATTTAAGGTGCTTTCACGCTTGCTTGCTTTGTAATGATGGATGGTATTTTTCCAATATTTTACGTGAGATCTTATATAAAATAAAATATCACCACCTTTTTAATATTAATTTTTTTTTTTTTTTGCTTTACAAACTGTAAAGAAATATTTGCTTTGTACCTAACTAAATGAATTATTCTCGTCATCGTTTGGTAAGAAGTTTACACTGTAACTTAAAAAAAAATGAATGAAATGCCACTGGATTTGAACATACTATATACTAAAAGTTGGATGAACAAAGAATATCACGTAGCACCTGAATTTCACAGTGCCCTTATCAACAGCTCACGCTACGAAAATAACCAAAAGTTAATTCAGAAATTTCTTACTCGATGAAGTCTTCCGTTAGATACTTCTCTATATGTGGCCTTTCTACTTACATTTTTCATCTACTCTGAATTCTCTCATTTAGAGCACGCTTTCTGAGTAATCAGTTGCTTCAAAACGAGTTCCCTGGGTGTAGATGAATTGGGATTTCTGTAAGTCTTGATTCCTAATCTTTTGTTTAACCCTTCAGCGGGCGCGCCGGTGTATAAAGTGCAACATTTTCATAATTTTGAATGGTTTGTTTTTACATGTAAGGTGTGAATGTTCTAAGCAGTTTCGATTTATTGCTCACCCTTCCTAATGCAGGTCTGATTTTCTGATCCATGTGTTCCCTTCCATTCATGGTTAGTAGTCATTTAACCGTGGTAAACCAGGGATTATACTGGATTGCAATACGACAAAAGCAGGAGTTGATGTAGTCAATCCAATGTGCAGCCATTATACGGTATCTCACATAACGCAAAGATGGACTTTCTCATTGTTTTTAGGTTTTGAACATAATAGGAATCCATTCGCAAGTTGTCCTTAGATCCAATAAACCGGACAGATTTGAAATAAAGCGATTGTATTTGCATTCTTTGGCCTTTAATTTTAAATATATCTCAATATTATCAAAATTATTTATCTTGTCATGAAACACAGAATTATTATTTGTAATTTGAAAGAAAAAAGTTCATTATAAAAGGAATAATCAAGGTTGAAAGAGACGTTGCACTTTGTGAAACACGCGCCTGCTGGTGTTTCAAAAATTGGCGCATCCGCTGAAGGGTTAAAAAACGTCGATCCGCGACTATATCCTACTGCAAAGTTTCCATGTAGGCGGTATTTCTTTCATTTATAAATGCTGACAATCGTGCAATGTTTACGAAACATAGTGCCGAGTAAAATAGGGATGAGAAAATGAACTTAACGAAATACTAGTTTATAAACATATAGGGTTTATGTACGTCATTCGACTGATATTTCTGAAAAGCACGATATTCAAATTGGGAGAACTGTCAATCTATTAGTGCCTGTGGGGATTGTCAGCGTATTTTCCCCCAGGTTATGCAACACGCCTTTCAACATTATGTATTATGTTAAAAATGTTGTTTTGATTTTCTACCTCTGCGTTGGATAAAATATGCTAATCAAGGAGGTTTTTACTGGTCAGATAAGTGTGAGCTTGAACAATGAACGGGGCCAGTTGTCTAAAATTTGCAGTCAGTAACACTGTGGAATGACCATCCCCTTGATGCCAACTGACTACATACACCAATCTACAAACAGATAGACATGTAGCAGGACACTATCATTCAGACAGGAAATTCATCAATAATTAATGAGATGCCTAATCATTGAATTAAGAGATGCGGGATGATGAAAGACCATATATTACGAATAGGAAAAATAATGGATGGCATGATGATAAAACTGAACACAACGGATATAAAACTGATCAGCGCATAGTTTCAACGACAGAATAGCGATCTTCTGCCGTTGAAACTATGTGCATATTTTTCATAAATTTAAGATTAAATGCAAAAAAATTACTTTACTGCTTTTCCTTTGAATAAACTAACTATATTTCAACTAATTTTCATTTGCTGTGAGCTCTATAAAAACTCTATTCAATATTTCAGAAATTTATTTGGTCTGAAACTGTAAAATATCTTGGCATTGTTCTCGATAAAAATATCACTTTTAAACATCACATCACACACGTTAGTAACACGTTTCGAGCAGCTCGCAGACTAATATATCCCTTAATTGCTCGGAACAGCAAATTAAGCATTCAAAATAAATTGCTCATGTATAAATCGTTTCTTCGTCCTATACTAACTTATGGTGGGCCAGCATGGTCATACTGTGCTGAAATGCATATTAAAAAACTAGCTTCTCAGCAGAGCAACACGATCAGACAAATAATAAATGCCCCTTGGTACTTCCGTAATGTTGACATCTACAATGAACTCGGTCTCCCCACTCTTAAAAAATACCTTCAAAATCTAGCCATTAACTTTCACTACAATATCGATAATGATTTACTTAAAGATTTAGCAAATTATGATCATGCTGACCCCTCTAACAGGAAACGGCCTAGAGCCATCCTGTCTTTATTTTAATTGTTTTGTCCTTCGTCCTAATTATATAACAAATAAAAAATAATACTTGGCTTGAAAGGTAAAAAACAACAAAAAATTTTATAAAAACAAATAAAAATGTATTTCTATCCTTAAACTTTCTCTTTTAATTTTATTCATCTTTGCATCGTTTGTAGACCCTCTTTTCTACTGCCCTGCAAGATTCTTACTCACTTTATCTTATACTATGAACTCACGGATTAGCAGCGGCCCAATCATTTCACTCCTTTCCTATACTCTGTTTCATTGGTTCCCCTCTGCTTATTATCTGAAAGTCTGCAATTGAGGGCGTGGCCCAGGAATTGCAGTTGCGACTCATTTCCTATGGTCCTATGGTCAGAAATTTATAAGTTACTCGATTTATTACCCGGCTTCGCACAGGATTCAGTTTCTGTTATTATTTTTTTCCAATTATTAGCCTCATGTTATTATGTTCTAAAGTTATAACAACTCTTAATCTTTGCTGTGTGTGTGTCCCTTATTTCTGAAAGATTAAAAGTTGCTCTCTTCTTTTAGGCATTTTTCAGCATTAATTTACAGCAAGTCAATAATGTTTGAATAGATTTATTATTATAGAAAGAGAATAAATAATGTTTGAATGGATTGAGAACACATTCAATATTAAAACACGGCAAATTTGATAATTATTATAGAAAAAGTATATACACATATTTCATGCTCGGAATTCTTTTTCAAAACTAAATCGTGTGCTACGTTTCAATGCCACTTTCAGACTTTCTTAATTATAATATACACGTATTTCATGATTGTAATTCTTTCTCAAAACTAAATCGTCTGCTGTGTTTCAATGTCACTTCAGTTATATAAATCATCGTGTCAAGGCTAAACGCATTTTAAAAAAAATATTCCGCCGTTGCCCTGTGTAAGAAAATAATATATCAAATTCATTCTTGCATGCACCAATATATGAATAAATCACGTTTTTAATTCATGTCTATTTGTTTTTACGCAAATGTTATAATTTAACTGGCAACAATGAAATGTTACAATGGCTTTGAACAAAAAAATCCGTTGATACCGCGCAAACTTGTTCTAACATAATTCGGGAATGGAACGTCGTAGCGGGATGAAAATAGTCACATTCATCCTGATTTTCCAAGCATATTAAACCGTGTAAATTGCATGAAGGTAGGGCTCACGGTTCTTGAATTTTTGTAACTCACACACACATACACACAGGACCCATTTCCCGTTTCTGCTTTATATATAAGATGTAAGGGATAACACACTGAAGACACTATCTTTGTCCAGCTGCGAAGTCAGATAATTAAAATTTAAATTCATCCTCCCAAATTATTTAATGGAGATATATTTCAATAAGTGTCTTTTACTAGAGTATTTTTGAAAAACTAAGGTAATTTAATTTCTGTTCATTTTTACAATATCAGTTAAAATTCACACATTAAAATAAAGAAACAAAGAGCATGAACTGTTCATCTGCTGTTGAAAAATATAAATAAAAATACATACTTCATTAAAACCTGTTTTCAATTTATTGAAAATTTTATTTGCAAGTTAACGTATTAAATAATTTCAATCGCTGTGTGTCATGAGACAACTAATTTACGTCTTTTGGAAAGTCCTTTTTTTATTTATTTCTAAATTTCGAAGTAAACATTTATTTCCATTTTATCCACATCTGCCGTTATAACATTTCAAATAAAATAATACAATAAAGCGATCTGAAGAGAAATATGGCAGAGAATGCATCATTTAACCTTATCTTGATTTTTATCGACATGTTTCATTTGTCTATCTCTTTACTGGAAAAATATCTTAAAAGGAAATCGTTTTCAGCGTGCAGTTTATTTTCGGGAAGCCTTTGTTTTGCGTATAATATAATTTCAGCTGTAATAACAGTTATTTTATTGCTTAAATTTAAGGTTTTCGAGTCTCGTCGTTTCCTACTTTTCATTCAATATATAAGAATATTTTTTTCTGCTTTTGTTTAAGTACATAGTTCCGCTTTATTATTAAATCATACAATGTATTTCATTATTTCATAAATGGTGATTTCAGTTTAAACAATTTTATCTTTTTAAAACAATGAGCTTCGTCCGAAATTTTTAAAAAGTAGAAAGAATATGGCAGAGAACATCTCGTTAAAAGAAGTAAGGCAAATTGTAAATTCAATTTGAGAGTATAAAGTAAACAAGACAGAAAATGATCTAATCCCGTTTCTTTATATTAATGATGCGAAAGACTTTTTTAAAAACTAAAAGGAATCAGAACAAGTTAAATATTTAATGACGGTAAAATAGTTTAAGATATATAAATTTAAGTTTTAAATGAAGATTTCGTCACATCTGAAGCAGAAATAAAATTTTAAGCTACCACCATCAATATTTTAATCGCTGTTCAAACAATTGCTTTCGTATTTTCTTATTTTCATATTAGGAGACATTTTTCGGCAATTTACATATTTTATCCAAGATTTATTTACACATATGTTTCGCAAGAACTTTTTCTCTAACTAATTTTCGTTTAAGTTAGTCCCACAACAAATGCAGTTGAAGGGTTTGGTGCAAGAAGGAGGTAACTCCAATTTTTAAAGCTTTTGGGAAACTGCAAAAAAAATATTTGAAATTTCAAAAATTCTAAGTTGCGTGAAAATATTCTTTTTGATAAATTTCTTTAATTGTTCTTACATATTAGGACAGTATTTTCACTCAAAAATATATCCTCTAGATGACGTCTCACAAGTGTGATTGTTGAATCTACCTCTTTCTTCCCACCAAATGGATGTTCTAGCTACTTCTAGAAAAAAGATTTCGTAAAGAAATACAATCTACTATCATAATATTTCATTTATATAAAAGTGCAATTGAAATACAGCATATATATTGGCTTTACAAACAGGAAGTTACATTTTTCAATCTTTGCATTTTTCCTCTGTAACGTCTGGCTGAATTTTTGCGTTGGTAAGTTGTAGTCCATCGTAAAATCACATCATTTTGTGCGACGTATTTGCTGGCTAGTTCCATTATATCTTGGAATTTTGCAGTTAAACAATATACACTATTATATTTATTAGAACCAAAAACTCCACTGTTGATAATTTTTGCGTAACCTTCCTGTAAATAAACCACGTCAGTCGTTTGAGGGAAAAAAGAGGTAAATAACGAGTCAGGCAGATCCATCTCTTGAGTATGGGCCTGTTCACATAGGAGTCCGTTGCGTAGCGTTAAGGAAAAGATGACGTTTGGACGAAAATAAACCAATCATAGGCGTTAAAAATTTCATTGCTAATCGTTTGGAGGCCTATGATTGGTTTATTTTCGTCTCAACGTCATCTTTTCCTTAACGCAACGCAACGGACTCCTATGTGAACAGGACCTAACACGAGAACTAATGATTGGAGCTACGTCTTTCTGGCACCAAAAGAAAGAGTTTTTTTACCCCAAGATAGTACATGTAACTCCATACTCCCCCAAGACGGAACTACCTCCTTTTTGCAGCAAACCCTGTGATTGTAGGATATTCTTTCATCGTCTAACTCAAATATATTATACATTTTTCCTGCTTTACTCGGTCCTGTCTTTTTATAATTCTCATCTAGATTCCTATTAGTCACACTTTGGTCACTATAAAGCACAAACAAGAATTAGATTAAAAATTGCTGATGTTATCAAACAGGGAAAATGACCGAATCAGTTAAGTTACATGGTGGATGATTTTGTTCTTTGTTGATCGTTAGAGTTTGACCATTGTAAGCCCTCGTCAGCTGCTGTCTGTTTCTGTTAAAATTTGGAATACAAGAAAGCCTAGTCATATTTTGTAAATTTTTGCTAGCTAGTCCAATAGAGGAGATTAAATGAAGGCCTTATTTGAATAGTGATCCAACTCCATTCTTGTTCTTGTTCAGATACAGTGCTTTAAAGTCTAATGAGTGCTGAGAAATAACTGCTGAAGTCTGATTTGTAATGCCCTCTGTTAGCAACAGAAATGAGTTGGTTGTGTACCAGTTTAAAAATAAAATAGAAATGACTTGTATGAACATGAAAGTGAGGCTAACTGCATTTTTTTAAAAACTGAAGTTGGACCACTATTCAAATAAGGCCTTCGAATCGTATAAGAACAGTAAAAAAATTCTTCAACTATCGTATGATCAAAGCCATCTGTGAAACTTAGCTGAATATTTTTATCCTTAATCTATTTTGAAATTAATGTTTAGTAATTATTCTTTTATTTATATCTCATTATCACAATGAAACTGCTTCGTGATAGAATATCTATTCTAAGTTATTTAACAACAGTGGCAGCAATTTCTTAATCCTGGCGACTGACACGGAAAGGTTTATGAAACGCGACTTGCCAGGGAAATTTAATTCGAATATGTTTGGAATCTTTTAATATCATCCTGAAGTTACTTGCTTTCCAAGAGGTATGCACGCAAATTTCTCACAATCTGTGATCCAAAGTGGAAAAAATAAGACTGCCTCTTGTTATTTTCTGGCATTTTGCATTCTTTGACTGTTTCCTACTTTCTCCTTCAGTAAAGTCTTCTCACCTCAATGTACTTTCAATTTTTATTGCAGTTGCGGTGTCACGTGTTCTGGGCTCGTCACTTGACTTCGTTCAAAATACTCGGTCACTTGACTGGACTGGTCTTTTGGCCAAGTCGGATTCCGATCCTTGTGGTGCCAGTCAAAATAGGAGCCGCACCTTCATCGCCAATAGCTTTCGGGACTTGTTGCTGTCGGTCAAGTGGCATAAGCAACAACAACAATTTTATTGCAGTTCCTTTTAAGTTTCTTTTATGTTAATTTATAAGAATTTTATTTATCGTGACCAGCATGTTAATCCCTACCTGAGCTGAAAGCACTGGCTTCGAATATAGATTCCTGCAGTACTATTGTAATAATTTTTTCTGTACTTTCCTGTGTGGATTAAAATTCCTAAACCCCCCCCCCCCTTAGTTCCACAAAAGGAGGCCGTTTCTACGGCAGGAAGAGATCTTCACTCAATTTTTGTCTTGAACATTGTTCATCAATATGCCATGGGCTGCTGACGTCATAGAGTGGCAACATGTACATGCTTCAGGTGCTTCAGGAAGAGTAGCGGTAACTACAGTACATGGACAGGGCCCTCCACTGTAGGATGATATAGCAATGCATAAAACTTCAGTAATCAGTAAAAAACGAAAGTAGGAAGGAAAATATAAAGTGGGGAAAACAAAAAGCTTCGACCGTACAAGCAAAGGTAAAACAAGGGGGAAAAAGAGACAATGCGAAGAAAGAACAGGACAAATAATTAAAAGTTACGAACAAGACTGGCACAGGGCCGTTTCTTGTTAGCTCGATCAGCAGGGTCGTAATCGGCCAGATATTTAATAAGATCATTTGGTAAATCTCTATGGAAGTTAATAGCAAGATTTTGAAGATAATTTTGAATAGTGGGGAGATTTATCTCCTTATAAATGTCAACATTGCGAAAATACCATGGGGAGTTAAGGATTTGCCGGATAGTCATGTTTTGAGCAACAGCCAGAATTTTAATGTTGGAATCCGCTGCATACGACCAAACTGGTCCAGCCTACGTAAGTATGGATCTTAAAGATTTATAAATGAGCATTTTGTTACTAAAGTTCAATTTACTATTTCGGGCAATTAAGGGATATAGTTGTCTTTTAATCATTCCGAAATTGCATTACGAAATTTCTTACGATTATTATGAACATGTACATGGGATTATAGTCTGCTGTTCAGGAAAAAATAATTACAATTTTATTGGACCATGGGTAGTGCTATTTAAAATGAAATTCATATTTTTTTCTTATTTCTTTTTTTGGATATCTTATGTGGAATATTTAACGTTAGATAAAAAGTATGAAATTTGTTCTTAGTTTCTTAAGGATTTAGCAACTAACTGATAACTCAGCCCAAAACCTAACGTAAGAAAATAACCATTTAAGGGCCTGTTCACATAGGAGTCCGTTACGTTGCGTTAAGGAAAAGATGACGTTGAGACGAAAATAAACCAATCATATGCCTCCAAACGATTAGCAATGAAATTTTTAACGCCTATGATTGGTTTATTTTCGTCTCAACGTCATCTTTTCCTTAACGCAACGCAACGGACTCCTATGTGAACAGGCCCTTAAGTTGCCTGCTATGAAGTCATTTTGAAGTCAATGAGTCGCTGTTTTAAGCCAAATGGTAATTCTGACTACTCATTTTATTTGTCACTTTCAATCATGCGCAGAAAATATGCACAGATTGTTAGCTTACAGCTCAAAGCGAGACTTATTTTCACAGGGGAGACTACGCACCTATTTACGACATATTCGAGATGTCTCCTTGATATCCGGGCTGAAAGCACGAGACATTTTATTGCCCATTATCGCTCTATGTGGTAGACATTTTGATCTGATTATTATCAAAGAAAGTTTTTTTCTCATTTAAACTTTTCTTACATGTTTTCTTTTACAAAACCTTATACTTAATAAGGTTTTAAAAGCCAATAATCATAAAGAAAGCCAGCAATTAGAGAAATCCAAATAGCTTGTTACTTAATAGTTCGAATCTTTTAATGTTGTTCATTTCCGCCGGAATTTATGTCCATCCAATTACATTTATATCTCTCTATTAACAGGTTTAATGCATGGATCTTTTAAATTTCCCTATTCTCATCGATTGGCATACATCTTCATAATACAGATGCTCCAATAAAATAAAACAATTCAACTGTCTCAAAGAATTGTGGTCTAGAATGCATCATTTAAGTTTATCGCAACTTTTATCGATACAGCTCCCTCTTCCTGTCAGCTAGCAACATATCCTAAATCTTCCACTCTTTATATCATTTTTCTAAGATTATATGTGGGTTTCATTAAAATTTTATCTACGTTGCTCGCTTTCTCATATATTTTACGTCAGAAAACTTCGGCGAATTGCTTTTTGCTAGGATATCCTTTTTCTAAACCTTTGAAGAAATACTTTTTTTTAAAAAATATTTTTAAAATAACAAGTTTTATTCCTTATGAGATAAAGGAATAAAATAATACTGTCGGCTTGATTATACAGTTTTTGTTATGGCAACAACTGTATAAATAATCATGATACTTATTTTAAAAATTAGAAATTTGTATTAGAAGAGTATACGTGGAATTGAATGTCGTGTGACATTATGGAGTGGATTGTGGCTTTTCCTACTGATGATAACCTGATTTCTATTTTGCAAGTGGAGATCTGCAAGGTGAATACACTTTTGACCATACCCAAGAAGTATTTATTCGCATGCTATAGATACAGTTTTAACTTCAGGCTACTTCTGATGTGAGGTGAGGGGTAAGGAATTTAAAGGACGTGCAAAACACAGAAGTTTTAACTTGTAATTGTTCCCATTTGTGTAAGGTTTCGTAAGTGTTTCGTTGCCAAATTATTTTAAAATTCATCCTAAAAGGGGGGTTTGAAGTTTGAATATACTGCTATGCTCCAAATATATCATAAACCAGAAGTAAATGATGAATTATCTGTATAAAATAATGAAAGTCATAATTTATGTGCTAAATGATTGAAATATATCGTGTTTAGTTTGGGAATCCATCATCAACGTGTAATTTAGAATATCGACGGGCAGTATTTCATAATACTAGTTACTAAGTTGTGAATCAACCATTAGCTATATGACTCAAATATGTATCATATAGCTAATGGTATGTTCTGGTATTGTAGATTTTCTGGGGAAATGTTAGCTTGTTCTCCCGAAATAACGTTTTCTACCGGATACATGTGATGAGATGAAGTAAGTGCAAATAAAGCCCTAATATATTATCTCTCCGTTCTCTAATGATGAGGATGCACATCTGTTTTATTGATTGTAGCATATCTGTTTGTTTTCAAGTAGAAAGTTCCTTGTCTTTCCTGTCACTCAATGAGTATGAGTGTGTGTGGGTGGGGAGGGGGATCACATCTCATTGACAATCCCAGAAAAAAATTGGTGCTTAACTAAAATATGGCAAACCTACTATTTGCATAAAAAAAGGTTATCATTAGACATACTGAGTATCATAAAAGTACTTTCTCAAAGGTGATAAGTCTCCTTCTTTTACTGGTGAACAACGGAAAAAAAAGCGTTTTTGACATATAACTTTAATTTAGTAGACATATACCATGAGTTTGTCACCACCTTTGACAAATACCTTAATTTAGTTGCCTAACTCGTCTCAAAATTTAAAAAACTAAGAATTCGAGTAAGGCACGTAAAACCTATGACATTATCTGTACTTCCTGTAGATGTTTTACATTGGTTGGCATCTCTGTAGGAGGAATTCTGTCTCATCAGAGAGTTTATGAAAATTGTGACAGTAAGTGATGTAGCCAGCGGCCCTCTTTAATAAATTGACAGGCCAGGTTCCGCCGTGGGGGCGGTGTGGCTCTTTCCCAGTGCACCTAGGTTCTTAGACCAAAACCTCATTTGGGAGCAGGTAATGGATCGAGCGACCGTGACTCTCCTTGGGGAGTTGTATCATCTGAGGGAGTTGTTGTAGCAACGAATCGGCGTCGGTTGCCTCCAACTCCACGTGGTCCAGCTGATAACTGGGTTTCGCCAACACCTTCTCTCGGTGTTGGTTTCGCCCAGGCCAAGAGAGGTAATGGATGTGGACCTAGTCTAGCGCCATATGGTGTTAGTACTAGTAGTTCCGTGGATCCTAAATAAATTAGACCTGTGTAAATCTGTGCGAGTATGAATCAAGAGCAGCGACTTGACGTCTTCAGTCCATACGTTTTGCTGAATGCTTAGCGGTGGGACGATGCATTATTTGAGATTAATAAATTGGCGAATGTAGAGTAAATATATTACATATTATATTGGACATATTACTCCGTATACTTAGAAGCATAGCTTTCTTTAAACTATCACAGTAAAAAAGAAAACACCTTTAAAAATAATCCACTGATGGGGAATGTTGGGAAAAAGAAGTCCATTTATGAAGTTAAACATTAACAAATCAGAAATTCAAGACCTGTGAAAAATCAATAGCCACCTAATTTAAGAGGGAAACAGCTCTGTAGAGTACAAAAGCAGTTTGTTCTGCCTCTCAACAAGGCTTATGACTATTTTCGCAGAGACCGTATAATGACGCATCGATGGTGTGCTCAAAATTTTGAACGGTAGAATAACGTGAGTAAGAGAACTAATAGATCTTACTCACTCTCTCTTTCGAGAGTTCCACACCAACTACAAGTGTCTGGAAAGCCCTGAAAATCAACACCTCTAGGCATGGTGTTATAGCGCAAGTAGCTGTAACAGAGACAAAGCACTCACTGTATGCTGTATTGTACATTAACTTCAGTACTCCATTCAGTGTTTCTGGGCGGAACTTTGGCAGGCTACATGAAGATGCAAACCCACCAAATCCTTGGATTCTGAACAGGAAACATTTCCTCTCAGAAACTACAACTTACCTAGCTGAACAATACTTGCTAGAGCTCGACTAGTATCAGACCATTGTCAGATTTTGCAGGGAAGTCCGCTGCTCTCTCAGAGTTGAATTATTGTCAAGTAATCGGATAATTGGATAGAAGAGTTGGCGATAATTATGGAAGTCAGGCGAGCAGAGTAACCCAGATTTTGGACACAGATCCACAAACAGAATAGCTAAAATAATGGCAATAGGGGCTGTCATTTGAGATATTCGGCCCCCTCTGGTACTTTTAAATGACGATTATAACAACCATTAGCACATTTGTGGGATAAAACGACATATGGTACTCCTTTGCAGTTGCTTCTACCATACGTACCATTACTAGTTCCCTAAGCAAGTCATTTCTTGAATGTCTTCGAATTTTTTCAGCCTTCCGCTAGTTTCCTACGTCTTTAGACCTCCCTGCAGTCGATTTCTTCCCGAAAATGTTAAATCGCGAGATGTCCGTCAGTCAGTTTAAACGGACTTCAACAGAAAATATAAAACGTTGATTCAATGCATCGCAATTTGCCATTGAAAAAGTGTGGTTTAAATTATACCTGAGTTGTACCATTTTACAAAGTAAACACCTATTTACTTCGAAAGTTAATAATTTACGTCTCTTTGCTTATCTATATATATAAAACAGTTCCGTAACTGACTGACTGACTTATAGCACATAGACCAAACCGCTGGACCAAAAGGGCTGAAATTTTGCATGGCGATTCTTCTTATAGTGTAGGGGTGCACTAAGAAATATTTTTTTTAAATTCTGCTTAGATTTCTTTAAATTAAATTTTTAAGTTGTTTTTGTAACTTTTTTTAAGTTTGCATGTAAAATAATCTGAGGGTTCTAAAATTTATATCACGAGAAAGATCATAAATTTCCTTTAAAATAAAATCTTTTACGAATCATTATCTCCATTTTCTGATTTTTGGTGAATTTTTAAAGGTTAATTTTTAGAATTTAATTTATTAAATGCAGATAACAACGTGGTTCTTTTCTTTTTGTGACACTTTAAAGTAATTTTGCGTCACGTGCATAACAACGAAATAGGCAAAAAAAAAAATTTTTCTTGCTAATGTGGCAGACGGATCGGACATTATCCAAAAAAATATTCCCAAACTGTACTATATTAACTGCACTATATTCTTTAGTATGTTCTATTAGATTTAATTTGAATATTTTCTTCTACATCATTTTGTCTATAAAAATAACCGTTATTATTTTTTTATAAATATATATTTTTTTGTTTTTTGTTTTACATCAATTGCATGCATTGATCGTTGTATTTATTATATATATATATATATATATATATATATATATATATATATATATATATATATATATATATATATATATATAAATTAGCATTATTCGCATGCATTGAAAGTTGCATTTAATTTAAATGTACTCCGTATGGGTATTCAGCTAGTTCTGGCATATAAGACCAAAGTAAAATAGTACCTTCCAGGTTCTTCCTTATTTTTTAGTCCCTAAGAGTACGCGGGTATTGAGATTTATCCTTCTTCACTGAACATTTACTTACATTTATTGTTGAAGATAAATAAAATTAATTTATGTATCTTTTTCGTCCATGATTTTATTTCCCATGGGATCTAAAAGTTTTCTCGATAAATTTTAAAGCTACGCTACTATCTTATTTTGTCTCTCCATATTTGTATTCTTAGAGAGGAGGAAATAAAATAATACATTTGTGAACTATTTGGGAAGAAATATGGCGTAGGATCTATCATTTAATACTCCCTAGATTTTTATATATAAATCGTTTCTTCATATCTCTATCGATAAAATACATTAAATCTTTTTCCTCTCTCGGGCTTCATTTCTTCTTTTATCCCTAACTTCCGATAACGTATTCTACAACTGCCTTTGTTTAAACGCTTTCATATTTTAAAATTTATTACTTTTTTTTTAATTTATGAGTTCTTTCATAGATTTTGCAGGTATGTCCTAAAACTTTAAATGCTGTCTATGCATTAGTGTAATAGAAATTTCTTACATTTCGTTGCAGTTGGATACATTAAAAAACGAAAAATACAGATATTTTCATTACTATTTTTTGTGAACTATCTCGCTGTTAGGAATTTTGTAAGTAATTCCCTTTTGGGAATTATTTCATTCTAGTACTGCTGTAATGGTGTATTTCAGCGTGTATATTAGTGAACAAAAAATGTTTTCATGTTATTTGAATGGTACGTTGTGTATGTTATTGTAGCACAAGTTTTATGTGAAGGAACGTTTTGCTTCGAGCGACTATGGCGATGATCGTGAGCCAATCGACAGGCCAATATCGATTCTAGCAATGATCGCACGAAGCAAACCGATGCGAAACAAAACTATACTAAGCAGTGTTTCGCAATGATCGCAATAGTCTTTCCAAGCAAAACGCACCTTTAGTCGGAATATGTAACACTAGGAGCACACATTCGCGAAACATAGAGCGAAGTGTAGGGGAAAGCAGTGATTTATTGGTCCCGTCGCCAAGAGGGGGTTTTATGGCGCCCCTCGTGCCTTCGAAGATTCGTACTAGATCGCTTCGGAGAGCGGTTTTAAGACGAATGATCAAAGCGGCGAAATACTTCCCCCACGTTCGGGGGGGGAGGGGACTGATCGATACCAAAATGTGTCAAGAGGCGACGGGGGGATCTGATTCACTTGTGTGTAGATGCGCCTTAAGATGTTTCTCCAATTGCTTGTCTAGGTGTATTCTTGTAGTACTATCTACAATAATTACGGAAACTCGAGCCCTTTCCCACCTATGAACGTCGATTCGAACCCCACTTCTAAATCCTGCATTGATGAGATTTTATCAAGTATCTGCGAGGTGCAGATTCTTACAAATTTTACCATGTAGAAAATTAATGTGCTTGGAAACACAGCTATTCAACCGGGAATCGCAGCTGTAAATAAAGCTAGTAGATGCAAATAATAATGCTAGTAGATGCAATAATAATGCTAGTAGATACAAATGTAGATAAATGACTGCACTTTCAAGTATCTGTGATAATGAATAACTTATTCAGGAAAAACTGAAATCTGTGGTCATTTAAACTTTTTTAAAACTTATCAATAACCGAGTTGACGCATTGTGGCCAAATGAAATCGCCATTCTGAATAGTGTGAAAGCATTTTTTATTCTTACAAAAATTATTAACTGATGAATGACGGTGAAACCAGCAGTAGACGTCATGGCATTGGAAGTCCACGCGTTATCAAGAAAATGGACGTTGGAGTCTGTCCCGCTGGTGAAGAAAAATCGGCTCCAGACAATGGCTCAGATGGCAAAACAGTACAATTCAGGTCCAAGTAGAATTGTTTTGGAGCGCACAGTTCGTCGGACACTGTTGAATATGGGGTTACGCAGCAGTCATCCCACTCGTGTGCCTCTGTTGACCAGGCGTCATCGCCTCATAAGCTTACACTGGGCACGGGAACATCGTGACTGGACCATGGATCAGTGGGAGAGAGTTGCCTGGTCGTATGAATCACGATTCGGCATTCATCACGTCGATGGCGGTGTCAGAGTACGCCGTTTTCCTGGCGAACAGCTGCTCTAGCGATGTACAGCAGGTCATACACAGGCCGGTGGGGGGCGGTGCATTGGGGAACGTTCTCCTGGGCGTCCCTGAGACCCGTGGTTGTGGTAAAACAGACCATAAATTCTGCTGACTATCAGAATATCATTGCGGACCAGTTGCACCCTTACATGACGTCTGTCTTCCCAACGGGGAATGGAGTCTTCCAGCAGGATAACGCTCCATGTCACAAGGCTCGAATTGTGCTGGAGTGGTTCCTGGAACATGATACTGAACTCTAGTTAATGTCCTAGCCTTTAATAATAACTCACCGGATCTTAATCCGATAGAGCACATTTGGAGTGTCATGGAACAGCAGTTCAGAGCCACTATGTCGGAATATCCCGTATTTGCTTGACCACTGCTTGAACATCTGGTACAATCTGTCTCCGGCCATTGGCATCCATGACAAAGCGGGTTGCAGATGTTTTGCGGGCCAAAGGTGGGTCAACGCATTATTAGATAGGTGGTCATAATGTTTTGGCTTTTCAGTGTATATATCTATATATATATATATATATATATATATATATATATATATATATATATATATATATATATATATATATATATATATATATATATATATATATATATATACATACAGGGCTGCCACGTGGGTATGAGGCGCCTTTGTGAAAACTTGTATTTGGCGCCTCTTACCTCCACCAACACTCTCTAGAAAAAATTCAAAAAATAAATAAAATAAAACGTAAGATAACTAATTTATTTATTTATTCAAAATTAAAAAAATTCATACACATATAATCACACTACAGATCAGAGTAAGATAAACACAATAATATATGTTTTTTAAAAATTGTTCACAAATAATCAATCTTTTATTATTAAAAAAATCACAATAAATATAATGTTATATTTGTATTATTGATAATATAAATTATGTCACATTATAAATGTATCAATTACATGTTAGGTTTGGTATGTATTATAACTAAAAAGGGCGAATAACTTTGCTGATTAAAAAATCAAATAATATTTACTCTTCTTGCTTTAGCCCCTACAAAATTCTTAATTAAATCTATAAAATCTAAGGTATCCATGATATAATTTTTGACTGATAATAACGATAAATCCGTTAGACTTTCAACTGAGATTGTGGAGCGTAAATAATTTTTAATAAGTTTTAATTTTGAAAAACTCCTTTCTCCTGAAGCTACTGAAACTGGTAAAGTTAAATAAATACGTAATACTATAGTAATATTGGGAAAGGTGTTAGATTATTTTTATAAATATAAGTTAATACATCGTGCGGAGACACATTGTTTTTTACAAAATATTGCAAACATTTTATTTCATCAAGTAAGGATAGACCGTCAATATCCCGATTATCCGAATTTTTTTGATTGGTAAGATTGATGTGTATATCTTTGCAGTGTTTTGTTAAATCTTCATCAGTCCATTTTTTTTCAATTTGCTTATGTTGTGAATGAGTTTAAAGTCATCGCTATGATTTTTTAATTGCACAAATCTTTCTGTGATTGATGTTATTGCTGAAGCTAATACTATGAAAAAAAAATTGGATTTTAACTATTTGTTTAGGATCATTCACACATTCATCTGATGATTCAACAATAGATGGCAAAAGAAACAAACAGTTTCGCACCAATTCGTCTTAGAGATTCCCCATCTTTTTCAAAAGCGGTGAAATTTTCAGACGTGACACCGGAGCAAATAAAAGTGTTTTTGGTTTTGTTATGTTGATGGGAATATTCAAAAAGCCTAATGTAAAGCTGCATTTCAGCACCCATGAGATAATCGCTACTCCATTTTTCAATAGAGTAGTTTTGCGAGATGTTTTTCTCAACATCCTGAAATTCTTACATTTTACTTCTGACAGCAGCGCAAAAAAAAATTAGAAAAATTTGGATCACTCATTGAAATTCTGCGAAATAAATGTAAAACCTCCTATACGCCAGATAAAAATATATGCATAGACTAGCTGAAAACCCGCACTTCGCTACGGAATACATTCAAATTAAATACAACGGTCAATGTATGCAATTAATGCCAAAAAAATAAATAAATAAATAATTCTAATCTCCACAGCCCCCTCCGCTTTTGCGTATCGGCCAAGATTTAACAAGGAACCAGCCTCGCTACAGTTATCCAGCCGGCCCGAAAGAAACCCGCAGGACAAGGCGCACAAAAGAAAAACCGCACCAGGTTCCATTAGGACCTAGTCCGATTTTTTTTTTTAATAACAAACTTGTTACAGTGTTACAAGATATATAATTATAAATATCCAATCGAACGGTCCGTGGTTAACTACCAGGACCTAAATTAATAAAATTGACACAAGAAATGAATTAACTAACCATGGCACTAACACCAACAATCCAAGGCTAACTGCCTGGACCTAAACAAATTAAATTAGCATAAGTATTAAAATATTTAACAATAACATAAACTAGCAGTAGTACCAGCAGCTATGCCTCAACCAGAATAGAAACCCATGGCCATTATAGAACCTGGCTTGAACAGTATTCATAATTACATTACACTAAATCAAATATATAACAATAGTTTAAACAATATACATTTAAACATAATATAATTTACACAAATATACATTTTAATAATATATTCACTATTCAGTACAATAACTAACACAATATAGCACTAAATTAGAATATAATAAAACATATAAAGAAAGAATTCCGTTATTATTTATACAAAATACACAACAAAACAGAAACGATAAGAAATATTTATGTGCATAAACAAGCAGAGGCATTAGCTGCCAAACTAAGCAAAAGGAAGATGTTGATCCATTAAATCAGATACAACTTTAGAAATATTTTTTTGCAATAGAAATCACCGAAGAATTTCTCCTTCGACCAGTTCTCGTAGCCCAAAGGTAAGTTAATCCTATATTTTGTAAATATTGGACAATCGAGTAAACAATGATCAGCGGTTTGAATAGCCTGGCAAAGACAAATATTAGTTTTATTGTGAAATTTGTTCTGATAGCTCCCGAAAGAGCCGTGACCTGTTATAGCTTGATTTAAATAGAAGTCAGCACTTATTCTATGTATTTTTACTTGTTTAAATATTTCTTTTACCCTTCTGCCTTTGGTACTCGTGTTTCAGATATGATGCCATTCACTAACCTCTTCTTTATGCAGTAACTTTCTAATTTTATTCTTTGTCCATTTATAGGAGAAGTTTATTGTATGTAATTCTGCAGCCTCCTTCGCAGTTCTGTCAGCTTCTTCATTTACCATAATACCAATGTGAGCCTTGACTCAGTGGAAGACCACATGAATGTTATTGTCTTTAATTTTATGTTTAATATCATCGATTATTTCACCTTTAAAATTTAGTGCTTTCAACGCTTCAAGGGCACTGCGTGAATCAGTGTATATATCACAATCTTTTATATTTTAATCATGCAATTGATTGCCACTTGAATTGCCCTGAGTTCGGCGGTATAAGAATTTGTTCTCTCAAATTTTTCCCTGATTTTCTCAATTTCTTTACCATCCTCATAAATAACTACCCCAGCCCCAGCTCTTTCATTCTTTTTTAGAACCGTCCGTAAAAATTTTTATATTTGTTTTGGGGTCTAAATCGTAAGTTCAATCAAAACTTATTAAGTCATCCAAGGTTCTAATTTTCCTTTCCCTAGTTATGCTGTTGTTTCCATTATATTTATTTCCATTTATTTCAATTTCTTCCTTATTATCGTATATCCTGTATAATTGTTTCACCGATTTGGCCTTCAGGTGTAAAGGAACGCATCCCGACAAAATGTTAAGTGCGCCTGTAGAAGTGGTTCTATAACGTTTCGTCATGAAAAGCAGATATGGACTTTGAATTTGCAAGAGCTTTCTTTTAATATTTCTAAATCATTATACCACACCTCGGCTGCACAGATTATTTTTTTTCAACTACAATTTTATACAATTTAGTAATTTTTGGCTTTATGCCCCAGGTTTTTTAAGAAATTGCATTCAGTTTATAGAATAGTTTTAAAGCTTTCTCATTAACTTTCTCCAGGTGGCCTATGAATTTAAATTTTGTATCTATGTACACTGCTGGCCACCCAGATTGCAACACCAAGAAAGACAAGAGATATCACAACAAAATTTATTTTGTAGATAACATGTTGACCAAGTATCAAATGATTAAATTTATAGACTTCTGTGAAGTGTGGTTCCTGCCAAAATCAGTAGCCAGACTAGCCGCCATTGTTGGAGATCACCGCTGCCACACGCCTCGGCATTGATTCAAAGAGACTTTGGATGAGTTCTTGTGGTACAGAAGACCAAGCAGCTTCCACACGTTGCCAAAGTTGATCTGCTGTGGCAGCTGGGGATGGAATCGGGGTCAATCGTAGAGCAACCATGGACCACATGTTTTCTATCGGCGAAAGATCCGGAGAGCGAGGCTGGCAGGGAAGCAATTCAATCTGGCAATTGACGAAAAACCGTAGGACAATGCGTGCCACGTGTGGTCGCGCATTATCCTGTTGAAATATGGCTGTGGGCAAGCCCTGTAGGTAAGGAAGGACAACTGACTCCAACACCTGGGAGATGTAGCGCTGGCTGTTTAAAGTACCGGCAATACGTACTAGAGGTGTGCGAGAGTGATATCCAATACCGCCCCATACCATAATACCCGGTGCAGGACCAGTGTGGCGGTGCATAACGCAGCTGTTCAGCATCCTCTCTTCACGGTGTCTCCAGACTCGAATGCGACCATCGTGGTGTTGCAGACAGAAGCGTGACTCGTCAGTAAAGACAATTTCATTCCATTCTGCCGTCCACATCCTTCTGTCATCGCACCATTGGCGGCGGAGACGTCTGTGGTTCTGCGTCAAGGGTAGACAAAGCAATGGACGTCTTGCGGACAGACCACTCTGCTGCAAACGGCGTCGAATGGTACGCGCAGACACTGGATGATGCGTTACAGACTGCATGTGTTGTGCTATGGTTCGTGATGTGACTGAGCGATCCGTCACTGCCATGCGCACAATTTGCCTGTCATCACGTGAAGTGGTGCTCTGAGGTGGATGCGATCGAACACGCCGGTCCGTCGTATCCTCCTGCCTCCAACGATCACATATCCGCATTACAGTTGTTTGGTTTCGTCCAACACGACTACCGATTTCCCTGAAAGATAATCCACAATCTCGGTAGGCCACTATCCTCCCTCTATCGAACTCGGATACTTGATCAAAAGATGATCGCTGTTTTCGACGAGGCATAATTGATCGTTTTTTTGAAAAAACCACAAGAAAAACACAATTGCCGAACTTGAAATCGTCAAAATCCCCAAGTCTTAAATAGCGCTTTGAAGTGGCGCCACTGGCGCGCGTGATGTGCGTCTGCGCTGAAATTCTAATCATTTGCATATCTCACCTCCGCTAATGCATGTTGTAAATTTCATGTTATTTGCATGTTTCCTTCAGGGTGTTGAATTTACAGTGGCCAGCAGTGTATATATATATATATATATATATATATATATATATATATATATATACAGGGCCACCGCATGAGGAAAGGTTGTGAGAGGCACAAAGGCGCCTGGTAATAGGGGGGCAATTCCAAAGAAAATACAAATTATAAAAATTGAAATATTTAAAATGTTTAATATATTAATTTCATGTTATTTGCATGTTTCCTTCAGGGTATTGCATTTACAGTGGCCAGCAGTGTATATATACTCCAAGATATTTTATTTCATTTTGATATTTAACATTTTCCAGGCCAATTTTAATCGATGGTTTTGTAATTATTTTCCATTTACTAGGCACAATCATATAATTACATTTGTCGATACTTATTTTTAGACCATTCTTATGAATCCAATCGCTACAATAGTTTAGTATATTTTTAGCATAGGCGGTAAATTTGTATTAAACTGGAGATTTTATCAATATTATAATATCGTCTGCGAATGCTTGAAGTTTGTTTTTTTCATTATAACAGTATGAAGTCAGTAAATCATTTATCAAGATTAGCCATAGAATGGGCCCCAAAGAAGAGCCCTTCTGGACTCCAGTATTATAGTCTATTAGTCCTTTGTTTGTCTATATTTTCCTATCGGTGATATAACTAATTAGAATACCTAATAAATAATTTTTAAATATATATATATATATATATATATATATATATATATATATATGTGTGTGTGTGTGTGTGTGTGTGTGTGTGTATAATAAATACGATGATCAATGTTTACAATTGATGTAAAACAAAACAAAAAAATACATTTATAAAAAAATCGTAAGAGATATTTTTATAGACAAAATAATGTAGAATAAAATATTCAAATTAAATCAAATAGGACATACCAAAGAATATAACACAGTTAATATAGTACAGTTTGACGAACATATCTTTCACTGTATTTTAATATTATTTTGGATAATGCCAAATTGTCTGCTGCATTACCAAGGGAAAAAAATATTTTTTGTCTATTTCATTGTTATGGACGTGACGATAAATGAATTTAAAGCACCAGAAAAAGAAATCCCGTAATCAACATTTAATAAATTAAATTCTAAAATTTAATCTTTAAAAATTCACCAAAAATCAGAAAATGGAGGTAAAGATTCGAAAAGATTTTATTTTAAAACAATTTTATGATCTTTCTCGTGATTTAAATTTCATAACCCTCAAATTATTATTTTAAATGCAAACTTAAAAAAAAGTTACTAAATCAGCTTAAAAATTTAATTTTAAAAAATCTATGAAGAACTTTTCAAAAATCTTTCTTAGTGCACCCCTACTCTATAAGAAGAATCCCCATGCAAAATTTTAACACTTTAGGTCCAACACGGTTTCAACACGGTTTGGTCTGTGCGTTGTACGTTAGTCAGTCAGTCAGTGAGTCAGTTAGTTACGGAACTGTTTTAAATATATAGATGAATCACTTTTTGCTTGGAAAGGACGACTAGGATTTAAACAATATGTGCCCTCCAAAAGATCTCGCAATGGAATAAAAATTTATAAGTTGTGTGAGTCAAGTTCTCGGTACGAGTGGAACTTTTTAATTTACTGTGAAAAAGAGACTATGAGCAGTGGCGCTGGTTCATACGGAGAACGAGTGGTAAGAGCACTTATGAGCGAGTTATCTGAGAAGGGCACAATTTGTATGTTTACAGATTTTTTAATTCCCCATCACTTGCAGAACACTTAGAATCTATAAATCTAAATCTGTGTGGAACTGTTATGAAGAACAGAAAAAAATGTTCTAAAGAATTTTCCAAGAAAAGACTCAAAAAGGGGAGAGGTAGATTCCGTGCAGCATAAAAATATGAATGTGATTGTGTTCAAGCAGAAAAAAAAAAAGATGTATTTGTACTGTTAACAATACATGCGCCAGAGTTCGTTAAATGTGGGAGAAAGACAGAAAAACTGGTGAAGATACTTTGAACCCTACTTGTATTTTAGATTATAATAAATACATAGGATGCATTGACATTGGTAATGCAATAATGACCCATCATCCATCATTCAGAAAATCTTTAAAATGGTATAAAAACCTGTTTTTAGGATTAATGGACATTGCACTCATGAATGCCAATATTCTTTATGACAAAAAATATGGAGTAAAGACACCTTTCCTGGAATAAAATGATGGTCGTGGAACAAATTTTTGAAAACTATGAAGATTACAGGGCCGAAAGTAAGTTCACTGCGAGATCATCACCCTCAGCTTTAAGACTTTCGGGAAGAAACTTCCCTACTTTAAATCTAAGTAAAAGTGTCGAAAAGTGCCGCAGACGACTTACAGTTTGTTCACAAACAGTCATAAAAACCACAAAACAGAAGCAGACATTCTATTCGTGGGAGATATGCAACGTAGGTCTTTGCGTACACCCATGTTTCAAAGAATACCATACACTATCTTCTTTTTGAAACATTGCTCCCTCTTCGTTGTTTTCATGCTGGTTTTTTATGAAAGAGATTTTGAATAATTTTTATTTTCATTAATGCGTTGTGTGAAGTAAAATCTGATTGTTTGGATATTTTTTCCATATAGAATATTTATTTGAGATAAGTCAAACATTTTATTATTTTCGAAATTATTTTATAAAATTTATAAGGAAAATTTAATGATAAAGTATTAAAATTAATTCTCACAATTACCTGAATACTCCTCTCATAATGCACCAAAGATTGGAACAATTGGACCACAAATTTAATTTATGCAATTTTTTTTCCAAGGTTATGCTTAGCAGCACGAATTACCCGTCCGCAAAGGACAGTGCATCTTGTTAGCGTACCGTCCCGAGAGAAGAGTTCGGTGACTGAGGCACCTGTCGCAAAAGGGTTAATTTTTTAAGGCACTAGCACAACATCAAAAGTAATTCTTAACACTTAAAGAGTTAAAATAAAAATGAAAACAGTTTTATTTGTAATCCATTTTATAAACGGTAACACAAAGGGACAATTAATAAATTTAATCATAAAGATGCATACTTACTCAAATTTATTTCCGACGCGACATAATAAAAATATTTATTATAATGTAATCAGTGATGCCTCTGCAAAACTGTAAATTAACCATATAAGTTTGGTCTTTATTTATACTTTCCGACAGGCTTGATGCCGACAACACAGATAAATAAAATAGATAATTAATACAATTTTACTATCATGCACGTTTATATTTACAAATAAAATAATACTTTAATATCATTCTTTTCTTAGGTATTTAGAATAAGAATTACTAAGTAACTATAAAATAAATGTATTAAGCAAGTTAATATATTAAACATTTTAAATATTTTAATTTTTATAATTTGTATTTTCTTTGGAATTGCCCCCCTATTACCAGGCGCCTTTGTGCCTCTCACAACCTTTCCTTATGCGGTGGCCCTGTATATATATATATATATATATATATATATATATATATATATATATATATATATATATATATATATATATATATATAAATATATATATATATATATATATATATATATATATATATATATATATATAAATATATATATATATATATATATATATATATATATATATATATATATATATAAATATATATATATATATATATATATATATATATATATATATATATAAATACATATATATATATATATATATATATATAAATATATATATATATACTAGCGGACCCGACAGACGTTGTCCTGTTCAAACGTTGTAATTGTAGCTGAAGTACCCGGCGATGCCCGGAATTTTAAGAATATTTGTTAACCAAAATCAATTTAAAAACTAAACACAGTATAAGTAACATAGAAAAGATTTACCCTTTATCATTGGAGCAAAAAATCCTGAAAAGTAAAACATAAAATATATAAATTTATAATAAACCTATAAAAATCCATTAAAAAACTAAACGCAGTATAAATAACATAGAAAAAAAAGTATACGAAATGTTATACATATTAATAATATGAAAACCCAATTAAAAATGTATAAATGCATAATAAACTCCTCAGATTTCAGCTATATTCGGTATTTCATCATAAAAAAGCTGAAAAAAAATAAAAATAAATAAAAATAATACTTAAAAAAATCATAAAATAAAATTAAAATTAAAAAATAATAAAATAAAATAAAATAATAATTAAAAAAATCATAAAATAAAATTAAAATTAAAAAATAATAAAATAAAATAAAATAATAATTAAAAAAATAATAAAATAAAAGCTGAAATAAAAAATTCTTAAAAAAAAGCCCGAAATAACAGGTCTAGCAAAAGTTACACAACTCTGGATTCGAACACTGGCCGAGAGCACGGTACTTTCCGAATGGGCGACCTTCCGAATGCGCCACGATTACACGGCATTCTACTGAGTAAAGTGAAACATATTCGCTATTGGAAAGTTGTTGTGGGCTGGTGATTATACATGTCAGAGGAGTTTTAGTCAGAAATAAGTTAGCAGGATAGAATCTTAGTCTTTAGCTCTTCAATAGGCACAAAGATATAGGCGAGGGGGACTGCAGTATCGATTAAAAAAGATATCGTGTCACTTAGCGTGGTTGATTCGAATTTTCCATCGCGTGTCGAGAATATCAATATGCCGTTGGATCTGATCTATTTTAGAGTATAAAATCTGACTTCAAAGATTATTATTTTCATTTATTATTCTGGTTTAATATATGATTTGAAACTTTTTGATTTTCTTTATTTTTATCTTTTCGCTCGCTGTTTACTAACTAAACCTAACGTGGAAGCCATTATCCAGAGGGGTGATTCCACAAACTGTAACAGTTTCCATTTACCGGACGCACCCCCTTATAAATTGTTGAATTTTTATTAATTAATTAAAAATATAAAAACATTTTCTATCGGATCAAATTGTGAATCTAAACCATTCTCGAATCAACTTAATCGCACACACAAAATTTCATAAAAATCAGTCCAGTCGTTTAGGAGGAGTTCAGTTACATACACACGGACAGAAGAAATATATATATAAGATATATATATATATATATATATATATATATATATATATATATATATATATATATATAAATATATATATATATATATATATATATATACATATTAACCATGCTTCTGCTCTATCTACACCTTGGTGTTAGCGATACAAAATAAATATTTTAAATATCCAGCAATATATAAACTTAAACATATTCCTCTGTAAATCAGGTTGTTTTATGTATCATCGGAAAAAATATGTGAAATCTTCTTAAAACTAATTAATAGTATGCTTTCTCATTTTTTTCTTTTCCTTATCTACCTCAAATCGTTGACATTTAATCGTAGATTTTTGCTCTCAGTTTCGTTGTACTAGTTGTCGATATTTCGATTACTGGTTTTCAGGGGGAAATGAATTTCCTCAGCAAATAAGATCGCCATGCTTTTGACGAAGAAATAATTTTAAGAAATTGGGTTAATCCTGGGCGTTATCATGGCTATTCATGGCAGTTTTTAATGAAATGTAATATAATAATGCATGCTTAAAGAAAAAAACTTAAAAGTGTAATATAACATATAACAACTATTTTTAAGATGTAACTAATTAAATAATCATTGTAATTATATACAAAAATACAATAAGACTTTGAGTATAAGACTGCATATATCAAAATTTTCACGTGGAATACCTTTATTGTATGTATCAAAATTTTCACATAGAATACCGTCATTACATATATGAACACTTTATGTTCATATATGTAAATGCAGAATTTGAATATATATCAGTGGAATGTATGATATACGACTAATCGTTGAATTCGGTATTGCAATGCAATTTTTAGATATGATTTTTAGACCTCCAATTTGCGTTTGGTTCCCACATATTTTATAGATTATGCATTGCGGATAATTTCTATTTTGCATGGAAAAAAGGTTATTTTGTGTTAAGTTAAAAGTTGCAGTTCTTTCATGTTGTTAATATTTCAGCAAATAGATAGAGGTAGTCTAGGGTTAGAGCGTCGGCTTTTGGTGCTGGGGTGCTCGGGTCGAATCCAGAAACGTGCCATTAAATGCCTCCGTGTCTAGGCCGGATAAGGGCACGTTAAATCCTTACACCGAAAAGTCCCACTATGACGTCGGAGAGGTTGGGAGAGTGTACGAAAATGTCACCCCTAGGGGTTCTCGGTCAAAATAGAGGTGACAATTGGGTAAAATCGGACTCTGACACTTGTGGTGCCGAGATGTCACTCCTGGGGGTTTCTCGGTCAAAATTGAGGTGACACCTGGATAAATCGGACTCCAACCCTTGCGGTGCCCAGATGTCACTCCTAAAGGTTATCGGTCAAAATTCAGGTGACGCCTGGCTAAATTGGACTCCGAGCCTTGTGGTGTCCTGATGTCATCCCTGGGCGTTCTCGGTCCAAATTGAAGTGACGCCTGGCTAAATCGGACTCCGAGCCTTGTGGTTCCCTGATGTCATCCCTGGGGGTTCTCGATCAAAATTGAGGTGACGCCTGGCTAAATCGGACTCGAGCCTTGTGGTCCCCTGATGTCATCCATGGGAGTTCTCAGTCAAAATTGAGGTGGCAAGTAGCTAAATCGGACTCCGACCCTTGTGGTGCCCAGATGTCACTCCTGGGGTTTCTCGGACAAAATTGAGGTAAAACGTGGCTAAATCGGACTCCGACCCTTGTGGTGCCCGGATGTTATCCCTGGGGGTTCTCGTCACAATTGAGGGGACACCTGGCTAAATCGGAATCCGATCCTTGTGGTGTCCGGATGTCACTCCTGGGTGTTCTCGATCAAAATTGTGGTGAAACCTGGCTAAATCGAACTCTGACCCTTGTGGTGTCCAGATGTCATCCCTGAGAGTTCTCGGTCAAAATTGTTGTGACACTTGGCTAAATCGAACTCCAACCCTTGTGGTGCCCCGATTTCATCGCTGGAGGTTCTCGGTCAAACTTGAGATGACACCTGGCTAAATCGGTCTCCGACCCTTGTTGTGCAATTAAAAACCATGAGCCGCATCCCTCGTCCCAATAGCCTATATGGACCTGGTCTGGAATCGATTCCGGCCAGGGGGTATTAGAAACAACAACAGTAATTCAACAACCAGAATTAATTTTTTCCCACAATTTTGAGAAAAAAACGTATCTGAAGTTAATATAGAGTACTTTTGGAGGCGTATTTACTCGATTTAAAGAAATACTCGACATTTCAAGACTAATTGGACTTTTCTTTTCTTTGTGTACAACTTTATTACCAAGCTAGAGCCAATTTTCTAATAATGGACGTTTTTGTCGCAAATAAAAACATTCTGTTTCAGCCTTTAGATGGTAGCAATGAAACTGAAAGTGAACTTATTTCGAGAAAGCTTAATATGAAATACATTGAGAAATATTATAAAAAAATTACTATAGTTTAAGCTACTATTCCTATTTTTATCCTATTATGGGGCAATACCACGCCAAATGTGGTAAATCTTGTATTTTCGTAGTTACAGAGATGGCCTTTGTTTTCATACATTATTCGGCAAAAATTGTTCCATATCTAAAAATTCGCCAAACGACAGCCGATCAAAATTACAGTTTGTTAGGTGAAAACAATGAGTCTATTTTTGGAAAAGGAGCTTGAGGTGGCGCATCTGTTGGACACGCCTAGTATATTGACAATATTGGCGACATTAATTTAAAGCACTTACTTTTTTCTCTGAATTATAATGTTTATTTACAACTTCCTATGACATGTTTCAGACTTTCATTGTGAATCCGTCAAAATTCGCATGGCCTACATTATTACTACATGGGGTGAAAAGTCCCGGGACTCGCCACTAGATGGAATCCGCAATGAAATATCCATATAATGTTCTTTTAGTACTAACCTTCAAAAGACTGCTATGAAAGTTTCATGACATGTCGGACCTTTATTTACGAGTTGCGGTCCTGTAAGTGACGCTACTTCTGATTTTGTGTAAACAATGAATCAAAACGAATTTTGCATCTTAACTAAACATTGCTTTTGATGAAAAGAAAAATACCGTCCAAACCCAAAAGTGGCTCGAAAAGCATTAAAGCACATCTGCTCCGTCGAAAACAACCAACCATTTGTCTATGGTTTAGCGAGATTAAAAGTGGTCATACGAACACCGATGATGCCGCACGTTCTGGACGTCCAACTGAGGCAACTCCAGAGAACATAAAAAAAGTCCATGACCACTTAAACATGAAAAAGCTTTGTGCGAGATGGGTCCGAGTTTTCTAACAATTGACCAAAAATAGCAATGTGTCGATAATTCAAAGCGCGCTTTGGGGCTATTAAAGCGTAATCCAACCGAGTTATTCCGCCGATTCATAACAATAGATAAAACTTGGATTCATAACTACACACTTGAGTCAAAAAAGGCAGTCTCCAGAGTGGATGGAAGATGGCGAATGCCGCCCAAAGCGACCAAAGACGGAACAATTGGCTGGAAAGGTCTTAGCCAGATTTTTTTGGGATGCACGTGGCATAATATTCCTCGACTGTCTTGAGAAGGGAAAAACAATCACAGGAGAGTATTATGCAGTATTACTGGACCGCTTGAATGAGGAAATCAAGAAAAAAAGCCGCACTTGGTGGGAAAAAAGTGCTGCTTCAACAAAGCAATGCACCGGCTCTCACATCAATCAAAGTGATGGTAAAATTGAACGAATTAAAATACGAATTGCTCCACCATCCCTCGTATTCTCCAGATCTGACCCCCAGCGACTATTACTTGTTTCCTAACTTGAAGACGTGGCTCCAGGGGAAGAGATTTTCATCAAACGAGGATATCACATGCGAAAATTATGCACATTTTGAAGCCCTTGACGAATCGTACTATACGAAAGGTATTCAAATGTTAAAGGACCGTTGAAATAAGTGTATCGCTCTTGAAAGAAACTATGTTGAAGAATCAAATGGATTTTTGACAAAAAGATGTTTTTTTTTCCACTGCTAGTCCCGGGACTTTTCACCCCATTCAGTAAATGTCTGAGAAAAATTGTGTTTAGTGTATCTTTATAGGTTGAATACGTGCATAATTAAAAACACCGAAGTAAAATATCAGAGAGATTAATTAACTATGTAATGATTATTAAACTTTATTATGGCGGCTGTCCCTATTGGATTCATTTGATTTCAATGTTAAACTATGGAGAAAATGTGTACAAGGATTGCTGACTTGGATTTAAAGAGTTTTTAATTTTAGTTGTACTCCGGAATAGAGAAAGAAATTTTTGCACATTTTTCGTTTTTAAAAATAATGCAAATAATATTTTTAAATTTGAGTTATTCGGGGGAAAATTCTGCTATAGTGTATTTTGAACGCTCCTAAATTTCTTTGGAGGACTAAATTTATAAAATGAATCCTGTTGCAAGGTGCAGAAAAGTTCAAGCTATCTGAGAATACCATTTATATTGGATTATCAGCATTTACATAACTGCAAATAGTAGACATTTTCTCCATAGGTTAACAATGAGGTAAGCGAATCCAATAGGGTTAGTACACAGCAGCGTTAAGTCTGATATGATAAACATATATATGTAATAATGGTTCACGTTATTTGATTTGATGGTGAAAGATGTAACAAGTAATACAAAAGAAAGTTAAGCTGCAGAGCAAATGTTTCATGCAAAGGTCGACTTCAAGTCGGAGTGAATCGTTGCATGTTGTATCTGCATCAGTAATCAATGTTTGTATTTATGAAGAATGATTATCGATAATTGATTAACAATATCTAAGTATTCTCCCACGGCGTTAATCAATATCAAGTCTGACGTTCCGTTTCTTTTTAGTTAAAGAAGCATTAGTTTGAATATATTCCCTTAATTTGTTCCTTTCGTGGCTATACTTTAACCTTTCAAACCAACTCAAGCTATGTCTGAATAAAATAACAACCAAATGATGGAAAATGAACTATAGTTTCTCACGATTTCCTTTAGAGGTCCTTTAGAGTTACTTCAGAGTTCAAAGATAATAATTTTCACGTAAACTGCAACATTGCTGTATAGGTGTGTAAAATGTTATATGATTTTTACACTAGTTCTTACATACCTATAGTAAAATATTTCCCCATGCGCTCTAACACATCAGATACGTATTGTGGAATATAACATAATCTGCAGAACGTTTTCTTCCAGAAAGTTCTCTAAAGCATGATCTCATTCAAAAGTTTCGTATAAACATTTGTTGTTGTTGTTTCTGATGCCCCCTGGTCGGAATGTATTCTAGACCAGGTCCATATAGGCTAGCTGGCTGAGGGGTGTTGCTTAGGTTTATAACGACACCAAAAGGGTCAGAATCCGATTTAGCCAGGTGCCACCGCAATTTTGACCGAGCACCCCCAGGGGTAACATCTGGGGGTGTCCGTACCCTCTGCACTCTCTCTTAACACATAAAGGGGCTTTCCTGTGTACAGATTTAATCTGTCCATATCCGGTTTAGACAGGGATATATTAAATGGCGCTTGTCGGGATTCTATCCGAGCACCCTCAGCACCAAAAGCGGATGCGCTACCCCTAGGCTACCTCGGGCCCAAATATTAGTAATTTCCGATTGCTTATGTCTTATTATGCCATGTCGTATAGTCCGTTTCACGAGTTTCAACGAAGCGGGCTCGGGTTTGAATCTCAACTAAGGCATGGAGATTCTTGTGCTGTGACTTCATAGGGAGCGATGATGGTTAATTCATGTAATGAAGCGCCTTCGATTTTAAAGAAAAATGAATTTAATTTTTAAGAGAGCTAAAGTGATCGAAAGCTGTTTTCATTACATTGTGTAAGTAGGTTAGGAAGCCGCCTTTGATTATAGGACGGGACCGACGTCTTTGTGTTTAGCCAATTTAAAAGCGGCTGAGCGCGGTTGGAGTCTGATGATCGCAGACACAAATAGTGTTTGGCACCGAGTTTGACTTTAAACCACAAAGCCTATTGTAAATAAATTGATGAGAGTCAATGTGTGGGGTCAACCGCAGAACACGTGGAGTGGACTTTGGTCTTGAGTGACGAAATGAAGGGCGTGCATGTTTGGAGAGATTATGCAATCAAAGAAATGAAAATTGAAGCTAAGTGGTGGAGTTTAGAAATCTTTCCTGAATGGATATAGGATTTATTAGAGGCGTGGACAACGATATGAAAAAATGAAATTAATAGGAGACTTAGGAGCTTTTATAGGCGATTCATTTCTGCATGCGGGCCCGGGTTCCCTTTTTCCCGGTGCTTAGCATCGCAGGTGATGAAGTGTGGTTATTTTAACTATCGAGGAACAATTGAGCTTGCCCGGGGAGTTTCCCGAAGAAAGATGTCGTTTAGCGGAGCAGAAATCCGGTTGATGCGTCCCGAATGAGAGCCTCCTGATACTGAGACTAAAATTTGTTTTTGCTGATGACGAAAATCTGGTTGCTGCCTTCACCAACCATTCCAACCACCCACCTTCTCAATCATTTGAGAATAGAGGTGGAGAGAATTGCGATTTCACGTTGGTGTTCCGACTGAGTCGTCCCGGAGATGAAAGGAGCGGAAGAAGCAGACGATAGATGCCTACGACAGTATAAATATATGAATGCTTGCTACCCGAGAAAGAAGAAAGGAGATCCCAAGCCCGATGATGAGATCGTCACCCGTATTCCAGTGCGGTTAGCATCCAATTGTGTGAGTGTCAAATAATTTTGTCTTGTTCAGAACCAACCTCGAAATTTTGAATGATTTAGTGCGGGACCGATGTTTTTTTTTAGAATATAGATTTTGAGGAATAGTAATTCTTTGCCTTAGGTAAAATAAATAAATTTATGCTCCCTGAATCCAAAAGGTGTAGGTTTAATTAAATACATGACATTGAATATGAATTGAGGAGAAATTCTAAAAGATTAGTAAAATGAGTAAACTGTGTACTTTGTTGATTTTGTTTTGAGTTAAATTGTAAATAGATAATTTTGTAAATAAATTATTTTTTTTGTAAATATAAAATTTGAGTCAGTCATCTTTATTTTCGCAGTTGATCTTAAGAAAAGTTATCTCATAGTTTTAGAAGCAAAGTTATTTAACTTGTTCGTCATTGCTAATCACGTCCAGAACTTTGGGTTACAAACAAATAAATTTAAGACAACGCACCCAAATACCCCTTTCTAAAATAATAAAAAATGTACTACCCCAAATAATCACGCCCTAAAAAATAAATCTTGGACGAGCAATACGATAATACATATATGGCGTTCCTACAGTTAAAAAAAAACTGCAAAAAATGTTGTTGGGTTCAAGACAAGTGCCTGCCGTATTCGAAAGAAAAAATATATGTTCATTTTATTAATATTATTATAATGAATAACTGTAATTTATAACGAAAGGCTAAAATAAAATGCAACATTCTAGACAGAATAATAGTAACTGAAAAAAAGATTACTTTTTAATCGTTCACACAACCTGAAAACAAATTAAGGGCAAAATATCATTTCATGGTACAACCAAAAAATAACACTGGATATTAAATTTAAACGTTTCCAATGTTTTCAAGATGCTAATACATGTTTTCGTCTTTAAAAAATCGCTTCATAATTGAATAATTCGTTAGCTTGGGATTTATTTGCTTAGAAACGAATATTTCTTGGTTTGAAAAACCAAGCCGTTAAGAGAAAAAATATTAAATGGAACTTTCAATGCACACGAAATAGGCTTTTATCTGATTATGAATTTTTGTATCGGAAAAAAGGTTTTTCTCTCTGCAATAAATTCGGGCTTTCGGGTTTTAGCCCAGATTCTCACTGCTGAATCATTAGTTACAGAAACAAATAGGAAAGCTTAAAAAATATATACATAAAGGAAAATATACTAGAAATTTCAGCGTTGCTTTTGCATTGAACGTATTCCTTTTTTCTTTTCGTAACGATAATGTTAACATTATCGTTACGAAAATAGACAGTAATAGAATTCTATTACTGTGTGTATGTAAATATATATATATATAATTAATATATATATATATATATATATATATATATATATATATATATATATATATATATTTATACAATATATATATAGGGTGGTCCATAAAAAACTTTGCCTATATATGGACCTCTAGCGGCTGTTCCGATCTACCGATCGAGATGAGATTTCAGGTATAGGTATTCAGAGGTATGAGGTCAGGATTTTGTGAACGGCAACAAAGTGGCGCTCACGATTACGGTTATAGGTATAGAAACGCGAAATTTTCGAATGACAACGCCCCCCTTTTCCCGTCGCAAAATGCTTAGAACATACGAAAACCCTAAAAAGCGTTGTAACAGTATGTGTATCACAAAAAATGGACCGTTATGCACGCACAAAAAACAACTCTGCAAACGGCCTGTGATGACCCCCATGTAGAAAATGTGTAATCCAAATAAAAGTTTTCTTTTGTCCTTTTATTGTTGTCATCAGTGATTGGTGTCTCTCCTCTGTCATATGCAAATATCTTCCTACCTCCCAGATCGTGTTTTTCCCGGCCGTTCGCAGAGTTGTTTTTGTGCATGTATAATGTTTTTAAGAATTGAGTAGTCCCGAGCTCACACCTCCTTTGCGATATTCTCTAAATCGTCTGAACACTGTGTACCTAGAGAGATAATCATATTCGTACATACACATCCTTCATGCGACAGTAAATTTCGGCTTTACTGACATCTTCTACCATCAAAAATTGGAATAATCGCTCGCTGGTCCTGTTTGGACGAATGCCAGAATCCACGTCACCACCGTACTTAGTCACCTTGCTGATGCACCTGCAAACAGTACACTGACGCTTACACCGGCGATAATACCTTTGCTTCATGAATAAAAACATCATCTTCCTGCGTAAACTCAAAGCTCTGAGTGAATTTAACCACTGACGCTAATACAAAAGTCTCACTTTCATCTGGGCCACCCATGTACAATGTATGGACAACAAACCTACGTTTTTAAGGATTTTCTGTTTTCGTTAACTGAATATAGGTTGTAACATCACGTTTGATTGTATTTCAGGATTTATGAACACAGTAAATAGTGTTTTTTGTTTTAAGATTTCCTAGACTTGAAATCCTCAGTATGTTCACTAACAAGCATTGACAGGGTATAACATGCCATATTAATGCGAAATGCTGCTTGCTTCTCGAGGACCTTTTCTCGGTCAATGACATGCGCTCCATTCTATCTGTGGGCGTTTACAAAGAGTTCTATTATAATTCTTCTAGAATATTTCTGAAATAAAAACATTATCATCAGTTTATGTATTATTGGTGAATTTGTAGTGATCGGAGCCCCACGAGGCTTGCCAATGGTCGTTAGATGCTACAAAATATAACAGAAAGTATTTTATATCCTACGTCAGTATCTACCCTAAATTAACGAAATAATTAGCTCAAAACTATAACGTTTTCCTCTAGCGTTTTTCCGCTAAGTGTTCATATAACTTTCAATTTTCTCGCAAATCTTTCACTGTTTCCTTCATATGCCCAAAATAGGAATAGATAAAGAGGATAGTGATGGGTAATTTATATTGTTGTTGTTGTTGTTGTTGTTGTTGTTGTTGTTTATGTCCCCTTTCTGGAATGTATTCCAAACTAGGTGCATACAGGCTTGCAGGCTGATGGGTGCGCCTCCGGTTTATAATGGCACCACAAGGGTCGTAGTCTGACTTAGCCTGGTGCCACCTCACTTTTGACCGAGTAACCCCAGGGGTGGCATCTGGGGGGGGTCGTACCTTTCCTACCCACTGACCTCAAACAATGATTTTCCGGTCTACTGATTTAACGTGCCGTATAAAGTATTTAATGGTGCCTGCAGTATTGGATCCGAACACCGAACTGGAACCTGCTTCACTTTGGTGAAGCAAACTGAAGGATCCTGGAGCCTACCAATCAAGTCACTCCGTTCTTTCACTTCGACGAACACTCGCTCTCGGATGTTATTTACAGAAATGTCTGCGTTGGAAAGCGTGGCGTAGGAAATTCAGTCCATCATATCTTCCTATGGACCTATGGTCGATCCGAGCTCGGTAATTTATGAATGTATACAGCGTCTCGTGTTGCATGGTGCATTACTGTCATGTCCGCATCTGAATCATTTAACCATATCACGGATCATTATATCAAAGGATGATAGCAGCTCTTATTATTAACCTATCATTCTATTCCCATTATTTCTTCCTCATACCACACATGCATAGGGACAACGTTCTTTCTATTTTAATAATATGGAAAACTTGCACATTGCTGAATTTGTATCAATATCATTTTTCAGTGGTTAGGCGAAAGACGTAAGTGTAAAATAATTTGAGATTCTAATATGATGTAGATTTAGAGGATACGTGATGGGTTATCATTTAAATCTAGTCTATCAAATTTCGGTATAGAAAAGTTAATTGAATAAAGCATGCGCCCACCCATAACTAATATACAGTCGGACCTCTAATTAACGAACCTCTATTTTGCGAATTTCTCTATTTTGCGAACTTTTCCTTGAAACCAAGAACATTTTGTGAATTTCTTCGTAAAATAACCTCCAAATAGCGAAGTGCATTCTCCATTTCACGAACTTCTTCGTGTGATCCAATATTTTTTTCTCCATATTTCTCAAAATATTTCTGAACATTTCAAACTAATACTTTCTTTTAACACATTTAACACATTAACTTTCTTTTAACACGTTCCGACGTGGATTACAGTTTGTAGAAAATTCGCCTGAAGGGTTTTTTGGTGTATTGAAAGATGCGAGACGTATTATGAGAGAAAACACTTTTTCAAACAAAACACTCAGACAAAATTAACAAACTTTATCAGTAATTGAATTTAAGGACGCAGTTGGTAATGCAAGCTTCAAATTACTTGGTATAATAAATGCGATAATGACATTAAAATTCATTAATTTTAATAAAATTTTTTTCATTGAAAATATAGTGTATTCCCGGACAATGTTTTGTTTTATTCTTGTTCCTTGAAGATTTATGTTTGATGGGTAAGATATATAAAGCAAATAGACATCAATTTACAAAATAAAGGTGTGATTAATTTCATTAATAATATTTAGTGTTTATGAATTTAAAATCTGTCGTGTGTATCTTAAAGTACCTTAAAAGGTAAATCTCTATTTAACGAATTTTCCACATAACGAACTTTTTTTCGGGATTTAGCGACTTCGTTAAATAGAGATCCGACTGTACTTTGATTACTGGGTTTCCTTTGAATATGTGCAACAATGAATACACTAAACAAAATCCTGTTCATCAAACGAAAGTATTTTTCTCTCTTATGTTACCCTTTTCTCTTACTATCTTCGTTACAAAAAAGTTTCGTTTCAAGTACAGAGTGTCCAAAAAGCCACATTTGTAAAATGTGTGACTGATAAGAATTATATTAGGTACATAAGAAAATCTGTATATCTATAAATCAAGCTATACACAAAAGCTACATATCAAGAAAATCTACATGTCTAATCGAATGTTCTAAGGCTGCTATGTACTAACCCTATTGGATTCGCTCACCTCAATGTTAATCTTTGGAGAAAATGTGTCTACTATTTACAGCTTCATAAATGTTGATAATCCAATAAAAATGGCATTTTCAGAAATCCTGAACTTTTTCTGCAAATTGTGACAGGATTCATTTTATAAATTTCGTCCACCAAAGGAATTTAGGAGCGTTTAAAACACACTAGACCACAGATTTTTTTTCTCTGAATAATTGAAATAAAAAAATATTATTTCCATTTTTTTTTAAACTAAAAATGAACGCAAGGTGTAAAATTTCTTTCTCTATTACAGAGTAGAATTTTTAGAAAAAAAAACCTTCAAATCCAAGTCGGCAATCGTTGGACACATTTTCTCCATATGTTAGCATTGAGATGAGCGAATCTAATAGGGTTAGCACACAGCGGTCTTAAAAGAGAAGATGAATTACAGAAACTCAATATCTGTTTAACTTTTACAAAACTTTTGGGTTTATAAAAACCTCACTTGAGAAAGCTGAACGCCCAAAAATTTACGGTAAACTTGTAGTTTTACTTTCGTGCGTAAGACGAAATTCAGAACTGAATTCCGATTCGTTGCTTGACAATTTTTCATACAATACTTTGAAAAAAAAAGCCCTCATAATGTAATAACATTCTATCACTGTAATATTTTGCACATTGTTCATGACGGAATTTCCCCATAAAACTTGTTTTCAACTGTTTATCAATACGTAAACATCTAACTTGGTGTTAAACAAGTAGTTACATTCGAAAAATGCCACGATCGGAGAACTCGGAAGATATACTTCAAGGTACGTTTAATTTGATTACAATATTTATTTTCAAATGTAAATAAAAGTAACCTGTGTTGCCTTAACTTCTCTTCCATAGATATTGGCGCAGATGGTTTCGGTATTTTGATAACTTACGCAAATAAGTAAACGTGTATAAAAATTAGGTTACCTTCAACATCTAACAGGAATAGATTTAGAATTTTTTTCCCCATAATACGAGACATTTCGATTTCGTTAGATATTGAGCTCATACAACGAAGCAAAATCGAAATACAGAATGTGCTTTCGATAAGAGAAAAAATTTTGCCTTCTTGAAACCCTACAGGATTAAATAAATTTGAGATTCTTAAATTTGGCAGAGTATGAATTTGAAATCAATATGCACGTATAAGTAAAATATTAAATCAAATTATCTTTCAGTTTAAACAATGCTATTTCAAATAAGTGAAAGCATATAAGAAATAGCACAAGTTAATACTAAAAAATATTAAATTCAAAAGCAGTGGCCAAGGTATATACGAGGCGCATTGAAAAAGAAAGAACCAGTTGGGTATAAAAAAGATTTAGGAAGAAGTTTCTGAAAAAAAATTATAGCCGAATGTTAAAACGTATATTACACTACTCGTCTACGCAGTCTTCATATTTATTGAGGCATTTGTCGTATCGTAAGACTAGCTTTAGTATTCCTTTGTCGAAGAAACTCACTGCCAACATATTCAGCCACTCCTCCTCAACGTCTTTTATTTCTTGATCACGCTCTAGAGTCTGACCGGTGAAAAATCTCTTCAAGTGGAGAAGCAAACGGTAATCACTATGAGCTATGTCCGGACTATACGGTGGTTGTTCAAAAATCTCTTAACAACACTATTCAAGCGATGCACATGTGCGGACGACGCTGTGTGGTCCCGCGTTTTCGTGCAAGAGACAACTCCGGCAGACAGCAACCCGAGCCGTCGAATAGGAATTGCTCGGTGTAGCTTCTTAAAACTTTCACAGTAATATTGAGCATTTATGGTCGTAATATACCATATCAAACGAACATTTTTTGCGTTCAAAAATCTTATCACCGACCGCACTTAACAGACTTTCCATTTTAATGTCCACTTTAAACTAACACAACAAAACGAGACAACTTTATAGAAGAATTGAATTTACACCAAATAAAGCACCAGACGTTTAGGAACCAAATGACGGCATGGTCGTTACAATGACGTGACCTGTGCATGATTTATGAGCAATCAGTTCTTATTTACTGAATGCGCCTCGTAGAAGGTATTTGAAAGTAGTAACAAATAAGAAACATAGAACAGCGTAATTTAAACTTATATTTTTTAATTAATAATAAACAACGATGAAATCCTACAACAAACATTTTGCATAATTTTTAACCTAGTTAAATTATATTTTCATCTCTCTATAATAATTAATCAATATCACCACAGTCCCCCAAAACATATTTGTTTCAACCTGAGCTCCAATAACTCACCGTATGATATGATAGGCTTTGGAAATGTCGAATTATTCTTTACCATATATCTGCTTCGTAAGAAATGAATTAAGTTGGTTTTTTTCTTAAGAGTAATGGAATATTAGTGTTCAGCCTTAAACACTAATTATATTTTGAGTTTTAATGTCCATTCAAAGCACACGGATGGATTTTGTTCAAGGGAAGAGGTTACAAATGGAAAAGTCTTATGTAATAAGAAATGAATTCTAAAGTGAAAAATATTATGCTTATCAATTTCATCTGACAACAGATGCTGCTATCAAAATATAGGCGTAACCCGTCCCGCTTATGAACAAAGATATAAAGTAAGGATATAGATCTTCCAGATCTCAGTGTTACATAAAAGAGATTGTAAGTTTACGCAGGCCCAACGCCGATGAAGCGAGTAGTCGGAAGCTTGTTCAGTGCACATTATGAAAGAGAAAAAAGGTGTACTTGTATAGCAGCACTACGTCAGTACGAAGATTCTCGCACTGAGGCAGCAACCATGCATTTCAATGCAGTTTTCGTTTTGTTTTGTTTTGTTGTTCCTAATGCCCTCTGGCCGGAAGTTCCAGAACAGGTCCATATATGATTCTGGCTGAGTATTGCGGTTCCGGTTTATAAAAGCACCACAAGGATGGAGCCCGACTTGGTTAGGTCCCACCAGGATTTCGACCGAGCACCTCCCAAGGGCGACATCTGGGGGGAGATCGTACCTTCCCCACCCACTGACCTCACAGAAGGAATTTCCGGTCTACGGATTTAGCGTTCCTATATCCCACCTAGATACGAAGGCATGTAACGGGATTCGATCCGACCACGCTCAGTACCGAAAGCCGGCGTGTTACCGATAGGCTACCTTGGGCTCGCATATTTTTCCTGTGAAATAAGACTTTTTTTTCTATTTGACTGAAGGTAGATAAATATGTGTAATGCACAGTGTTCTCCACATGATGTTTTTCTTTGACAAACACGCTTTTATTTTATGTTCCGAATAAAATCACATCATATTTATTTTGTTGCAATTTTTTGTTTAATTATGAAAATGTTAACAAAGAAATGGAAAAAGAAATGAACAAATTTTGACAAACTAAATTTAAAATCAATAAATTGTATATTTGGGGAAAATATTAACTTTTCATAATAACAATTAAAAAATATCTCGCTTGCCTTTTGAATTTGGCCTGGACGATGGCCAAGTGGCTAGGGCGCTGGCTTTCGGTAACAGAGCCTGTGGGTTCGTATCCCGCTCTTGGCAATGACTTTTGTAGCCGTCCGGAATCGGTTTCAAGCAGTAGGTCCCGGTCTAATTAGCCCTCCTGTAGCAAAAATTGACCGTAGCGCTCCAAACCAAACCAGTTCTGCATTTGTTTTTTGCGTATCTCATGTGGCTAACACTTCATACTTAATTTTCTATTTCATTAAGGAAAAAAATAACAAAAATTAAAATTATTAAAGAGCATGATATCAAAATATAAACTTTTTATTAAAACATTAAAAATTATAAACGTTACTTTTTTACATTAAAAATAAAATACGTCGATTTTGTAAATAAAAGTTTCTTGAAGTTCAGATTCAGATTAGATTATTGAGGCCCAATGGGATGCACATTTAGAAACAATATCATGTCATATATTTTTAACACATTAAAGAAAAAAGTTAAAAATTTGTAATTATGGAAAATTTAAAGCATATATTTAATTAAATGCTTGAATATGATATAAATGCTTTCCAAACCATCCGCGACCCCTCCAATTTTTTGGAGACCACTCTGTGGGTCGCGACCGGCAGTTGAACACTACTGGTTTATAACCACAAATGGTTTAATCAAATGGTTAACCACAAAGGCACTTTATCTTTTGTTTTATCACCGGAAGGTGTTATAAACCCTCGGAGTTACACGCTACGAACTAGTGTTAAAAACAAAGTATTCATGCAATTTACAGAAACCGTAAAAGGAGCGGTGGCCCAGTTGGCAAAAGCAGGGGGCCAGTGATCTGAGCTTCCCTGCTTCGGAGCTCGTCGCTGCTAATCCACCGCCGTGTTCACTAATGGTGGCCGGGGAACGTATAATAGGTCCTGGCTACAACGTTCTCCAAGTTCTCAAATTTACCTCTGGAGGTGTGGGGTCAAGTGTTCCGGTCTTGTCATTTGGCCCCGTTCAAAATTACGGGACCGATGTTCTTCGAGGTCAAGTCAGACTTCAGCTCTAGTGGTACATCGCCTTAAAGTGAAGCTGCTTACTACTCTTCGCCGAGGACCTAGTTCCTTTAGACCTGGTGTAGGCTTTCCTACACCAGGAGGATTGGAAACAACAACAACAGAAACCCCTAAAGACTGCCTCAGGTACCTCAAGCAACATCCAAGCTTTATTTTTGCGGCGGCGTCCAAGTCGGTAGTTCTACGAAAGGAATAGAGTAACGGCCTGTTCACATAGGAGTCCGTCGCGTTGCGTTAAGGAAAAGATGACGTTGAGACGAAAATAAACCAATCATAGGCGTTAAAAATTTCATTTCTAATCGTTTGGAGGCATATGATTGGTTTGTTTTCGTTTTAACGTCATCTTTTCCTTAACGCAACGCAACGGACTCCTATGTTAACAGGCCCTTAGATGTTGTTCCTAGAAAGCAGTTTTTAATTGAGTGATTACACTTGCGCATTCATTCTTTTAATTATTATTTTCTAACTTTCTTAAATTTATGACAATATCAGAGACACGTTGGCACCAAACAATTTCTTGCTGGCAGCAGTACTTCTCTGGGCTGGTACAGACTGCGACCTTGGTTCGTTAGTGGTACTTATATTGCTTCATTAATTACACACTGCTTAAGAAGCTCGCGACAGCGAATATTATTAGAAGACGTTGTTGAAACTTTAATTTTCTTCAACAGAGAGCAGCACATATTCTTTATTTTTATTTTTGAGAATATCTATTTTTTAGATGGCAACATTTTTTTTGAAGATATCTATCATTTTGATGTTATTAGAGTTGTTAGAATTTTCGCGTGTGATATGTGAAGTTTTCTGTAAATGAAATTCTTCTAAGTTATATACGGATGAAAATGTATTTTTTTTCTGTGTTGCTGAAGTACAAAGTATCATTTCTTTTGAGAAGATGGAATGCGTGAAATCACAGAAGAAGTTATTATTTCGTTTTTGGCAGAAGGTAAAAATTTTGATTCATTTTATTCTAAAGGAATGGCTGATTTCTCGAACCGGGTGTGTTCTCAACGGTTTTGAGTATATTTAGGCACACTAACTTTCTTTTATGTTTTGGTTTAATAACAGATGTGTTTTGTGTAAAACGACATTCTACTTATTTTGCCCGTTTGGTGAACCACCTAGTTTTCAGAATTTCTGTTCATTCTGGTCTTTAAGTTCACAGGACAGTTAACGGGAATTTTGATGGTAACTGCAATGCCTGGGTCTTGCATTTATTGCAGAGATTTCTAACAGCAATGACATTAATGGCTAAAAACGATGGTGAAAAAAAGAAACTGGGATAGGAAAAGACAAAATAATAAAAATAAGTTAGTTTACTTATCCACGAGTTCATAGTAAAAAAAACACACTTAAGATGAGAAAGATAACAAGATAAACTTAAACACATATATTTTTTACCATAGCTAGAGCTATTCTAGATTTAGAGTTGGAATTTAGATCGTATCCTGAACTTTAATTTAGGAACCGACCAGAGCGCTGGATTTGAACCAATACTAGTTTAGGGATTCCGAGACTACTAATGTTAAGATTACTAACTTGGCGAACAGAGATGAGAAGGAACATTTTCTGGATATTGAAAATTAATTCAATCATAAATAGAGAGTTAAACCTTAGCTCCACTTGCTCTTATTTAATGTATAGACTTCTAAAGCAATATTGTTCAAGTCAATATAAAGTTCTTGGAGTTCCAAGGTCGGACGGCTTTACCTTCAGTAAGCAAGTAATTGTTGTTAATATACAGAAGCTCAGGAAAGTAAATAAAATTTAAAATTAGACCGTCATCATATAAATATTATATTAATTTAACAATAATAGGAAAAGTTAACAGCAGATAAAGAATTAAACATATTTTAAGTGGCAAAAAATTAAAGAAAAATTGAAAGTAATACAAAAATGTCATCACCGGGGACGAAAGATTAGCAAGTAAGTGCTCTTCCGCCTGGGCAATTAATGCCACAGACAATGAAGAAGGAAATGGGAAGTTATTCGCATCGGGGTAATTGAAAAGTTCTCGAGGGAAGGTAAAAACAAATGGGAGGAGTTTTAGAAAAAAAATTAAGTATTCAAGATAGGAACGATAACGTCAGCTAATAGCTTCGTAAAAACGTTTAGATGGCTTATGTGCAGTTTCAAAGAAGTACAAAATATTGAAATGTCTTCGAATAGTTTTATTACATAGGTAACGAAACGCATGGTGAATACGTCGAAGAGTTTTGTTCTGTACAACCTTCACTTTTTTTATATTGGTTTTCGCAGAGAAAAAAACAAACGAGAATTGCGTAGAGGGAGATGGGAAGAATAATCCGTTTAAACAATAGAACTTTATTTTTCATAGAAAGATTGTGGCAGTAAATTAAGGTACGGAGTAGCATGGTTACTGCATTGCATTTATTAACAGTTTTAGAGACATGGTCTCCCCATGTGATCCTACGATCAAGGGTAACTCCAAGGTACAGTGTGGTTATAATTAAACTTCCCCTATAAACCGCATCCTACAGCTCAATGGGGTGAACTTAATGTAACCACATTGGGTATATAGACTATACACGAGATGCTCTCACGGAATTTCGGAAATAAAAATTAGTTCACCCGAAACAATAACTTTCAACTTAATGGCTTACCTTTACCCTGGGAAACTTCTTACAAATACCTAGGTGCTATCCTAGATTCCAAACTAAATTGGATTCCTCATTTTGACAGTATTGTCCGTAAATCGAAGAATGCAATTGGCGGCCTTAAACCCCTTCTTTCATATTACAGTCACCTGTCGCCAAAGTTGAAACTGTTGCTGTACAAGAGTTCTGTATGTCCCATTTTAACATATGGCTCTGCTGTGTGGGGTACTGCATCCATCCACCAATTACGGAGACTTCAAGTTATCGAAAATCATGTCTTCAAACGTTATGGACTAAAGCTCCTATTTTTATCAGAAATGACGTGATGCATTGGGATCTATGCGTTACACATATTCTTCCAGCAATTAAAAGACTGGGAGGGAGATATCTGGACGGCGTACAAAAGCTTTCGGCCTTTTCGCCGAGCTGGGTATCTCTGTATCGTAGGGAGGAATGCTGTGAAGAATAGGATTCGATATACCAGAGTAACTATTGTAAAATTTAAAAGCAAGTCTTTTAAATGCTGGACGAATAGGTTTAACGCGTAGATCCCGATGAATCACGTCAATTCGTCTGGGGGGGGAGACATATTAGTACTGACTCGGACCGTGAAAGTACGATACGAGAGATAGCTATGGAAGAATTTAATCAGTTGGGAAGGAAGATTAAGGTAAATAGGTTTGTAGAAGAGTTTTTCATACCATATTTTGTCAAACGCGTTGCAAATGTCCATAAAAATCGCACAGGTAGATTGTCTTTTAACTTTCACACCTTGAATGAGTTCTACAACTCTCCAGAGCTGATATTGTGTGGATTGCCGGCTACGAAAGCCGAACTGCTCCTGTCGGATGACGTCATAGGCATAGGAGAACTCATCCAGGCGTCTGGCCAGTACGAATTCTTAAACCTTTGAAAGCCCTGACTGATCGGTCGATAGTTGGAAGGGTTAGTAAGATCTGATCCGGATTTCGGAACTGGCACGACAATGGCAGATTTCCAGCATCCAGGAAAGTGATTAAGTAGAAAATTAATTAGATGAGACAGATATATTAGTATGCTAGCAGATAGGTTTTTAACATTAAAGATGAGATATTGTCTTCGCCTGGCGATATATTTATTTTAAGTTTATCGATGTAGGACATAATTTCATAGGGACAGGTGGGTTGAAGCGAATTTTTAGAGGGAATAAGTAGGAACTGTTCTACGCGAAGTATTACTTGCAAATAGGTATTTTGGTCTAAGATATCATAGTGAGGTTCAAACTGGCTTCTAGATTAAGACGCGTAGGAGACTGCGAATGCTTATGATTAGCTCGCCAAGCCTACTTTTTTTTGTTTTTTCAGCTTCTTAATACAAATTTTAATATCCCTTTCACGTTATACTGCAAAGACCCGTGAAATTTGGCACGCGTTGGTCGACCCTTCTCCTTGTGAATCTATACTCCACATCTATCAAGTTTAAATCCTTTAATTCCTTCTTTTATCTTAACATAATTGCTTTAACACTGCAAAAGCCTTCCTTTTGGGAAACCGATTTTGGTTCCCGGCCCTGCCTATAAATGGAGCCAGTGGTCAAATACTCACTCTCGTGATTTCAAATGGTCATTCCGTTTCATTTTAAATAAAGTCATCATTTCAACCAAGGTATCTGCTGTTTAGCACGCAGTTATCGGTTTACCACAGCTGTATGGGGAAACTGAGTTATCTTTGCAGGCGAAATCTAGGACCGATCACGGTTCCAGGCGGCAGCCGTGCGATTTTTTAAAATTCCTGTTTGGCAACTCGTTTACTTCGGAAAATTACTATAATTAATTCATTAACCGTACGGAGGTGAAAGCAATAAAATACTTCGCATTGCTGGGAACAGCGTAAACCCTACTACCTTGACCTTAATCTTTGAAAAGTTGTACTGCAGTTTATATTTAAAAACCACTTGCGACAGCTGCAAGGGTTGAATTTGATGATCATGACGACGGAGCTAGAAGTTGGCGAAATACTGGGATCCATTCGTTTATAATATTCTCTATAATTTATGTCTTTTAACAGTTCTGTCTTTCACTAGTTGTTTTGAAATATTTTTGAAAAAAAAAAAACAGTACACCCATATGGTTATTGAAAAATCCAGATCTTTTTTTAAAAACACACACATGGGAGTCTTGGCCGTAGTAATGCATGTAAGCACTCAATATATGAAGTTATAAACAATATTTCCCTGTTTGAAAAATTGACTTTTAAAGTCATGTATTTTACATCACCCTTCTGTTTACTTCATGGTTATAAATAATGGTAAGAAAAATCATTAAATAATAAAAAATGTCCAGACATACTTTTCCATTTGCTACATTTATATTAAAGAATATAAAGTTATATTTATACGCAAAGTAGTTACTTATTGGATTGTAGTCTGGAGTCTAAAGTAATCTTTCAACAAACTCGCTTTTGTCATTTCAAATAAACTGACTTTGATAGTTTTTTTATCTCTCTAAATTTAGAAGAAAAATTACTTTAGAGAATGTAATAGGAATTGCATGAACTAAAAAATATTGAAAGTTATTTAGTATCTGATATAATAAAGTTAGGTAGAACTTAGAAATATTTCATTTTTTACATAATTCATCTAATTTTACGTTTAGATAATTTTTATATACCTAATTTGCTCTGTTGACTTCAGGTTAAGATTAATTTTGAATTAATGCATTAAGTTTTATATATTCTGTACATTGTAACAGTTTTATATGCTTCGGCTCTTTTTAATAGTTTTTTTTTTATAATAATCCTTGGAATCATTTTACAGCAGGCATTTATTTCATCTGTCGGTGGTTAGAATTGTTAAAATACAGCACAGTCAGTCTCCAACAATAGCCACCAACCCTAGTGATTTGTGACGAAAAAATAACATGCTAGAAAGAGGAAAAATAAAGACAGGTTTCAAATTTTGAAGATTCTGGTCTCAAAATACATATTTATTTAACAATAACATGATGCAAAAGCTCAAACTTAAATTTTTAAGGATCTCAGGGCTTGGCAAAAGATGTTCCAAAGTATAACTATGGTGTACCAAGACTCCTTGTAAGGTCCCAATTTTCATGGACTTTCGTAAAATATGTTGTCTTTTAATATAATTCAATAAAAACCTGTGAGTGAAGTACTTTTAATTGCATTTTATATTAATGTCCAATACATTCGGCTGGAATTATATAACGATGATAAGAAAAACCTCCAAAGAAAAGAAAATTCCCCATCAGAATGGATAGAGAAGCTACATTCCACAGGCCACGCCCTTCAACACAGGATTTTCGATCATAAATTGTTTGGTCTAAGAAAATAAGAATAACCTTTAAATAATCGAAAGTTTTATCGATTCCGGGAGAAAAACTGATTTCAAAGAAAGGCTTAGACTGCAAACGCTTGACATACAGCTTTAGTTGCATTCTCTCGCAAAATGAACCAACAAAGTCAACACGTATCACAAAAATGGCTCAAAAATTCTTTTCGAGTGAAGATAAACAGCGTGTTATATCACAATCTCAAAATGGCTTTTACGAGAAGGAACCGAATAAGTTTTTCCATCGATACTCTAGTCATCTAGATTAATTTGGAAACATATTTTATTTAGCGAGTAACAAATCTGGTGTTAACATCTGGTGTAAAATGGTGTAACAAATCTGGCGAGTAACAAATCTGGGTAAACATCTCTGTATATAAGTATACTAGCTGAAAACCCGCTCTTCGCTAAGGAGTACATTCAAATTAAATACAACTGTCAATGTATGCAATTAATTACCCCCAAAAATAAATATATATATATAGATATATATATGTATAATAAATACGACGATCAATGTATACAATTGATGTAAAAAAATATATATATTTGTACAAAAATCGTGAGGCATATTTTTACAGATAAAATAATGTAGAAGAAAATATTCAAATTAAATCTAATAGGACATACTAAAGAATAATATAGTGCAGTTTGAGGAACATATCTTTTACTATATTTTAATTTTTTTTTTGGATAATGTCCAATCGTCTGCCGCATTAGCAAGAAAAAAAATATTTTTTTTGTCTATTACGTTGTTATGCACGTGACGATAAATTTATTTAAAGTACCAGAAAAAGAAATCACGTGATCAGCATTTAATAAATTAAATTCTAAAATTTAGTCTTTAAAAATTCACCAAAAATCAGAAAATGGGGCAAAGATGTGAAAAAGATTTCATTTTAAAGAAATTTTTATGATCTTTCTCATGATATAAATTTTATAACCCTCAAATTATTATTTTAAATGCAAACTTAAAAATGTTACTAAAACAGCTTAAAAATTTTATTTTAATAAAATCTAAGAAGAATTTTTCAAAAATATTTCTTAGTGCACCCCTACACTATAAGAATCGCCATGCAAAATTTCAGCCCTTTAGGTCCAGCGGTTTGGTCTGTGCGTTATATGTCAGTCAGTCACGGAACTGTTTTATATATATAGATAAATAGTAAAAGTGTTAAAAATAAATCTGCAAAGAATCTTTTAGCCTCATTTAGTTTCTGAAAAATACATACATATATTCCCTATTTCGCCTTTAATATTTCTAAAAAAATTATCTTAGATAATCTAGAGACTTTCCTGCAGGGAAACGTACTCAATTATGTTGATGTAAAATGAATTATGCATGTATCACTAGAACAACAGTGCTATCACTTCATAAATCTTTTGTGTTAAAGAAGTAAATTTATTTTCCTTATTCAGAGTTTTCTGGAAAGGTCTGATTAATCCATCATAGGGTTTTAGGAAAAGTAATCCATAATAATTTCAGTACTGTATGACCGTTCCACACAGACAGATAGATGTTCCTGAATCGAAGTTGGTTATGGTGAAAATTCAATTTATCTTATTTATTGGTCCTTCAAAGGATTACTTTAAAGCTAGAAATCTAATTTTTGAGATGAGAGAGGAACATAAATGTCTGTTGCAATTATAAATATAAATATATGGTTATGAAAAACTGTAAAAGTTTTTTTCCGGCTAGAAATACACAAAATTGATGAAATAATAAGCCAGAAAAAAGTAAATTTAGCAAAACATAAATTCTGCGGTCTTCTTATATTTCTCGGATTGCTTGTTAAAGTTGAGGGTTATAAATTCAAAAGGGGTGTGAAACAGTGTTATAATTGTCAAAATTTCATAAAAGTAGCGAAACTTGCATAACGGATGCGAAATATCTTAAATGCGCAGGTAGTCACAAAACCAGAGATTGTGAAAAGCCAAAGACTGAAAAAACCAAATCGTGCTAACTGTAGCGGAGAGCACCCGATTAACTATGAGGACTGTGTAAACCACCCTACCTTCTTTAAAATAATTATTAGCCGCCATTTTATTTTAATAAAAGAAAACACAATAAAATGTATAGCACATCTGGCGGCTCCCGTGCGCCCTTTTGCGGTGAGCAAAAAAGTTTTGTCACAGTTGTTCAACTCTAGAAAGACGGGAATTTTTTTCTTAATAAAAAGACTGAATGCCGTCATTTTGACGGTTAGAAATAAAATCAAGAAATAAAAATATTTAATGTTTTTTTTAAAATGGTTAAGGGGGTCCAGGACACAAAATTCTTCAAATTTTCGAAAAATTTTTATTGCATTAAAATTTTTCCGGTTCTTTTCCGCAGAAAAAGACATTTAAATCATGTTTATATCTTAATTATAACAGTAGATATTGATTTTTTTGATTTCCAACATTCTAATAGCAGCCAATCTTTGTTTAAACCTTTAAACCTTTGTTTAAACCTTTGCTTTTCTGCATGATGCGTCTTTTCACCATTTCTCTCTTTAAATTATTATAGGTCAAGAACCGTTAAAGATAAATGGTTCAAACTTGGAACATGTCTTTTTCAATTATTTTACTTTAATTCAGCAAATTCGAAAAAAATATTTGCTTTTGAAAATATGATTTTTAAATAATAAGTTACATATTTTTTAACCCATTAATGCCCAACATCGAATTCTTTAATTTTCTTTACCTAATTATGTTCGTACAGGTGCAAAATGAACTGAAAAAATAATAAAAAAAATTCCTGCATTAAAATTTTAATTTTTATTCAAAATAATGTTACCGTCCTATAAAAAGGACGCTAGGCACGGGAGGGTACAGGTTTTACACAAACACTTCAACCCTTAGATTTTCTGAAACTATTCCTTTTAATGTCGTTTTTAGATAAATAAACGCATGAAACCAATGGAACTCTGCGAAAAAATGCACAATAAAATAAACAGAAGAAATTTAAATTGTATTTTAATCATTTAAAAGAAATCAAAACAATTTAAAAAGCTGAAAATGTCAAAAATAATAGCTTAAAAGGCACAAATTTAATAAATTATGTCTTATGATAAATTTTACACACTTTTATATTTAAATTTACATATAAAAAGGGCTTATTAAAATACAAAATAATGAAAAAATCTATTCGTAAATTTTTTTTTTACACAATTTATATACAGGCTATTTTGTGCGAAAGATTTCAAAACATTTATCATGCAATCCAACTAAACATTTATTGCATTTTCTTGTGGATTTTTTGCCACAGTAGGCGCATCTTATCTTTTTTGAATTCACAACGATTAAATGATCTTTTCCGCCATACCTTACATCACCAGACCCTCTTTTTGAAAGTATTTTTGGTTTCCCTGCAGCCAGACTGTTATTTGGTCTCTTACTGTACTTAGAAAAATATGTCTGACAGATTTCTCTTCTAAAGTGGAGGAGATCCATTCTGTTACTGTCATTAGAAGGGCATAATCTGTACAGTAGCCGCACAGTTTGGATTGATGCTTCTAAGCTAAACAAAAACGGTGGCCACCACCATATTTTAGACCGTATGGAACACCGATGTTGTGCCAGATTTTGATCCATTTGATCGGTGCCTCCCATAAATTTATAATATTGAGACACAATATACGGTTGGTCAATCTCTACAAATCTTTTATCAATATTTGACCAGCGTTTGGCCTGAGCTGCAGGTTCAATACCATAATGGTTAGACGCCAAAGTAACGACACTATTGTCATTCCACCGAACCATTTTGAAATATTTGGTGTTCTGAAAATCAAACTTCCCCATCTCTTCTTTTTAACAGATTTAACATCGCCAAGTGGACATTTTTTAGTTCTATTAACCCGTATAGTGCCAGTCATCGGTAACTTCATTAGATGGTGGGTCCAAATAAATATCCGCTTCATGGAATGTATCATTATCAGATAACTCTGCCATTAAAGCTAATGCCTCTCCACAATCAAACTTAAAATAAAAACAAAAATATAAATAAGAGATTTAAAACTTATCGATTGCTCATTTCAGTATATTTAGATTAAATATAATTTGGATTAAAAGACAAAATTCTTAAACTTTATTAAATTATAGACATTTAAAATACACATATTTTTTAAAAATCCAGACAATTACTTATGTACTTCGTAATTTTTCTTTATTTTTTAAAATCACTAAATACAGAACACATCCTTTGATTAAAATTTTTGTATTTAAGAGGCTAATTTGTTAATACGTTCATTACATTATCAAGAGGCTAATATTTCTTTTAAATAAGAAATTTTTTTAATTATTCCTTAATCAACAGAACATTTATTTTTAAATTATTTTCATAAATAAGGAATACTCAATAATCTTTATTTATAAAAATAATTTATAACATCATTTTTCTGAAAATAAATAGCATTTCCTTTTCTCTATGGTAATAAAACATCATAAATTGAGAAAAAAAGACGCATTCGTATAGCGGAACAGGTCAGAAAAACATGTACCCATCCGTGCCTAGCGTCCTATATATAGAACGCTACGCAAAAGAAAATATAACAGTGTTAAAAAATAATTTTAACAATTTTAAAAGATACGTATTTAAGATAAGAGTATTGACTGTGATAACAGTATAAAATATTTTCGTAACATTGAAAAACAATAAAATAAACTTACTTTTTGCGTGACGCCCTTTTGAAAAGCTAAAAAACGACTAATTCTGACTTTAGACCTTCAAAGCAGAAATAGAACATTAATGTAATGCTACCAACTGTTGAATAATAACAAATACAACACTTTATCATGATATTCTGCTATTTGGATCGAAAAAAAAAATTCAGTGATTTAGAGCTTATTATGTAAGCGTCCTTTTAAATGGACGCTAAGCACTAATGGGTTAAAAAAAATTTTAGTCTAAAAATTTTTAATTTTTTAAAAATTAATATTTTTAAAATGCTGAGTCAAAATTTAAACTTATATATTTCTGTTTAATTAAATGAAAAAATTTTGAAATTCGATAAATAATATTTCAATTTATAACTATTTTACGTTCCCTCCTTATTTTAAAACTTTTAAATTTTATGATGTGATTTTGTTTACAAATTATATGGTTAACCATAAAAAAAAATTCAAAATTTGAACTCAATAATTAAAAAAAATTTTAAATGTGTCCCGGACCCCCCTTAAATATTTTAAATTTTATGCATAGTTTGCACAAAATATATGCATAGTTTGTGCAGCCCTTATTTTTTAACACCAATCTTTCCGAAGAGCCAATATTTCAGCTATTTGCAAATAGGGGGAAGATACGAAAGGTAATTAAAATTTTTCCGGTATTATTTTAAAGATTTCTGCCTGTTTTCTATATTTCCGTCAAATTGACGGCTTTCAGACTTAGTAGGTATAAAGCACATTCTCTCCCCCTCTTTACTACTGAATATAATCCTGTAAATGTGTGTGCATATTTCGTGTAAAATTAGAAAAAGTCATAAAATTTCAGAAGCCTGAGGCATAAGGCATAAATACAGACCTAGCGCTCAATAGTATGTCCAAAACCGACAAAATGACGGCAACCGTCTTTCTAGTTTTAGGCTTGGTGCACACGAGCGATCCGGTGTCGTTGCGGTACCGCAGTTGCGATCCGGAGTTCAATAGAGTTGAACCGCGACGACGTCCATGTGAGTCGGTTAGTTCAACTCTGTGTACTCCTGATCGAAACTGCGGTGCCGCAACGACACCGGATCGCTGGTGTGCACCGAGCCTTAAGCATCAAACGTTAGTAGAACGTTGCTAACTCAAAAGTAAAGAAAGAAAACTTTCTTACTGAGCAATAAGTCAAGAACAATTTTATCACGATCTGTCCGTAATTCATACGAGAAAGAGTATTGGAAATATTCCGTTCGATTTCACATCGTCGGTAATATGTAAAACAGGTTGTTTTACTTATATTTAAAAAACAGTCCAAAACCGTCAAAATGACGACAACCGTTTCTCTCGTGTTAAAGAGTGAAGTATATATTCAGTGATGAGTGCAAAACGTAAAACTTTTACGATAGAGGAAAAAATTCATATAATTTCCAGATTAGAAAACGGTGAAAAAACGAAGCATTAGCCAACGAATTAACGGTGAGTAATACGATTTCAAATATTTTTCAGATAAGAGAAAAATGAAAAGTAGAATTTGAAAAAGACCGCAGTGAAAGTAAGAAACTTCGAAAAAGTCCGCATTCTGGCATAGAAGAAGTCCTTTTGCAATGGTTTAAGATTCAATGGAGTGCCAACATTCCCCCAAGCGGACCGATTTTGTAAGCGAAAGAAAATGAATTTGCGAAGCTCTTTAAAAAAACATGATTTCATTTGTTCAAATTCGTGGATCGAGATTTCGTTAGATGCATTCCATTGTGTTCGAGAGAATCAGTGGAAAATTGAGGGCTTGCGTTTCAAATACGAAAACTGCAGTGGTGGCAAGCTTTCAAAAGAAAGGATAAGAGTCATGGTTGCTGCAAATTTAACTGGAACCAAAAAATTGAAGCTTTTAGTGATAGGAAAATACAAAAAACCGAGGGCATTTAAAAATATAAAATCGTTGTCAGTGGATTATCATTCGAATTCTAAAGCTTGGGTGACAATAAGAAATCTTTGAAAACTGGTTGCGGAAGTGGGAACAAGAACTTATATAAAATATAAAAAAAATTCTTATTATTGTGTACAATTACCCAGCCCAATCTGCGGTTCTAGGTCTTCATGCCATTAAATTAACTTTTCTTCCTCCGAACACAACCTCCGTATTACAGCCTATGGACAAGGTGTCATTAAGTTCTTAAAAGTTCATTCCAGGAAGAACTTGATTCTACAGATCATCGATGATATTGAAATTAAGAAAGAACCGAAGAAGCTATCATCATGCTAGAAAAGGCGGGGATTAATATTAAGCCTTTAACGATTTCGAATTGTTTCCAGAATGCTGGCTTCCAGAATGCTAGAAATGAAGCGCTTCAAGACAGGGAGCAAGAGAAGCTTGCTAATTGAACAAGACTCTCTTCAGGAATATGAAGACATAGATTTGGCTCTTGTAACTCATGGGAATGTAACGGATGAAGATGTTATTGCAGGCGTAAATGCAGACATTTCTGGCAGAGAAGAGGAGCTTGACGACAGTGCCAGTTCAGAAGATTTTTTTTTTTTCCAAATGCGGAGGCACTTTGTCGTGAGACATTCGCCTATACCACGCAGCAATTTTACTGCCCATTTTATTGTGGGGGCACCATATAGGCGGACAGCATTGCCCCCTATGAAGGGACGACACGAACGGAGGCATATTTCGTGGCGCGACGCCAGGATTCGATCCGAGCACCCTCTGCACCGAAAACCAGAGCGCTGTACCACTGGGCCGCCACAAGCCCAAGTTCAGAAGATATTTTGAACGAGTTTTCTTGCAAGAGTTTAAAAGAAATGTTTTCAGCTATCTATAGTGTTAATAAATTTTTATCTTGCAATGACAATTTTGTGGAGGATCAGATAAAAAAAAAGCTGTCAAAGAACTTGTCAGAATATCGGAAAATTATTTTTATTTACAAAAAAACTTAAACAAATATTACTGACTATTTTCCAGAAAATCATTAAACATATATATATGTGTGTGTTTGTGTGTGTGTGTGTAAGTAATATCCTTGACGGGATAATAACGAACTCGTGGCATTCCAGGAATCATGTAGAAAACCTTGAATCACATTATGTAGTTGAGGGGAGTGTCAGTCGGGGAAAGTCATTACAACTCTGGTCCGTGGCAAGGAAGAGGCAATTCGTTCGCTTAAAATACAACCTTTATTGCTAGAGAGTCTGCTTGACATCTTTTACTTGGAATATACACTTACACAGCAGATCAACATATATCCTTTACATTGTCCGGGGCATTACGGCCATACGATGAAAAATCCCACAGCGCAAGGGCTGCGACTACATAAGACGGAACCGAACAGGCAAGAGGCGCGAAAGGCGCTCGACTCACGCCCGAAGTACGAGTACACTCAACTTCTGATTGGTCAAGACATGTCAGCTGACTCTCACGTCAGATGAGGTGAGCTGCTTTGGAATTTTCTGGAACTTTCGCTGTTATATAAACTCACTTTTACACGTGGCTTATGGGAAAATATAATAGATTACTTCGGTTATTTCTAGATCAAATTTTGAATTAAGGGGTGATATTCTCTTCCGATTAGGGGAAAGAATTTTGAATAGACGTTTTATTTAATAAATATGAAACGTTATTGTTTCAATCCCCCCCTCCGGAAAAGATTTGCGACAGGGGCCGACTCCCCCAGCAAGGCTCTCCATCAGGGGAGAACCACGTATGAAAATGAAATTTTAATTTAGGAATTTAAGTCTATAAATTTTACCAAGTTATCACTCTTGCGTGTCCGCACAAGTCATGAAAATATCACCAAACAATTATTCTTTTACAACCTTAAATCACAACATATTACAAAAATAGGAACACTAGATGTTGATATTATTAACTAATAATGTGACATATAATATACACAAAAACCTCAATACTTCAACCTCCTCCGCATATTCCTTTTTATGCAATTGTAAGTAGAGGTTCACAATTATAACATAAAAACTATATAACATTTCACAAAACAAAATATGAAGATTTTAATACACTTAAATTATTATGTTAGGATGATCATAAAGTTTAGCGGCATTTCCGCTAACCGATGATTGTAAATATTGCAATTTTTCAACATCTGACAGCTGTTTATTTTCCAACACCGATGAATTAAATAATTCCTTAACCGTTATCCAACTCTCCGAGTCCCCATAAAAATGGAGTAACTCCAATTTCGGTAACTTCACAAGTGTTGTTTTCGTTTCTACCTCAACAACTTTTCCATGACTATTTGATTTTTACTCTCTAAATCTACAAGTAAGTTTAAAATAACATCTTGATATGTCATATATTGTTCAAAACTATCATCATTTTTCTTAAGGGACAATTCCTAAAATATATCTGTTAAACATTTCTCATAAAATTGCACTTTCGTTTTGAACACAGCAATACGCGCCTGATCACTCACGTCGAAATCATGAACTTTTGATTCAAAATAACTAATTTCTTTACACAAATGATCAAACCGCGCTTGATTTTTTTTATTGTTTAGGGGACATTATTTACAAGCAAACGTAAATTCAACTTTAAACTTGAAAGACTTCCGATTTAGAATTAGCTTTACATTTGCATGACTTTCGATTTAGGACTAGAATTACGCTTATACATTACTTTCGATTTAGAACTAGAACACCATAGGTACTCCATGGTCGGCGGACCAAAATCATATGGAGATTTATTTTAACGAGTATTTACAGACGAGTAATCGTATAAATTGAATTTGGAATATATAACTTTGGAGCACTTACCCCATCTTCCTGAATTTCAGATACATGATGACGGATAACAACTGAGATAATATTTCCTATAGTATTTAATAGACTTATATCAAATGAACATATGGATAAAAATTAACAACATGAATCGTAAGACCATTACAGAAAAATAGCCCTGAATAAGGATAATGAATATAGTTCGACGAATGTCCCTCGATTGAACGAATGAGAATTATTTTTCCTCTTACGTCATCATCAGTCCTGGCATCCCCCACGGCTCTCCACCAGAAGTGAACACGTACTTGCAGCGGAATTCCGAATAATGAGAATAAAATACAGTCTGATTTCGCATACACCAGTCTCTGTTATCATTAGGTCAGTCCTCCGGTGGCATGTGGGAGGAATTCTGGTTTCATTGTAAAAATCGCGATATTTTTTTTCTCCCTCTTTTCCAGTTCAAATCATCGTCCCGATCAGCGGATTAGAATATATCTAACTTTTACGAAAAACAGTACGGATTCGCTTCATCGAAGATTTTTCTATTTTCTCGAACACACATGGAAAATCCGTTTGCGATCTTCCCCGACGCAGGTGACCAGTCCTGCCGGACTAAAATGTAATATCCTTGACGGGATAATGACGAAGTCGTGGCATTCCAGGAATCGGGTAGAAAACCTCGAATCACATTATGCAGTCGTGGGGAGCAGTGGCGCACTCAGGATTTTTTATTGGGGGGGCAAGAGATGAACGGATAAAATTATTTATAATGCATGGGGGGGGCGAGATGAACGGATAAAAATACTTATAATGAAAAATAAATATTAATAATGCAATTTCTATTTCTTTGGGGGGGGTCAGGGCCCTTTGCTCCCCCCCTGGGTGCGTCACTGGTGGGGAGTGTCAGTTGTGGAAAGTCAATACAACTCTGGTCCATGGCGATTAAGAGGCGATTCGTTCGATCAAAGTACAACCTTTATTGCTGGAGAGTCTGCTTGACATCTTTTTCTTGGAATATACACTTATACAGCAGATCAACATATATCCTTTACATTGTCCGGAGCATTACGGCCATACGATGTAAAATCCCGCAGCGCAAGGGCTGCGACTACATCAGACGGAAGCGATCTGGCAAGAGGCGCGAAAGGCGCTCGACTTACGCCCAAAATACAAGTTCACTCAACATCTTATTGGTCAAAACATTACATCTGCCTCTCACATCAGATGAGGTGAGCTGCTTTGGAATTTTCGCGAACTTTCGTTGTTATATAAGATCACTTTTATACGTGGCTTATGTGAAAATATAATAGAATACTTCTGTTATTCCTAGGTCAAAATTTGAATTAAGGGGTTATATTCTGATGCGATGAGATAATTTTGAATAGGCGTTCTGTTTAATGAATATGAAAGGTTATTGTTTCATATATATATATATATATATATATATATATATATATATATATATATATGTATATATATATATATATATATATATTCCGGACTTTCCGCCATCACGAGTGATATTTTGGCTAGTGGAATATTTCAGCTCCTACGGTGATGTTTACCTGCGAGTGATTTCATTCAAGTTTCATAGCTACAGTGATTAATTTAAGTTTCATGCCATCTCTTCAGTATTCAGCTTTGAATAACATAACTATTGCTGTGTGCAGTGAAAGAACGAGTCTTATTCCAACACCTCCCACACGCTACCGGAGGAATTTCTCTAACAATATCAAAGCCTGGTGTATGATAAATCGAACTATCATGAGATCGAAATTAGGAAATTGTCCTGTTCCCAAAAAGTTCAGAAATAATCTGTTGGACACTATGTGCGAAAATTTGGGTGTAATATTTGAGTGGAAATTCACTTTTATGAAAGACTTTCATCTAGTGTCGTCTCCATTTGGGATGCTGTGTTCCAGAACTACGTCAAAAAAAAACTTTCACCTTCTTGGGACAAAACAGGTCAAGGACTTCATCAAAGTAATTTCCGGATAGAAATACAGATTTCGAAAAAGTAAAAAATGCCTATAATTAATTCGAAAATAATAAAAATAATAACAGTGATGGTAATAATAATAAAAAAATTGTGAGTTACCACTTCAACAGGTGAGCTAATAGTTATAAAATAATTTTTGAGGTTAAAATGTTTTTTAATTTCACTATTTATTGATAACATTTATTATAAATGTGATTTTCAGTGAAAATATTTTCGAGTTATTTATTTAGTTAAGTAAATATGATAAAAAAAAAGACAGAGAAGAAAATCAGCAATTTATAATATGTATTGTGGTTTTTGATTTTATAAAGTGTTTTATTTTGATTTGCATTGTGATATTTAGAATTTTAAGTGTATATTTTTTTCAGATTATAAGAGTACAAAGTCTTTCGTAATTTCTTGAAAGTGAGTGTCAAGATTGTATTTAGCGAAATGTTTAATGTGAAAAGTAATGTTTGAAAATGGTTATATCCTAAATGAATGTGTCAGATTTAATGAAATAGAAAATTATGGGTTTTGGAAATATAAGAATGTGAATTAATTAAATAGTGTTCGAAATAATGAGTACTGTTGTAACTATACCCATAAATATTCTGAGTTTTACCTACCCAGTTTTACTGGAGAATATAAAAACTTTAGTACCAATTTGGGATTGGCCAATTAATAATAAACTGACACATTTTCATTTTAGTTTGTGAGCAGGAAAATTAATTAATTCATGTTCTCAGTAGATTCGTTTGACTATTGAACTGAATTCGGTACTATGAATGTTTTGTTTTTTATTTGTTTGTTATTAAGAGATTGGAAACTTTTTTCATGCAATTTTAGATTAAGTAAGACAATTTTATGATGAAAAAATTAAACAAGTTTAAAAAGTGCATTGTATGAACATGTCTTTATAATATAAGTTCTTTTGAGTTATGAAATACACTGCTGGCCACTATAAATGCAACACCCTGAAGGAAACATGCAAATAACATGAAATTTACAACATGCATTAGCGGAGGTGAGATATGCAAATGATTAGAATTTCAGCGCAGACGAACATCACACACGCCTGTGGCGCCACTTCAAAGCGCTATTTAAGGGTTGGAGATTTCAACGATTTCAAGTTCGGCAATTGTGTTCTTCTTGTGGTTTTTTCAAAAAAACGATCAATTATGCCTCGTCGAAAACAGCGATCATCTTTTGATCAAGTATCCGAGTTCGACAGAGGAAGGATAGTGGCCTACCGAGATTGTGGATTATCTTTCAGGAAAATCGGTAGTCGTGTTAACGAAGCCAAACAACTGTAATGCGGATATGTGATCGTTGAATGCAGGAGGGTACGACGGACCGGCGTGTTCGATCGCATCCACCTCAGCTCACCACTTCACGTGATGACAGGCAAATTGTGCGCATGGCAGTGAAGGATAGCTCAGTCACATCACGAACCATAGCAAAGCACATGCAGTCTGTAACGCATCATCCAGTGTCTGCGCGTACCATTCGACAACGTTTACAGCAGAGTGGTCTGTCCGCAAGACGTCCATTGCTTTGTCTACCCTTGACGCAGAACCACAGACGTCTCCGCCGCCAATGGTGCTATGACAGAAGGATGTGGACGGCAGAATGGAATGAAATTGTCTTTACTGACGAGCCGCGCTTCTGTCTGCAACACCACGATGGTCGCATTCGAGTCTGGAGACACCGTGAAGAGAGGATGCTGAACAGCTGCGTTATGCACCGCCACACTGGTCCTGCACCGGGTATTATGGTATGGGGTGGTATTGGATATCACTCTCGCACACTTCTAGTACGCATTGCCGGTACTTTAAACAGCCAGCTCTACATCTCCGAGGCGTTGGAGCCAGTTGTCCTTCCTTACCTTCAGGGCTTGTTCACAGCCATATTTCAACAGGATAATGCGCGACCACACGTGGCACGCATTGTCCAATGGTTCTTCGTCAATCGCCAGATTGAATTGTTTCCCTGGCCGCCACACTCTCCGGATCTTTCGCCGATAGAATACATGTGGTCCATCCCCAGCTGCCACAGCAGATCAACTTTGGCAACGTGTGGAAGCTGCTTGGTCTGCTGTACCCCAAGAACTCATCCAAAGTCTCTTTGAATCAATGCCGAGGCGTGTGGCAGCGGTGATCTCCTACAATGGCGGCTACTCTGGCTACTGATTTTGGCAGGAACCACACTTCACAGAAGTCTATAAATTTAATCATTTTATACTTGGTCAACATGTTATCTACAAAATAAATTTTGTTGTGATATCTCTTGTCTTTCTTGGTGTTGCAATTTGGATGGCCAGCAGTGTATGTGTTTGATTTAGAGTTTAAGGTTTTAAAAGATTTTTTGAAATTTATAAGTTGATAAGTTCATTATGAGTGTTTTTTAGTGCAATTATTAAAAATTTGATAATATAGTTGTAATTTGATGAAGTGTATAAATTCTGTAAGTATCTGCTTTTCGCTCCCAGTTCTAAATCGTCGAGGAGAGAATAAATTGAGTGATATCCTTTGACGAACTCGCTATTGTAAACAACAGTAAACAAGGAGTGTTGAAGGCCAACTCCGAGCCATAAATTTGCTTGATCGTCAGTACTTTCGGTAAACATGAATCGCGCGGAAGCTGAAATTGCTTTAATCATTTTAACCTAGTATTTTTGTTGCTTTCGTGTTACGTTTTCGAAACTTTCGCGTAGGATTTGAGATGCACCAGAGAAATTAAAAATTTATATCATGAGGTATTTCTGTTTTCTCGTCCGTTATAAATTTCGTTTTGATCTCAAGTGATAAATAATTGAAGTATGATTTGAGTTTTGTGAATTTAATTTCAATGTTGTCCACGTGAATATTAAAATTTTTCAGACATTAAAATTGTTTTAATAATTTATTTATTTTGTTTATTATAATGAAATATTACATTTGATTTTGAACCCTCGTGAGTATATTTTTACTTACTTAGTTGAGAATTTAACCCATTAAGCGTTAACGGTCACGAGATATTTCTGTTCTTAAAATCTTCTCCACTGGTTTCGAGAAACTGCACAAAAAAGGAGGTACAAATCCGATTTTTCTCAAACGCTTTCTTCGAAGCAAATTTCATCCCCCCCTCGCTCTCCGAGGGTGGTAAGATAGAGGTCTTATTGTTCACGTCCCCGTCCATCTGAGCTCATTATCTCTGAGACGGACATAAGGTAGGTGGGGGAAAACGTTCGCATGTACATTTGTAAAATGACCGGGAAGAGTTTTGGGGGGAATCGGGTAACAATGCATTCGTATACTTCCAGTCAGTTGCCTCATGAAAGCTGTTGGAGTTACGACTCCTCTTGCAAAGAAAATGAGATAAGCTTATTTTCATCCTTTTGACTGTAATTTTTTGCAACGTTTGTGTAATATTGAGCATCATTCAAACTCACGAACACAATGACATAGTTTGAAGTATACCATAAAGGATGTTTACTTACACACATCGTCGTTAAGATATTTGCATACACCATATTATGAACACTTTTACTGTTTTTCAGGGACTGCAATTTAGCTTTCTCCCTTCAAATTTTATTTCTTTATTTTCTAAGTTATTCAGAATATTTTTTTAGCCCTTACATTCGTATGAAAATTGAAACTTTCGTACTAGAAAAATAATTTATACACGTAAGCACCAATACGGAAGAAATTCATGAAAAAATGAACTGATTTATTTTATTTCGTGAAGTTAAGATAAACTAGTTTATTTTTTCTTAGATTTAACGAAGTCATAAAACATTTCAATATAATATGCAATGAGTCATTTAAGAAAAATTCATCATTGTTAAAATTGTAAGCTTTAATGTGCATCGTGCAAATATGTATTGTCACATTCACCAAAATGAGTCTCACTCTCTAAGGATTATTATATCAATGTTAATCAAATTAAGAAACTAGAAGCCAGTGAAAGTTTTTGTGAAGCCCCTACCTTGCATTTGCTCTTTCTTAAAAAAAAAAAAGGAAATATTCCTCTAGGTTAGGGGTATATATTTTGGCGGCTACCAAGGTAATTATTTGTTGCCCACGATGCTCGGAAATAAAATGAAAACAGGACAATATGTTACGAAGAAAATAGCCGGAAATTAAAAAGTTTGCTGCACAAATTTTATGCTATTTTGGGAGTACATAGTTGTGAGCAGCTATTTTCGTCCATGAAATTAAATAAAACGGCCTACAGATCAAGATTAACTGATAAACATATATGTGTTATCAAATTGGACAAAATCATTTCAAATGGGACAAACTAGGTAAACAAAGTTTAACTTAATGGATATGGCCAGCTCCAAGGATTTACTGTTGCTATACGATTGTTCAATATCTAAACTTTATAACTAAATCATTGTCTTATATCCTTCAAGATTTCTTTGTGAGACAAAAGCAAAATTAATTATTAAACATTTTAAAATCTCAAAATTATGTTCACTTGATCCTATATTTTAAAACCTATTTAAAATCATTCATATATTGAAATAAAAGAAAAAGAATAGCTAAAATATAGTTTCCCCATTATTTGAACAAAAATATATGTGTTATCAAATGGGACAAACCAGGTAAACAAAGTCTAACTTAATGGATATGGCCAGTTCCAAGGATTTACTGTTGCTATACGATTGTTCAATATCTAAACTTTATAACTAAATTATTGTCTTATATCCTTCAAGATTTCTTTGTGAGACAAAAGTAAAATTAATTATTAAAAATTTTAAAATCTCAAAATTATGTTCACTTGATCCTATATTTTAAAACCTATTTAAGATCATTCATATATTGAAATAAAAGAAAAAGAATAGCTAAAATATAGTTTTCCCATTATTTGAAAATATTTAAAGATGTTTGTAGTCTGCAAAATTAAAAAAATAAATAAATAAAAATTAAGATAATAAGAATGTTAATTAAAACCAGATTTTATTTCAGAAAGCAAAATAAGTGTGATATATTTTGAAACATGGCGCAGCACATAGCCCGACATCACATTTATCGCACTGAAATCGCGTTTCACGACGAATTCGTTTCCCGATTTCATTCTTTTTTTGTGAACATACAACACATTGTCGGGATTTGGGTTTCCTCACTCCCTCGCTTTCACGATAGGATGGAAAATGTCTCCCAGTTAGCCGTGCTACATTTTCTGTGTGTTTAACTACATTCCTGCGAATGCTGGGTTCTTGCACACAGGCTCCTTCTTCTATAAGCCGTTCAATTACCTTCATTCTAAATTCAATATGAGACATTTTCCCTCCTTTCTTTTTAAAAATTATATAAGAGTTCCATTCACTTTGGCTAATTAAATGTCGGAAAATTTTTTTGTAGTACTTCCTTTGGTGATTTCTGGCGACTGAATAATAAGACAGACATTGGTCAGACTTATCGACACCACCCATTTTTCGGTTGTAATCCACTACTGCAACAGGTTTTTTTTAGTTGCATGCTCCTCAGTACGAGACTTCACTATGACTTCAGCGAAATCTGCATTGTGAATTGTACTTAGCATCATTACAGGTTTTTTGTCTTTCCACTTTAGGGCACACATTTTTCCTTTTTGAAATGCTATTATTTTTCCTTTTTGTAATTTTTCATTTTTAAGTCTGAGAGGTAAACCTTTTCGATTTGACCTTAAAGTTCCACATATATCAGTCTTATACTGTAATAGCATTTCTGCTAACTCTGGTGATGTATAAAAGTTATCTGTGGTTAATAAATAACCCTGATGTTTCAAGTCATGAAGCAATGTCAAAACACATTTTGTTGAAAGTCCATATTTTTCATATTCTTTCATAAAGGTCGTTCTTTTACCTGTATAAATTAGAGAGTTCCATATGTACCCTGATTCGGCTTCGCACAACTGGAAGTTTTATTCCAAACCGAGCACGCTTACTTGGTATATACTGCTTCCACCCTAAAAAGCCTTTATGAGCAATTAAAGACTCATCAATGCTGATATCCCTATTAGGGATATACACAGTTTTAAACAAGTTTACTATCATTGAGTATATTTTAAAAATCTTCCTCAATTTTGGATTAGGATGATTCTGCGGAGTGAATTCCTCAGAGTTCTCAAAATGAAGAAATTTCATTATTAGTCCATAACGCTGTTCCGTCATCACTTTGCCAAAAAACGGTGTGCTTAGAATTGGACGCTTCGACCAAAACCATTTTTCAACAGGTTTATCAATCACTCCTTGGAGTAAAAGCAAACCTAGAAAGCATTTCATTTCTTTGTTATTTGTCTCTCTCCAATTCAGGGCTCTAGAACTGGGTGTAAGTTGAGCACTTTCAAAATATTGTTCAGCATACCTATTGGTTTCCTGAACAATAAAAGAAATAACTTGTTCGTTAAAATAAAGTCCAAAGTACTCTAACGGATCTTCTGTCTCAATATCTACTTGTATTCCTGACTTTCCACTGAAGGGAAATCTAGGAGGAGCAACGACCGATGCCGAAAGATCTATCAGAGTCCAATTTCTAACAGAATCCAAGGAATCATCCTCGGACTCACAATCACTTTCGGATGAATAAAATTCCTCTCCCGAAGAGTTCAACAAGTCTTCTGTTTCTGAATCAGAATTCATTTTATGACGCCTTTGATTTTCAGCTTAACAGGAGAACAGCAATGAAATATATCGAGATCTACCTACTCGCTTTCAATGAAAAAGAAGGAAACAAAGTCAACGGCTGGCGTCAAAATACAGACTGGGTGGTCATTCTTCCCAAGCTGACGCATACAAACCACTGACTTTCATCTGCTTCATTGTTCTTTTGCACTTCTCCCGCGGCCGTAGGCCAGAGAGGGGAAGGGGGGGGGGGTAGATTCTCTGTCTTTCCACAGTTTACAGTACAAATTCGACATCTCACCTTAAGTTTTTCTGCTATTCTGAGTGGAATGCAACCCTAGTTTCCATATCTTATATATATATATATATATATGTGTGTGTGTGTGTATGTATGTATGTATGTATGTATATATATATATGTATATATATATATGTATGTATGTATGTATATATCGTTAATTCGAACTCAAAGATTCTCAGAAAAAAGTTCGAATTATCCGATGTTAAGAGAAAATATAAAACTTTAAAAGTGTATCACTGAAGAAGAAAAATCTCCTAGTATGTATAACCCCAGAAAACATATTATACTATGTTATCTAAAATTAAACATATTAAAAAGCAATACAGATTTACCTTAATCATAAAATGAAGCAGAAGATATGCAGCAGAAAGTAAACTTTAATTAAAAATATGAATTACACTTTTGGGAAAAACTGTAAAATGGATGTTTGGTTTTGTTAATGATGGTTACATTGTTCAGCCAGCTTCTCGATTTGAAATAAACATTTCAATTCATTTTCAGAGGAAGGTTCCATCTGAATAAATGCTTTCAGAGTTTTAATAGAGTCCATTATGACTTGATCATTAGGACGCTTAACAGTCTCTGCATTCTCATCTGATTTCGAGAAGGTCTCTTCTATTTCATCTTCTCTGATAGTTTTTACTATGTCATCATCGCTCAGTTTTCCACAGACTTCCACGTCTTCATCTACCCTTACATATTCAGAAAAAGTAACGTTATCACCGTTAATTTTTTTTTAATTCAGATCTTTTTCAAATCTGTATCAATATCGTCGCATTCTTCGATATGATTGTTCTCTTCGTGCATAAATTTAGCATGACGAAAGCAATTACTAATTGTGCTTTCTTTAACATCATCGCATGTGGCGTATAGATCATTTATAGCTGTCAGCATAGTAATGTCGTAATTTTCACCACAATCTAAACAAAAATACAATAGCCACTAACGTTTAGCGGAAATGTAATAGTCTAAGAATTCAGGCATGTGCCTCTTTACACAGAAAAGAAATAGAGATGATTTTGACACACAAAATAATAAATACAGCGTGCATTTTCTCCTTAAACGAGGAAAAAGAAATTTAATTTGTCAAATTTTTAGTTCGAATTAACCGAAGTGATAAAAGTTTAGATCGAATTAATGACATATTTTTAACATTATTCACAATACAAGTTTTTTGGGGCCTTTAGATTAGTTCGAATTAACCGAAAGTTCGATTTAACCGAGTTCGAATTAACGAGCGTCCACTGTATATGTGCGTGTGTGCGTGCATATATATATATATATATATATATATATATATATATATATATATTTACACACACTTAGACAAAAAAAACGACGCACCAAGGAGGAGTTATCTGAATGGGGCGAAAATCGGTACATATGATGTAAGAAAAACAAATGATTACAATTTGAGAAAAATTGTATGATTTATTCAAGAGAAAGAACTTCACAAAGTGAAAAAGTCAATAACGCGTTGTTCTACCTCTGGCCCTTATGCAAGCAGTTATTCGGCTTGACATTGATTGATAGAGGTGGCGGATGTCCTCCTGCAGGATATCGTGCCAAATTCTGTCCATTTAGCGCATTAGATCGTCAAAATCTCGAGCTGGTTGGAGGGCCCTGTCCATAATGCTCCAAACGTTTATACAATAAAATTATTATATTACTATACAACAAATATAACTTTCAATTATGTCCATTAATTCTATTAATTAAAACTTTATTAATTTTACATGGATTCCCATTATTTCATTCGTTTACGTTTTAGCTCAAACTTTTCTAGGGATCTCAAAATAACTATTTTGTCTTCGCATAAATTGTAATGCATCATAAAATTTAGGAAAATTTGTATAAATATTTTTTAGATAAATTTAAATAGTTTTGATAAAACATGTCATTATATCTTTGAGTGCGTAGAGTCTCATTAAGAAGTTTAATTCGTGTGAAAATTATATAAGGTAACAAAATCCTTATATATTTTTTATTTATCCTTACTCAATTATCTGTAATCCTTATATAAGTTCCAATCAATTAGATAAATGTTTTAAAAGAACAAATATCATCACTCTCTTTACTCAAAGGGGAAAAGTGGAAACTACTGTATTCTTCAAGTAAAACTACTGTATTCTTCAAAAATTATAGTCACACATAAAACGCAAACTGGTGAAACTTTACGAGAAATTCTCCCAAACAAAATTACAATTGGAATGAAAGGAACCTTTTGCTTATGAATAGCGCTATTCTATTCTGTAGTACCGAAATCAATCAGTTACGCTCAACTCCCTTCAACCGCAGACCATCCCCCATGTCAATGAATGAAATTTACGAGGGGGGAAGCAGGTACTAGAAAATCCGGGCTGCACGCTTTGACGACAGAAAAATGACTGCAGAAAAATCCGGGCGGAACGCTTTACGCGGAGAAAAACCACTTCTGAAAAATCCGTGATGCACGCTTTATCGACAGAAAAATGACTACGGAAAAATCCGGGCTGAACGCTTAAAGGGTTAAGGAAACTTAGTTGAGAATTTAAGTATACGAGATTTCCTGAGGTAAAGGTCGAAATTCAAGGCTTAATTGAAGTTTTCATATAAACGGAACGTCCTTAGAAAAAGGCTAAGGGTATCAAAAGGCCACAGTTGAATTAAAAAAAACAGCTGTATGTCATAAATGGTTCATCCGCCCCAGAAAATTTTCGAAATAGAAATAATGAAGAATATATAAATAGAAAAGACAATATTATAATGAGAGATATGTTTTTGAGATATTGAATACAAATAATGAAGATGTAGAAACTATACAACGAGGATTCATACCAAAATATTATATAAGAAAAGAAAAAGTAATTTAGAGTTACTAAAGTGATAAGAAACAAAGTTAAGTATTGATAAAAGAATTTTATTTATTTGTGTTAATTGACAGGATAATGTTTTTGTGGATAGTATCTTGTTTTGAAAATTGAAATTTGAACATTGAAATTAAATAACTACAATTAATGGATAAATGTGACAGTTGATTATAAGAGATTTGTGGTGCAAATTTTGATTCCATACTTTTAAAGTCCAAAGTAATTTATTATAATGTGTTTAATAATTTCATGTATTGTGTATTTTTGGTTCTATTGAATGAGATAATATTTGGTAGTGACATAATGATGTGAATTTCTTCAGAAAAATAGAGATCCACTTTCTTTTTTATTTTCCGATGCTTAACATCATTGTCTTCATTTAATTGATAAGAATAACTGCGTGCTGTCCTAATAAAAATAAATATATATATAAAAATAATCTATGTTGCTTAAACTTGCTTTTTAATATACTGTTATATGTGAATTTTTTTTGGATCCCAAAATTAATACCCGAGTGTGACATTTCTACTTCTTTTATCTTTCTTAAATTCCCTCCTTCTTGAAGAATCTATCCTATCACCCACCTCTATCTTCGTTTTTTAGAAGCCATTCCAGTTGCCAGTAAAACTTTTAAATTCACTTAAACTTTTCGGTCATAGGAAGTGCTGAATAAAAATAAATAAATAGACTTAATAGATAAAGAGAGACCATGGAGTGACAACTCCTTTGCCCTCCCAATTCTTATTTACACTTGCACAGGTGTGACATATGCCCACTTTCCTATTTCTCCATCTTTGTACTAGACAAGATGTTTTTGGCTGTCAATCCTGTTGGGAGAATCACGGTTGGTCCACTGTACGGCCATTTTTCTTTAGTCCTTATTCGTCAAAGAACAATAGGGAGAAATAAACCCACTTTTTACGCAAACAATTACACACCCCTCACTCCTTAAACGTAGAATTATAAAGAATTTGAAACTAAGCACTTTTGGATTACATACACACAAACAGGTACCTCAAACACAAAACATGGAGCTCTACATCAAATCAAAATAAGTGTACACAGTTGAATATTAAGAAAAGATGTTTCAGATATAACTGAATAATGTTAGATGAAAAATAAGTAGATAATAATGAATATTTAAAATGAGAATTATAAGAAATAAAAAGTGTTAAAAATATAATAAAGAGAATTTTGAAATGATTGAGTATTTTGAAATAAATTGTGATAAATGTTCTGTAATATTTCTATGTCAATTATATAACATAAAAACAAAATTTTTTTGGGTTGTGAAATGTTGTAATACTGTTAAATGGGATTTTATTGTTTAGTTATCATACAAGAGTTATTATTTTGTTACTATTCAAGAAAAGTGAATTTTTTTTGTGTTTGCGCTTGCGAAAATTTAGGAACAACAGAATAAGACTGTGAATTTAAAATGTCAATTCCTAAGGGGACTATGATACTATATTCCTTGAGGAGTATGATAAATCTGATGTGATTTTGTTTTAAGTAATTTCCTCTACAAAGTGATAAATCTGCCTCAGATACTGAAAGGACAGATAGTTTTGATGGACAGATAGTTCATTCAGAAGAAGAAAAAAATATTTTTTGGACTCACTCCATGACAGTGAGAATTTTAAGAGGAAATTGTCAAGAATTTAATTTTTGCATTGTTGTCAAGTTATTTACTATTTTTGGTTGTTTTGTTTTTGCTATTTGTATAGGCCGAACAATGTATATTAACAGTGTATATTTACAATGAACTTTTCTAGTGTATTTTTCATTTAATTTTGTTTTGACGTCTCGTCATGTGACACCTGCAACTAAATTATCTTTTCAAAATTTTCCTGTTTTAAACTTTTTTCTAACGTTCTGGTCTAGGTCTTTTTTTTCGCCCTGCTGGACAAGTCTGCCCACTAATGCAGGAATCAGTGGTCAGCCTCTTCTCAGGCGGAAGGGATATTCTATAACATATAAAACCCCAAAACCCTTTCAAAATTCTAAATTATTTTAAATATTTAAATTTCCTTGTGCCGTAGATTCATTAAGTTGCTCGCTCTCATTTTAAGAACAAAGGAGTTAGTTTTTTCGGCAGATACTATACGATCCCTGTAAATTTGGAGATAACCCCTCTTCATTATATAAGTTTTCAAGCCTGGAGATCCAGGCACAGCGAATCGCTGCTCGTTGCATGGTCACATGACACGTCGGCTATGAAAAGTTACGTAAGAGCCTGTGGTCAGGCACAGGCGAGCTCTACACTTTGTATTTGCCCCGTGAAGATGTGTCTTAAACGTAATAAAATGCTTTAACGTAATTATCCCGTTGCCGTCATTGCTCCCGGCTCACGACTTGTCTTAATTATAGCATGTCGGGTCCTTAATTCGTCGTTCTTCCAGGGGTTGACATGACATGTTACACACACACACACACACACACACACACACATATATATATATATATATACACACTTTTTTAGTTAGATTTTATTTTTGCAAAATTTTGTGCATTCAATTGATGTAAAGTGTAAGAGCTTCATATTTTAAAATTTAGCATTTCTGCTTTTGCTTTTCAGCATGTTTTTAATAAACAATATGCATTGCAGTGTGTAGCTGTTATTTCAGTGTAAGGATACAATATATTGTCGTCAACTTCAGATAGTAAAACTTTTATAATCTATTTTATTACCTCAGGCATCAATTCTCTAATCCGAAATATTACGCAAATAAGTGAATAGAGTCAGAATTGCTATACCCGCTCAGGCCAACGCAAGTTGAATTTATATACAATACTTTTTTATGTCAATGAATTTATTCATTCTCATTTGAATGAATTTATTCATTCTTTGATACACGATTGCCATTCTACTCCCAATGAATCTGAATTCCTATTCGTAGCTAACAAACGAAAATTCGTAAAATTCTTATTCGTAGCTAACAAATGAAATTTCGTAAAATTCTTATTCGTAGCTAATAAACGAATAGTACTTTTGCAGTTTAGTTGGAGATAAAGGTAAATTAAATGAGCTTCGGAATTGCCTTTAAAAACTATGATTAAGCAATTCAGTATCGAATTTAGAGCCACTGCCTCCTCTAATTTTCTATAGTTGGGTGGAGTCTATAACGCGTAAATTAAAAAATTTCAAACGACAGTAAATAAGCGTAATATTTTGCATTATATATATACTGTTTCAATTTTGATTCTTTTTAAATATTTTTCTGCTATCAATTGATGTAAAGAATACGAATTTCATTTTAAAACAATGAGTATTTCTACTTTTTTTATCAACATCCCTTAATAAACAGTATGCATTCCAGCGTGTAGCTATTATTTAAGTGAAACAATACAATGAACTGTGTCTACAACGTCATAGTATAAATAAAATTATTTATCATTTATTTTGTTACGTCAGACATCCGTTGTCTAAATTAAATATTATGCAAATAAGTGAATTAATCTAGGCAGAATTCTATACCCGCTCACGCCCACAGAAAATAAATCTACATATATTTTTTTTAAAGTAAATTTTTCTGGAAAGACAATTTTCAAAATTTTCATTAAATCTCTAATCTTAAAATGGGTATATTTGAATCTTCACGGAGATGGTCTTAACTTCTAACCTTAAAATTAATATATTTTAATGTATGGAAGCTTTGAACATTCGAAGACTTTCACGGATCACCAATTTCCAGTCTGCGATATTCAATGCAAATGCTGCCAAATGTTATAAAGTTCATCAAGTGCCTGATTTAAATCATATTCATAGCAGAAGAAGTATTTTGAAGAACGGAATTGATATGGAAATAAATACAGCGAATTCTGCATAATGCGGGAGACTGCCGTCGCAATTTTTGGAGCTAATGAATGCATTTTCCTAGAAAACTGACTACTTTGGTTGCACGTTTGAATGAATTTATTCATTCTCTGATGCAAGAATCCAATTCTTCGCAGAATGAATCTGAATCAAAATTGATACTCGTTGCTAACAAACGAGTGGTGCTCTCGCAGTTTTGTTTCAGCTAAAGGTAAGAAAATGAAGTACCCTTTTAAACAAGAACTAACGCAATACAATACAGCTTTCAGGGCCACTCCCTCTTCTTTTTTTCTATAATTGGAAGGGGTCAATAGCGTGGAAATAAAAAAGTTTCAATGCCACTAAATATACAAAATATTTTCGCTCTCTCTCTTTATATATATATATATATATATATATATATATATATATATATACTAGAAGGCCTTCGCCCGTCTAGCCGGTTGGTTTAGGGACCCGCTCCCGTCAGCAATCAATGTCAGAGAATGGAAACACTAAAAAACAACGATTAAAGGTATTTAAATTTTGTGGTGCAACAATAAATAGCGCAAAGACTGTGATACAGCGCATACTATATCAGTCTCGTGGCGCCATCTAGCGGACCTTAGCGCAAATAGAATCAAATATTGCTTAAAAAATTGAATCAATTAATTCGAAGTATGTATAATGTTTTTAAACCATCTTAATATTATTAAGAGAAGTAATAAGATTTTAATAAAATTTATTTCTTTTATAATAGAAATGTTTTTTTCGGTGTTTTTAATTGCATAATCACGTTGTGAATGAATCACGCTTTGTTTACATCGGATGATCGGATGATCTCAGGATTAGAATCCAAATAACTATAAAACTATTGAAATAACAGACTAAGTGTATGCAGAAAAAAGTATTAGTTTTTAAAGCTCTTTCCAAATATGCAATATTTATGTACCTTCATGAAAAAAAATACATCGATTTCGACATTTTTTCAAATACGACGAATTTGAAAGAGAGGCTCTTCCGTTTCTGGATTCACCCTTCAAAAATTGTTGGCTTTTTATTAATTAAAAATTAACGGTAATAAAATTTAAAATTCGGGCTTCGAGGTTCACATGTTCAGACTCTTCACTACCCGTGTGTCAAATTTCATGGTTGTAAGTTTCGTAGATTCTTCTGGAGGCAGCACACAAACACACAAACACATCCTTTTATTAGTATAGAAGATATATATATATATATATATATATATATATATATATATATATATATATATATAAGGGCCAGTCAAAAAGTTAGTTGCACTCGTTGGAAAAAACATGACCAGGTTGAAATTATAGAACAAAGTTTTACTAACATAAAAGTATGATACATCAATTTCTCGACGTAATCACTTCCTTTATTTTAAAATTTGTTGAGCCGGGGCACCAGTTTTTCCATGCCATCTGCGAAGAATTGCCGTCCAATGTGTGATACCTCCTCATCCGAATAATATCGTTGCGTTGCAAGTTCTTGTTTCATGGGACCGAAGACATCGAAGTTACATGGTGCAAGATTCCCCACTTCCCAATTAAACATTTTCAGAGATCCCTCATTAGGGTCGCCGCATACGGTCTCGCATTGTCATGCCAGAACACAATGCCTTTCGAAAGTTTACCTGCTTGTCGGCGACTTTCGCAACTACTTCAAGGTTTCACAATATAGACACTGCATTATTTGTAGCACCCTTCGGCAAGAAACCCTTCGGCAAGAATTCGGTATTCACTACATTTTCTCTATCGAAAAACAGCGCCAGCATCACCTTTCCTGTGGAATGGAACAACTGTTCGACATTTCTTTCGAGAAAGATGCGCTTCATTTCAGGTGTGAAGTGATGAACCCAAGTCTCGTCACCGGTCCCGATTTAGTCCCAAAAACATCTCTTTCCTGGTGATAACGTCCCAAAAATGCTAGAGCACTTTCAAATCGTTGCATTTTGTGTTGGTCAGTCTATAGACGAGACGATCTCGTCTACTATGGCACAGTTGTTTTGAAGAATGAGTTCATTCACGCGTGCAATGTTCTCATCTGTCGTCGAAGTTGAAGAAACTTATTTCTGATAACTGTACGACCGTTCTCGAACTAGAGATACCACTTGGCTATAGCTTGGTGTGATGTTGTTTCATCTCCATACACTTCGTGCAACTGCCAATAAATGTCAGTGCAGTCAAAACCTTTTGCCCACAGGAAGCGGATTAATGCACGCACTTCAAATTTGGCAGTTGCCGAAACATATTCAAGATTGATTAGCGAGAGAACTAAAACTGCCACGTCAAAGCCGCTACTGAACCTACCGCAGCACCTGATGCTCTGTGTTGCCACAAAGTTTCAACGAAATGTCTATATTACCTTGATAATTACGGAGGTTGCAACTAACTTATTGACTGACCCTTGTATATACACACAATCGATTCCAGCAAATCGGACACAGTCGATTCCAGTTAATCAGACCAGCCGCTTATTCGGACAGAATCCTAAAGAATCGAAACAAATCCCATTGCATAAGCCTAATATTATTCGCTTATTTGGACCGAAATTCCATTTAATCGGACCACAGAACGGGAGAGCGAATAAGAAAAAGAATCCGGAAGTAGCCCGGGTGGAGCGGATGTAAAGCACCTGTGTCCGACAACACGTGCAAGGAAACGTGATCCCTAATGGATGCTTTTAGTGCCGAAGCTTTCAATGTCGAGTATTTTGTCTCCATCCTGATCTCCATATCTTGACCCCGAAACGCCAAGGTCACTAGAACACTTTAATCAGTGAACTGTGCGTGTCTTGTCTCCGCTGCCAAAATGCCACGGCGGGACTTGACGTTGGCTGAAAAAAATTGGTTTCCTGGATCAAATGAAGCAACAACCAAACACTAATCAGCGTCGGTTGGTGGAAATTACTGGTTTGGCAACGACTACAATTTCGCGTTTGATAAAACAGGAGAATGAGTTGCGAGAAGAATGGGCAGAAGGTGAAAGACAACGAGGAACTTTTCAAAAACTGAAGCGTTAAGGCAAGGATCCAGACATCGATGAGGTACTTAACGAATGGGTTGCCATTGTTACTGGACGAGGTGTGCGAGTAAATAATGATCCCCCCGAGAAGGAATACAGCCCATACAGCGATGTGTGATGGTGTCAATTATGCAGTCTATGAGTTCGGTAGGAAGTGAGAGCCATTGCTCTTGCAAAGCAGTTGAAAGCGTGGCTAGGGTCCTAGGAGGGGGATTCAGAGCAGCTATACGTCGCCTTAAAGCGTCCCATACATGCTCGATAGGATTCAGGTCCGGTGATCGAGCTAGCCACTCCATGCGCTGAATTGATTCCTGCTCAAGAAAAGCATCCACGATGCGAGCCCTGTGCGGTCTCGCGTTATCGTCCTGTAGCACGAAAGCATCACCTATTGCCCCGGCTTAAGGGCGCACATAAGAATCAAGGATGTCAGCTCTATAGGTGTGAGCATTCAAATTTCCACGGGGAAAGACATAGAGGAATGTGCGTCCACCCAAATAGATACCACCCCAAACACAGACACTGCCTGATGCGTATGCATCTCTTTCACGGATGTGTGATGGATGAAAACGAGTTTCAGGTTCTATCCTAATGAAAATACGCTTACTATCGCTTTGGAGGCTAAACCTGAACTCACCCCTAAAGAGAACATCACTTCATTGATCACGCTTCTAGTGGACATGTTGACGTACCCACTCCAAACGTTCCCGCCTATGGCGTGACGAGAGCAGGAGACAAATGGCTGGTCTCCTCACAAAAGACCACCTTCGTGAAGCCTTCTACGTTCGGTTGACGTTGATACCAACCTTTTGGAGATTGCAGCGAGGGAGGATCTGAGTTCAGGCGGAGTTGCGGTTCTCTTCCTTCGTGCGGGTAATGACAAATATCGGTCATCGGTACTAGTCGTAGCGTATGGTCGTCCTTGGCTGAACCTCCTGGATACCGAATCCGTGGTTAGAAATTGTTGCCAATGTCTGTGAACCACAGACGGACTCACATTTAGCCATCTGGCCACTTCTGTCTGACTTTGTCCTGCCTCTAGTCTCCCAATAGCTCGCCATCGCAGTTCTTCTATCAAATGATGCCTGGAGGTCATTGTTACAATTTGTCTATGCCAGATGACTAATCTCAGCCTCGCAGCTACAATTGCCGCCTTGCTCTGAAACATGCACATTTATGCTCCTCGAAAATGACGTATACCGACTGCAGCATCACTATTTTGCATATTGTAGTATTGTTCGGCACCTTTTTCTTAACAACATATTCAAATTTTAAACAGATTGGCTTAGTTTTGAACTTTTTATTTCTCTTTTTGTGATTTTTCCTTAATTTTTGGTAACAAGTATATATATATATATATATATATATATATATATATATATATATATATATATATATATATATATATTTATATATATATATATATATATATATATATATATATATACAGTGGAACCTCGCTTAACGAGCAACATTTCGCATAACGAGTGACGTGGAAGGAAGTCCCCTCTTCACGTCACTCGGATTTTCACGTCACCAGGATCATCAAAACCGAAAAATAAGTATTTAAGGGCAGTCATGGATGGATCGAGAAGCAAATATTATGGGACTGGAGGAACAATGATATTCAGGAGCTTGTGGAAGAGCACAACCAAGAGCTGACCACCGAACAGCTAATAGAATTGCAGTGTCTTTCACAGCAAGGAGTTGTAGAGGATATTTTGTCAGAGGAGAAGGGCGAATAAACAGCAAAGAAAAAAATCTTGTGACGCAATAAAAGAAATGATGAAACCATGGGAAACTGTCGCATCGTAAGTTAGAAAGAATCACCCTGATAAGACGGTGGCTATGCACGCTATAAATTTATTAAATGACATTGCGGTGACACATTTTCAGCAAATTTTGAAACCCCGAGAAAAATAAATGTCGCTAGATAGCTTTCTAGTAAAGAAATTAGAAATGTGTCATACATTCGTAAATAATAAACTGCATTTGGATGATTTTGCTCCTTAAGCATTTATGTATAAGTAATTTTCTTTAACTAATAAACGTTGCGTCGAAACAATTTTGAGTATTTTTTGGCATGGAACGCATTATCGTATTTTATATTAATTTATATGGGAAAAATTGTTTCGCTTAACGAGTGTTTCGCATTACGAGTAAGACTCTAGAACGAATTATGCTCGTTATGTGAGGTTCCAGTATATTTACGCATATATATATATATATATACACTGAAGAGCCAGAAAAACTGGTACACCTGCCTAATATCTTAAAGGGTTCCCACGAGCACACAGACGTGCCACACTATGACGTGACATGAACTCGACTAATTTCTGAAGGTATCCTGGAGGCAATTCACACAATGAATCCTGCAGGGATGTCCACAAATCCATAGCAGTGCGAGGGGGAGATCTCTCTGAACAGCATGTTGCAAGGCATCCCAGATATACCCAATAATGTTTATTGAGATTTAGGTAGCCAATGGATGTGTCTAAATTTAGAAGAGTGATCCTGGAGTCACTTTGTAGAAACTCTCGACGTATGGGATACCACATTGACTGCTGCTGGAGTTGTCCAAGTCCGTCGGAATGCACAATGGACATGAATGGGTGTAGATAATCGGTCAGGATGCTTATGTCCCAGTGACCTGTCAGAGTCATCTCTAGACGTATCAGGAGTTCCATATCACGCCAATTGCACACGTCCCATACCATTACAGAGGTTCCACCTTATACAGATCACAGTGGTTGGATGATTTATAGTTGGGGGATTGTACAGGGCAAGATAAGATATTTGACTTCTTTTTCACGCTCTTTCAACCAGTACTTGATATACTTAGCTGTATGTATGAGAGGATTATCATACCAGAAAATACCATATCCTGCAAGAAACAATGTTTGAATAATAGGATGGACTAGTGAGCTAAAATTTCGACATAGTTCTTCTCATTCAATCTCCCTTTTAGGGTTACAAAAGGGCTTGAAGAAAACCATGAAATACTATCCATAACCTTGATAGATCTACCTACATGATTCACAGTTGAGATGAGACATCCAGAATCTAACGCTTGTGTAGGTGTTCTCCAGACATACGCACGTCCTGTTGCGAGGAACAATGTGAACAATGATTCGTCGGACCAAATGCCGTTTTTCGACATATTACTCGACCAGGATTTGTGCCCGTGGCACTGTTTGGGGACGATATTTTTTATTGGCATCTATTTCAAGTGCCTTGGGAATAACTACTCTTCCGTAAATTCTTTGTTTGTGAAGTTCTCAAGCCTGCCAATTGGCGCTCTCAAGCCTGCCTCGATATGCACGGCGGGCACTTTGAACATCTGCCTTTATAAATATTTGTGAATATTGCTGTTGATGTGCCAAGTGTAAGTGTTTTTTCCCTGCACGGGAAGTGACGTCATACTTTATTTTTCGTATTTTTCTCAAAAACTATGGGTCGTATAGGTACAGTTTCTTAGACATTTTTTTATGTACTACAAACGAGGAATCTGGCCGTGCAGAGTTTGGGTGGTATTTATGAGACACCCTGTATATATATATATATATATATATATATATATATATATATATATATATATATATATATATATATAAAATATGAAGTATTCAACCCTTTATTTTTTTCTGTATGCGAAAATTATTCCTAAAACACATCTAACATGTTTTCTGATCAGACATCATTTTTCAAAGACATCAACATTGCAATATCGCACTACTCTAACTCCCAGCTATTACCCCGCTCTATTTTTAATGCACCGGGAGTTATAACAAGAATGCCAGAAATACCCGGACATCTGACAGTGTTTACTTTATGAAAAATTCATCTGCAACCGATGGCCGTTTCCAAGCAACTTCTCCCAAGGAATAAAATGGATCCCTCAGTGTCAGATGGTAACTAACATCAATATGATGGAGTATTTTTTGGTGCCGCCGCTGTGTCACGCCGCGGCAAATAAACAGGATTTTTTGATAGGATGGCGTGTCCGGGAACTATTTGTCTTTCTACATTACACATACATTATGTACATATTTTATACGTGGGTTTGATATAAGAGGTGTAAGAAATTTGATAAAACCAGGATAATGTGCAGATAAATGAGAATAATCCTGTCAATCGGTGATGAAATATAGAGAAAGGTGATCATTATTGCGTGTTAAGTAATTTTTTTTTATAAATCTGTTTTGAAAGTAAAATCATGATAAAACTATACCTTTCTTTTTTATCGTGATATTTTAGCAAAATATTAAAGTTGAGCTTGTGTATGAAACTAATGGTTTTATCAGTAAAGTGACTTAACTTAAAATGAAAAACAACCCAGTTTCGAATCAGTAAGTCGTCCCAGTATTGTCTTTAATTATCAACCTTTTTGAAAAACTGAAATCTATGTATACAAAAATATATGTATATACTGAGTACCCGTGCTTCGCTACGGAGTACATTCAAATTAAATACAACGGTCAATGTATGCAATTAATTTGTATGTTTAATATCCTTAAAACATACTAATTTGTATTAAATTCTTTAAAAACTTCCATCTCAATTAGTCTAGAGGTTATATTTTATCTTTTGCCGTATTTTAATATATTTTTGTCAATTTATTTCGATGTTATACACGTGACGCAAAATTAATTAGAAGTATCACAAAAAGAAAAGAAACCACGTAATCAGCATTTAATAAATTAAATTCTAAAAATTAATCTTTAAAAATTCACCAAAAATCAGAAAAGGAAGGTAAAGATTTGAAAAAGATTACATTTTAAGGAATTTTTATGATTTTTCTCGTGATATAAATTTTATAACCCTTAGATTTTTATTTTAAATGCAAACTTAAAAAAAAGCTTCAAAAACAGCTTAAAAATTTAACTTTAAAAAATCTAAGAATTTTTCAAAAATCTTTCTTGCACCCCCTACACTATAAGAAGAGTAGTGCACCCCTACACTATAAGAAGAATCGCCATGCAAATTTTAAGCCCTTTAGTTCCAGCGGTTTGGTCTGTGCGTTATCTGTTAGTCAGTCAGTCAGTCACGGAACTGCTTTATATATGTAGATGTTCCAACATAACTCAGGAATACTTGAAGCAATTTCAACCAAACTTGGAACACACATGACTTACAGTATGGAAAAAAATACAGTGGGGGCAAGACCTTCCTAGGAGGGGGGGGAGGGGTGACATGTAAAAATAATCGAAAGCGACTGATATTAATCCAAAGTTTTCGTGGTCGCTGACATGAGTAGTGACACTCCCGAGGTCGTTTAAGTTCAGCCTCCATCGGCATGGGTGTGAGAAGGGGGAGGGGGGAATTAAAATGTTTAGAATGACCGAGAGAAGCGTTGATTGAATCCATAGTTTTCAGGGTCGCTGAGCTGATGGCTGACAGTCCTGATGAGATTTTAAGCCCAAGTTTAGTGCAGCCATATTGGTGGAGGTGGGAAGGAGGTGACATTAAATAGAACCCACTTTAGTGTAGAATCCATAGTTTTCGGGGTCGATGAATAGTGACACTCTCGATGCCGTTTAAGTCGAAGTTCAGTCCCATCGGCATGGGGGAGGGGGTGAGAAGGGATGAAAAATAAAATTTCCAAAATGACCGAGATTAACCGAGATGTCCTAAATACCCCGGCAACACCGGGCAAACAACTAGTTTGATTATATACGGCAGTCACGACAGTGATTAGGGTTGTATAGAATGCTTCTAGTGGAACACAGTTTCAATAATTCGGTGTTTTCTAATACAGGTTTTGAAAAACAAGAATCTGTTAAAAAAATTTTTAAACATTGAAATTTCTTTCTGGTTGTAAGGTACGCCTTACTACTCAAGGTTTAATTTTCTACATTATTTTACGGAAATCTCAAAGAAATGAATTGTAAAAAAAAATAAAGAAAATCATGATTGCAATGTGCTAATTTAGTGGAAAAAAAATTATATGTATTGCTGCTGGCTAAGGCAGAAAATGGACATAGTTTGCAACTTCTGATTGGGTTGTAAAGTAATTTATCTTTAATATAAATAAATGCATAAATAAATAAAATTTACTTTTTGAAGCCAGTGTTTTATTTGCATGGACTGTTTATTGCCAAGCATTTAATAAAATTGCGAATTTTTTTGTGTGTATGAGTAATCCTTGCTCATTAATTTGTTGTTCTTGTTGTTTCTTTTCTCTCTTAGTATAGAGGCGCAAGACCAGGTCCATGAGTCCATGAATCCTTTGGAGCTCCATTAATAGGTGAGGATGGGTAAAAAAAGAGTCCTTTCTAAATACATTTAAGTAAGTTAGGATGTGGCCATGAGTGGCCTGCTCATTATTACTTTTTTACAAGTGTATTGGAGGGAGAGCCCTCTCCCTGGACGAGGCCTAATGGACCCTGGGTCCGTTGATATTCGTTGTAGGAATGGATTACACGGTTGACGAATTAAGATAGATCTTTAGTCCCAAAATTATTTATTATACATATATTTCTACTCGGAAAAACCACACATTACTATACATACGTATATATTACAAATTTACAAAATCACGTGCAGGCCACTTTCCACGTGGCGAGCTCTAATATACTGACCATTCTCCTTGAAATCAGGCGAGCAAATGTCTACCCGAACCAGTCTTTTTTCACTCCCCGCCAAGCGGGTTCCTCCCCCCTTCCCCGACCACCCCCAAACAGGCAGTTCCAGTCAGTTTGTCATCGGGGGAGAAATAGAGGGGAAGAATAGGAGTCCAATCCTGACAAAGTTGGAAAAGTTTTGTTTTGTCAATCAAATTTTTGGCACTCAAGTGGCCACTGGCAAATCTAGAGATTGCAATCTGCTCAGCTCTATCATCCTTGAAGATAAGATTTCTACCAAGGCAGACACCAAAGTACCAATCATGGACCGAGGGTAGATCTCCAAGTACTCTGGATAAAAGAATTCCTTGCGGAATAAATCTTCAGATAAGTAAGAGCAATTATTCCAGATAAGTAAGATCTCAAAAAGTTGGTGGACGTTCAGCGATACCCTTCTTTCCTGGGGTGTCAGCCACTCATTAATTTAACTAACGTCAGTCACTAATTTCAGGAATGGATCAATTTTTTTGATGCATAATGTTGCCACACCTCTTACACTTAAATAGAAGATGTAGAGCATTTCATGCTTGAGATGCCAATGTTAACGTCTATTATTGGTGTATAAAATACTTCCAGTGGATGTGAATTGGAATAGTTCAACATTTTCAAATGGGGGCTTTAAGACTTCTCTTTGCAACAATTTATGTCTTAATACAGGAAGCCTTCTTTTCTTTCTTTCTTGAATTTAATTACGTAAAACTGATAAAAGTGACAGGGTAAAAAAAATGATCAAAATCACGATTGCAAATTTTTTAGGAAATGAAAGATGATGTTGACAGTATAAGTTTACAAACCAGTGTTGATCAGATGTAACGTTATGTGTTCTATTGTTCCTGGTACTGGAGGGTAAAAAAATGATCAAATCAAGTATGCAAAGTTCTAAGGAAATGAAAGCTGATGTTGACGGTATAAGTTTACAAATCAGTATTGATCAGATGTAAAGTTATGTGTTCCATTGTTCCCGGTTCTGGACCAGAAGTTGAGGAAACGAAATAGCATTGATAAAATATAATAGGAGTGTGGTATTTTCTACAGGTTTTGTCCCTAAACTGTTGAAAAAACAATAGTATTTGATAACATATAATGGTATGTGTTCTCTTTCTACCGTCTATAGCCCAGAAATTCTTAAGCCAAAATAGCATTGACATAATATAATGGAACCCTTTCTTTGGCCAATCCTCTATTAATGGTGTGTGTGGCTAAGTTCCCTAGGACTGACTACTGTCACACCCCAGTCCGATGTACATATGAGTGCAAGGAAATAGAAACATAAATGACACAAGAATTTCTTATTAACAAACGATGACACCGGCGATGGAGATAGCTCCCCTTTCCTTTTGCTGGCTGAAAACTGACGAGTTCCCCAGAATACAACCAAGTCTTATGCGGGAATCGAACTCGCGCCCCCTGCGTGTTAGGCTGAAGCCTTAATCACTTAGCCACTGGGCGACCAATTTACCCCTTCCTTCTCGCTCCCGTCAAAATATAGGGGTGAGGTTTCTTTTTCTATTTCTCGTGCCCGTGATATTTCCGGCCTGGTATGTTCAAAAGTAACGCACCAAAGAGATTACAAAAATCCATTTCATTTACACTGAATTTTTTTTATTTCTTATTTTACATTCCAAATGGCAGCACCAGACTATTCATTATGTAATTGGGGATGGTTGTTTTTAAATGAGATGTTGCAGATAAAGTGATAAATGGAATCCCCCGGAAAAAATTGGCACTTTTATTACCGTTTTCTTGAAAATTATGCGATTGTTAAGGGTTTAAAGGTATTTCTATAATTATTGAGTAATATACGGAACTATTACTATCTATATACACTGGTGTAAGAAATTAAGAGAATTTGCAGACTTGGTAAATTACCTCTAGAACTACTGTACCGATTTTAATGAAATTTGATATGTACGTACATTGATACAATACAAAACAAATAACCATTCAATAATTGTAATACACACGCATGATCGTGCGTAACACTCGTTGGAGTCGGAAGGTATGAAACAGCCGTTGGGGAATAAACAAAAAAATGGTTAAAAGATGGGTTAATAGGGGGTATGGTCCACTCTTACAGATATAGAGGTCTCGCAGCGTGATTTCATACATGAAATAAGGCAATTTGTCATTTCCTGTGGCAATTGGTCCCACCCGTTCAGGAACGCTGTTTTCATTCCCTGGATGGTTCTCGGGGGGGTGCGAGTTGCAATTGCCCTCCCCAGAGCGTCCCAGACATGCTCTATAGGGTTAAGGTCTGGAGATCTGGCTGCCCAATCCATCGGGCGAATATCCTCACTCTCTAGGAATGCGTCGACCAGAAGAGCTCTATGTGGCCTCGCGTTTTCGTCCATTAAAATGAACTCAGGTCCAACTGCACCCCTGAAAAGGCGAACATAGGGCTCCAAGACCTCATCCCTATACCCCACACCAGTCACAGTGCCTCTTTCAAAGACATGGAGAGGTGAGCGGCCATCCAACATGATGTCAGTCCAGACCATTAAACCTCCTCCGTCATAATGGTCGATTTCGCGGATATTGGAGGGTAGGTAGCGGGTCCCTGGTTCTCTCCATATGAACGCACGGCGAGAATCGGTGTTTAGGCTGAACCGGGCCTCATCAGTGAAGAGAACGGTCGCCTATTGATCCATACTCCAATCTCTATGCTCTCTGCACCATGATAAACGGATTCTCCTGTTCGTAGAAGTGAGCGGGACGCGAACAGCAGGTCTTCTTGCAAACAACCCTCTCTCATGAAGTCTTTTGGAAACAGTCACCTTTGATACACGGATTCCTGTGGCTGCATACAAGTCACGAGAGAGCTGAGAAGCTGTAGCACTCCTGTTACGCCTCGCTATAATCGACAAATGACGATCTTCTCTGGACGTCGTGGCTCTTGTACAACCTTGCCCAGGCTTTCTCTCGATGGATCCGGTATCCTGGAAGTGTCGCCATAAGTTTCACACGACGCTGGGCGTTAAATTGAACTCTGTACAAATTTGGACTGGAGATTGGCCTGCTTCTAGCCTCCCCACAATTCGTCACCTCATTCCATCATCTAAACGTTGGTGATTACTCATTTTTACTGTTACAATTTGAAATTAACCGATTGCTGCAAAATATCACCAAGAAATTCGCCAAGGTGTGCTAGCGAAAGAAATGCGTCTTAACTTACGCGCTCTTATAAAGCCTGTTTCTCTTCTGGCTCCGCCTACATACACGTGTACGCTTACGAATTTGACGTACAAGATTTGTATTTTTGTCTACAAGCAGTCGTTTTACATTCAGTTCAGTTCTTTTCATGAAATTCGATAAAATATGCAAATTCTCTTAATTTATTTCACCAGTGTAGTTAGTATAATTACGAAGAAGATCATCAATGGCGCTCTATAATGACTATACAGGAATGCTAATTTTTTGCTAAAATACCTTTGGGTACTGTTCATCTATTACCTTGAAAGCAAAGTAAGTGCAGTCCGGACAATTTCAATCAAAAGTTTACAAGTTATTCAATTTCTCTCAGACTAAATCCCTAGGTTTCAGTCGATGTAATTAACTTCGTAGACTTTACGGTTTCACAAAGCTAATATACACATTGGCATGAAAATAACATTACGCTCAACAAATAATAATTACTACAACGGTAAGTAACATAAATGCGTATAACATTTTTCATCGTGTAATAGATTACTTATATATATGCTTCCTCGCAACATGAAATAAGCTAATCCCACCCAAGGGTCGTAACTAGCTTCGATGTCTGCTTTTAAACAAAATCCTCTCCTAAGAAGCGACTGCGCAGAAAATGCTTCTGCCATTTCATATGAGATTCGGGACTTATAAAAAAATGCCCGCATGAAATTCAATAGAGATGTAGATAAAGGATCAAAAGATGTAATACCCATCAAAATACCCTACTGTAGAAAGATCCGAATTTTGAATACATTATCATAACTCGCGCACATATGAGGGATGAAACATTTTTTAAAAGTTCCTTTTCATTCCTTTGCAAGTGCTTTTAATGGCTTTTCTCTATGGGGAATTGTCCTCGAGAAATCCAAGGTTTAAAATAATTAGCCAGAATGCTGAAAGCTCTATTGATCCCTATAAGGATTTATAAAAGCGTGCATTTATTTCTTAGACAATAAATCAGTCATGGAAATCAAGAGTACATCTCGTCCCTCCCCCTTTCCCCCCTTCTCCTTTCCCTCTTATCTCCTTAAATGTATAAGAATGCTTTTTACAAAACTGTTCTTTCAAGATTTATGATCGTACATCCACAAAGTGATGAAAAAAGAGTTATAGAATGAAAAAATATTCAAAGGGACTTCAAAACCACTCTTTTAAATCTCATCTAATCAGGCGCAAGTCTTTTTACCGAAGAATTTATATGGAAATGGAATGCAGTGGTTACTGAATTATTCAAAAGGAGAGAGGCCGCATACCGCAATTTTAGAAATGAATAAAAGTTTTTTTTTCCCTGCTAAAAAGTAACAGAAATTTCGATTAGGAATCTTGAACGGGAATTTGTTCCCCTCGTTGGTCAAGGGGGTTTCGGCTTTCATAACGCGAGCATTTTTACTTTTGAAATGTGCGTACCATCCGTGACATAATTTTTGAGAGGAAATTTTTAAGGGAACGTTTTATTTCCTGAGAAGATGCCAAAAAAAGGTAAAAACAAAACAAAACAAATAAGTTGAAATGCGCGCTGTTTATTTCTTAGAAAACTGTTGTTACCTTAAAATTTATTACTTGGAAGTTTTAGCCACTTTAGTAGCTGAAATACTATTAAAACATCTTATGAATAAAATATTAGTGACATATTGATTAAAACTATAAAGTTATGGGGACACTGAATTATTGCATTTTATACCCCAGTTTACCCTTATGAAATGAAATAAAACATTCTTTAAATTCTTCAAAATGATATAGATAAACCTCTTTTAAATTAAATGCTCCACATGTTTTTGTTGTTTCTAAGTATTTCAGACCAGGTCCATATAGGGTAGCGAACTGAGCGGGACAGCTCCAGTTTATAATAGCACCACAATGATAGGAATCTGATTTAGCTAGGTGTCACCTTAATTTTGATCGAGCAGCCCCACGGGCGACTGCTGGGGGTATCGCACCCTCACCCACCCTCTCTGACATCATAGAAAGACTTTCCGGTCTACCGATTTAACGTGCCCATATCCCGCCTAGACACGGAGGTACTTAACGGCTTGACGTAATTCGATCCAAACACCCGCATTACTGAAAGCCGACGCGCTACCACTTAGCTACCTCAGACATTTCCCATATACATTTAAACATTACATTTTAAAATTAATTTCCGGAATATTGCACTGGGTACTAACGAATGCGTACATGCTATATGTATTATAAAATGGGAAAGTATGGAAAATTGCAGCTACTCGAGGAAATTCGATAATTCCCCTTGCACTGTGATTTATAAATATATTTTAGGAGAAGCAAAGTCTGTGGAAGAAGGTTTTTCTCATGGCGATATTTGTATAAGTTCAGCTGTGTCCTGATATTTACGGATAATATTCTGTAATACCTACCGTGAGTAGTACCTAATGCTATAACGGAATATTGATGTTGCATAAATAAATATACTAAGATTTAATTAGGGAATAACGAAGTAAGACATTACAGACTTCAAAAAAGTAAAACTTTGAACTGCTCACTACATTGTGCATTTACTCCCTCTCTTAAAATCCCTACAATTATCTCTTTTTATTATATCTCTATATATTTTGGTATCAGTATTGCGGTAAATAATAGCTTTCTCAACAAAAGCATTGCAATAAATGTAAAACAGTTTTTTATCCTATAATTAATGACTATAATCCTGTAAACAGTTTATGAAAAAATCTTCTTTCACTGCGAAATCTTGGTGGGTACTTTATAAGGGCATTTAGGTGAGACAGCATTAATGCTGTCTCACCTAAACAGGGGACACCATAGTAACGACCAAGCCTTACTCGGTATTTGATCACAAGCCCACTCACGACGCTTACCACTATAGCATATAGGGGGGGGGGGGGGGCGTTTATGCAAAATAATAAATTGTTGCAACTACTCTTGAAAAATTGAAGCCTTTTTTTACAGATTGTAGTACAGTCGAAGAACCCTACTTTTAAGTTTTCATAATAATTTACATAATTTTCGATTTCATTACATTATTCTCGAAACAATGGTCGGCTTAACTCAAAATAATTCAACACCAAACCGAGTATTTGTTAAACTGGTTCCCTTACTATGCGAACCAGCTTAACAAATCCTTTTATCCTACCTTTTACAGTGATAAGACAAAGTTATTTTAGTTTTGGTAAAGCCCCTAGTTACTAAGTTACAGCTTTACCACTAATTGAAAGAAATTCTATTGAAAATCTCGAAGATCAAAATTAAAAATATTTTATAAAGCGATGCATTTATAATCAGATGCAAGACAAAACATCTAGGGTTATTAACCTTTTTTTTTGTGGGGTGGGATAGCATGTATCCCAAGAATAAGGGTCTAAGAATGAATGAATATATATATATATATATATATATAGATATAACATAAAAAACACCTAAATCCCTTTCAAGATTCTAAACTCTTCTAAATTTCCTTGGGCGTAGATTAATAATTTCGTTTCCGATTTAAAGAGCAAAGACAGCTGCGTAGCTTCCTCCCGAAAATCTCAATTGCTCGAGCACCATTACATAAAATATCACATGACCTCTCACATCAGACTCATGGGTTCAGCAAATGGCTACAGACTTTTGATCACATGATAAGACGCTCGTATTGTTTATAAAAGCTCATGCATGCCTCCGAGAGCAACATTTTGGCGTGGCTCTGTTGCCTAGTGTGAATCGCCGTCATCGATGTTAAAAAATGGAAAAATAAAAAGAATTGTTTAAATGAAGAGATTCGTCTTATTGGTCGCGACTACAAGTTTCTGAACTGTGACATGTCGACTCCGGTCTCCGTTAACATGGGACTGGGTTGGCATGGTACACATATGTATATATATATATACAGGGTGATTTTTTTAAAACTGACACTGCCCAGAGCCATCTGTAGCGCGATCTATCAGGCGGAATTCCACCAAAATTGATAGTGGGATTAAAGATGACACGGGAAAGAGTTTCCGTGAAAAAAAAAAGTTCCAGAAGTCGCTGATAGGGGACGAAATGGCGCTATTGTTGTCAGCGCAAATTTGCATGAAATGCAAGTAAAAAATCAAAATGTAAATTTATGATTGCGTAGTCCACAGCAGTGCCAGTTTTTTGGGCTATAAAGATCGGTGCCAAATCTATTGCACCTTCGCTTTATAGGAGAAAGGGTCATCAGTCGCTTTTTTCCACGTGCATGGTCACGGGGAAAATGCGACTCGTTCCCTGGACCTAATCCATGTGACATTTTTCTGTGGTGTTATTTAAAGTCTAAGGTTTATCTTGGTAGAGTCTCGAACTTGGCGGCCCTAAAGGACAACATATCCCGGACTTTGATGAACATTTCTGGTGGCATGTTATGCTTGGCCGTTGAGAACGCAGTGTTCAGGATGCTATCCACCAGGACTGTGGTCACATTGAATGAGGGAGAAGTGAATTTGTTGTATAAAGTGGTGTTGCAGTGAAATTTCTTTGTTATTCATTTGTCTGCCTACAACTTTTTCGGTATTCATCCCTTATCTTTATAGCTCGAAATACTGGCGCTGCTGTCGACTACATAGTCGTGAATTTGTATTTGTGATGTTTTACTTTCCTTTTATGCAAATTCTCGGGTGCGCCAACAACAAAAGCACCATATGTTCCCCTATCGGCGACTCTTGGAACTTCGGAAACTCTTTCCCATGTCGTCCTTAGTCCAGATATCAATTTTTGTGGAATTCCGCGTGATAGATCGCGCTAAAGATGGCTCTGAGTAATGTCAGTTTAAAAAAAATCACCCTGTATATGTATGTATGTGAAGCGAAATGAGATAAAGAGGGCGCAATGTGCGCATCTCAAGTGTTTGAACTGGTGTTCTATAGTTAGATTGATGTAATGATACGAGCTGAACCACCTATTGAAGGTTGGAGAAACCTAATAATGTTCGTTGTTGTAAATAGAAAATAAATGTTATGTGTTTGTGTAAAAGTGGCCTAGTGAAATGATTCTTGCATAACTTTGGTCTAAGAGGCCGAGAATACCCTGGAATTGGAAAAGTTGTTAATGAATTATGAACTGTATTTGCCTGAAAAGAATGGAAGCCCAATTTAAATGAGCGAAGCACTTTCGTTTTCGGGGATTTTTAAGGTACGAGTTTTTTTATTTGCAGTCTGTATTTAGATTATCGTTTCATTGTGAGGAATTGTATAAGTAATTTTACATATTAAAATGTCCAATCACGAACGTTTGGAAATATTGAAAAAGAAGCGATCTGTTGTGAGAACGCTAACAACTAAATTGGTAAACAAAATTGAAAGTATTTTAAAATCTGATTTGGAAATTGATATTGTTGAATTACTGGAAAATTATGATCTTTTAATTGAAAAAGCTGATAATTTGAAAAGTCTTGATAAAGAAATTGAGTCATTAATTAATCTGGATTCGATTGAGGAAGAGGTCATTGCTAGCAAAGAATATAACGAAAAATGTTTAAAATGTTCTAAAAAAATCGCGCTATTTTTAGAAAGAAAAAGAGTTACTAATATACAGAGATCGGAACAAAACTTAGATGTTTCAAGCCCCTCTCAAAATTATAGCTATAGTGTCCCGTCATTCATTCCTAAATCGGTGAAACTTCCAAAATTGACAATTGAAAAATTTTCTGGCGATCCAAAATGTTGGACAGAATTTTAGAATAGTTTTGAAAGCATGATTCATCAAAACGAATCGCTTACTAATGTACAACGATTTTCATACTTGAAGTCATATTTAACTGGACCAGCGTATAACGTTTTATGCGGTTTAGAACTTACTAGTGAAAATTATGAGAATTGTGTAACAGCTCTTAAGGAAAGATATGGTAGAAATAATGTTTTAATTAATTCGTTTGTGAGCAAAATTTTGAATTTATAAGCTGCAAATATTCATCGAATATTCGAGCTCTTCGTAGGCTGTATGATGAATTACAAGTTTGTATTCGAAATTTTAATGCGATCAATGTTACTTCCGGTTTTTATGAACATTTATAGATACCGATATTGTTAAAGTTGATGCCAGACGATTTAGTTTTGGAATTTAACAAGCAAAAGAATTTTAAAAGTGATGTAAATGTTTCAGAATTAGTAGATTTTTTGAAAAGGGAAATCAAATGTAGAGAAACTTCGTCATTAATTTTGAATGAGAGAAAGGAAGTTTCGGTTTCGCGTAGTAATTATCAACCGAAATTTGAAAATAAAAGATTTGTAAAGAATACACCCACGACTGCTTTATTTAATGCTCAGATAAGTTCGGTATGCATCTTCTGCTCAGGGTCTCACGATTCTTTAAAATGTAAAAGTTCGCCTAATGATAAAATAACAAAACTGAAATCTGATAATAGGTGTTTTTCTTGTTTTAAGAAATTTCACGTAAGTCGAAATTGCTTTAATAACAAACCATGTGATAAATGCAAAGGTAGAAACCATCATGAACTGATTTGCTTGAAAAATAATAGTCGATATAGGGCGAGGCCCATTAGAAATAAAGATGGTCAAAATTTACAGTAAAATGAAAGAGATTTTCAAAATTTGTGATCAAATATTAATGAAGTACCAAATGTGAATGGGACAAATTCTTCTAGTTCGGGAGTGATTACTTCCGTTTCACAGTGCATTTCCAGTCCTAAGAACGTTATGTTGCAAACATGTACTGTTTTGGCTTCTTCCAATAGTAACGCCAAGCTAACATGAATTCTGTTGGATAATGGGAGTCAAAGAAGTTTCGTAAATAGTGAATTAGCAAATGCTCTAAAATTAAAACCGATTAGAAGTGAAAGGCTCTCTGTTTATGCGTTTGGTGTTAAAAATGCTCCCAAAAAAGTGTACCCAGTAGTTCTAATTAAGTTGAGAAATAGAAACGATTCGCATGTCAAAATAATGTTTGAAGCTCTTGTGATAGACAAAATATCCGCGCCTCCAATATTTGCCCCTAATGTAAACATTCAGCACTTGATGGAGAGGCGCGAATTGGAGATCGCTGACTTGTACTTAGGAGACGATTTATTGAACATAGAATCTCTAATCGGAGCAGATGTGTTTTGGGATGTCGTGTATGCTCGAGAGAAGATTCCCATAAACAAAAACTTGAATGCTATTAATACTCTTTTGGGGTGGGTTTTAACAGGATTTCTGTGTGAGGAAAACAGCAGATGTTCTCAGAATATAGCAGTAATGAACGCGAATATTATGAATGATTTAAGAATGTTCTGGGATTTAGATTCAATGAGAATTAGTTGTAAAAGTAATAAATTATCGGATAAAGATAATGCTTTAATTAATCAGATTGAGAGTGAATTGCAATTCAAAAAACGGCAGATAGAGTCGAAGTTAATATGAAAATCTAGTGCGGATGAAGTACATAATAATTTTGAAGTAGCAAAAAGGCGTTTTGAATTGTTGCGCAACCGTTTAAAAAAAACGCAATTATGTTCCAAGATTATAAGGAAATTATTGAGGATCAGCATAGAAAGGGTATCGTTGAGGAGTACTCAAATGAGGTTCAAAATTCTGAATATTACATGCCACATAGAGCTGTCATTAGGTCCGATAAAGAAACTTCACGCGTTCGAATAGTTTTTGATGCTTCTTCTAAAAAGGAAAACGCAAAATCTCTTAATGATTGTCTAGAATCCGGTCCTAATTTGAACCCAAATGTTTTGGATTTAATACTTAAATTTCGTCAGTATGAGATCGCATTCTGCGGCTATATTGAAAAGGCATTTTTAATTATAGGAATTGCTGAAGAAGACAGAAATTATTTGAAATTTTTTTGGTTTCAAAATGATGAGGACAAATCCTTCAAAATTATGTGGATGACACGCGCATCCTTTGGCGTGAACCTTAGTCCTTTTATTTTATCGGCTACGATAAAGTATCACATAAAAAAATACAAAAACGAAAAGCGGGATAGTTATGAAATGATAAATTCGTCATTATATGTTGATGATTTATTTTATGGAGCAGATAATTTAGAAGACGCATAACGTTTGTCATCTGCTGCGTTTAACATTTTAAAAGATGCAGGGATGAATTTTAAAAAAACTTAAGTCTAATTCAAGAGAACTAAATGCATTATGGGTTAACAATGGAATTGCAGATAATGCTCTATTTATTCATTTATATTACTTTAATTTAGATATCATTCTGTATATTGTGTTTTGGTTAGATTTATTTCTGTGAAAGTGTGTTTATGTGCTTTTAAATTGTCACTTGCATTACTAACTGTATTATTATTGTTTCAAATTTGTTTTCCGAATAGTTTTGAAATTTTATGCCAATTATGTAATTGAACTCTCATGAGTTCAGGAGGGAAGTGAAACGAAATGAGATAAAGAGGGTGCTATCAGGGACGCGCCAAGCATCTTCTGCGCCGTCGTGCGAAATACTGATAAGCGCCTTTATTGAGCTAAAAGTATATGATTACGTTAATTTTTAACCTCCGTTAAGTTTTTGTCTTTGTTAGCCCTTTGACTTTTTACATGATTTGAAAAAAGACACTAATTTGATGATCGTTAAAATTTAACGTAGGTAATCGTTACAGAATTAACACTTCAGACTTGTTGCTCGTATGTATTTTTTATTTGAGGCAAACAGTAAGTACACAAAAAAGTGTTATTAAAATTTTTACTGCACAGTAACAAAAGAACAGTGTTAAAGTTATAAAACATGTATTCCAAATTATTAAAAAACAAAAGGTCAAATAAAATATATTTAGATTGCCCACTTTTTTAAATAGACACATTTGATGGAAAAAAACGGAAATATCTTATAGAAATTGCACTTTTCTAGCTTTACTTTTGGCAAATTCGTTAATAAGATTTTCAATATCTAGCTGCTTTAAAATATCAGACTCTATAGAAATGATAGCAAGATTTTCTAACCGCTCCTGGCCCATTCTAGATCGTAAGTAATCCTTAATTAATTTTAATTTAGAGAATGATCTCTCAGCTGTAGCTACAGAAATTGGTATAGTTAATAATATACGTAATGCAATAGTAATGTTTGGGAATGAATGAGTTAAATTATTTATCATAATGTAATTGAGTGTTTCTAGTACAGACGACGTCACATTTTTATCGCAATTTTGCAGAAATTGTAATTCATGTAAAAGTTCTGTCCCGTCTATATCTTTTTCGTTTCGATCTTTTTCGGTTAAAGCTTCATCAAGCTTTCTACAAAAATTAAATTGGTTTTAGTCAGAATACTTGCCAAAATCCTCAGTATTAAACAAAATTTAAAAACATCAGAATGAGAGGATAATAGCTCAAATCTTTCATTAACAGATGAAAGAGTAATGTCTAACACTGCAAAGAAACAATTGATTTTAAATTTTAATTCTGGGTTTTTCGATTGACTGATCTTCACTTTCGTAGGAAAATTGTTTTTTTACTTTTCGTGGTCTTAAAATTTCTGAATATTTGAATTTCGCATCTATTTCCAATCAAGATGCTAATTCTTTGGCATCTACGAGCATGTTTCTAAACCCTTTATCTGAACGATATTCCTTTAAAAAGGCATTCAGGTTGTTCAAACTTTCGCAAGCCGGCGAAATATTAAATTTTTATGTTTGCAGAATCTTGGTAACAATATCAACTTTACTTAGTATTCTGTACCACAAGACTAACACACACATAAACTCATAATTTTTAATTTTTTTAATTAGAGCAATGGCCAAATGTTTTGTATTGTTATCGAAATTTGTTCCAGACAAAGAGCTTCGTAAATTTCGTCCAACTGAAATCTTAGAGGTGTTATTGCATCAATTATGCTAGACCATCTGGTATCCGACAAAGGTTTTAACATTAAATTTGAAACATTACTTTTAAAAACAGACCACCGATTGGTTGAGGCAGAAATAAATTATATAACTCTTGAACAAGCGAAAAAAAATTTATACTGAACATATTGGATTTTACAGCATCGTTTATAACAAGGTTCAAACTGTGGTTACAGCAAGGTACAAATATTGCTCGTGAATTAATGTCTAAAATTCTTTTTTGTACACCTTGATGTTTACCCTTCATATTCTAACCATTGTCGTATCCTTGTCGTATCCTTGTCCGCGCATATTATAAATGTCTAAACCATAATCTTCGAAAGTTTTGAGTAAAAAGTTGGTTAAACCTTCACCTGTTGTATCACTTACAGGGCGAAATGTTAAAAAACGCTCTTCTACACTAAATTCATTGTTTTTTAAATTAACATATCTAATGCAAACAGAAATTTGCTCCTGGTTGCTTACATCCGGAGTACAATCAAGTAATATAGAAAAGTACTTTGCTTTCTTAACTTCATTTAAATTATTATTTCTTATATTATCACCTAATAATTTTATCGTTTCATTTTGAATTTTATCTCCAAGATAAAGTGGCATACTTTTTTGAGATCTATTAATATGTACAGACATAACTGGATCAAATTTTGCTATCATTTCTACAGATTTTAGGAAATTTCTATTATTTCTTTCAAATAATTTATTACTAGGACCATGAAAAGCCAAGTTTTGTTCAGCTAAAAATTTAAGTGTATAAATTATTCTTTCAAAGACACTCTACCAGTGTTTAGTTTCACTTTTTAAAAAATTTTGCATTTCGGAATCCAGGGCTGCCCAGAGACTTTACGGGGTCTGGGACAAACTTCTGTTGGGGGCCCCAAGAAATCTGATTAATCGAATAATTTTTTATTTTTTTATTTTTTTTTTTTGGGGGGGGGCCCTTTATTCAGGAGATTATTTTGAATTTTGAAGTACGGTACAAGTTTCAGAATTTTCTTTCGGAGAAAATCTAATAAATATTTTAAAAATTTTTTTGGGGCCCCTCCGGCAGTTGGGGGCCTGGGGCAAAGTGCCCCAGTTGCCCCCCCCCCTCTTGGCGGCCCTGTCGGAATCTACAGTTCGATTCTCTTTTAATCTTTACAGTAAGTCTGACCAGAAACGTAAATTTTGAAAATGAGATTTACTTTTTTCGTGAATTTTCAAATATTCACTTAAGTGATGCCAATCATTAAAACCGTCTTGATTACTTAATTTAGTATTTTAAAAGGTCAATGGATTACTGGTGTCATTGAATATCTTACAACAGAAAGAAAAACTACATTTTTCTTGATAGAATACAGTAACCAATCTCGCTGAAACTTTTCACCATTTGACAGAATTCGAGTGAAATATACATCCGAAAACTTACATCCACTTTTGTCTTTAGGATACATAGTTTTATTTTGAAAATAGATAGGACCTTTTTGGACTAGTTCTTGCACCTGGGCTGGAGATAATATACTCTGCCAAAGACCTGGATCATTAGAGAGAGGCGAATTCGTGTCTGGATGATTCGTCTTGCTTACTCGAACATGATGGTACCGAGTGAAACGTATCAGAGCTTGAATCGCCATTGGCTTGTTTTCCTAATTCGGATAGCAACTTCGATATTGATGGATTTGGAAAACCACTGTTATACTTCTCAGTAGCAGTACTGTCTTGAAAATCTGTGGGCTTCCGAAAAAAGTTGGTAATTTTTAAATTGTTCTTCTCCAAGTCTTCCTCCCGTTTTCGCTTGTTAAGCAAGTTTTGATAACCAGACAATTTCTTTTTCTCTTTTCTGGCCATTTAAATAAAATCAATAAAACGTTAAGAAACACAAAGTTTTTTTTTTGTTTTGTATAAAAAAATTATTAAAGAAAATTCAAAATATAAAATTTTGTAATTCAGTTGTTATTTATAGCAAAACATGTTATCTGCCTTTTTTACAAAATGTACTTATAAGTATTTTGCCATTTTAATTTAAAACGTCGCGTAAATAGTACATAGTGATTTTTCATTTTCATTTTTTACAACTAAATTCACTATACTTACCCTATTTGTAACTATTTAATGTGAAGAAGTACCTACATTTTGTAAAAAAAGCAAATAGCGTGTTTTGCCATAACAGTACTGACATATTATAACGCCAGATTTCGTTAAGTATTTAAAATTAGAAAAACTGAATGTATAATTAAAACTATGTAATTTTTTAAAAGCATTATTATTAAAAACTACAGGGGATAAAGACGTAATGTCACATAATATCAATAACGAGAAACATCCATTTTAAAGTTTAGAACTTCCAAGGATTCTTAAACACTATATGTATCAAAACAGGGTTGAGATGATTTAAATCAGTTAAAAATTATCTAAAAAATCATAAAATAATGATTTTTTTAAAAAAATTGTTGATTTTTTTATTTTTTTTTTAAATCGTGATTTTTCTCAACCCTGTATAAAAATAAAATGAATCAATTTTTATTCATAAACTAAAGGTATCTGTATTGAGTTTTTTAAACGATTCTAACGGAAAATGCATTTTTATGAAAAATAATGTACAATAAACTTGAATATTTTTCCACCCCAAAAAGAGGGAATGTTAAAAAAAAATTAATTACCTAGTTCAAAAGGAGGTACCTCTGTCCAGTACTCTGAGGTGCCTGAATAATAAAAATATAGATACTGTGATGGCTCCAAGGCGAAGACGCTTCACTGCTGTGCCCCGGGCGATCACCTGCTAACTCTCCCGGCGTGGACTGTCCGAGACTATTTCCACAACCCAAGAAGTGACTCGAAAAGAGGTGTTTAGTGTTACAAAAACACTTCATTCTTTTCTTGATATGTTCACACAGAAATGCAACTGTGCATAAGTCATTACAATACGCAAATGCAATCTGCCTTGCGGTTTACACAGCCCACAACCGAAAATCAAAAACGCACACGCTTCGACTGTCCTCTAAAAGTCCGGCGACCAACGTCTCTCCAAATCTCTCAGCAAAAGCCCCCTTCAAGGGCTCGCAGTCCCTTTTTAAAACCTTGCTCCCTCGCTGAACTGGTTCCTGGTGACGTCAACCCTTCCGGCGGGGAGCCTTTTTCCACAGCCAGTCGACTTCCTAAGACGCTGTCAAACCGGTCGCGCCGAGCGTGACCTGGCATGAAATTGTCTTTTCATCCCCACAAATCGTTTGGGGACAAAACGCTTTCTTGACCAGTTTGACTCCTGGCACATTGTCGAGGTCGCTATTCCCACGCTATCACAATACTTTTCTACTAGATGACGGCATTAACTCAATTTTCGATATTTTGTGACATTCTTGTTTTTCTCTTATAGTCTTACATTTATGTAAAGCTGATTTGTTAATCACCTTATTTTTAAATGATATTTCACAATCAATCATCCTTATAAAAAATCACGCTCACAGGCTCACCGCTCACGACAAAATTAAAAAAATTAATGAAACTGCACTGACCCCGAAAGCGTTTAAATAAACCCAACTGATTATATTAATTAACACTCTCAAACACAGTTTATACAAGAAATGGACTGTAACACTAATTTCACTCACAAGAAATATTTATTATCAAATACAGCACTGAGCTAAGCGAACACTCTCGTCGTCATTGCTCCACAAAAACATATACTACACTTTTCAAGTTCGGCGTGGGGACGCTACCAGCCACACCCTTTTACACACTTAGGTTGCGGCGTACATGAGTTGAGCCCGCATGAGTTGGGGCCTTAACACCAACATTTTGCAAGCTTAAACCTGAAAACTAGGTAGAGGAGTAGTATAATTTTACCACCGTTCTGGCTGGTCAGTATTGGTAGATGGCAGATAATAAAATTTCACCTCTGGTATTGATAAATAATCTTTGGTTTTATGTAAATTTGTTGTAATAGAATTTCAAAAAATGTTTAAATTTAACTTGACGGCGCCTTTCACGCTTTGGCGCCGTTGTGCGCCTCACGACCTTGCCCATATGGACGGCGCATCCCTGGGCGCTATGTGCGCATCTCAAGTGTTTGAACTGGTGTTCTATAGTTAGATTGATGTAATAATACGAGCTGAACCACCGATTGAAGGTTGGCGAAACCTAATAATGTTCGTCGTTGTAAATAGAAAATAAATGTTATGTGTTTGTGCAAAAGTGGCCTAGACCAATGATTCTTGCATAGCATGTATACATACATATATATATATATATATATATATATGGGTGTGATTGGTTCGGAAATCACATGTCTTACTTAAAAACGATAAAAACTCATTTATTAGAAGGACGATGATATGATGCAGTATCTACAGTCAGGGGTTTCCAACTTACCAAGGGCCGCAATCGAAAACACCTGTCTAGTGGAGGACCGCTATTTAATCAGGACCATAGCCAGGGCTTTTTTTCTCGAGGGAGGGGGATTTGGAGGATTTGTGTGTAGTATGTACTATGAAATTTTTAAAAATTCGAGGATGAACCTCCAACAACGACCTTGATTATAACTGGCCAACTTTCGTTAAATTACTCAGATACACACAAAAAAAGTCAAATAAAAAGTGGGAATTTAAATAAGAAGTGGGTATTTAAATAAGAAGTGGGTCAAATAAGAAGTGAGGGGGGTATGAGATAGAACGTGAGTGGACACCCCACTTTTCATGGAATTTGAGGAAAATCAATATTTTTTGTAAATGAACAGCATTTGAAAACAATATAGATTTTTACAAAAACATTTTTCGTTAACTAAGAATATTGAAATTGATGCTGCAAATTATTTTCCTAGAAGTCTTTGCGGGCCGCAAAAAAGGCACCGCGGGCCGCCAGTTGGAAACCCCTGCTACAGATGAACAAATTACGATAAAACTAGATAGTCGACTCCACAGCACTTGACTCAGCTGCTTATCCACGAGCGCCCTGCTTCCCACCGCACGTGTCTTCCGCATGAGAACTCAGGGTCACTTTGTTCTTCTGCTCCGTTAGACGAACGATCCGTCAACTCATCTACGGGCGAGTGAGCGACTGCCTGAGTGCGAATCGAACTACCTATACGAGTGCCCGTGAAACGGCTGCTTGCGTCACACTCGGAGGTGTTCGTCTTCTTCTATTCGCACAGCGTGGTGTCAGAAGTGAGATTCGGCTTCTTCGCTTCCCACAGCGCTCGGCCATCGACGTGTGAGGTCCCCCGAACACTGCAACACACAACTATAGAAGAAAAAAAGACCAAAAAAGAACTGATTAAAAGCAAAGAGAAAAAACTTCGGAAAGCACTGATCTGAGGTTGCAACTCTGCCAGACCAGGGATTCATGTTGTTGAGGGCAGCATTTTTCCAACGGCGCTTGTATTGGCGTCGATACTCCTCTTGTATTTTGAAGATATTCGGCCTAGTCTGTCCACGAATCGTCTCTTTTCCCTGAATAATAGGGTGCAGGAATTCCACATCGAGGAATTTTAGGTTCGCCATGTTGGTGGAGTTACTGACGGGGCTGTTGCTGATTATCTGCGCATCAGGAATGAACTTTAAGTACTTCACAGGGTCGCCCATTTGTTTATCAACATGATTCGGCTCTGCTAAAGGCAATATTCGCGACCGTTGTGTTACTGGAATGTTATCTTTCAACACAGCATTCGAAGGCAAATCATTCTTTGAAGGCTGTTTAATCGGTGCATGACCTTCCGCTAACGGAAAAACCTGATCTTGTATACAGCTATCAACTTCAAGTGATGCGATGTCAATAACCGCTGAACAAAATAGAAGTTCACTCTGAATTTCAACAGTCTGTTCACCTTGTCCGTCTGCCAATTCATTTTCCCTCAGAAACTTCAAACAATTCGGCGGGAAGATTCCGCGCATTTCTAACCTATCACTGACAAGAGCTAGAATTTCTACGGGTTTGTTATTTTTGGGAAAAGAAAAAGAAAATGTTGCAGTCTCAGCAAAAACTCTGTTTCCAAAACAATCTTTCATTAGTATAATGCCCGATGTGGTTTTCTGTGGAAAAGGGATTTATTTACAATCATTAGCTCACTTCCAGAATCTTTGAGAAATTTTATTTTCTTCCCATCCACGAGAATATCAATAAATTCTAACCTACTACGCATCACGTTTTTCGGCGCTGCTTTGATTCCAGATACCAAGAACTCATTTCCCGTATCGTTATATTTCGACATTTCGTATCGTTTTGGACAGGTGCGAGCAAAATGAAAGTTTTGTCCTTTCCCTCCACACACATAACAAATTCTTTCTGCTTGACTATACTGATATCGGTTATGCCGAAAAGATTCATTTTTGATTGGTGGTTTTTGAGAACATGCTGCATTCGCCTCATTAGTATGCAATCCAGGATGGTTTACCTAAGACAATGATTTCCCCTCGTGATGAAAAAAATAAGTCACATTCACGGCCTAAGTGATTTGGGGTAAACCACGATTTACCCTCACGAACACCTATGTGTTCTTTAGGATTGAAATCCAATGTTTCATACAACTTATCGGCAACAATTAAATCACACAATTTTTTAAAATCCTTTTTGATTTCCCTAATTTGACAATAGTATTCAAATGATGCGTCAGTCGCGATGCAAATTGCACGTGCCATTCATTTGATAAGCATTGAGCATTTTTAACATTACTCCAACACTCTATAGGTGTCGGTTGAAATTCGGTCAATACAACCCCTTTAGTTTTCATAATTTGACAATTCCTCTTCGGTTGCATATGTTAAAACGTTATTAGCCTATACCCCTAGCACGTTAATTAATACCTCAGCTTTTAAGCCTTTAGGAACTTATTTCGTAGCGAATGCTTTCTCTAAAGAAGCGAAAAACAAATCTAATGCCTCGGGTTTCTCAGGAACAGAAATTGTTAGTGTTTTTACACTTTTTATTACATTCTCAACACTAAATGGGGCGTTAGTTCGTTCACCAGGCAATGATTGCCTTTTTAACTTTTGTAGCTCAATTTCCTTCTCGAGTTGAGCTAATTTAATTTTTTCAATCTCCAGCCTAAATTGTTCATTAGCTGATTGAGTCATCCACGACCCATTTGACACACCACGGACAAACTCTTCCGTTTTAAATATATCACAATTTTCAACTAATTGCTTAATATCCACAATTTTAGCTTTGTCTGGTACACTCTGTCCGAGTTCTTCGGCAATAAGTTTTAAATCATCTTTCTTCAAATTATTTAGAATACTCATTTTGAATAAATAAAAAAAATGGCACGGTACCTTTAAATTTCACCAGGGTGCCTGAAGTATTCGGTCGAACCCCCAGGATGTGGGTGTGATTGGTTCGTGAGAATCTTGAAGTTCTAAATAAATAAACTTTGAGAGAAACGCAAGGGAGAACGACCTCAAGGCGGATTGATTTGTGTTGTTGTGTTGATGTTGTTGCTTATGCCCCCTGGCCGGAAATGTATTCTAAACGAGGTCCGTATAGGCTTGTGGGCTGCGGCTCAGGTTCATAATGTCACCACAAGGGTCGGAGTCCGACTTAGCTAGGTCCCCTCTCAATTTTGACTGAGCATTCCCAGGGGTGACATCTGGAGGGATCGTATCTTCTCCACCTACTGACCTCAAAGAAAGACTTTCCGGTCTACGGATTTAGCGTGATCTTATCCATCCTAGACGCGAATGTATTTAACGGAGCTTGTAAAGATTCGATCTGAGCTCCCTCAGTACCGAAATCAATCACGCTACCGCTTGGCTACCTCTGGCGCATGGATTGATTTGTATCGTAACGTTACAGTACTGCTGATGGTGAACACTAAATTACAAGTGTATCCATCTTTGTTTCGTAAGCTTGGAACAAAAGGGGCTCCACTGCAGTCGGTTCAGTGTCAACCGCATTGACTTGTAATATAACGATCAAAGGGAATCGGGAAAAAACAGTTGTCTAATGAAGCACGACTGCTCGGCTTGAGTGGATTGGATCGACTAGCGTTTTCAGGCACTGGCTACTGAATGCTTGTGTTACATTCCATCACAACGCTTTGCTACAAGTCAGTCGACACCTTAAAAGGTTAAAAGAAAAAAATTAGACTTCACTAAACTGCTCACCAATAGCCAAAGAGAAGCCTTTTGCTATTGGTGTACACATGTAAAAATGTAAAGGCATGCGAAATACCTTTACGTCACTTATAAGAAGTCGACATTCGTGTCTAAAGCACCATAATTTCCCGACTTGCCATGCTAAAAACAGTCCGATGTTCGTTAAGCGAAATTCACGCAGGAACCAACCAATTTAGAAAAAGTCATAAGGGTCGGAGAGGTAGCTCAGACACAAAAAGAAAATCGAATCCGAAAATGAAAAACATGTCAGTTGAAGGCAAACAGCTCTTCAAGTTACTTGTAAATAAGTAACTTGCTCTTCAAGTTACTTGTACATGTTGTAGGAATTTAACAAGTCCTCAATGTACTTTCTTTGATGCATCAAAACACTATTATCGTTTTGCATAAATTCAATGCCCAAACAATAATGCAATTTACCCAGATCCTTCATTTTAAAAGAAGCAGCTGACTTGTCTCGAATAGAATCGTAATTCTTCTTACTATTAGTGAGCACTATCAGATCATCAACATACACAAGAATAATTGTTTCCACAGTTGAAGTCTTTAGATGATAAACACATTTGTCAGCTTTTAGACGTGAAAAACCAAGAGAATGTAATTTCTCATCAAGCTTTTTATACCACTGGTGATCTAATTGTTTCAGTCCATGCAGTGAACGCTTTAGTAAACACACTTTATCACCATCGTCACTTTGAAAACCTTCAGGAATTTCCATATAAATTTCCTCCTCTAAATCACCATTGATATATGCCATGACGAAATCTAGTTGATAAGCACACAGTCTATTTTCAACAGCATAAGCGATAGCAGTTCTTATAGTATTAGTCTAGCAACAGAAGCAAAAGTCTCATTGAAGTCAACTCCAGGCTGTTGAGCACGCTCCTTGGCAACGAAACGAGCTTTCCGTTTCTCCATCAGCCTTGTATTTTGGTTCGAAGAACCCAACGACATCCAATAATTTTCTTATTTGATGGTCTCTGTACGAATTTCCATTCTCCATTTTTAACTAGTGCTTCATATTCGTTTTTCATGGCTGTCTTCCACTCTCTGGCATTATTTCCATGTAATGCTTCGTCCACAGAAAGATGCGTGTCACCGTCTTGAACTAAATTGGTTTCTTCATCATTGACATTTTTATAATGATATTCTTTTCGTGGTCTTCCTTGCAATCCAGTCTTTATTTTCTTAGGGCGACCGGGCCCCTTTTAGGCTGTAGGGTAAATTCCCTTCTCTCTTCATCCGTCTCAGGATTAGCGTCAGTATTCAGCTCTTCATCACCACTTTGCTCATCAGGAAATTCATCTTTAGAAATTAAATTTTTAGGCTGTTTTAGTAACTTTTTTAAAGTTTGCATTTAAAATAATAATTTGAGGGTTATAAAATTTATATCATGAGAAAGATAATAAAAATTTCTTTAAAATGAAATCTTTTTCGAATCTTTACCTCCATTTTCTGATTTTTGGTGAATTTTTAAATATTAAATTTTAGAATTTAATTTATTAAATTCTGATCACGGGGTTTCTTTTCTTTTTGTGATACTTGAAACTAATTTTGCGTCACGTGCATAACAACGAAATAGACAAAAAAGAATTTTCTTTCTAATGCGTAGTCGATTGGACATCCAAAAACATATTAAAATACAGTAAAAGATGTGTTCCTTAAACTGTACTATATTCTTTATTATGTTCTATTAGATTTAATTAGAATATTTTCTCCTACATTATTTTGTCTATAAAAATTTCCGTAACGATTTTTTTATAAATATATTCTTTGTTTTTTTTACATCAATCGCATGCATTGATCGTTGTATCTATATCTCCCCCCCTCTCTCTCTCTGTATATATATATATATATATATATATATATATATATATATATATATATATATCTAATGAAATAAGATTAGATTACAGAAATGTTAGAATAAGAAATTTATTTCCGAGTGTCTAGAACATACATCTCATCTATTAGAGAGCCAGCACCCGAGTGACTCACGGGGTTGCGTATAGAGGTATCAACGGTTAAAGAATTTGCTGAGCAAAGATGTTTCTTGCAAGCTGCATCAGTTGTGCAGGACGATCGCCTTATTTGGTCATAGAAAAGGGGTCGGATGATTTCGTGGCTTCCCAGGGATTGCTGACGATAAGAAAAATATTCCTGGGTTCGTGAAAACAGAATTTCGTAATGCCATCTTAAGTTTGGGAAGGAAAGAAAATTTACAGGGGATCAACTTAAATTTTATATGTTTCATATATATATAGATACAACGATCAATGTATGCAATTGATGTAAAAACAAACGAAAAAAAATATATTTATAAAAAAAATGGTAACGGACATTTTTATTGACACAATAATGTAGAAGAAAATATTCTAATTAAATCTAATAGAACATAATAAAGAATATAGTACAGTTAATATATATTGGAATATAGTACAGTTTTATATATATTGGCATTAATTGCATACATGTATTTAATTTGAATGTTTTCCGTAGCGAAGTACAGGTATTCAGCTAGTCTGTAATAACAATAGGAGTTGATTTAGACTTTATATCAGAAACTATTGTGATGACCTCACTTCCACACTCCATAGCTGGCCTTATATAAATTTTACATGAGGTACAAAGCATGTCCTGAATAGGATCCCACCATGAGCCTGTGAATCTTTTTTAACAGACTGGATCTAGCTACACCCAAGGTTTAACTAGATCCATGGATTTCTTTATTTGTCCAGACCAGTAATAGTGCAGGTAGGTAGCATTTTCTGTCCTCTTTAATTGTTGGTCTCTAAAGCGCAGGTTCCCGCCAAGATATTTTGAGTTGAGGGGAAAATTTGGGGAATGGTCTTGTCGGAGCTTATTATTCTTTTATTTTCCAATGTACAAGAATTCCATCATTAGACTTCAAAGGAATTTAATAGTCTTTTGAAGAGTTTCTTCCAAAGCTCTAAAATCTGAGTTCGTAGCCCAGATCACCAAATCTTCAGCAAAAGATAAACTTCACCTATCTGAGTAGTTTTTCAGAACAATAATTTATCATACCTTCAAAAAGCACAGGGCTAAAAACTGAGCCCTGGGGTAGACCGTGTTTTCCTTGTTTGTAAATCGACAATGTATTCTCATATTTAACTCGTAGAAAGTGTTGGTTCAGGTAAAACTTAATCAATCTGTATAGTTTGTCCGGAATACCCCAGTGCACAGTTTCTTTCGCGCAATGCATGGAGTTTTTCGTCCATACATTATCAAATTCTGTTATAAAGTTTCCAAATAAATCAAGGGAACTTTATGTTCTCTGAAAGCTGTCCTTTATTTTTTAAGTAACTCCCGCAATTTATACAAGAGAGGTTCATATTTTCTGAAACTATCCTAGCATTCAGAAAGGGTCTAACTCTCTGAAAGAACGTAAGTAAGTTTACTTGCCACGAACATTTCAGTTAGTTTACACAAGGCACTAGTCAGATAAATTGGGGCGAGATCTCCCCGGATTATCTGCATATTTATCTGGTTTGAGGACTTGTATGACCTCAGACTTTCTCCAAGTACTCGACAAACTCATTTGCCAGGGTAAAATTTAAGAGATTTAGTAGGGAAAATTTTTCTGAGCTCCCAAGGTTTGTCGGGAAATGTGGCAGAATGCCATCAGGGCCACTACACTTTCCCTTAGCTAGGGCAGTTCCAACCCGCCTTCAATCCCGCTGATGAAAAATCAGAGTTAACTGCAGATTAAATCCTCAGATCCGTATAAAATTTTACGGGAAAAAAAATTCATGGAACAGTTTTGCTAATTAATCATATTAATTTCTTAATACACTGATAACGTATTAAATTATTTTACGCTATTATGTAAAATAGTATAAAATAATTTAAAAATATGCTATGAAGGCAAATTTTAGAGAGAGGTTTTCAAAGAAAGTCGTTTTTCTGTTACGTTTTAAAGGTAAAGCACATAAAAGCTTTCAAAAGAATATAATCTTCAATTCTGGAGAAAATAACTCTGAACTTTTTCAAAGCCCCTTGATGAAACCTTTATATTTTGTTTCGTGTAGGTGTTGTCAACAAGGGGAAATGTAATATAAAACCTGAAAAATATGATGTGAACTAAAATAGCTTCTAGGCTTGTTGACCTTTTCTTATTTTTAGTAAAAGATAAACTTTATTAAATGTATTTTTCTCAGTTTTAAATTTCATTCAGTGCATTGCTTTTTAAAATAAAATTCAGCTTACTCTGTACAACAGATGTGACTCAAACATACCGTTTATCAATAGACCTTCACATTAACTAGATATGCGAATTTCAAATATGTGACGTCATTTCAAAATAAAAGTATAGAATCTTTATTTTAAACTAGTTGGTACCCGTCAAAACATGACGGCTAGAGAGTAAATAAATGTACTAGTACACAAATTATACTCAACACATCATTGCCAAATATTGAAAATTATAATAACGCGCAGAAAAAAATTAATGTGTTTAAGCTGCCTCTTGCTTAGTGAGTATCTAAAGCCAGATTTAAAAATGTCACTGAGTATGCGCAAAAGCAATTTTTTTAAAAAAATTGTAAATTATCGCTAATTAAACAGCTCGAAATAAACAATTTCCTTAGGTTTAATCTTATTTTTCATAAACATAATTATCATAAAGATAAAAATTTCAGACAGAGATCTAGAGAGGCTCCTCGGAATAAACATGTTTATCATTAAAACATATCACTGAGCATGCGCAGAAACTGAGTTTCTAAAGCCAGATTTAAACATGTCACTGAGCATGCGCAAAAACAGTGAGATTCTAGACATTTTAACATGCCGCTGAGCATGCGAAGAAATCAATTTGTAATTGTAAATTATTATTAATAGAAATTGTGGTTACAAAAACCAATTTTGACAAATCCACAGATTACAATGATTCGTTTCAGACCAAAATGAAGTAAATTGATGCAGTAGTTTTCTCTCACGGACTGCCCAAAAAGTCGGCTTAGCAACTTAAATATATAGATTTCGTAATCAAAATTTTCATAATTTACTGTCGGACAAATTTTTATTTTACACATTATTAAGTCTTAAATATATGATGTTAGTCAGGTCCTTGAAATTTCATTTGATGATGATGTGTTCGGAAACTTTGTGGGTGTTCTGTATACCCTCATATATATTTAACGAATAAAACGATTAGCTAAATTAGGTTGTAGTATTATTGGTTTAATTGTGGCTTTAACACAAAATCTATTATTTTGAGCCATGACCGCAAAATGTGTCTCTTTCAATTGAAAAAATTTATTTTAATCCATTCATTTATGTATCTTATGAACTAAAACTAAATTCATGGCGCACCAGTCTGCTGTGGACCAAGTCCGGTGGTGCCCATCTCCACTTTATTGATCGTGGGCTTGGGATGCCATACAGCATATGTCTCAGTCAGGTGGTCAACCTGACGTGGGACCCCCCCAGAGTTTAGTTTCCAAGCATGATTGGTCTTAATTTTATCGACCCACTCAAGGGATAAGAGGCCTAGTCGATCTTGCCCAGTCGCAGGTTTGAACATTGGACCTGTGGTGTGGCAGCTTGACGCTTTTAATCACTACGCAACGGGGCGTCCATTTTATGAACTATGTGATAAAATTCATTAACCAAATGAACACAACGTAAGACGCGTTCCTCTCTTCAAGTATTTCCCAAAATCTCGAAGTTTGTGCTGTTTCTTCTTTTCAAAACCCCTTATCACAAGGCCACCAAATGCCAAATTCTGCTATGACTATTGAATCTCCAACATCTAATCAGGGCCGCCCAGAGGGGGTGGAGGCAACTGGGGCACTTTGCTCCAGGCCCCCAATTGTCGGAGGGGCCCCAAAATATTTAAAAAAAATTATTTATTAGATTTCCTCAGAAAATATAACAAGAGAGCAGTGCAATGAAATATGATAATTATGTTAATCATTCATGTAATAAAATTTTAAGTATGAGTAACTTAATTTGAATGTGTGTTTTCGTCTTTTTCCATTTTTTATTTTTCTTGGGGCCCCCAACAGAAGTTTGCCCCAGGCCCCGTAAAGTCTCTGGGCGGCCCTGTATCTAATGTTTATCAGGGTCAAAGAATTTTCATCTTTATCGCTTGTGAAAATTCGTTATTTTTCGAGTGCTATGTGAATTAATATAAATATTTAACAAATTAAGATACTTCGAAATTCAGTTGTAGCATTAATTATTCATGGTATTTTACACCCATTTTGTCTTATTCGGTGGTTTTAAAGCGCCAATTCGCAATTAAACTTTAAAAAAAATACTAACATCTGATTCCTCCATTTACATATCGCATTGTACATGTGCTTGCATTCCTCACTCAAGCTAAGTAGTGGTTATCGTTTCGGGTGAACCTCGTATTTTCCAAATAATCTCTGATGCTGTGTTATATTTCCAACGTTTTGATGTTGAAACCCCCCCCCCTTATGACAAGGTCAATCAATATTTCATCCCGTGACGTTAGTTTAATGTCCAATATCTAATGTTTCCCATGTTCGCCGAGTTTCGATGGTGATCACCTGTGAGATTTTGTTATTTAATGAATGTTACATGAATGTTCGCTGCAATTTAAATAAAATTATTTTCTAGTTTAGGTTGGGGCATTGTTAGTTTATTTGTGGCACTAACACACGAATTGCCTTTCTCAGTGACATTAATACGTACTTTGCTTGCGTCAGAAGGATTTGTGATTGGTTTTCCCGCTCAAATATTGTCCTTCAACAATGCTTTGACACACATATTGTTTTTCCTAGTTGCAAAAAGTATTATTCACACGTACTTGCGGAAGCTTAGGGGTATCGCGTCTGTTTTCGGTACTGAGGGTAATCGGATCGAATCCCGACACGCGCCATTAAATACCTCCTTGTCTAGGCCGAATATGGGCACGTTAAGGCTACAATGGACAGATTGACAAAAATAAGTCCCCAAAACGATTTTTTTTTCATTCAGAAAATGATTCTGCAACTCATGAGCTTTAAATTTAAAAAAAGTATGTTGATTCGATCATTATTAACCGAGTTATAAGTATTTTTTTCAAACGTAAACAATGGAAATGTTAGTCAAATTAAAACTTTAAATGCCATTTTCTGAAAGCAAGTTTTCGTGTCGTTTCGGTAAGTTCAAAATGTTCCATGCGTCATAATTTTTCTTGAATTTTCATAAAATTTCATAAAATGAATATTTATATATGTTAGATTAAAACTTAGTTATCAATTCATTATACTAGTTTAAAACAACTTAAAATTTTTACAATAAAAAAAAATTTGATAAAATTTCACATAAAATGACCTATTTTTATCGATTTCTTTTCTAGTTTTTATAAATATGACTGTAAATCAAATATTGCTACTAACTATTATTAAAACTATATAAAGCTAGCTTAAGAGAGAAAATTAGATATCTGAGACAAAAATTAATGCGCATGGAGCATTTTTAAATAGAGTAATTAGCAAAATGATTTTAATTAGTATCGTAATTAATTACATTCTGATTTTTTTAAAATTCAGAATTTCCACCTCTAAACTACACCGTATAAGTATACAAAATTTCATAGCAATTGGTTAATAAATAAAAAGTTTTTGAGGGTCGATTGTCACCTTAAGTACGAAAAATCCCTTTATGAGGCCAGAGAGGGTGGGTGAGAGTACGCCCAGCTCCATATGTCACCCCTAGGGATGCTCGGTCATAATTGAGGTGGCACCTGGCTATATCGGACTAATTTTCCATTTTATAATACATACAGCATGCATTCGTTAGTACCCAGTGCAATAATCCGGAAAGCAATTAATAAATGTAATGTTTAAATGTACATGTGAAACGCCTGAGGTAGTCCAGTGGTAGCGTGTCGGATTTCAGTGCTGATGGTGCTCAGATCGAATCCCGAAAAGCGCCATTAAGTACCTCCGTGTCTAGTCCGGATATGGGCGCGTTAAGAGGGGAAAGTCTGTCTATGAGGTCAGAGAGGGTGCGATACCCCCAGCAGTCGTCCCTAGGAATGCTCGATCAAAATTGAGGTGGCACCTGGCTAAATAGGGGTCCGACCCTTGTGGTGTTATTATAATCTGGGTCCGCACCCCTCAGCCCGCTAGCCTATTTGGACCTCATTTGAAATGCTTTCGACCAGGGGGCATTAGAAAGAACAACAGCAATCATTGCCGCGCAAATTACCTTTCTTAGTGGTTTTTACTCACTAATTGTCTCTCTGAGTGTAAGAAAATGTTGAAATACTTTCGAATAGGTATTATAAGGAACACGTGCTCACATTAGCTGCCCTTGAACAGAAATACACAAAACATATGCAAACTTATTCAGTGGCTCTCGTTTCAAAAAAGATTTCTTGTTTCTATAAGATTTTTAAGTCGATTTTTCGTTTAATCCCATAAAGTTTTTCGAAAGAAATTAAGCAACCCGAAATTTCCTGGCGCCCTTATTTCGCAGTTTTGCTATCTTTCAGTACTTTTAATAGGACTTTAAGTAAAAAACCTAAATGTCGTTTAATTCATTTTAATCTTAAGTGTTAGATATAACCGAATGTCGGCCGGAAAAATTTGTTAATTCAGATAGTAAAAACTTGACTCATTTGCGGGAATAGTTTCTTAGGAAAAGTCAGTTTTTATTCCCCCTCTTCAATTTTTAATTCATTCAAAGCAGTAACCTTTCTTAAAAGTATGCATTTTTCTCTTTTTGATATATTTCTATTTCATTTTTCAGTGTCTTTTTTATTTCTCCAGGAAAATTATAGCCCTAACATTTCTTACTTCTGTATCCGTCTATTTAAAAGATAAACTGCTAGGTACGCTAAATATTAACACACGCCTAAATAAATAACTTTGAATTATTTAGTACTTCAAAACTGTTTCTTTTTCTGTTTCAACGTTACTCCATCTGAATGTTAATCACTTTCTATTTACAGATAAAAAAGGCGGATTTTTACTTTAAATGTATATTTATCTTGGCACAATAGAGAAAGAGAGACCGAACGTAAATAAATATTTTAAGGTACAATTGCACTGTTTAGTTTGGGAATAATTTGCCCCTTTCATATTTGTATATTACACTTACAACATGAATTAGGTTTTTCTATTTTAAATAAATATGGATACGTTATTTATTAACCACATTTTATAACGCGGAGATCACAATAAATTCAATATTTTTGCTTGTACCAGAGACTTCAATTTATTGTTTATTTTTCTTTTTGTGTGAGAAAGTGTTTTTAAATTCTGGACGTCTGTTTTGGAAAAAAATCTTTTATATTGTAGAAAAGCTGAAAGAGAATTTCCAAGGCCTCATAATTTTTGTTTTTGGAAAAGAACATACAAATTCTTCTTTGCCATAAATTTTCCTAAAAATGTCTAAATTTAGTTTACGAAAAATAAATGATTGATGGTGTGGTAGTGGATTTTTATATAACAAAGATTTCGGGGAATTTTGCTGCGAAAAAGCTAGCAGAAACTTCTTGATACGACATATTTTATATGATTTCGGATAAAAATAAATTTAATTATGATTTAGTGTTCTTGGACCCTTTTAAATATTGCTGTTTCGTAAATGTTAAGGATATTAAGTTAGGGAAAACTTTTTTAAAATTAATAATCTAAAATCTATGCAAAGTTGTAAACCATTTTTCTGATAATTTGAAATATGTACACCTGGCTTTACCTTAAATAACACGATACATTTTTTAAACAATATGTTATAATATTTTTAAAAAGGTAATTTCATCAATGTAATTGTCAAGTTCAATATAATTATTTAAAATTAGGGTTCCTGCTTTCTAAAGGTAAAAATATTCTTATCCAATGTCAAGTATTATGAATAAATTATTTTTCTGTGGTGTTCAATAAATCTAGATGAAAATAACCATATTAATTAATTTTTAATACATCAATAATTACATAAAATATTTCAGTATTAACAGTATTCAAATGATACAAAATGTATCTGAAAATTGTGCTTCAGATTGAAAGGTCTTGTCAACTTATTGGGCTCTCCATCTGGTAATCCTCTGTTGGTGTCAGTCGATGCCGGCAGTCCTTAGACCTTTCGTTTTGTTCTTCATCACAAGACTGATGCATGTGACGGTGTCTGACCACAGCCCAAGCAACAAAAAGCCCGGCAACTAAAAGAAAAACTGCCACCAAAGTGACAATAAGTGACAGATATTCCAGACCTTTCGCAAATGAATGACAGTTTGCAGATGATTCATCGAAACCTGACGGACAGTGTTCAACACCGTCGCACCAAAGGTGGGGATCGATGCATGCCCCTATTTCAGGGCATTCAAATATGCAGTCAACATTTCTTAGGGGACGACCTGACAAACTTCGGAAGAAAGGCTTTGTCACTTCCATCCAGTGGAACTGGAGCTTAATCCCCTTCCAGTTGTACATCGAAACGATCTCTATGAAAACACAGTCTCTGAAGTCGTCGATAATATTAAAGGATTCATTATACCATGACTGAGAAAACACGTGATAGTCTTTAGTTTTTGTCTTTGGTTCAGGAACTACACAAACACTCGTGGTTGGCTTTGTTTGGTGAGTATTTAAATACACCATTGTCCATATACCCTCCTGACAGTTATTTGCTGGAGATTCTAAACCATTAATTTGTACATAGAGGTATTTTTCAGTCATGGCTTTTATTTGCCATCTGCATCGCAAAGGTTTCGAAATATCTTCCCCACTGGTAAAGTTAGTTCTTCCATGAGGTACATGAAATTCAATATTTCCTTCAGGACTGAAGCCAGTTCGGTCATCAAATACATGTGTATCACAAAGAGTCGAATTGAAAAACTCGAATTTCGCCTCAAAGTTGAAGTCCGAGAAATCTTCGAAAGGTGTCATAAAATTAACACCAAATATAAACTTAACATTGCTCACCAAAGAATCAAATATGTATCTAGACGATCTGTCCATTGATGTTGTGTTACATAAACAACCTATTGTCGCAGAATGGCTTTCCCAGTATTCAATGCCTCGTAGGAAAGCCATTCGCCCTACTTGCGTCTCTGAAGGAGTCAGGCACACGTATCTGTGAGTAATAGGATCAAAATGCGATTCACACTGTACATCTGATACAGCTAATGACAGTTTGGCACTAAAAATTGTAATCCGAACTCTTTCGGTGGGTAGTCCAATGAAATGGAAGGCACATGATATATTCTCTCTTCCTCCTCTACCATAAAGGAATATATTTTTAGGGTTTGAAATAAAACCTCCTTTAGCAGATCTGCTATCAAATCGTCTATCACACTCTGTTCTTCCAATAGCTATACCATCTTGTCTAGTATCGACAAACTCATACCTAGCGACAAAAGCACTGTAACTAAAGATATCCACTGCCTCTAGCGTGGATAGAAATTTATGACGCAAAACGAAGGTGGGACCAGATGATAGATAACTTTCTTCAGGATATCTACATGGCCTCCCAGGCGTGTAATTAGGTGGGTAATCAGCAGCATGAACACACATTCTAGGAATAGCAGTTTCTCCACAAAACTCTAGAGGGAAACTCTCAAATCCATCATGCAAATCAAGGACAGACCATCTGTCTTCACTGTCAAACATTTCAAGCTTACTGTACATGCAGATTTTATCTCTATCGTCTATGTCGCTGACAGTCGTAACCTTTTCCCTTGACACATAAGATACAAAATATATCCATATGCGATCATAACTTGAGGCACCAATGAATTTGTATGTACACGATGAATTTTCCGGCATGGTGTACTTAGGACTCGTGATTATTCCCCATCTCCTGTGCCTGCTGGCGTCTATAATGTAGGCACATCTGTGCCTGTCTCTTTGCATGGCTGCCGATGTTTCAGGTTCAAACTTTACGGATATTTGGATCTCGAGTCTAGAGCTGCATAAGATATTGTAAGGAGCACTGTAAAGTTGGACTAAGAGCTCAGGTCCACTTGACACTATCTGTGGCAGAGTTCCATCCCCACATAAATGCGCTAATAAAGGCATACTTGTGGTCGATCCATCGTATACTTTAAGGGCATCACTCAGTGTGCCGGAACAGTCAGTTGACAACGAAGAACTACTTCTGAGATTAGATGAAGATGTTGATGGAGAAGATTCACCTCCTTTAGGTATAAATATTTTATAATCATTGCTCTGATTGAGAATTACATAGGCCATATTTGCATGAGGTATTAACATCTGTTTTATGTAATAATTACAAGTAATGTTTCGGGGGTAAAACCCGGGAAAGTTGGGACTCCGAATTTTGCAGGGTCGAAAGTGACAGTTCAGAAACATCCTGTCGCAGAAAGTTCCAGGAATGGGGTTGCCAAATTGGTTGAGTCCAGATGATTTTGATGATCTTAACGGATTTTTGCTGAGGAAACGGAACGTCAGAAACAGACTGAAGGGAGAAGTGGACGGGATGGAAGCTCGACTGGGCACAACTATAAGCAGAGTTACATTGCTGGATTTAGAATAAAACGTCGCACTTCTCTCTGTCAGACGACCGCAGAAGTTTCCAAAAAGTGTCTGGTCTTCAGGATCTTCCGTGGAACTAGGAATGGGCTCATAGATCTTCATGAATCCCTTTCTACAGGCGGATGCCAGATCTCTGCAGGGAAAAAGAAAAATTACTCAAGAAAGTTCAATTCAGGTGTCATTCAGTTTATAATTCAATTCAAGAAACAACACAGTTGCCATTAACACTCAACGAACAGATGGTAGACAGAGTTAATTAAAATCTGATAGTTTTACAGACATGTATTTTTACTTGTTAAATTTTTATCTTAATTGCTAATCTTCATGCAAGTGATTTAGTTCAAGTTAATATTTTCATGTATCAATGCCACATTTTAACAATATTAGATAACACATTTCGCAAATTTTTGTTTGCTGAGTTTTCAGATGTTCCCAACAGCTGTATACTCTTCTGTATTTGCTTCGTTGATATCATATTTGTATGTTAAGGTAAAATAATTAACGATTGGACTCTGTTGGAGAAAATAGACTGTGTTTATAATACTTTCAGGCTGCTGATAAATCATCAATTATTCGGTGCTTCCCACTGTGTGGTGGTCAGCGAACCAGGTTTACATAGTTTAAGGTTTCAAATCCCTGCTATAGAACGGTTGTTTCAGTGTTGCTCTCTCGTAGATAGTAACGTTTGTTTCGTATAGGACGTTGTCCTAATAAAGCAGCTGACATATATCATGGTATGGTAAAATGCTCTCAATATAAGAGCCTGCAGCACTAAATAAAAAAAAATTAACAAAAATTTTCAAAATTTTTTGGACAGACAAATAAGATTGAAACTCAACAAAAATACCACCTGCATTGGTTTTATAACGGTGGTATGAAAAATGTATGGTTTTCTAACACTTATTTTCGTTACAAGATGATAAAAGTCTAATTTGTTGTACATATCGCATTTTTCCTTCTATTGTCACTTTAAATTACCTGTCCTAATACACATTGTTTGATCAGCAGTTTGTCCTGACGGTGAATATTATTTATAACTATTTTAACAGAAATAGTTCTTAAACTATTTACTAAAAACCGAAATTATCAATTTTACAATCATTTCTAAATCGATGTTTTTTGGCTTCGATCTTTTAAAGTCTAGCGGTTTTCTTTCCTCTCTATTTATAGAAATACAAAATGGTGGTAAACAGATTAAATATTCGTGAAATTTACGTTCGTTGCTACAAACCTATACTTTCGCCAAGCTAATGTTTTTTTCTTTCATCTGAAATATTAACATCAGTCAAGTCTTGCTTAGGCTCCAGAAATATTTCTTCTTGAGCAAAACTTCTGAAGTAGAAGAGTTGCCACTCTGTTTAAATTTTCACAAAATAAGAAACGGCTCATTTCCCCGTGAGTTTTTTAAAGCGGTAAAAGGAATTTTAAATTGGCTATAGAAACAATTTTATGTGTTTTTAACAGCATTTGCTTAAATGCAAGGATGTTTATACGTTAACATAGTTAGGAAGTGGGCATTCAAGTGCTAGTGTTGAATAAACTAGAATCTAAAATTGTGGCATAGCTGGTGAAAAAATGTTAATTTTGTGTTCATGCATAGTAACTGAAAATACACTGCTGGCCACCCAAATTGCAACACCAAAAAAGACAAGAGATATAACAACAAAATTTATTTTGTAGATAACATGTTGACCAAGTATCAAATGATTAAATTTATAGACTTCTGTGAAGTCTGGTTCCTGCCAAAATCAGTAGCCAGAGTAGCCGCCATTGTTGGAGATCACCGCTGCCACACGCCTCGGCATTGATTCAAAGAGACTTTGGATGAGTTCTTGGGGTACAGCAGACCAAGCAGCTTCCACACGTTGCCAAAGTTGATCTGCTGTGGCAGCTGGGGATGGAATCTGGGTCAATCGTAGAGCAACCATGGACCACATGTTTTCTATAGGCGAAAGATCCGGAGAGCGAAGCGGCAAGGGAAGCAAATCAATCTGGCGATTGACGAAGAACCGTTGGACAATGCGTGCCACGTGTGGTCGCGCATTATCCTGTTGAAATATGGCTGGGCGCAAGCCCTGAAGGTAAGGAAGGACAAGTGACTCCAACACTTCGGAGATGTAGCGCTTTCTGTTTAAAGTACCGGCAATGCGTACTAGAGGTGTGCGAAAGTGATATCCAATACCGCCCCATACCATAATACCCAGTGCAGGACCAGTGTGGCGGTGCATAACGCAGCTGTTCAGCATCCTCTCTTCACGGTGTCTCCAGACTCGAATGCGACCATCGTGGTGTTGCAGACAGAAGCATGACTCGTCAGTAAAGACAATTTCATTCCATTCTGCCGTCCACATCCTTCTGTCATCGCAACATTGGCGGAGGAGACGTCTGTGGTTATGCGTCAAGGGTAGACAAAGCAATGGACGTCTTGCGGACAGACCACTCTCCTGTAAACGGCGTAGAATGGTACGCGCAGACACTGGATGATGCGTTACAGACTGCATGTGCTGTGCTATGGTTCGTGATGTGACTGAGCGATCCGTCACTGCCATGCGCACAATTTGCCTGTCATCACGTGAAGTGGTGCGCTGAGGTGGATGCGATCGAACACGCCGGTCCGTCGTACCCTCCTGCATCCAACGATCACATATCCGCATTGCAGTTGTTTGGTTTCGTCCAATACGACTACCGATTTCCCTGAAAGATAATCCACAATCTCGGTAGGCCACTATCCTTCCTCTGTCGAACTCGGATACTTGATCAAAAGATGATCGCTGTTTTCGACGAGTCATAATTGATCGTTTTTTTTTTTTTAAACCACAAGAAAAACACAATTGCCGAACTTGAAATCGTCGAAATCTCCAAGCCTTAAATAGCGCTTTGAAGTGGCGCCACAGGCGCGCGTGATGTGCGTCTGCGCTGAAATTCTAATCATTTGCATATCTCACCTCGGCTAATGCATGTTGTAAATTTCATGTTATTTGCATGTTTCCTTCAGAGTGTTGCATTTACAGTGGCCAGCAGTGTAAGTTTTACCTTTGAATATTTTATCGCAGTTTCAAACTTCTATTGCATTGCATTTTAATTTTTTTTTTGGGGCTAACCACTTCCAAGTTCACAAATCGTTCTCCTGTTAACCTATTCTATAGGCGTGTTTTTCTACAACTTTACATTCTACTTCCTCTCGAGAAACTTCACCTATAAGGAACCCCCATTCAAAACATCCAACAATTTTCCCCGTGAGAATGTCTACCTTGACAAATACCCCGCATTGGCCTCAAAAAAAAAAAAAAAAAACTCTCTTGCAAAACCAATCGAAAACACAAAGATGTACAGAGTGTTTCGTATTGAATGGGACAAAAAGAAAGTATACCTGTGAACGCTGTTATTACTTTATTTTGATAAATCAAATTTACTGTGAAACTATAGTTATCCAAGTTTCTATAAATATTCTATATGTGCCCCTCCGGCGACACGACAAATATCTATGCGGTATTCCGTTTCTTGCCACACTAGTGATAAAATATCCTTCGTTAATAATTCGAGCACTTCAGTTGTCCGCTGCTTCAATTGCTGTAAGTCCTTGGGAAATGGAGGCACGAACACTTTGTCTTTAACGAAACCCCATAGGAAAAAATCACAAGTGCTTAGATCTAGTGACCTCAGTGGCCAGCAAAGCCAGGGCATATCGTTTGACCCAGCACGGCCAATACAGGGATGAGGTAGACTATCGTTCAGGTACTGAAGTATGTTTTTATGACAATGTGGTGGAGTACCGTCTTGCTGCAGAATGGAGCCGGGAACCACTTCCTCCAACTGAGAGAACGATAAACAAAAATGTTTTGGCGTATTCCAAAACACAGTACGCTTTCTCCTGCACGGATGGCGCCATTTCAATTAACAGGGCCTCTAGTGGCGATTTCGCAACCAGAAGATTTTTCGCTGTTGCCAGATAAAAACTTGTAGTTTCAGAATTAATTTGTTTCCGCTACATAAATCAATTACAGAATTTGTACTATGCTATTCTTGTTGTCCCATTCAATATGAAACACCCTGTATTTTAATCCAGGCCGAATGAGTTTTCACGAGACGGGCTGTCTACACCGGTAGTCGTCTTGTTAGAGTGCATGAGTTTCCTAATCCGACTAAAGGACAATTGGGTTATATCAAGAAGGTTAGATGATATTAATGCTTTTTTAGCCACCGAAAACAACCAGGGTGTATATGTTGAACTGACTGAAAAAACTTATCCCCTACACGGACGTTAGCCTCACACAACCAAGCTAGCCAGACAGGTACAAGTTAGTACAGCTAACGTACGTCATACTTTGTTACCTTCATTCTAACTTTACTAGTTTTAGTTGTAAGTAATCATTTTTTTGTTGATAAACAGCCAAAACTGTGCCTAAAATGCTTTCGTTTTAAAATTAGAGATTTCAAGGATGAATGTATCATCCAATCATTTATATGAATAGTACTTGATTTTATGATGTAGCAGGTCTAAGTACAAAATATTATAGCCTCCTTTTGCTATCTTCGCTGTACATTAAAACCTGCTATTAAGAGTAAATCTCAACACAGCCAACATACAAAAATTGAGAATCACACTATTCGGTAATTTTAAATTCCAGTGTGGCTGTAATAAAGGAAAATTTCGAAGTCTGGGTTCGGTTTTCTTGATATTTATATGACATGATTTAAAATGATTACCTATACATTCTGACTTTTTTAATCCCAAAATTCTAAATCTAGTGATTCCAAAAATTCATATTACATGAAAAGAGAAAGCCATTGCTGAACTATCTCTTAGTCTATAATTTTTCTTTGTATGTTCTTTATTTGTTAATAAACGCCTGTGTTACATTTATTTATCTAAAATACTTTGTCCCAAATCTTTGTCCAGTGTCCTGTATTATTTACTTATAAACGGTAAATAGGTTAAATGAACAAAAAAATAAGGGTCTTGGACAAATCTTTATAGTGCCCCTCTCCCCCCCCCCTCCAAAAAAAGGGGGGGTCAAGCTTGTCCTTTATCTATATTTTAACATTAACCTGCTGTGGGATTTTAGACTGTTTGCAAGTTAAGGGGACAGTGAACTTTCAAAATTGTAAAATTTGTCCGAAAATTCATTTTTTTTATATTATTGAATTGTGACACTACGGACGAGTAGAAATGTGCTGCAAAAAGAATTTTTAATTTCTGTGATTACTTTCCTAGTTATAGACATTTGTGTTTAATTTAGATATTATGTGGTTACTAATAGCAATAACTTTAAATGTGTTTTTCTCAAAATAAAAATGTTCATGTCATACCAATATTCAAACTGCTCCAGGCGTATTTCTAATTATTGTATTGCTTTGAAATTTAAGTTTTATATATTTAACTGTATATCAAATAAATCTTATTGAAAAAAATTATGCTTCGTAGCTCAGAATTTCTAAATTTTGTACTTGAAAAGGTGATTTATAGGTATTTTGCGTAATAAAAAGCGTGTTTTCAATATTATTATTTTTTTCTCTTTATATTTTCAACGAATGCTTAAAATCAGCAATAAGTTTCGTTGCTAATTCTATAAGGTATCCTGTAAATAAAAATTACCATATTATATGCAAAAGAAATGCGCCTGGAACATTTTTAATTAGGCCAATTATTGATATAATTGATAGTTCATAATTCCTAAATTATTAATATTTCATCTTTAAATTTTAACCACTTTTACATATCTATGGTACTAATCACATATTCGAATTTCAAGAAAATCCATTCAAAACAAAAAAAGTCAGGTTTGAAGGTCTCCTTAACGTAACTTATTTCCGATTATACATTGTGTCATATGGTGTTTATAAATAACTAATATATTGTCTTATAAAAATTTATTTATAGTCTGTCGTATCTTATTTTTAATTTAGTCTTCTATTACTGTTATCATGCTTTGAGGATTAAATGATTCGCTTAATTATAAATGCTGAAGGTATATGTAACTGCCGTTTATTGAGATTTTATCTTTAAAGGTCGAAGCATTATAAACTATTCATAGAGATAATTAGCTTCTGTTTCTGCCCATTTCATTATTGAGTTTATCTCCTGAATAATTAAGTCATCTTTTTGTCGAGTGAATTTAAAGGAAATTTCTCTGTTTGACATTTATAGTTTTTATTTATCAACTTTACTAGTAGCATAGATTAGACATTTTAAAAAAATCTGTAAGAGTATTTTTATTATAGCTAAAAATACGAAAGAATCACAAAAACAGAGAAAATGTTAAAGATAAAAAACATTGCAATCATTTCCATCGCTATACATGCAGATAGTTAATACAATAAAGGGTTCCTAAGATCCAAATTATTTACCTTTTCAGTTCAAATCTGCCAATCTGGAATGACAAGAATGAGAGCTCCACCGAGTCACCGAAGTCACCACCCATGGCAACGAAGCTGATCTGGCACACGAAAGGCAGGTACCTCTGGAAAGGCCCTGTCACTCGGAGAGGGTATTTAACGCCCGATTTGCCTGAATATGTCTTGTTGCAATCTAGAAGAAATACAGAACAAGTTAACATTGGGTAGAGCACATAATTATATAGATATATACTTCACAATGAGTATTAGCTTGTGCGAAAACACTACTGCGACGATTATTCATCACTAAGTACTTTCTCAGGATAGTTGCAAACTTTCTGTTTGAATTTGCTTAAAACTAAGTTACCGAAGGAGGTGTTAATCGATTTAATTCGAAAACCGAAGAGCATTTGTCTTTTTTTAACAACTAATTCAGTTTTTCAAATAACATTTCTATCTCCATACAAGCAAAATTCATAGAATGGTAATTTTTGTATTTATATTGGAATTGCAAACTGTTTCCTCTGCTAGTTTGCACTCTTTTTGTTCCCAAGCTCTGGTTCTGGCAAGTTTAGGTGACTGCATGTGCTCGGAGCTAATTTTTAAAAAATATCAATTTTTTAAGGATTTTACGATCTTTTATGGTAAAATAGTACTTAAAAATTAAAAAATGAACAAAAACCTACCTGTAAATACCATATTATTTTATAAATTGGTTAATTTGAACTAATTTTTAATGAAATTTAGCTAAAACGCCTATCACTGTACAAAATGCTAATGCTACAAATTTAATTTCCTTCTCACACATGATACATATGACAGTTATCTTCAAAATGACCTACAATCTAAGGGAAATTTTAAAATGCAAAAATAATACAGACAATCTTATGTTCCAATATGAACATTTTCCCCGATTAGTCATTCCTTTCCATATAAAAACAACCTCAAATAAAAAACTTTTTATTCTGCATCAATTATTGTAAGTCATTTCATTAACAATACCATCCGAAACATTTCCTGAAAATTTTATTAAATTATATGCATTATTATGCGAGATATCATGATAACGGTAAAGATTTGTGCTACAAAACATAATTCTGAGAAAAACGCATGTAAAGTTGTCTGTCACTTCAATTTTGTAGTAGACGATGTTTTTCAAAATAGCCATAACTCTGCCTCTAATTGATGTATAATGAAAATCAAAACGGTTTTGAAAAGAGAAAAGATTGAATTACACGATTCTTGCAAAAAATAAAATTGACCAAAAGAGTCAAAAAATGACATTTTCAACGTAGGCAGTCACCTTTAGTTATACTAGGTGTGTTTTCATTTTAATTATTTTTACTAATATTATTATTATTATAATTATGCTTATTAAAAAACGTAGTTTATCTACAATAAAAAACAATATAAAAAATTCTATAAAATTAATACACCCACTATGGATACATAGCCTACGGTAAAAATGTGTTTGTGATTCTAACTTTATTTTCTAAAATCTCTCGATACCTCTCTCTTGTCGCATAAATTCGAGGATCTACTATCTCTATCCTATCTCTTTACTTACAATTATTTGCTTCTAATGGTGTTAGGCATGCTCCCCATAAATAGATCAAATTGACAAGTAGACGGTAATTAAGCTCAAGCACTTTACCCATCACTAATGTCCATGATGCCTGTGATAGTTTTCCTCTGTCTCATTTTTATCATATAGCAATATCTATGTTTTAAACGGCCCTCCCGTATTCTGTAAGTAAAATATTTTCAGGGCTCTCAAACACAATTTTTATCATATAGCAATATCTATGTTTTAAACGGCCCTCCCGTATTCTGTAAGTAAAATATTTTCAGGGCTCTCAAACACAATTTTTTTCGTACATAGTGTAAGATTTTTCTTTCACAAAACGTTTCTTAATATAGATTCATATCATAGAATTATCGAACAAATCTGAAATTTTCTTTTAAAATTTTTTTAATTCCAAATTTTAAGCATGATTAATTTTTGATATAGTTGCGGAAGAAAAACCTTTGCGAATATTTTTTCTTTCTTTTGTGCAAATGGAAAGTTTCTATATAATTTATCATAAGGATTTATGAAAGTTTAAAAGGTAAATTTTTCAATTATTTTAATTTAAATGAAATATTTTTCTTTCCAGGGTAACTTTTGCTTTGTGAGAAAATACTTTAAAATTTTTACCCAGAAAAATTCAATAATTTCTCTCTCTCTCTCCCCGTCTCTCTTTTTCACTCTAAAATTTAAGATGACAATTTAAAGGAAATAAAATTACGGAACGCTGAGCCAAATTTTACAGGGACAACTTTCAAAGAATTTTAAATATACGAGGGGGTACAGAAAAGTTACCGGAGTTTCTTTTTTTGCAATTTTTTTATTAATTTTTTTTTTTTACAAGAATTCTTTAATTCCCTTGAAAGTACTCTCCATTGTAGCTAATACAATTGTCCAGGCTTCTCTTTCATTGTTCAAAACATTCTTTAAACTCATCTTTGTGATGCCAGTCAGCAACACGATCGTTTTCCTTTTCCCCTCGTCCAAGCTGGCGAAACGCTTTCCTTTCAGGTCCCTCTCCATCCGTGGGAATAAAAAAGGGTCACACGGAGCTTAAGGGGACTCACTACCCTTAAATATTTAAAACATTCGATTTTTTGAAAAAAAAAATATCTTAAAGCCTGATCATTTCTGAACAAAATAAAGCACGCCGCATGAAAATATTCTGTTTAGTTCCGGAGATATTGAGATTCTAAATATTTAATTACTCATCAAGTTTATGGTAAGAAAAATTTTAAACTCATTTTCTCAAAATGTAATTTTGCATCATTCCGCAACTGATATCTCAAAGACTATGAAACATAATTCCATGAAATTTTTATCACTGCATAATCATGCTATTTTATTGCGTCTGGACTAGAATTATTGCAATCACTGCACATTTTGTTATTTTTTCAAGGGTAAATTTTATACAAAAATTTAAGGAAATTTTAAGTATATTTTGAGCAGTTTTAAAAAATTGAAAAAATATTTTAATGTTGAATGTTTTATGTTCAATTGTATTTTGAATTATTTGTTTTAAATATAAAACAGGAATTATACATTTAAGTGTAAAATTAATTTCATAGTTCTGCGCGCACGCCAGTATACAATAAAAATATCTAAAGCATTAAAAAAATTATTTAAATTATTTTGAGAGTTGAAAATTTGTTTATTAAAATACATGTATCAATTTATCATATACATAAAATTTGGAAAAATTGAGAGTAAATTGAAATAGTTACAGAGTCAAAAAGTATGAAAATATGCCTTATTTCCTCGACTTAAGGGTCATGAGTCCCCTTAAATCAGGTGAATTGGCCGGATGGAACAAAGGAGTCATACTATTTTAGTGTTAAAAATTGACGCACTTTTAGGGATGGCTGAGACGGAGCATTGTCGTGATAAAAAAACCAACCGCCTGTCTCCCCAAAATCGGATCTTTTCTGCTGCACACTGTTAGGCAATCTTCTTAGCACTGTGGCGTCGTGAGAAATCTCCCCTATGTCGTTGAACTATGTGTGTGGTCCTTATTGTACGAACTCGCTGTACTTAAAGAGAAAAGGACACACACTGGCATCCCAACAGTGGTCATTGATTCCACTAGCTGTCTGGAAATTTGCGTGGAAGGAAAGATGACTCCGGGAAGAATGAATCTTTATAAAGCGATAGATGACGTGTCTTCTCTTTTGTAGCTTCCAGCAGAAAAGAAAACCCAATTTATTTTCAGACAGTGTGGCGGAATGCGAAAGGCCGTTTTCCCAACGGTACTACGACAAAGCAAGGTGTATGTGTGCCTTTGTGTAGCGCCCTGGGGACGGTATTTCTCCAGTTGGAGCAAGAAGTCAACGGGGTGGTCCCCGAAGAGAACCGGAAATCCGTGGCCCTGCTGATGGATGACGTCAGCCGGTTTTCAGAGGATAAAAGAGGGTGTTCGCTCTGGGACCACAGAGAGATAACAAGGATTTTGGACGTTGCGGACTCAGGACAGCAACGGGTTTTTAGCTCGGAGGAGCAGTTTACTTTAGGCTAGACTGAGCCATTTTTGTTGGGAGATAAGCCTCGTTATCACATCAAACTGTAACGTGTATTTACTACACATGTAAATAGCTGTAAATACCTTCATGTAATCTAGTTGTCCAATAAAGGACTTTGTTTTAAAATTTAATTCAAGTTCCTGGTCTGTTCCTGAAATGAGGTGTGATGCGACTTTGTATTGCTGTGGGCCATGCGATACCACAGCACTTTTAAGTAGATTTCGCGAATTGTTTCAACATTTTCATCAGTTTGGGAAGTTGAAGGACGTCCAGAGCGTGGTTTGTCGCCAATCGACATTTCACAATCTTTGAAACTGCAAAATCCCTCGTGCACTTGAGTTCTACCCATAGCAGCATCCCCGTAAACTGTTTTCAACAGTTTCTGCGGTATTATTTTCCAAAGCAAGAAGCAAAGATTCAGGGCCGCGCGCTGTTCACGTAAGTCTGCCATGACCGAAAACGACGAGGAGGAGAAACACATTCAACGACAAAATGCATAGATACCAAACAAAACCTTCCCAAGTAACACCGCGCCATGTGGCACGATGGCTTTACGCTCCCCTAGCGGGGGAAATCTCTTACTATGGATTCTCCGGCCTTCCTATGGCTATTCCGGTACTTTTTGGGTACCCTTAGTACCTCATGAAAGATTATTTATTAAGAAAATAGACACAAGACACACATAGATTTATACACGTAAAAAAGAAAAATAAATTAAAACGCATGGACCCGAAATCATGTGCGGCCCTAGACTAAATCTACAATACCAGATAAAAGAATACATTCTTAATTAACATTAAGATTCATATACAAAACATTTGTTCACTAAATACTCAATGCAAACATTACTTTACAATATACAATAAACATCACAGCTTTACGTTTACAGTTAATCACAGTAATCCAGCATACTTACAATCTAGCATAATGTACTATAGTCATGCATATACTTAATACCATAATCATAAAAACATTTGTGTGACCAAGAAATTTTGCAACAAATAAAAACCATAACATAGTCTTTAGATTCCTTGCAACAATAATATATGCAGGGTTCCCACCTATATCCGTTACACCCCCCTTAACGGTGACAGCTTAGGCCCTAAAGTAGGTGTCTAGGTATAGCAAAAAGGCTATGCGCTACTTACTCGATGAGACAACTTACAACGCCATCTATCGGCAAATTTTGGAATTAGTGTTTTTATTTCTAAAACGGTACGAGATACGAGAAAAAAGTCAACTACAAAGTTGTACAGCATCATCGATTTAGTAAGAAAAGATACCTTGTGCAAATTAATACTCAAAACAGAATGTAAAAAATGAACATTCGTTTGGTCGTGATTTTCAACACTATGATGTCGTGAAACGCGAGAGAAGCTCGAAAAGACCACATCACGGACTAAATACCAAACATAAATAAATTTAACTGAACATAGGGTTACATAGGGTTAATGAACATAGGGTTAATGTAACTGTACATAGGGAACTGAACAAGTGTCTCAGTTCCTTTCTTCCACTCTTTATGACATGACAATTTTCGAAATCGTGAGCAAACAGATGTTCATTTTCTACATTCTCTTTTAAGTATTAACGTGCGCAATGTGTCTTTTCTTACTAAATCGATCATGCTGAAAAACTTTGTAATTGACTTTTTCCCCGTACCTCAAACCGTTTTTGAGAAATAACTGCTAATTCCAAAATTTGCCGATAAATGTCATTGTAAGTTGTCTCATCGAGCAGCGAATAGCCTTTTTACTATACCTAGACACCAACTTTATGGTCTAAGCTGCCACCGTTTAGAAATTAAGGGGGATGTAACGGATATAGGTGGAAACCCCTTAAAATATAGATTTTTTTTCACTTTTGTTTCAAGCGGTTACACAACACGAATTTATTATATTCAAGTTTATTTACCGTTATCGCAAAAATTCAAGCCTCAAAAGCCATACAGGGTTTGTATAAAAAGTATCAGAAAAAATTTCGGAAAAATATATTTAAAAAATAGACTTTTTAATGTATCTCGTACCGTTTTTCCGATAAAAACGCTAATTCCAAAATTTTCCGATAGATGGCGTTGTAAGTTGTCTCATCGAGTAGCACATAGCCTTTTTTACCATACCTTGACGCCAATATGGCCTAAGCTGTCACCGTTTAGAAGGTAAGAGGGTGTAACGGATATAGGTGGGAACCCTGTTTATGATACTATGACAATACGTGAACAAATTATGTTACAAGCAAAAAGTTATACATTTATATCAACATATTAATTACCCATATATATAGTTTATTTCTCAATTATTTGTGAAAGACCGATTAATACATAATACCAAATTTATACAATTATAAACCCAAAACCATTAATTAAAAACCCATTTGTAATGCATACAGTACAATAAAACCTTCGGAGGTAAACAGACTTAAAGTGCGGACATACAGCATGGTACACATAAACAGTACAAAGTTAAAATATTGTACCCACGTCAAATTTTAAACGGCGGTATAATTCATGTCGTAAAACTTTTGATCCATCTGTTATTTTAATATCTATCTATATTTTCAACAACTGAGAATAGACATATCAAATTCGTAATGCATTCTATTTCTGAAAATATTGAGAAAGAACCGGAATAAATGGAAAAAAACCTGCCCACCAGCGAGTCATCACTCTTCCAACTCATCCATAAATCAATAAAAGCATCTAACCGTCATCCTACTCTTATGGAATAAACAAGCAAATTTTCGATAAACTTATTAGTTTTCTGGAATCGCAGAAACGAGTGGTTTATTGATGTGTTATGATTGCGAAGCGGAAAAAGTTCTGAGCAAGTAACGAATCCACGTGAAACATTCAGATTCTTATAAATATGACTCAACCTAGGAAAATAAGTTTGAAAGTTTTAATGAAAATAAATTTTCAATAAACAACATACTTTTACTTACCTGGGGAAACTTACCTTAACTAAACATTGTAAAGTTATTCTAACTGAAGGACGTAAAAATTTCTTTATATGACGAAAAAGTATCCTATCAAATATACAAACAACATATCCAGGATTTTTTGCCATTGATAAAATGTTCTTTGCTACGTTCCAAAATTATAATAATTTGGTCTAGTGTAGGGGTTTCCAACCTCTTTACGATATCGATCCCATTTAAAAAAATGATTTTCTTTATCGACCTCCTCACATTTTTCTCAATAATATACAGCATACAACATAATTACTCTACTATTAGCTTTATACATTTGGCCATAAAAACGGTTCTAATTGTAGTTTCGACTTAATTTAAAAAAAAATTCCTTAAATTCCATTCATTAAAATTAAATCATAATAAAGAATTGAATTTTTTGAAGGTTTTAAAGTGATCTCCTCCCTTAAAGTCCAGTGACTTTCCCCAGTTCTGCCTAGTCTATATATATAAAACAGTTCCATAACTGACTGACTCACGGACTGACATACAACGCACAGACCAAAACCGCTGGACTAAAGGGCTGACATTTTGCATGGTGATTATTCTTATAGTGTAGGGGTGCACTTAGAAAGATTTTTGAAAAGTTCTTAGATTTTTGAAAATTAAATTTTTAAGCAGTTTAAGTAACTTTTTTTAAGTTTGCATTTAAAATAATAACTTGAGTGTTATAAAATTTATAGCACGAGAAAGATCATAAAAATTCCTTTAAAATGAAATCTCTTTCGAATCTTTACCTCCATTTTCTGAGTTTTGGTGAATTTTTAAAGATTAATTTTTAGAATTTAATTTATTAAATGCTGATCACGGGATTTATTTTTCTGGTACTTTAAATAAATTTATCGTCACGTCCATAACAACGAAATAGACAAAAAAAATTTTATCCCCTTGCTAATGCGGTAGACGATTGGACATTATCCAAAAAAATATTAAAATACAGTAAAAGATATGTTCCTCCAACTGTACTATATTAACTGTACTATATTCTTAAGTATGTCCTATTAGATTTAATTTGAATATTTTCTTCTAGATTATTTTGTATATAAAAATATCTCTTACGATTTTTTTATGAATATATTTTTTGTTTTTTTTTACATCAATTTTATACATTGATCGTCGTATTTCTTATACATATATATATATATATATATATATATATATATATATATATATATGTATAAGAAATACGACGATCAATGTATAAAATATCGACGATCAATGTACATATATATATATATATATATATATATATATATATTGGCATTAATTGCATACATTGACGGTTGTATTTAATTTGAATGTACTCCGTAGCGAAGTGCGGGTTTTCAGCTAGTGTTGGTATACAAATAAATGCCGACGGTGTCATTCGACACATACACAAAAGCGTCATAGCATTCAATTTTAGATGCGTGGATCACTCCGCCGTATGCAAATCTGAATTTATACACATTTAATCGGATATTATTATCTAATAATTACATACAAAAGTTAAAAATTAAAACAGAAAAATTTATCATCGACCACTCTGTATACACCCCAAGAATACTACAGACCTTTCTTAAACTTCCAACGACTCCCAAGGGGTCAACCTGGACCCTGTTGGGAATCTCTTGTCTAGTGCAACTATGATAACATATTTTTTTGATGGGGAAAAAAGAGCCTTTTAACATAGCCTGATTGATATAAAGAAGTTTTTATTAAATTTTCCTAACGAGATAGACGCTCGTATTTCCGACACAGCACAAGAACGTCCCTACGATCTTGTGCTGTGTCGAAAACCTAACTCACTCCGTGGAATCTCGTAACGCTAACAACTACACGTTGTGGGCGGCAGCTATTA
>OU015496.1:153340706-153343206 GCA_907164885.2 Dolomedes plantarius | reverse complement strand
TCAAACAGAAACTCAAAATTTATGAAAAGATTTTTGACAGAAATAGATGTAAATCCTCAACTGACCATTTCGGTTCTAGCTACATACCTCATAAACGTGATGACGTGTATCATAAAATTTCAAACCCAAGACGTGAGATGAAACCAGAAGCATTTCGTCCTCATGCTCAAAGTAAACAAATGTGCTATAATTGTTTTAATTTTAACCATATATCTAAATTTTGTCCCGACAAACATCGCGGTCCAAAATGTATTTCTTGTGGAAATTTTGGCCACATCGCCGCAAATTGTTCAAAATCAAATGATTTACACACACACAGAGAAACTAATGTTAATACGCTGAATTCAACTACTTCAAATTTAATGTACAAGGATGTTACACTTAACCATGTCTCTTTCAACGCGTTAATTGACACAGGTTCGATGGCTACGATTATGTTAAAGCGAGCGTATACTAAAATTGGATCCCCTGTTCTTAATAACTCTAGTACATTGCTTACGGCTTTTGGCAATGGAAAAATTAAGCCATTTGGTTCTTTCAAATCCCAAATCGTTATTGATGGTCAATTGTTTACCGCTGATATTTGTGTTGTTGACGATAATACTATGCCAGTAGATTTGATAATTGGTATGAATGTACTTGCACAGGCTGAATTCACTATCACTAAAGACGGACTTTCGATTCATAAACCTTTAGATTTTGACGCTATAGACGAAGACGTTACTCTTATTAGTAATATATTGGTAATAGATGATTCTAGCCCTGATATAGGCCCTAGTGCTACTAAACAACAGAGAAATACCATTCAACACCTCGTGACCAATTATAAACCCCATAAAATCAAAACTACTAATATCGAAATGCATATACAAGTTGATACTTCGACTCCCATCTGCTACAGACCACGACGTTTACCATTTACTGAGAGAGATATTGTAGATAAACAAGTTAATACTTGGATTCAGGACGGCATAATAGAACCCTGTTCATCAGACTACTCGAGTCAGGTTGTTCTTGTTAAAAAGAAAGACGGAACCCCACGACTTTGCATCGACTATAGACAATTAAATAAACATATAGTTAAGGATAGATACCCTTTACCTCTTATTGACGACTTACTCGATAAACTTCAGAATGCTCGTGTTTTCAGTACTCTAGACCTTAAAAATGGATTTTTCCATGTTAATGTTCATAAAGACAGTCGACGTTATACTTCCTTCGTGACACATTCAGGTCAGTTTCAGTTTCTTAAAGTTCCCTTTGGTCTTTGTACATCACCTTCCGTATTTCAGCGATTTGTTAATACAGTCTTTAAAGATCTCATTTTATCAGGTCAGATATTGTTGTATATGGATGACTTGATCATTCCTGCTAAAGATGAAGAGGAAAATATTGAAAAAATAAAATCAGTCTTTTCTGTCGCTTCTGACTACGGTCTTGAGATAAACTTTCGAAAATGTAAATTCCTTCATACACAAATTGAGTTCCTTGGCCATATTATTCAAAACGGACAGTTATTTCCCTCCCCTCTTAAAACAGCCGCCGTTCTAAATTATCCGGAACCAAAAAATCAAAAAGACGTCCAATGTTTCCTTGGTTTGGCTGGTTATTTCCGTAAATTTATCCAAAACTTTTCAGTTATCGCTAATCCTCTATCTAACCTTCTAAAAAAATCTACTATTTTCCATTTTGGTGTAAACGAGAAAAATGCTTTTTATCAATTGAAGCAATGTTTGGCTAATAAACCCGTTCTTAATATTTATAATCAGAACAGCGAAACTGAATTACATACTGACGCTTCTATCCATGGTTTTGGATGCATTCTTCTTCAGAAATCCACTGATGATAACTGTTTTCACCCTGTATATTTTGCAAGCAAATCTACCTCCGACGCTGAGAAAAATGACTCAAGTTATGAACTCGAGATGTTAGCCGTAATTCATGGATTACAAAAATTTAGAGTGTATCTACTTGGTCAACATTTTACCATAGTTACAGACTGTAACGCCTTCAAACTCACTATGAGCAAGCGCGATCTCAGTGCTAAAATTGCTCGATGGGCACTATTATTAGAAGATTACAATTATACAATTCAACATCGAACTGGAGCGAAGATGGCTCATGTTGATGCGCTAAGCCGCTATCCGACGATGCTCATTACCACCGATTCACTGACTTTCGAAATACAAAATGCTCAGTCACACGAACCTAACATTCAAGCAATTAAAGAAATTCTTAAAACTAATCAGTATCACGATTATTTTATCAAAGCAAATGTTCTCTACAAGTTAGTTGACGGTTACGAAGTTCTAGTCGTTCCAGACTCTATGCAAGACGGTATTATTAGAGACGCGCACGAGAATGGACATTTTGCTACTAAAAAAATTGAGGAGCAACTCAAACAACAGTTTTACATACCTAATTTAAAAGATAAAATTGCCAGGTGTATTGCCAACTGTATTCCATGCATCTTGACGAACCGCAAGTGTGGTAAACAAGA
>OU015496.1:153115706-153335706 GCA_907164885.2 Dolomedes plantarius | reverse complement strand
ACCTTCACACGTGCACTCAATCGCACGGGATCGTGGTTTCACGCGGGAAAGAGCTTACGTGTAAAGGGCTCTAATTACAAGGTTGTTCAGCATCATAGATTTAGTAAGAAAAGACATCTTCCGCTTATCAATACATAAAACAGAATGTAGAAAATGAACATTTATTTGGTCACGATTTCGAAAATTGCGTGTCATAAAGAGTGGAAGAAAGAAACTGAGACAATTCCCTATCTTTAGGATCATTTATTTATGTTGCTGATAATGTTCTCCATTAGCCGCTATACACATTTACACTCTGGACTAGATTCTCTGGTCTTTTCGAGCTTCGCTCGCGTTTCACGACGCCGTAGTGTTGAAAATTACGATCAAACACAAATGTTCCTTTTTTGCATTCTGTTTTGAGTATTAATGTGTGATAGGTGTCTAGTCCTACTAAATCGATGATGCTGAACAACTTTGTAGATGACTTTTTTCATGTATCTGGTACCGTTTTTGAGATAAAACCGCTCATTCCAAAATTTACCGATAGATGGCGTAGTAAGTTGTCTCATCGAGTACCGCATAGCCATTTTACTATACCTAGACATCAGTTTTATGGCCTAAGCTGTCACCGTTTAGAAGTTAAGGGGGGTGTAACGGATATATTTGGGAACCCTGTATATTCTTAATAAACCTCACTCTCGTTCAGTAAATAGAACAGGGAATAACATTACTAAATCTGACGACCTCACATGAATATTACAGAAATATGACATTATCTATCACATGATTTTAAGTCCTAATCGCTAAATGCAATCCTAATAAAAGAAAGGCCATTTAGTCTTCCTCACAATTATTCAGGTGTACCAATTCGACGTGTCATTAAATTGTCCTCAGAATTCCTTTTTTTTCATTCAATTGATTCATGAATTCTACCCATTTTTACTGTGCATATTACCTGACGGACATATAAATGTTATCATTCAGAATATCTGTTGCTTACTTTTATGGCATTTTTAGTACTGTACGAATATTACAGAGATGGCGTCCCACATCATCTCCATTATTATACCGGCCGAACGTGATGTTTCAAAGTAATGAACTATTCGTTTCTAGTGATTAAAAAGTCCTTTTTATGACTGTAATTTGGACAGTATAATTCAACTGTAATCAAAGAGAAATTTTTTTTCGAACATGCGAATTCATTTATTTGACTTTTTCCATTTGATGCAGCTTGATTCTTCGGTGTCTATCTCTTTTGCTACTAACGTACCAGAGGGATACCCTTTTTTCTTAAAGTTTTCTTATAAACGTGACAGAAAAGGTTCATTCAAAAGACATTGTTCGTTTTAATCGTTCAGGAGCCTATGAATTAATTTTTTAATCATAACATCAAAATGTAGGTTACGGAATTAGAAAGATTCAAAGTTTATGGCACATTCTCTCTCTCTCTCTCTCCATCTATCTATCTATCTATCTATATATATATATATATATATATATATATATATATATATATATTCAGTTTCGATAATTTTTAAAGAATTTTGTTTAATATTGTAGTTATTAACAGTCTTTGAATCGAAATAACAGAAATTAATTTTTCGTGAAAAGCAGTTTATCGCAAGAGAAAAATTACTCACAATCAAAATATGTTAAAGTTCGACCATTAGATCATGACTAAATTTTGACTCCTTCAACATGTTACGAAAAATTTATTTTTGTCTTATTCATCTTGTAGAATGTGGTCTTTACCTATTCATCAAATGAGAATTGGGATATAAAGTCGGTTCTTAGTGACAGAAGGTATTTAACTATACAACAGCACTCGAGCGGAGAAAAGAAACTGTCCACTCTTAAAACCAAAACCTTACAACGGTGTCTTACTTTTCTATCATAACATTGTTGCTATAAAATGATAATTTTTAAAGAGTATGGGTGATTATCACATAACTTTCTTCAGGCCCTACATAACTTTATTTGGAGTTTAGTATCATAATATTCTAAAATATTTTATTAGGGGCAAACCATTCCGCTAACTTCAGATTAAACACCATAACCATTTGAGGCTAAAATTGGGCTTGAAAGGTAGCGATAACCAACAAAAAATGTATCCATTTGTTTTATTAGACAGCAGTGAGGGAAAGAATCACAAAGAAGTTTAGGTCACACCGCGATAAACTCCGAGAAGAGGAACAATTTGTAACGGAAAGCTCTGCCATATCTGCCGCTACCACTTGGTCATAAGTTTATTCCAACAAAGATAACGCTGTTTATTTCCCTCACCTGATGAAAAAGAAGCTTTGTATTATCCCATAACAAACGTCATAATCGTCGACACATAACCATCGTTTGCCACTCTTTGCGCTGGTACTATAGATTAGGATGGTTAACCGAATCCTGATGTCCAATAGCAGAGGGGCATTTACTTAGGGTAATGGCATTAGATTCCAGTGTCGGCGAGATCGAGTCTTTCCATTTGCATGGATGTTTGTAGCCGTTCAGAATTGGTTTTAAGGTGTGGGACTATAATAAGCCCTCGTGTAGCAGAAACTTGGTTCTCTCCACAAACCTTGTACCAACATATAAAGCGTTGATAGAAGATTTTGTTGTTGACATCATTTTCTTGTATGGTTTTGTGTTCCACCATTATACATCTGTATCAGATCCCCGTTTTATTCGTTATAATGCTTCACTGTAAGACTGACTCAACGCATGACTGTATCAACGCTTTTCCTATCCTGACTCAAATATTTATTCAATATAAAGGATAATACTAGGGGCGCACCCGAAAATAACTTCCCATTGAGAACTCAAAACATGGGTAATATGTCAGCCGTTTTGAAATGTTTTAGAATCATACAGGGTTCTAACCTATATCCGTTACACCCCTCTTAACTTCTAAACGGTGACAGCTTAGGCTATAAAGTTGGTTTCTATGTATAGTAAAAAGGCTATGCGCTACTCGATGAGACAACTTACAGCGCCGTCTATCGGCAAATTTTGGAATTAGCGCTTTTATCTCAAAAACGGTATGAGATACGGGAAAAAGTCAAAATACAAAGTTGGTCAGCATTATGGATTTAGTAAGAAAACACACCTTACGCAAATTAATACTTCGAACAGAATGTAGAAATTGAACATTTGTTTGGTCACGATTTCGAAAATTGTCATGTCATAAAAGAGTGGAAGAAAGAAACTGACAGCCACTGTACACATTTGCACTCTGAACTGGATTTCTCGCTGAACATTGTGCAACATCTACTCTTTATGACATGACAATTTTCGAAATCGCGACCAAATAAAGGTTCTTTTTCTACATTCTTTTTTAAGTATTAAAGTGCGCAAGATGTCTTTTCGTACTAAATCGATGATGCTAAATAACTTTGAAATTGACTTTTTCCCCGTATCTCGTACCGTGTTTGAGATAAAAACACTAATTCCCAAATTTGCCAATAGATGGTGTTGTAAGTTGTCTCATCGAGTAGCGCATAGCCTATTTACTATAACTACACACCAACTTTATGGCCTAAGCTGTCACCGTTTATAAGTTAAGGGGGTGTAACGGATATAGGTGGGAACCTGTATATTGCTTTGATAATCTATCTATATATATAAAACATTTCCTTAACTGACTGACTGACTGACTCACATACAACGTACAGACCAAACCGCTGGACCTAACGGGCTGAAATTTTACATGGCAATTCTTCTTATAGTGTAGGGGTGCACTAAGAAAGATTTTTCAAAATTCTTAGATTTTTTTAAATTAAATTTTTAAGCTGTTTTAGTAACTTTTTTTAAGTTTGCTTTTAAAATAATACTTTGAGGGTTATAAAATTTATATGATAAGAAAGATGATAAAAAGTACTTTAAAATGAGATCTTTTTCGAATCTTTAACACCATTTTCTGATTTTTGGTGAATTTTCAAAGATTAATTTTTAGAATTTATTTTATTAAATGCTGATCACGTGATTTCTTTTTCTGGTATATTAAATAAATTTATCGTCACGTGCATAACAACCAAATAGACAAAAGAATTTTTTTTTCTTGCTAACGCGACAGACGATTTGATATTATCCAATAAAATATTAAAATACAATAAAAGATATGTTCCTCAAACTGTACTATATTAACTGTACTATATTCTTTAGTATGTCCTATTACATTTAATTTGAATATTTTCTTCTACATTATTTTGTGTATAATATATCCCTTATGATTTTATTATAAATATATATATACATATTTTTACATCAATTGTATACATTGATTGTCGTATTTATTATAAATAAATAAATAAATAAATATATATATATATATATATATATATATATATATATATATATATATATATATATATATATATATATATATATATATATATATATATGTAATAAAATCTCGTTGTCTAGGGTTGAAACATCGTATGAAATGTCGAAACATAAATTGTTCTAAACCAGTTAGAATTCATTCACACAGATAAACAAAGTTCCTCAACTTCTAAGTAATAAAATGACTCAAATAATATGATTCTCATAAGACGAACACTTATATTTGGACAATACGGTACATTAAATATAATCTTCATAACATAGAAATACGTCGTTATACTACATCGTTAGAAAACAGAAGTCATATCAGAGCCGTCAGTTGCGCGTCTTAATCGTACAGAAGTTAATTCTGTACTGCCTAGTTCGCCCAGAATTCACAGATGACGCTAGCTGTGAAACAGAATCGTCTGCCGCGAGTGGCAGAAGTTGGTGCCAGAGGGCGTTCCCACATATATTTATTTATTTTTTTTTTGGCATTAATTGCATACATTGACCGTTGTATTTAATTTGAATGTACTCCGTAGCGAAGTGCGGGGTTTCAGGTAGTACTTAATAAGTAAACAAACAACTTTTTTAAGCAGTACCGTTACAGAAGCTTAACAAATTGACCCAGGATGATAACGGTACAATGGCCATACTGCTATTATGTGCTGTGCAATTTTTGTGTGTGTATGTGTACAATATTTACGAATTGTAGCTGTGCGTTGTACAAGAACAAATTCCTTTGTGGTATCTGTTTTATTGAAAAGTCTTGAATAAAAGAAACTGACGCATGGATGCATGTTGCATCCAAATTTCTTAAAGTTTAAGATTGTAAGAAAGTTAAGAAACAAGTCTTTTCAGCAAAATTTGAAATTTTACACTCAATTTTACAGTTATTATTTATCCGCACGACAAAGTTTTATCTACTCCGAACTTTGTCTCGAAGGACAACTGTATCACACGTTATTGGAGACAAAATCGGAACCTTAAACCCCTGCCCGAGGGAGCTCAAAATCTTTAAATATTTATCCTGTCTATATATATTTTCTTTCTCCTTTGAGATACACATTTATCTTAGGAGACGAATCAATTTCCTTTTCAAATCAGAATTTACTCGGTTGCTTTACTTAGAGCTCTTTAAATTGAAAAGAGAGTAATAAATACTTTGAAAGTATTGGTACACCCGGAAAACACATTTCTTTTGAATGGCGCCTTATTTCACTCCACAAGATGGGCTACTTTTTTTAACTGTTTCCTTTTTTATTTTATTTATTTGTCACGATCTTGACTGAAATTCTCTTGCTCTCCGTATAGACAAAAGAATGTCGAGTACGCATCGTGCAATTTATGCTTTTTCGTTAATTATCCAAGTAGAGAGCTAATCAAAATATGTTCGTTCCAGTTTAAATGCATTTACTTACATCAGCCTAAGATGTTTTAATGACAACTGTCGTCTATTGATATAAAACACACCCGTAACTGACTGACTGACTGATTGACTAATTGACTAACTGACTGACTGACAGACAACGCACAGACCAAACCGTTGGACCTAAAGTACTGAAATTTTGCATGGCGATTCTTCTTATAGTGTAGGGGTGCACTAAGAAAGATTTTTGAAAAATTCTTTTAAGATTTTATTAATTTAAATTTTTAAGCTGTTTTTGTAACTTTTTTCAACTTTGCATTTAAAATAATAATCTGAGGGTTATAAAAATTATATCACGAGAAAGATGATAAAAATTCCTTTAAAAGGAAATCTTTTTCGAATCTTTACTTCCATTTTCTGATTTTTGGTGAATTTTTAAATATTAATTTTTAGAATTTAATTTATTAAATGCTGATAACGTGGTTTCTTTTCCTTTTGTGATACTTTAAATTAACTTTGCGCCGCGTGCATAACAACGAAATAGACAAAACAAAAATATTTTTTTTCTGGCTAATGCGGTAGACGATTGGAGATTATCAGAAAAAATATTAAAATACAGTAAAAGATATGTTCCTCAAACTGTACTGGCTGGAAGTATTCCAGACCAGGTACCTAGAGACTACCGGGCTGAGGGGTGTGGCCTGGTTTAAAATGGCACCACAAGGGTCGGAGGCCGATTTAGCCTGGATCCCCCTCAATTTTGACCGAGCAACCCCCAGGGGTGACTTCCAGGGGAGGATTGTACCCTCTCCCATCCTCTCGAAACAGTCCTCATCGCAAAAGTCCTCATAGAGGGAATTTTCGGTCTACGGGTTTAACGTGACCATATTCGGCCGGTCGGGATTCGATCCGAGCGCTCTCAGCTCCGAAATCCGACGCGCTACCACTAGGCTATCTCGGGTCGTGTTGTATAGTTGTAGTGTAACTTATAGATATTTAATAACATAAAGCTCACTTTCAAGTCATTGGATGAAGCCCACTGGGACTAATACTATCGAGCGTTCGGACCTCACTCCGCGGAATGAAAACGGGTGGATCGGCAAAATCTTTTACATTTACAATATAGAACTTATGTGCGATTACATATAAAACTGTCGAAAATTAAAAAAAAACAATAAAATTGTCTTTCCTTATCAACCGTTTCTGTTTAAATGTCTTTGGATGATAATTTACACGAATCTTGTGGAAATCGCATTACATGAATATATAACTTCTTAATGTCCCCATTAAAAAAGTAAATGGGTGACAACTAGTTTCGAACAAATTAATAGATCTTCACCCGGCTGAGAAGCATTTGATGTGACTGTCTCTAGGGGCAATGCACAAATGAGAGGATCATTGTTGTGTGTCTAGACTCATGGGTTTTAATGACTACTGCCATTTTCATATGTATTTAAAATCGAAGAAGAATTCGAGATCATTGGTCGTTTGACGTACATATAAATTGTGATTTGGGTATGTTCATTCTTATAAAAGCGTAAAAATATGTTACATAGACTTTAGCTTTTGATTTCTGTTACAGTTTTCTCATATATTTTTGATATTTAGGTTCGTACGATGAATTTATTCGTAATCAACCATTAAATAAACACTTCATTCAAAAATCTCAATAAATAGTCTTTTAATGCCTTTAAATATGTGAAAACAATTCATTGAAAGATAAATTTCAACTCTTTATTGTTAGCTAAATATAAATTAATTTTTAATATTTCATTAGCTACTAGAAATTGGATCACAGACTATTTGAAATGTTGTAAAATGAATTAATACTGGTCACTAAGATTCAGGTTGTGTTTTCGTATATTTCAACGCGACCTACAAACAATGCAAAACTTAATTACGAAAGTTATTAGGAAAGTAAGTTCAGTTACAGTCTGGAAGAAAAATGAGACAAATGTGTACAAAGATATTTATTTAATAACCATTTACAAACATTACACTACTTTGCGACATAGTCAACCAGAACATTATGGCCCTTATCGTATCGATATACAAGGTTTTTTTATGCCAGCATCAAAGAAGGTGATCGCCTGTGAAGATAGCCAGGATGTTACGGTATCTTTCACTTCTTCATCGACGCCAAAATGCTGGCCACTCAAGAATCTCTTTAAGGGAACGGTGGACATTTATTTGAGCAAATCTTGTCATTGTAATAATGATTATGTTATTGTAAAAAATATATATACAGTCGAACCTCCATATATCGAAGTAGCAAAATGACGGAAAATAATTCGATATATAGAAATTTCGATATATAGAATTGATCTTAGTTTTATCATAATTCTCCTAAAACATTAAAATTAAAGCTAATTTTCGTATACGAAACTCCATTTCCAATTTATATGCAAATCACATTAAATGAAAGTTAATAACTAAAAAATGAATTAATATGAAAAATTTATTGAGTACTATATACCTTTAAAAACAATAATCCAGACAGTGGTTACAGTGATGACAGTTACATTCTTTAAAAATAAACTACGAATATCTTGCTGAACAGCCAGTTTTGCGGAAAGTTCATCAAAGAAATGCTCGCATTTATTCAGTTCATTAAAAACTTCATCAGGGACATTTTCCAAGAGTTCACTAAGTCCACTAAGTCCACTAAGTATTGTTTCAAACGCCAAAAATTGGGAGATTTTGTTCTAAAGAGGAATAAAATCTCCCAATATGTCGTGAAAAAAATTTCGATATATAGAGATTTTTTCGATATATAGAAATAATTTTTCTATGTAATGAACATGGAGATTTGCTAAGAGTTCGATATATAGAAAATTTCGATATGGGGAAGTTCGATATATGGAGGTTCGACTGTATATATTTCTGTAGATTAAGGTGACTGCCTACGTTCGGAGCCATTTTTTTTAATTGTTTTTTTAAGGATTTTTTGGTCTTCTATGGTAAAATAGCATTTAAAAAAAACTTGCCTGTAAATACCATACTTTTTTATAAATTGGTGAATTTGAAGTAATTTTTAATGAAATTTAGCTAAAACGCCTATCACTCTGCACAAAATTCTAATGCTACTATTTTAATTTCCTTCTCACACATGATACATATAACAGTTATATTCAAAATGACCCTCAATCTAAGTGAAATTTCAAAATGCAAAAATAATACAGACAATTTTATGTTCCAATATGAAAATTTTCCCCAATTCGCCATTCCTTTCCTTATAAAAACAGCTCCAAACAAAAAACTATTTATTATACATCAATTATTGTGCGTCATCTCATGATCAATAGCATCTAAAACATTTCCTGAAAATTTTATCAAATTATATGCATTATTATGTGAGATATCGTGATAACGGTAGAGATTTGTGCTAAAAAACATAATTCTGAGAAAAACGCATTTAAAGTTGTGTGTCACTTCAATTTTGAATCAGACGATGTTTTTAAAAATAGCTATAACTCTGCTTCTAATTAATGTAGAATGAAAATCAAAACGGTTTTGAAAAGAGAAAAGATTGAATTACACGGTTCTTGCAAAATATAAAATTGACCAAAATAGCCAAAAAAAATGGCATTTTCAACGTATTTTCACCTTAATAGTACCAAAATAATTTTTTTCAAGTAAAAAATCATTTTTGAAGCTTCTACGAAGTAATTTATAAAGGGTAAATGTAATAATAAATTTTAAATCTGTTTTTCTAAAAACATATTTTTCAAGGTTTTCAGATTTTTTAAATGCTCCATGCTACTTACTTTTTGCTCAAAAATCATGAAACTGATAAGGAAGAATCCTGATACTGTTTACAAAAAACTGGGTGTGCATTTTACAATTCGACTTCATTAAGGTAACGAAATTTGATTTACAACTTATTAAAAAGCAAAATTTTGATAAAAATCGGGATGAAATTTAGAAAAAAAATCTCTCAAAAATTAACTATTCAAGGGATTAAATAATTGATATCCAGATTTGTTTGTTATACAGTTTAAAGTGATTAAAATGCAAAATCGAGGAATTATCTCAAAAATTAAGTAGCAAGGAGCATTTTAAAATTTTGTTTATAAATTTCAAATTAAAAAAAAATCTTAAATTATAATGAGATTAGAAATTTCTTTTAAGGTATTTATATATTTATAGTGAAATGTATACACGTGCAAAATTTCGTATCTCTATGATGAAAAGTAAAAAAAACTAAATATTAACGTCCACCGTTCTCTTAAGTCCAAGAATAAGTGACACTCATTTGGCGCCAGGTCAGGGAATACGGTGGTGTTTCATTTGTTTCCAACGAAAGGACTCGCTGAGATCACACGAGCGGCTTGTGGCTTGGCATTGCCGAGCAACAAAATGACACCACCACTAAGCAAGCCAAGTCTCTTGTTTAGAATGGTACGGCGCAGCTTCTTCAACGTTGCACCTATGATGTCGATGAAGAAATGAAAGATGCCGTAACATCCTGGCTAACCTCACAGGAATTCACTCTCTATGATTCTGGCTTACTAAACCTTGTATTTTGATACGATAAAGGCCTTTATGTGCTGGGTGACTATGACGAAAAATAGTGTAATGTTTGGAAATCATTATTAAATATATAGGGTTATCAGGAAAGAATTATCCGATTACAAAATTTAATATTGTCCATAATTACAAACAGAAAATTATAATTAATATGTCACTGTAAAGGCAAAATATTTAAGTTTCAGCCCCCATTGGCATTTGGAGGTTCGTAAAGTTTTAAACAGAGAACTACCACACCATTAGATTGGTCGCAGTGCAGACGATGATTTGGTCCTTGACAGCTATTCTCCTAGATCACTGGACTTAACCCCATGCGACTTCTTCCTTTGGGGATATCTCAAAGATCTTTTGTTCATACCACTTTTCCTACAAGTTTGACCGAACTTAAACAATGCATTTGTGATGATTTATAAACAGTTAATAGTGAATCATTACAACGTGTTTGGCACTTTGTAATGATTTTCCTTGACCAATTCTCCTAGATCACCGGACTTAACCCCATGCGACTTCTTCCTTTGGGGATATCTCAAAGATCTTTTGTTCATACCACTTTTCCTACAAGTTTGACCGTACTTAAACAACGCATTTCTGATGATTTATAAACAGTTAATAGTGAATCATTACAACGTGTTTGGCAGGAAATGGCATATCGCAAACCAATATACTATACGGGAGATTAAAAGAAGTCATATCGAACACCTGTGAGAACAATTTTAACATTTTTACTTTACAATGACATATTAATTATGATTTTCTGTTTGCAATTTTGGAAAATATTAAATTTTGTTATCGGATGATTCCCTCCTGATAACCCTGTATATAATTGTGAACATCTGTCTCCTTTTTTCTTTTACGCTGTAACGGAACTTACTTTCCGAATAACCCTTGTACATTGAGAAATATGAGGTATACGTGGACTGTTTTTTTTAAGTGTGTATTGTAGAAGTGAAAATGGTATAATTCCTCACGGTGTGTGGACAATAAAGAATGTATTATAAAGGATGCAGAGGCAGGGGTAAATACATGATTGTAAACCAATAAAAAATAGAAGAATAGCTGTCGGTGTGGCCAGTGATAGCGATCTGAAGTCTAAATTTTACAAGATGGATGGTCGTTATTTTATGGCCCACAGTAAAAACGTCAGATGAGAAGGATCAAAGTTGTTTTGCAAAATAAAAGTATGTTGGGGGAGGTACTACATAGACGATGGACAGAGGCGACAGAGGCGGTATAATAAAGAACCAATTAGGGGTAGGAACCACTGAAAGAAAAACAGCCCACTGCCCAATGAAAGTGAGGGGCGTGCCAGAATGGCCCCCCTGTAAACGGACAACAGCTCCGCTAAGGACGGAAGGAATCGGAAAAGAAGGAGACGGATTTTAGATTGGGTTCCTCAGAGTTAGATGTCGGAGACTCTCGTCTGCCCCATAGCCTTGGAGAAGTGCGAATATCCCGCCAAGGTGTTCCTACACTGGAGATGATACTGGGTCCCGGTCGCCTATGCTACGATCATCGCTGCATACATCCGTTATAGTAAGTGCCTCCCCGATAGACTCTAAAAATCATATTTGACTCTATAGTTTGCCTCTGCTTCTGGGTATCGTATGTCAAAATTGTTAATATGAAACTGATTGTAATATTAATAGCTCTGACAAGTTAATTGAAATTTGGGTTATCAAATAAATGTATGTTTAAGGTCAATGCGTTGTATTCCTTGCTTGTTCCAACCCATGCATGCATTCATTGCTTCTAGGTAATTAACTCCTACATGTATGTTATCGTAGTGATATGTGTATCTATATCACAGCCATTAAAGCAAAAAAATAGATGCATATGTAAAAAAACTCAAGCATAAGCAATGTTCTTCAGCTGGTAGAACTGCATTTGGGTATGATCCAGTATATTTTGAATGGTTTCAGCTTATTTGGGTAAATACATACATTATCCAACTGTTCATAAGAAAATAACGCATGTCTAATAACTCTGCTTTCATGTAATGTAGTTGTTTCTAATGCCCCTTGACCGAAACCATTCTAAACCAAGTTCATATAGTAGGCTAGCGGGCTGAGGGATTGCGACTCTGGCTTATAATGAATTGGGTTGGAGTCCGATTAAGCCAGGTGCCACCTCAATTTTGACCGAGCAACCCAGGGGCGGCATCTGGAGGATTGTACCCTCTATGACCACTTAGAGGGACTTTCCAGTGTACGTATTTATCGTGTCTATATCTGGCCTAGACACGGAGGTATTTAATGGCGCTGGTTGGGATTCGAACCGAGCATCCTCAGCACCGAAAGCCGACGCGGTACCACTAGACAACCTCGAGCTGCTTTCGTGTAATGATGATGCCGATTTGTGTACGACTAAAAAATGTATGGTTTTATTACATGCAGTTTTATGCATTATCTCCTATTTAAAGTTCATAGTGTTATTTACCTATCAACCCCGCTATTGAAAACGTTGAAACTGCAAGAATGAAACTGATTGTTTAACTTCTCTATTTCGGGCTTGTGGTGGCCCTGGGATACAGCGCGCTGGTTTTCGGTGCTGAGGGTGCTCGCATCGAATCCTGGCATCGCGCCACGAAAAATGCCTCCGTTTGTATCGTCCCTTCATAGGGGGTGATACTGGTTCATCTATGTAGTGCCCCTATAATAAAGAGGCCAGCAAATCCGCGGTGATAATAGGCGACTGTTTAAAGGGGCAAGGCCTCCACATTGGGGGAAAAACTTATTTATGTAACCGGCTGACAAAGCTTAATTACTTGTTGTATAAGGAAATGTATTAGGCATGAAATCTTGAGCTTGAATAACTATCTCTTTATGCATCAATCAGAGCACTAGAAACGAGACCAAAAAGTTATATTTAAGATATTTATAAAGGGAAAGAGGCAAGAAAATAAATATATAACCTAAATGGAAAGTTGTATAGAGTAACAGAGAATTTTAGATAGCTCTCTTCATATAATCGTTCGCAAATACAATTCTTTCATCCTAGGTAGGATAAAAATATACTGAAGAATTAAACTGAAAGAAACTCCAAAGGGTAATTTCTAAATTCCCTCGCACTCTCTAAATTCCGCTGATCCCAGTTTTACAGAGGGACTTTATTCCAAGTAAGATCGCGCGTGCCGTATGCATGTTTTCATCTTTTCATGTATTGTACTGGTATGATTAAAGGATTTGTTTTCATTTAAAGGGGGTGCTAAGTCTCCTTTATAAATATTTAAGATTCTTGGGAAGTAACATCTCCGTAAAATTACTTTCCAAGAATTCTTAAATATCTGTGAAAATTTTGAATCTGTAGCTAGCGATTCAGTGTGGAATCAAATTTCAATCTGCACTCGACTTTCGCTGGTTTATTACGCTCGTTTATTTGGCTGTCGGCGAATTTGTTGACAATAGCTTTCTTTTCAGATTTTGTACCCGATTGCTGTACTAAACCTACTAAAATTTATCATCTGTTATTGTTGTTGTTTGTGCAACCCGTGGACGAAATGTATTCCAGACCAGATCCCTATAGGTTTGCGGGCTGAGAGGGGTGCGGGTCCGATTTATAATGGCACGACAAGGGTTGGAGTCCGAGTTAGCCAAGTGTCACAGTAATTTTGACAGAGCACCCCCCCCCTCTCATGGGTGACATCTGGGGGGATCGTACCTTCCCCACTCACTGACCTCAAAGGACTTTTCGGTCAAGGATTTAACGTGCCTCTATCCGTCCTAGAGAGGAACGTATTTAACGGCGCTTGTCGATTTTCGATCTGAGCACCCTCAGTTCTAGAAGCCAACACGCTGCCCCTAGGCTACCTGTTTCCCCAGTCTTTAAAGTAAAAAGTGTAATAATTAAACTGCTTTAATAAATGAGAAATTAAATAAATGAGAATATAGCTTAAAATTATGTAATTTCTTACTTAATTTAGTTAATATCTAATTTTTACTACTTTGTGTTCATATATATTATCCATGGACTTTTTATTTTGAGTGTACTTCGTGATTTTGAAGCACATGAACTGCATTAATATAATGAGAGAATAGATAACTAGCCTAAAACCTGTAGCGCCATCTAGTGTGACATAAAAAAACTTCAAAGAATTCTGAATTTCTAATTCAGAATTCTTTGCATCGCCTACTACCCGTCCGCTGTACTCTCTCTCTCTCTCTCTCTCTCTCTCATTCTTGATGTCGGTTTGCCTTTATACTTGATACTGTTCTTTTAAACGTACCAGAGACGTTCAGGACATTGCTTTATTTTTTTTTGTTCAATTTAATCGACAGTGTTAAGAATGAGTTTTGAGGAATGAGGATTAAATTCCTGGCAGATCTTTCCCTTTCGCAGTATCAGCAACGAGGTCAGAAAAATTTTCAAGGGCTGAGAATATATCTTACAATAATATATAAATAAGATCTTCTTTTATTTAGTCTGAACTGTAATAACATATTAAGGGTAGATATTTATAGAGGGCCCCTTTTTTCTGCATATAGCTCTGTGCGATGATCTCCCGCTTGTAATAAGGAGGGAGTAGTGCACTGTATATTGTACATCCCTTTACTGACATGAGAACAATTTACTATCGTTTAAAGATAATATTTTTACTTAACGACAGATTATTCGAATTATTTAATGCTCTGGTGAGCATGAGACGCAGGAAAACTCGCATAATTAAAAATAGTCCTGTATATCGTAAAAAATATTTATAAGAAGTATTTAGAGGTTTAGATGATCTACATATCTTTTACTAAAAACGGCTTTAATAAAAGAATAATTAATCTTGGGTAAATTTTCGGTTCTTTTAAAAAAGTCTGCTATAATCCTTTACTTACAAACCATGCTGAAATTCTTCCGGATAACGGGAATTTATTTTTCTTCCTTCTATGGTGAAAAAAGAAGGATTATAGATATTCTGGTGATAAATAATCTTTAGAGGTGTTCTTTCCCCAATGCGGTTGGCAATTCCTGAGTACACTGCCTATACTCGATGTGATTTTGTTGGTTATTTTAATATAGGAACACCATATTCGTGAACCAACATTTCTCCCTATGAGGGAACAGCACAAGAGCGTCTATACGTGAGTCAGAAATGGAACAGGAGCCCACCCCTTCGAATCTCGCCTACATTACGATGTGGGGGATTCGGAACTTTAGAGTAATTCACTCAAACCTGTTTTTGCGCCGTGGATAGGGACCGCATAAAAGAAATGCACAAAAACTTCACACAAAAGAAATCGCTTAATATAACTTAAAATTCTCATTTATTCAATTTCTTACTTGATCTAGTTAATATCGTAATTTTTTTAATCGTGTATTTTCATGGACATTTTTTTTACATATACCGCACAAAAACAATAGCACAAAAAAAAAACCCGCACAAAAACAGGTTTGAGTTTACTTCATGATTTTGAAGCCCAAGAACTGCACTAGAGAATAAAAAACTAGCCTAAAACCAGTAGCGCCATCTAGTAAGATATAGAAAAACGAAAATCACTGAAGAAAGAATTAATCGAAATGAAAACAATCCTCATTAAAAGTTTGAGTAAAATAATTGACCTATAAATGAAGTACAGTAAAAACACAATTCGAAATATAAAATTTTTAATATAATCATATGATTAAACAGGCAGTTTTGGAGCTCGTAGACCCTTTTTTCTTTTGCCCGCATTATTGTAGCCATATACATTTGTGTTTTACTTGTGGTGGTTATGAGGTTAAGGCACTAGTTGGAAAATAAAACTACGGTGAGGTTAAAGTAACTGTAAGGAAGCAATTAAAATTTCATTAAGTTTTCATTGAGCCCGGACACATTAAAATCACTGTACCTAATTTTTCTCTAATAAAATTATATCTTAGGGATGAGCGGCTTCCAAGAGAGCTAGCTTGATGTTACTTCCTGAGATAGTTTCATCTAGTTTGAGCTGTCCGTGAGACATTCAGCTATAAGCCCTACAGTGAATCCACATATCGATGGTTTATTGAACATTGCACGCCAATTTGCAGCTGGTGTCCAGAAAATTTAAATTTTGGAGTCTCTTTAATATCGTTTTGGTACTACCATTTTATACTTACAGAGATCAGGTAGACATCATAGCTGCCAGAGTTCCCATTTACAGCGGCATGCAGCTTCAAAAACTTTCAAGTTGAAATTCCTCAAAATAGCGAACTGTTTTCATACGCTATGTGTTCACTAAGCCATTGATATAATAGCAACAAATCTTTTCAGGAGAGAGTGGAATTACAAAAATATATGACAGAATGATAATTCATATCAGCCAAGAAAAATTATTTTTTCACGTATCCATAATGCACAATTTACCAATGTTACATTATATCTTATCCCAAGCATTAGTACTTATCAATAGGTTTTAAATTCTATTTTCCTAATTTAGAATGTTTCATACCCCTCACATGTTTGAAATGTTTCAAGCGCATTCCTTTCCTTCCTGACACCCAATAATGTACATACAAAAGTAAATTAATGAAATAAGTATCTTTGTAATTTGATGGGAATCGCGAAAAATTTCAATATATCTGCTTTTATATATTGTGAGTGACTAACAATATCATATTTTAAATAGAAAAAGAGCTATTGGAATGAAAAGAAAATATTTCTTAATAAATACTTTTAGTGTGTACATGAAACGCTGAAATATATTCCAGAATATGAAAAGTGCCTTATAAATAGAAATTCCTGCAATAAATGAAAGATAAAATGTCATGGGAAATTTTAAATTAAAATGATGAGAAATCGTTTCAAAATGTAAGAATTTTGATACTTGAAAATATTTTCACTATATCAATATCAATTTTCAACAACGAGTTTTTGAGCTCAGTATTCATAAGGTAACCAAATTTCAAAAGAATTTAATCTAAATTTTAAACAGTAGTTTTCAAATACCTCTGTTGCTCCCTTGTGTACTTATAAGCTTTTCATTGAGCGCGATTCAGGGATGGGCATTGCATTATATAGCAAGTACATTATTTAACACCGAAATCACAAAGCAAGTTTTAAAAAACCAAAGAATTCTCATGCATTTACGCATGTTATACAGCAATCTAGAACTGCATGTTATAAGCTCTAGAACTGCATTTATAAAACGAAAGAATAGATAACTAATCCAAAATCAGTAACGCCATCTTGTGTGGTATAAAATGACAAAAATCCCTGAAGTAATGGTTTAATCGAAATTAAAACAATCCTTATTAAATGTTTCAGCAAAATAACTGACATATAAATTAACATTGCATTATTTAGCAAGTACATTATTTGACACCACAATCACAAAACAAGTTTTAAAAAACCGAAGCATTCTCACGCATTTACGCATGTTATACACCAATCGAAGCACAAGAACCGCATTAAAAATCGAAAGAATAGATAACTAATTCAAAATCAGTAACGCCATCTAGTGTGGTATAAAAAGACGAAATTCCCTGAAGTAAAGGGTTACTCGAAATTAAAGCAATCCTTATTAAATGTTTCACCAAAATAACTGATATATAAATGAAGAATAGCAAAATCAAAATTTTAAATATAAAATTTTTAATATTAGAATAATAACATTTAAGAATATATATATATATATATATATATATATATATATATATATATATATATATATATATATATAATTACTCGTAAAATATTGATACAGTTCTATCTAATAAATATAACGACAAATTGTTAGAGAATATTCATAAATTAATTCCTCTCTTATAGGAGTAAACTGATAAGGAGTATTTGCATTTTTTTTCATTTTCACACATATTTGCTTTTATTACAAATACTCATGATTTCTTGGAAACTGACAGAAATATACCTAACAAATGAATCTGTCTAAGTCTTGTCAATAAACAAGACTTTCTGCGGATTAACGATTAGTAGAAAAGGTAAAATTCCTAGAAATCTAGATCCCTCGCAAAAGCACTAACACCCTTTATTAATGTTTTACTCAAAATAAAGCGAATATACTGACGTCAATTATATTTTTAAAAATGTGACTTTGGAATGATCATGATAAATTGCCAATATTATTTACTGAGTATTATACTTTTAGGTGTAGCATTTCATGAGAAGAGAATTTTTGTATTTAAATGCTTAATCTTTTTACAGCATGTCATACTCTGTAATTAGTTTATTTTATACATAATATATATGCATCACTCAAATAATTTTTGTGCAATAAGCATACTCAATGAGTTTGTGCAAAAGCAACCCCGAGCCTTAGTCTAATAGCCTTAACGTGTCTTGACATATCTGATAATTAGCAAAATAATACACATATTTTTCCAAATGTCTCTCTCTATTTACACATAAATGTAATGCTAACGACCGTATATATAGAGAAAACATTTTCATCTGTAGTTGCATATAAAGACATTTATCATAAAGAAGATTAAAATAGAAGCTCTCTTACTGGTACATCCGGGAGGCTCATCTGATCCATCAGGACAGTTGCTAATGCCATCACAGAATCTGTTCAGGTTAATGCACTTTAAGCCTTGCTCTAATCCATGGCAGCTCCATTCTCCCGTCCCGCAGCGACCCCTGTTGGGTCCCATTGGGAGCACTGTGTGGATGAGACTAATGATGATGGCAACAATCTTAATCGTTATCGAAATTCGTGACATCCATCCAAGATCTGGTTATCATAAAGTATTATAGAAATGGGGTTTGGTTAATGAGATTTCTGTTGCAGTCCATATGCACTTAAAAGGGTTTTGTCAGTTGTTCTTGTATCATTTTGAAGTTTTTCTTTCACTTATTGCTTGTGTTTATTGGTTGAATTTATCGACTTTTTGGGCAAAAAACATTTTAATAATGTCTTCAGTATGGCAGTTATCAATTGTATTTATGTTAATCCCACGGTATACTCTATTCTTATGTGATTTAAGCCATTCTAATACCTTTTTCTACTTAATACATAATTTAAACTACTTAGAAAATAATGAATCCAGAGTGTTATATTAAAGATCAGTAGACAGCTTCTTTGACGCAAATTTCAAAAGATAAAAAAAGTGACTGATATTTACTTTAAAAATCAATTCCTTTGTCTTAAAGGAACGAATTGGATAAATATTTAGAATAAAATGTAATTCTAATTCATTATGTGGAAAGTTCAAATAAAATAAGAAAGTTTACGGCATCTTTTCAATTTATATGCTAATTAAAAACTTTTCACAAATATTAATCACCAAGGTGGTCTTTTGTCTGACGTTTATTCCGGATTAATAGTTTCCTTCTGAAGTTCTAAATAGGTTGAGCTTCAGAGAGTTGTTTATAATTCAACAGGAAATCAGTAAAATCAGCTGGATGAGTAATTATACAGGTACTTGACCTTTATAAGTTAAGTAATGTTGTTTTTTTTAATTTTATAAGTAGTATATTAACTTGTTTTCATAGAAACAGCCGTCATTTGTATTTATAAGTCAGTAATTCATATTCCTGCTTGGTCGCAAGGAATTTAGCAGTCGCGGTGATTCTTCTGAAATATGCTGTGTCAGATTAATCATAAATGAGATGGCATAAAAGTTCGATTATCATGAAAAATTCATTTCATTATTGCTTAAAAATAACCTCGTTCGGGCATTTTTGTGGTGAAAAGATTGTATTTCACATAACGTTGAAATGCATTACGAATACGCTATTTTTCTTTTCACATAATTTTTTTAAGTAAGTCTCTTAGCTCTTACTCAAGTGTTATAAACGTTAAAATAATTAATTTGTTTCATTTTATGCATTGTTAAAGGGAAAAAAATATTATATGCAATAATCATCAAAAACCCTGACAATTTAGTGCTTCTTTCACCACTCTTTTTGCATTAAAACATTTTTTCTAATGTAAAGAAATGGTGTATTAAAATTTCCTAAATTATTCCGTTTTAACAAAATTATCTTCTTACAGATAAAATTTTTTTAGAGTCGTTTATTCATGGTTCAGTTATGTATTTATTTCTCTTTCCACTTTTTTATTTTATCCTTTGCATGAGTTTCATTCGAATTCAGTTCTTTTATTTCCTCCTTAAAATTCCTTTATAAATTATTTAACTTGAACCTGCAATTTTCTAATCATTAAACTTATGTTTAAGTTATGAATATTAATCTACTTAGAGCTTTACGCATTCACTTAGAAAATCAATGATGAATATTCACTGCCTTTTAGCATCCCAACGCCTTCGTAAAATCTGTTCCGAATAATCTTTTATATCAATTCGTAAAAATTGTAAACTAATTAATAAATTAATGTCTAATGAGAGTGAAGATAAACTGGGTATGAATATTTAAATCTATACAATTTTGCTTGCAGACGTAAAAATTCAGAATTTTTAGAGAGCACACGTCGTTTAATATGGTTATATTCAGTACCGGAAGCATGCAATGCTGCTGAAAAATTCAAGTAAACGACGTAAAATTATAGCAGTTTTTATCTGTTGCAAAACTTAAGCATTTAAAAATTAATTTTTAATTGCCAATATAAGGATAGTTTATGAAGGGGAGCCACAAATGTTTCACTGACAAACTTATGTAATTTTCCAGTAATTTGCGATTTAAAACTACAACACCTAGGATTTTACTGAATTGAACTAATTTTTACAGACGAGCTTTAGTTCACGTTTGCATACTAATATAATCATTAAATTTCTCACTCAGCGAAAATTACTCTCGATCTGCAAATATTTGCTTATTGTACATTGATAATAATTTTTCCAGAAAGAGTGAATAGGGGTTTCAGATTGTATCTCATTTACAAAATCTTCGATTATCTAGAACTAATTATTTTTGTTTCGTTATTTACGGTGAAATGCTAAACCGCAGTACGCATTGAGGATTGTTTTGGTACTTGATGAATTTTATCCACACCTGTGTTTACTCAGCAGGATGATTTCATGAGAATAGAATTTATAATTTCGGGGTATCTTCATCAGCGGATTATTTCGTGTTGAAGTGCCGTACGCGATTTCCTTGTAAATTGGAAAGTAAATAAATTATCTCATTAAAATTGTGGTGTACATTTTAAAGCTTTTAATACGATTTACATGCAAACGCTCTAGATAATATTCTAAAGAGCTTGCTTACATAATGTCAATTATCGGATTCTGCCGCAGGGAGTTGAAGCATGCCGGTTATTTCAATAATACTAATGCTAGTTTTTTTTGATAAATGAATGCGGAATTTTAAGAGTTATTCCACTAACAAGCCTTAAGATTCTTTGAAAGACATTAATAAAGTGTTTTGTAATTCATAGGAAATTATTTTTTTTCCATTGTGTCCATTATTAAAACTCTAATCTCGGAGTATGAATTAGAGAAAAACGAAGCCTGAACATAAAAAAAAAAATATTTTAAAAATAATAATCACCAGCGAATACTGAATACTGAACAACAGATATTCTTGATTTTAAATAGAAACGATATGTTTTTCAAATTATATACTATCTGTAAGTATTTTTTGACAAATTTCTGAAAACAAATTATTAATCACGTGTAAGAATTATAATTCCCCCATCTGTCTGAGTTTATTATTCAGAAGTATAAGCAGTTTTAAGGCATCACGAAATCTACACACTCCAATCTCTTTTTAACTATGCCAGTTTTAAGAACTCTTTACGTTTTCGAAATGCGAATCACATTCACTTATCACTCTTCTGTTGAATATTTATTCAAAATCTTTAAACTCATTTCCATTTTGAAGTATGGCAGTATTTACGATTACTCTCACTAAATTAGGAGCTTCTCAAACATTTTGTTCTGGGCAAAGAAAGCTTTGTTTCTTACAAATCCCCCTTGGGAATTGATCCATATGGTTCCACTTGAACACGTACTGAGAATCAATAACCAGAAATAAGAGTCAAATTCCGAAATATAAGATAAGTGTTTCGATAGATGGCGTTGTATGAATAGAACTATGAAAGGAAAATTGCTTAATATATGGGTAGCTATTTTCCTTTATATGACATCTTTTCGCATTGCTTCTCTGTAATCTATGAGCTTTCTTCGCCAGATGAAATTGTTCTAATAGCTCTGTTATTAGACCTTTTTCATGTGCAGAATCATTTTTCTTTCAATGCAGAGACAGAGTTAGATTGTAATACCACGCTTCTCTTCTTATGCAATGATGAAATCTAAGCAACCACTGTCCTATAAAAGAAAAGAAAAGAGTTAATTATATGCATATTTACACTAGACAAATTCAAGAAATATCTATTGAATAAAACAAGTATCCAAACAAAATGCATGAATCGAACTCTTAGTATATTAGAATGACGACGTCTCGTTTATGATACACATGCATACCCATCATAAAATTTCGAAATATTACAAGAGCTTCTTTCTCTCACCTCGAAAAATTATGAATCAAAGAAGCAGTACCTATTTCCTCTTGTGAGTATGGTTATCCGAGAAAATCAAACCAGACATTAACAAAAAGGAAAAAATCCATTACCTCTGCAGCCAGGTAACGAAAATTTTGAAAGTAAGGATGTTAATTTAATTTAACATTTCTCGGATAATATGGTATGAAAAGTGAACATTTCCAACCATTATATTGTCTGAAACATTTGAGTTTTTTCAGGGTCAACGAATACCATAAAATACCTTCGTGTCTAGGGTAAGTCCTACTATGAGGTCAGTGGGTGGGATAAGGTACAAGCCCTCCAGATGTCTTTCCCAGGGTTTCTCGGTCAAAATTGAGATGGTATCACGCGATGGAGTTCATTCAACTATACGGTGACCCCACTGAAAGCAACCAACGGTTCTCTCGGATAAACTCTTCGACCGAATGTCTTCTCTGACAAGGACCCGCACTGGCAAACAACAACAACATTTTTGATTTTTCTTGTCAAGAGTTATACATTATCATTTATGGTTGATAGCAAGAATGTTAAGAATTATTGCAGCTCGAGGCTTTCCTGAACAGTTGCAGAAAATATGATGGAAACATGAGTCTGCAACCAGTAGAAGACGCTGCATGTTACGAAACAAACTGCTATCATTGGAAAGTGTCAGTGTGCTGTTTGAACGTGTTTAAGCAAGGTGACTACGTACGGCCGGGACACAGATTCGTCCCAACAGTCCCGGCTAGTAGTTATTCGATTTTCGACAGCAGAAGCTATTAGTGAAACGGAAATTTATCGTCGTAAGAGGTAAGTGCATAGACACGAGTGTCTATCCCAGTGGACAGTATTCAGATGGTTTTGCGACTTCCGTATTGGACATGTGAGCACGGGACATGCCGAGACCTGCTCAACAGTACTTGGTCATCACCACGGAATCCTCTACCGTGGATAATATTTGTTGCGGCACTTGACCTGGGGGGTCCTCGGCCCCTATAGTCCCAACCTGTCACCAGGAGTTTGCCACATCTTCGGCCCAGTGAAAAAGGCTTTCCAGTGCCATCGGTTTCCAAACGATGCAGAGGTCCGGGATGTCATTCAAGACTAGTTCCTCAGACAACAACGGGCATTCTTTGTACAGGCTATCCAAAATCTGATAAGTGCTGGGACACTTGTTTGAACCGACAAGGCGACTATGTGTAGCGGATATGTAGCTCATGTATCACCATTGCTTCCTGTATGTTCACATATTCCAACCAATAAACCCTTACAGAATAAACCCCGAAAACCTCACTTTCATTGGGACCACCCTTCTACCTAAGTACAGTAGAAACCACATGGGGAATCTTGGTGATGCCTGCCTCTTCCATGCTTTAAACTCCATGATAAGAGCACCCTCATAATCAAAGTTTGAGAAGTTTTATACTCGTATATTCAGCTGTATATTAATTCACAGCATATGTATTCCCACATGCAAGAATTAGATCTGGGCGTAAGGCATGTTTTCCAAGTCGGGGCTTCCATTAAAAAATAACGGGGATTTCTTTTTCAATGGAAAGCATTTTTTTTTGCGGTAATACTTTACAACTTCCTTTACCATTTTTCTTTACAATAAACACCCACCAGTGGTGCCGACACCGGAAGCTGGAAAGTTCCGATTAAATTTCCTCCCTCAGGGAAAAATTCTCTGTCAAGGCAATGACACGAGGCGTATCAGAAATTTCTAAAGAATGCAGCCATTCGATAAATTTTTCTCACAATGACGTGAAAAGAGTTTAGAGGCGTGTTTAAATATTTTTAGATTCAGAAATAGGAAGGAATTAGCTATACGGTTTTAGAAAGATTTTTCAAACACAAACGAATTCTAGTAAGTACTCTTGCGATGATTTTTTTAAAATCCCTACTAAAATCATCGTTTAATGTGTCACTGAAGAGTCCGGGGCACAAAATTTATTAAAAATAGATAATTTTCATTTTCTTGTATTAAAATTTTACGCATAGTTTGTAGAATCAAATGTCACAGACTTCCTGTGTTTACGATCATTACAATGGCAAATATAATATTTTTATACATTACTGTCAATACTTATTATGCCTCTTATCTGTACTATATTTAAACAGATCCGAGGTACCCTAGTGGTAGCATGCCGGCTTTCAGCACCCTCGGTGCCGAATTACGACATCGAGGTCGAAATTCGACATAGGGTCGAATTACGACATACGTCATTACAACAAACGAATTACGACAAGCGTCATTAAATACGTTCGTGTTTAAGCCGGATAGGGTCACATTAAATCCATAAGCCGGAAAATCCCTCTATGAGGTCAGAGAAGGTGGTAGAGGGTACGATCCCCCAAAATTTCTTCCCTATGGTTGTTGGTTAAACTTGAGGTGGCATCTACCTAAGACGGACTCCAACCCTTTTGGTGCTATTATAAGCCGGAGCCGCACTCCTCAGCCTGGAAAGCCTGGTCTGGAACCTACCGCCAGGAGGCATTAGCAACAACGACAACTTTATTTATATCGGAATGAGATTTTTCACAGGTCACAGACAGATATGAGGCGATGAAAGGCAAAGTGGTGTATGTCACATTTTCAACTTTTTTATTTGAGGACAAAAATGTAATATCCATGTTCAATTTATGGTGGAATTGCAAATAATTATTATTTGCAATAGTATAATAATTACTATGAATTATAATTTGTTAAATTTATAGGGGAATTTTTGTAGTTTTTGTAGTAAAACGCTTTGGATTTACACCACTTCACTTACTGACTTACACCGCTTTGCCTTTCACCGCCTCATATATTGAAATCTATTTCGAGGTATCGTTATGAAATTTTGTTCTTTCTTCTGTTTCATTAAACAGAGTTTAGAAATTTTGATTTAGGGGAAAATTTCGAAAATATTTTTCCGAAACAAAAGATCACTCTGAAATTTTTTTTTCCTCCGTCTTAAAATCATTAAAAATTTTATAATAAAAACTTTTATAAACTCTGAACATATATTATTTTTATACCATGCCTATGAACAAAAGTGGAAAAAAATATGCAAATAGTGAAATAAAAATGAAAAAAGAAAAACCGCACAAAAGTGGAAAAATTTTACAAAAATTATGCTATTCGTTTAGCAGATAAGTCCCAAAATTGATATATTTTAAATTTTAAATTTTAAACTTTTAAAAGTTTTTTTTTTAATTTTAAAGACCCTTTATAGGAAGAAAAATCATTTCAAATGGGTAAAAATCAATATTTTTTTTTTACCCAAACCCTTTAAACACAAATACATGAAATGAGTAGAACTTCGCATTTATAATATAATGTAAGTGATGAACTTTAAAATGAATTCTTGAAAGAGAACGATATATATGTATAGTGCACTCAATAACTTTCGAACGCTCGAAACTTCTAGAATTGATTACAAGGGTTGAAACAAATTTTCAAACAAAACATGCATATAAAATAACATATTTTAGATTTCACATCATCTTGGCCATGTCTACTACTAAGTCCTTAAAATATTTCTTCTGGAGGTCTTTCTATTTAGACTGGTGTCTATTCGGGTAGGGTTATTCTTTGGATTAAAGGCTCACATTTTCCTTTCCAGCGGAATATAGTTTCAAAACATGTAAAATGACTCGAATATTTCTGAAAACGTTTGGATTTTCTCTTAAAATAAACGAAGGCATTTTGAAGCGAAAATGTTTTATCACAGGGGAATGAAAAATTGATATATTTTAAACTTGATATTGTACATTCAAAGCATGATTTTTAAAATAAGAATAGGGAGGGAGCAGCTCTCAAAGGAATAACGTGCTTTGGGGAATAAAGCTTAATTTTTATCATTAGTGCTGCAGTACTTGGTATTTTTTAGCGATGAAAACTTTACTCTATTTATTTTCTCATACTTTATTTCCTTTATTCATTTCCCTTTATTTTTCCTTATATACAGGTATTCCTGGCCTTGCGAACAAAATTTTTAAATTAAAAAAAAATTCTCAAAAATTTTGTTCCTCGAATGTACAGTACATACCTATATGTATTACATAATTATTAAAAAATATGATGCAATATTCTGCAGTACTGCAAAAATTTATGACGCCATAATAAAAGTGTATAATGCAAGAGTTCGATATCCAGACAATAAATCAAATAAACCTTCATTGGCTTCAGAAATAGCTTCAGCTTTTCATTATATAAATAGAGAACTACAACAATTAGAAGCAATGGATCCAAACGATGAAAGATTCATAAGTGAAAAATTGTCGTAGTCAGGAAAATCTGGCTTGATACCAGACAATATGCAAGGAAAAGAATACGCAAACTGTACCTTGGATAACATTGTTGAAAAAAATTGCAAAGTATCTTCTATGACAAATTCTGAACCAATGGATTATACAAACATAATAACTAATCATGGCAAAGAATAATAGTCTTCTAAAAAAGTACAATGTATTTTAAATTACGTATGAAAGTAAAAAATATATGTGCATATACAAAAAAAAAATTGTTTGAAACTTGACTTACGACCAACTCAACTTACGATCAATGTCTCGATCCCTACCTCGGTTGTAAGTCAAGGAATATCTGTACTATATTATTTCCCATCTTTCTTATTCACACGTGATGATTAATTCGGTTCTCTGAAGGACTAGGTATCAGCATTAGTTTATAGATCTTTTTCTGTTGATATTTCTAAGGAAACTTGACCCAAGTTTTTAACCTAGTTAAGGGGTCCGGGACACATTAAAAAAAAAGTTTATTTATTGAGTTAAAATTTTGAATTTTTTTGTGATGGTCAACCATGTAATTTGTAAACAAAATCACATCATAAAACTTCTCAAAAAGTTTTTAAAATTTTTTTAAATTTCAAAAATTTATTTAAAGTGGGGTAATTTAAAATCTTTATAACTCGAAATATTATTTGTCGAATTTCAAACTTTTTTCATTTAATTAAACAGAAATATAAAAGTTTTAATTAAGACGACAAATGGGGAAAAAACCCATTATGCATTAAAACGCACTTACAGGTTTAAACAACGATTGGCTACTATTAGAATGTTGCAAAAAAAATAATAATTTATCCTGTTCTAATTAAGATAGAAACATGATTTAAACGTCATTTTAAGCGTAAAAGAACCAAAAAAATTCTAATGCAATAAATTTTTTTTCGAAAATTCGAACAATTTTGAGTCCTGGACCCCCCTTAACAACCTTTCACGAATTTCCGACGCAGACATTAAAAAAATATATATACTTTTAGGGTGGGGCATAGATTCGATTTGCTTAATACTGTTGTAATAATCTATGAAAAATCAGAATTTTAGGGGGCTTACCCCCTGATCCCCTGAGTACCCCTGGTACAGTCTATTGTTTGCATACGTAAATTAATTGGTATCAAAAATATATGTACCCCGGAATGAAAGGCAAACCACTTTGAAACGATAACGTCGTTACATTTTTTCTTACTTAAATTCATGGCTGCGAAAATTTTAGCGACTAATGAAGTCAAAGAAATGTCTTTTCCAGCCTACCATCATTTGTCCAATATTTGTTAGACGAAAGAGTGATATCGGGCCTAGTGGCAAAGCGCCGGATTTCAGCGCCGAGGGTGCTCGGTTTGAATCCCGACAAGTGCCATTAAATACTTCCATGTCTATGCTGGATACGGGCACATTAAATTCGGTAGTCTTTATATGAGATCAGAGAGGGTGGGAAAGGCTATGATCCTCTCAGATATCGGCCCTGGGGGTACTCGGTCAATACTGAGGTGGCACCAAGCAAAGATGGACTCCGACTCCTGCTTTTCTATTGTAAACCGGAGCCGTACTCTTCAGCCTGCAAATTCTTTATGGACCTGGTCAGGACTTCCGATTAGGGGTCATTAGTAACACTAACAAGAGTGATATAAAGGTATTAGATATTGGCAGGTGTTTTACTGAAGTACTAAATTAATAAATGGGAAAAATATAGATTTATACCATAGATAAATGGAAAGAGTTATTAGGTAGTTGCCCTTTATTTCGTTTTGTAGAAAATTAAACTTCTTATCAGAAAAAATTCAAAAATATCTGGAGACTATGACGTATACACAGGCGTATTTACTATACTGGTTGCTAGGTTTAGGCATTATAATATCTGTAAAACTCACTATACCATGGTCAGGTTTGTGAATATTATTTTGTTGAATACTGCGCAGTCGCAGTATATTTTTACCGCATTGATATATCTACTGTGGTTGCTCACTTAAACCCATGACCTCAGATAACCTTGTTCTGAGCACTACGATTCAGTTTTTTTCTAAAGATTAAGTTATGGGTGTAATGGAAGTTGAGGGAAAACAACTCTTTCCAATATTCACCGCTGAAATCGTGTAAAATTTTCCTAAACAATTTTCTGAATTTTCAAATCATATATGCAAAGTAGATTTATTTACGCTGTTTTAAAGCATGACTTAAAACATTTATAAACATCTTAATGCATAATTCATTATTAAAGAGCCATAGGCAAGCGTGGCAGCTTCGAAAACACATCCGCAGTATTTTAAAGCGAAATATTTTTGCTTCGTTTTCAGCATTCCTAGAGAAAACTAGAGGCATGATCTTATTAGTTCCTCGTTCAAAACGGCCTTTTCGTGATTGGGACGAAAGCAGGGGTTGATGGATGACGGAGGGCTTTTAATGATTCGTTCATCCCAGAAATTGTATAAACTTTCAGAATGCAAAACAAACTTTTGATACGTTCGTATATGATAGATCGCATTTGTTAAAAATGCAGAGCTGTGTTTGGAATAATAAATTTTTCAGCTCCTTCCTTTGATGTAATGCATAGAGTATGAGCACGTATAATGATTATGATTGTACAAGAATATGGCATGTACAGTAAAGAAAATTAGATCAGAACTAGGAGAGTATATGTAGAATAGTATATATTCCCTTTGTGTTTATATATATATACAGATGGTTATCAAAATAATGGTAACCACAAGGGATAACATGAAAACATTAATAAATATGGCGTAGGACCGCTTTTGTCACGTAATACCACCTGAATTCACCGAGGAACAGATTTATACAAGTCATGAATAGTGGTTAAGGGAGTATTATGCCATTCGTCGTGGAGAAATCGTAAAAGTTATTGTACAGATGTTGGTGGTGGATATCGATACTTGACTCTATTCTCTAAAATAGACAACAGCGTTTCGATGATGTTGAGGTCGGGGGACTGTGGAGGTTAGATAACATGTTTTAGTTCCTTTTCATGTTCTTCAAACCACAACTTGACAGGGCTATCCGTATGGATAGGAGCATTATCATCCCGACAAACACCATCTCCGACAGGAGACAATGTTTGTAACAGGGAATGAACCTGTTTGGCCAAATGGTCGACATAGTCCTTCCCAGTCAATTTCCCTTTTAGGGTTACAATAGAGCGTCCAGAAAACCATGATAGGGCTGCCCAAACTATGTCAGATGTCTCCATGATTTTCATTTTGCATGAGACAATCAGGACCATAAACTTGTTTGGGTGTCCTCCAAACTTACGGACGTCCTTTTGTGAGGAACATTTTAAAAGATTATTCGTCTGACCAAATGGCATTCTTTTATTTATTACTCTATCAGTATTTGTGCTCGTGGCACGACTGTGGACGATGTTTTGCATTCACATCTGTTATAAATGGCTTGGGAATTACTACTCTGTAAAAAAATTTTTGTTTGTGAAGTTCCCTCCTACTTGTAATATTTGATACTGGAGAAAGCAGATGCAGTTTGAGCAGTACGGTCAATTTGGCTGTAATTGTCTTCTTTTTCCATGTCACAATCTTTACTTAGAATGCTTTTTGGTCTTCATATCACCTTTTCCTTTCGTCCACTATTGGATTTCTAAGAGGATGTTTATCCGTACTCTCTGTCATGACTTGCGATACCATAGCTCAAGAATCTCCCATTGATAACAGATTCTACAAACAGGCAGGCGCCAACAAATTGCCCTTTCTTATAGAATGTAAGATCTGACAACTTCCACTATCTACAAAAATACACGATGACCACAGTTCCATCACTGCTACCTGACAGTAAAATAATATATACACTATGTTCTTTAAAAAAATACTGGTGGGCAAACTTCTTTTTTAAGGAATACTAAGCACATTCATTAACACCACTCATAATGATAAGCGTTTCCATTTGATAATTACCTGTATATATATATATATATATATATATGCAATCTTCTGTATTTATGTGTGTTAAACAGAGTTGAAATATTCTACGCATAATATGGGTTCTATATATGTTAAATATATAACCTTAAAATCTGTGGTCGATATAGACCAAACTTCCTTGGTTAATCTCTCGGATCCCGTGGAAATTATAGGGAACTTGCGCACTACATTCCTTAATTCATTCCCTAGAAATTTAGTGGACATTATGTAAAGTACTCATATAGTCTTCCAATTTTCTCAGCATCGCATTTGCGAATTCCTGCCATAGATGACCATGACTAGCATGGTTTCTGGAGGTCATTTCTACTTTTCCGCTGCTTGCGGATAGATATTGAGCGTCGAAGAACTTTCAGAATAATAAATTATCTACGCTCTAAAATTACAAGTGTGTATTAGAGTAGTACTTAGTGTGACGGAATAAGGCGAAACGCAATATGAATTTGCAATTTACAAATCGGTTCAAATAATTTCAATACGCTGCTATTTAATTTTGTCATTCCCATAAGTGCTGACGTTTGGATATAAGCAACTTGGGATATAGTGGTTATTTACAGCCAGTGCAGTTTAAACACATTCATTATGAACGTTTATTTTATTTATTTTAGGCAATCATTAGTGGTGGTTTCATTCTTTTTGCAATTTATTAAAAAGACAGCCGGATTTTAAATAAATAATATGACATTGAATATTAAAGTCTAACACTATTATTTTATGGACATAGTCTAGTTTTCATTTTCAAGCACATTTTCGCAAGTAAAAATCATTGATAAAACTCTCACAATATCTTAATTTATCTATCTATCTATCTATCTATCTATATATATATATATATATATATATATATATATATATATATATATAACAGTTCCGTAACTGACTAACTGACTGACTGACAGATAACGCACATACCAAACCGCTGTACCTAAAAGACTGAAAATTTGCATGGTGATTTTTTTCTCATAGTGCAGGGATGCACTAAGAAAGATTTCTGAAAAATTCTTCTTAGATTTTTTTAATTAAATTTTTAAGATCTTTTGTAACATTCTTTAAAGTTTGCATTTCAAATAATAATTTGAGGGTTATAAAATTTATATCACGAGACAGATCATAAAAATTCATTTTAAATGAAATTTTTTTCGAATCTTTAGCTCCATTTTCTAAATTCTGGTGAATTTTTAAAGATTAATTTTTAGAATTAAATTTATAAAATGCTGATCACGTGGTTTCTTTTATTTTCTGATAAATTAATTTTGTGTCACGTGCATAACAACGGAATAAATTGACAAAAATAATATTAAAATACGGTAAAAGATAAAATTTAACCACTAGACTAATTGAGATGGAAGTTTTTTAAGAACTGAATTCAAATTAGTATGTTTTATGGATATTAAACATACAAATTAATTGCATACATTGACCGTTGTATTTAATTAGAATATTTTCTTCTAGATTATATTGTCTATAAAAATATCCGTTACGATTTTTTTTGTAAATATATTAATTTTTGCGTAAATTACATGCATTGACTGTTGTATTTAATTTTAATGTACTCTGTAGCGAAGCACGGGTATTCAGGTAGTTTTATTCATATAAATGTTATTATAATGGGAAGGACACAGGGAAACTGAATATACAGCTAAATGAAGAAAACCTTCCCTCTTTGAAAAGTTTTAAAGATATATTTGTTAGCATATTGTAATGATTATAATGCGTTAATTCTACCCATACGTATAAAAGGTATACGGCTGTCTAACACAGTAGAAATGTTAAAAAAAAATTTAGGTAGAGATTTACAGGTTTGTGGAATACAAAATATCGTGCATGCGGATTACTGCTTGAAAATTGGTATGTAAGGCACAAACACCGTCGATAAAAAAAGACAATAGCATGAAATATCTGAAATTATGACTGATGGTCTTATTTATTCTTTGATTTAGGCCTTTTTCTGAAAATTTTCCTTAAATTGGCCTTTTTGTGCTCATTTTACTATTGTTATAAATTGTATTACTATTATAATAGCAATTCATTTTAATCTAAATTATATATTTTAAATTATAATATTTAAGTCATTGTGTTTATTTGGTTTAACTCATTGCATTTATTTTTTAACTCAAGTGTATGACCAGTCGAGCGAATCAAAACACACAAAATATATTGAATGGTATGCAGGGAATGTACGTAATATCATCCTATCGTTGCTCGTGATTTGTAGAAGTCAAAAATATTTTCTTTTTAAGGTACTACAAAATATGTTAAATTATTGCAATTTTAAGTTTTCATAATATTACTTAATGGATTCTAAACAGCAACGATCGAACGAGTAAAGTGCTGATCATAGGTCTCATAATCTGAGGATACGAATTCGTGGTTTTCATGCCTGTTTATAGCCCTGGGGAATTAATTTGTAAGTTCTGATCTGTGAAGCCTTTGACTGTTAAGCAAATTTGACTGTAGAACTTCGAAAACCAAACAACCAGCAAAAAATCTATAAATATTTTACAATACATATGAAGGGACTACCTTAAAAACTATTCAGATATTTCTAACAATTTCTAACTTTGCGGACAAATGTTATTTTTCATAATGTTAAAACTTTGTGCTTTTGTAGTTGTACGACGTATAAATTGATTGATAATCTTTGAAAATGTTCCGGTTATATAAAAAATATTAGTGAGTTTTACTCTGTGTTCGAACTGAACAGTCCAGGAGTATTGAGTCCAATAATATTTCTAAACTGTGTTTTTTAAGTGCCTACGAGCAGATCGACCGGAAGAAAACGGAATGGGACAGTTTCTTCAGACTCCGTTGGTTTTAAATGCTTTTAATTTAAATGACACAGTTAGAAAATTTTCCCAATTTTTCCTCACACGACAAAGTAATATCTCAAAGTTTTTATTAAAAAAATAATATATCGGCTATTAACTGCAAAGCAAAAAATAAAAGCAGACATGCTTACTTTTATATCCACTAAATATAATTTATTATACACTAAAATGGTCTATGTAGCACATTTTCACCCGTTTTTCAGGTTCCTCTAAAACTGCTTCGCATTTGTACGTTTGAATGCTACATTAAACTGAAATGCTTTTTAAAACTTCAATTAATTTAGGTATAATAAATTGTCGACGTATGGATAATAACATAAGTTTTTTGTTCTCCCAAATTAAACAAAGGTCATGCTCGAAAAGATTCAAATATATATATAATATAAAAAGATCTATGGAACGAAATGTTCACCATTCTTTTATATGTCATGTTAGGATTCACAATCCTGCCTTGGGTATAGAAGTTCAAATTTCACATATATTTGATCCTCAATATGTATTTTATTCTCACTATTTGTACCATATGCATTCTAAAACAATTTTATTTTGTTAGAGCTCAAAATAAAGAAATCAGGCTGTCCAATTTTTCTGCCACTGGGCCCATGAATCAGAGTTTAAAGCCTAGGGTTTTGATATTCTAATACGTTGTACTTTAAAGATTTTATTACTCCTGTTAACTCGCAAAAAATTCAACTAAAGCTGAAATTTTGTGTAGTATAAAACTTTTGACTGCTGAGGTAAAACGAAAAGAAAACTTTACATAATACCTTCTCAGACGGGATTCATGGAAATTGCTTTTTTCACGTTTAACAGTTTAAATATACCATTTAATATTTTCCTTACGGGGTGGGATAGCATGTATTCCAAGAATACGGTCCCAAGAATATATATATATATATATATATACAGTGTGTAACAAAATTATAAGACCACCCAAAATATCACTCATTTTAATATTATACTGCATAAAATGAATAATTTTAAAATTTGAAGCAAATAAAAAAAGTTATATTTTCTCAAATAAATCACTTAAAGGAAAAAAAATTGAGTTAATTTCACACAGTAAACGATTTTTTGAAATCTCGGTGTAACATAAATATAAGACCACTTATTTTTTTATTTAAAATCGTTTAAGTTTTTAAAACTATTTTTTTGTCTTTCAAAATCGTAGATAAACTGTAATTTTACATCACAAAAAAGTCCAAACGATAATATTGTAAATGAAAATAGAATTTAATTTGTTTGTTTTTATGAGGAAATTCACAATGCCGCGTGGAAGAGAATTATCTGAACTAGAAGTTCGAAAAATTTGGTTTTATAATGGCTCTGGAAATTCGGAACGTGAAATAAGTAAGATACTTAAACGTTCTAAAACTGCTATTCATAATGTTTTAAGTAAAAGAGATTTTTATGGAAAATATAAAAGATCTGGCAGAAAAGATAAATTATCAGCTCGCGATAATAGACAAATTTTCAAGCTTGCAACGAAACAGAACTTGTCTACTCATAAAATAACACAGCAGACACGTAAAACTATTTCACATGTGACAGTCTAGCGCACTTTAAGATCAAATTCAAAAGTTGCTCTTCGAAAATTAAAAAGAAAACCAAGACTGTGAAAGCATCATAAAGAAGGAAGGCTGAAGTGGGCAAAGGAAGTCATGACCTGGGATGCTGCTTGAAAAAATATTATTTTTTCCGGCAAAAAAAAAAATTATTTGGATGGCCCGGACGGTAATATTTCCTACTGACATGATTTACGAACGGAACCTCGGGTTTTCTTCAGTAGACAGATGGGTGGTGGCTCTGTGATGGTGTGGGGGGCTTTTGCATATGATGGGAAATGTGATCTGCAGCGAGTTCTTGGAAAAATGGACTCCATATGTTATCAACAACTGCTTTACCAACACCTTATACCTTTTGGCCCATGTTTAGGAGGATCAAACTGGAAATTTCAGCAAGACAATGCGCCATGTCATGTGTCTAAATCAACTAAAAACTGGTTTCAAGAAGAAAAAATCGAGGTCTTAAACTGGCCAAGCCTTAGTCCAGACCTGAATCCCACCGAAAACTTGTGGGGCTATTTGCCTCGTCAAGTGTATGCAAATAACCGTCAGCATGATTCTGTGTATGAATTGGAACTAGCTATCATGGATGAATGGGACAAAATTCCCAAATATTTGCTCGAAAACCTAATTAATTCAATGAAAAATCAAGGATTTGAAGTTATTCAGAAAAATGGTGGATAAACATCATATTAGTTTTATTAAAAAAATTTGTTTTAACAAGTGGTCTTATAATTTTGTTACAGATATTTGATTGGAAAAATTTCAAATTGTTGATAAAATAATTAGTATATTTAAATATCTCTTAAAAATAATATACATATATTTTATATTTCATTTATTAACATCAACCTAATTTAATTTTAAAAAATTATACTATTTATAGAAAAAATCACAAAATCCACAGTGGTCTTATAATTTTGTTACACACTGTATATATATATATATATATATATATATATATATATATATATATGTATGTATGTATGTATGTATGTAAGAATGTATATATATATATATATATATATAACCCCTTAATGGCCGTTCTTATAAATGGGTATGAAATTTCCCGTTCTAAATAGGGAATCGGAAAGTTGGGCCACGTAAGCTAAAGGTTAACGAGAATACTTTTCATGTCCTTCACTAAAAAAAGGTTCCGTTAAGTATTTGTTTGAAAAAATAATGCTTTTTATCAGCAGTTTTAGAAAAAAACCAGACTAAAATGAAAATGATACCAAATGATAACAGAAAATGATATTAACGAAATACAATATTGTTACATCGAATAGCGTCTAACAGAAGCAAACAGTTCTGCTACAGAAAGTATGCTTGGGCCGAACGAAAAATTCCACTGTAATTACTTGATTACTATATCTCAGAAGCAAAACAGGTGCTTTATGTGTCGACCTAAAACTGCCTGTCCAAACAAAGTGCGAATAATGATGTAGTGAGATGAACGCTGAATAAAGAAAATATAGAAATTTCCATCATTAATCATAATTTAAAGCATCACTTATCTCTCTCGTGTGCAAAAATAATGGAAACTTCTTTTATAATACACATGTCAGGAATATATATCTTACATGACTTTTCACCAAGTCGTAAATTATCCCCTTTCTCCCGCAGGATTTTCATAGCATTTTCCACACCGGAAAGAGATATCATCTAAGGAACATACCCCCGAATTTTTGGTTTTGTGTTTGCATCTGGCAACCTTTCAAATTCGCTTTTGGAAAACTTAAGATCGATTTTTCGATAGAATGGGAATAAATTCATATTTTTGCGAAGACCAAATGTACGGTTCTCGTGATAAATTTCGAAAAGCGCTTTGATTATTTTCAGATAGGGTGTTAATGTTTTGACCAAAATAAATGGCTAAAGTTTATTTTCGGCTCTCCATTCGTTTGGAAATTAGAAAGCAATACTGAAATGACAAAATGACAGATACCAGAAAAAAAGATTCACGATTTATTGTTGTGAAGGGAGCAGCAGGGGAATTAGCTGCAGTCGAAAACTCCTAAATTCTTTTCCATTGAATTCGATATAATTTGTTATTTCGTTCCACATTAGCTCTTAGCGTAATGTGTGGGAATAACGAAATTTTTTTTAGCAATACACGTGATAAAAGTTAGCAAATTACACTACATAAAAGAACTTCTAAAGCAATTAACTGTTGAACTAATCTTTCGCTTATTTGCTTTGAAAAATGCCCCCACAGGAATTTTGCCTTGAGCGTATTTCCTTTTTGATCAAATTGCAATTTTCAACAGCATGGGTTGTTTTCAGTGGATACCTTCACATGTAGGCATAGATGGTAGTGAAAGGGCTGATTTATTGGACAAAAAAGGGACAGAAGAATGTCCTGGAATGTGTTCTATCCCTCTTGACTCCTTTAGGTAAATTATTCGAGACAATATTGTGTCGTTATAAACTAGTGAATTATCATCCATTCCCAAGGGAAAAGTCTGAGAGTCTATTGGGGATGACTGGATAAAATTTAGTCACAAAACACGTAAAGAGGCCGTGGCCAATTTTAAACTAAGAACAGGGCACGACTGTCTGGCTGAACATCTGGCCAAAATAGGGATTGTGAGTTCAAGCGTATGCACCTTATGTGAGAATGAAAATATGAATAAAGCTTACCTACTTGTTTACTCGAAACTAGACTTTAACTTACGGCAGAATGATGATTTGTGTGCTCTCTATTGCCGGGCCAGGGAACTTATGTCCTGATCTGAGTGTCTTCAATTATTGTGCTTCTGGATTTTTCACTTTTTTCCTAGAACTTTAACGATTTTAACTGGTTTTAGGGCCTTTTGGTCGTTCTTTTTATGGTATGTTGTGGTTTCTTTTTTGCTGTCCTGTTTTTTTAATATTTTTTTAATGTTGGGTGAGTGGCCACACTTGTATGGATTAAATTCCAGTCGGCCATATGTAACAACAGCAACAACAACAGTATGGATTGTTAATAGTACTTTTATTCCAGATTCTCCAAGGGAAGGTTCGGTAGCAATGATCCGGATTTTAAGGGGACAAGGGACCTTCAAACTCGAATTTTTTAATTTTCAATTTTTTTTAAATCTACATACAAAATGAGAATAATTAATTTTCTTTTTTACTATATTGAAAACCCTAAGAATTAGAAATAAGGAATTTTTTGCAGACTAATGTCTGTTTTTCATTTTTATTTACAAGAATGCTAATGTTTTTCAAAATGCTCTATGCGTATTCTATATTAATTAATGTCTTTAAATTTTGTATCATGAGTTTATCATATGTATATAAATACAAATGTGCATTTAATTTTTTTTTAGTAGGAATCTTAAAGCTTTAAATAATTTTTTTTTTCTATTCTGCCTGTTATTTTTTTTATGTTTTTACTTTATTTTATGGTCTATAAAATTGAAATATATGTGTGATTTCAAAGAATTATGCACAGTTTTGTGACAAACACTTCAATTAACAGTTCTGAGAAATTTGGAAGATATCAGAAGAAAATGAATACGCATGGAGCCTTTTGAAAAATTCTATCATAAATGAAGAATTTTTTGATAAACAGGTTAAATTCCTCCACAAAATATTATTTGTGAATTCTAAATATCTTCAATGTAGTAGAAAAGAATATTAATTATACTCATGTGGTATATAGTGTAAAGTATTCAAATTTAAATGAGAACGAGATTGAAGGTCCCTTGTTCCCTTAACTGGTCACGATTGCTCAACAGAACTTCAAGTGCTCATCTGAGCCACTTGAAAATTATGCGTTTTGAGAGGTGTTTTTTTTTTTTTTTTTTTTTTTTTTCCCTACATTGAAACTTCGATCCATCGTTTTTGAAGGGACCTATTGTACTGAACGATAAATGCGGGAAAACTGTAGATTCGGGAACATAACAATGAAGTATTGTAATCGAGACTGCAATCGTTTTCCCGTATCGTTTCCCTGTATGTGTGAAATAAAAACACATACGGGAAAACGATGATTCGGGGGACGATCGATCGAGGTTCCACTGTATTTGTAATAAACCACAAGATAAGGACATTGTCAACCGTCAGACATGTGTAAGCGTATTTTATTTCTGATTTTCAAAAGGCATATTTATTTATTATTATTACGCTAGAGAATATATACAGTGGAATGGCAACAGCTATATATATCGGATACAATATCTTTTAATTTAAAAAAAGAGAAGGTCAGTTAAGTTGATAAAGATTGTACGCTGCAGACAGGTTACTAGTACGTTTTATGATTTAATAAATGTTTAATATTAACAAGTATCTGCATTTAATGAATTAATTAGTAACATAAACAAGAAGCCAACACATGTGAGGCACTGTCGGCTCGGGATCTCTGTAGTCGATATTGGGAGGCAAGAGGAATATTAAGGAATTAATAACTACATCTATTTCTTTATCTGTTTTATACTTGTAATTTTTACTTCTGCATGATGCTTGACATTGGAAATTTAAAAAAAAAATTCCAATGCGTCCCCAGACTTTACTGATTTTACAATACGCCAAATATGTTAATTGGCTACTGACTTATTTATGCTTCAGAAACTTTTATTAATGCTGGTAAAATTCTACAAAGAATTTATTTTTTTGCTCAATTTCTTTGGTCATTTGGCAGTTGATTTTCGGGCATCCCGAAAAGATGTATATCCGGAAAAAAATCTTTGAAGATATTAACTCTCTCTTTTCCATGCTAGCAGTACCATGGAAACATCCTTAGTGATAACCAATATGTAAGCAATACAATTTACATGCAAGCGATACAGGTGGATCAAGAAAAAGCTGGAGATCCCGTTACAACGACATTATCGAGCATTGTACCAAAGAACTGTTCACAGGATCCAGGCAAAAGAAGAAATGTCTGGTCTTAACGGAAAATAACTTTCAAGTTCAGTTAGGGTACTTTGTGCCTAGGAATTTATCATTCTCTTCCACGACCTGGAGTGAAAGAACACCGCTTTAAGTAAAATTCCATATTACTTTTTCTCAGAATTTCACTTACCCAATTTCCCTTCCGCTTTCACAAGACTACAAAGAAAATCTGGATGCACTTCTATCGAAGACACGTTCCGGAGAGTTCTTTTACAAGAGGCCATAGATCTACGTAAAGCCTTTAACATTTTTTCCCTACGTCGAGAGACAGTCAAGAGACCATAGCTCTCCTCTAGTAGCCCAATACAAAGTAGCTCTGTTTTTCTAGCTGTCAGCAGTAAATCTATAGTCCTTTAAGAATGTGCACGTTATAGGAGTATTAAAATTCATAATGTCTCCAGACGAACAAAGAGGACAGTCAGGAGAGATTACCAAACCAATGCGATGGCAAAATAAAAAGTGGCGATTCGAAAATTGGCAGTGAAAATATGTCGGGCATATCCATTCATTGGAATAGGATTCTTCAGCAGTTGGCTCCAAATCTTTCCGCTAGCTGCTATAGTGTGGAAATATTTGATTTTGTTAACAATGCATTTGGCAATAGATTTTTTTTTTGCTGAGTGGTGAGACACTGGAAAAGTTGGTTGATAAATATCACAACCCTTTTTTGCAAGATCATCAGCCCTTTCATTGCCATCAATATCACAATGACTGGGAACGCACTGAAAAGTAAGAGTCCAGCCAGAGTGAATTTGATCGCTAAGCCTTAGCAAGGGATGCATCTACTACCCAAGTCTCTACAACCCAAGTCTACCTCTCATTGTGGACATTGAGAGAAAAGAGATCTTAGAAAACGTCGATTGCCTCTTCATCATTAGTTTTTAATGAATTTTTACTGTAGTATTGTTCATATTTTGCTTAATACTGTCATTAAGAGCAGTATCTTAAGCAAAAGAGTCTCTATAAAGCTTGTTTATTTCATTTTGAAGAGTATTAGAAGTTCACCACAGATTTTATGATTAACCAGTAGATGCGTATTTTTGAATTGGAAGAACACGAGAAAATATTGAAAACAAAACCTTATATTTAACCAAAACCTGCATTCAAGAAAGCGCAAACAAAACTTTATTTGTAAATTAGGAAGAAAATTTTCTCTGTACTCAAATAACAATTGCATGCAGAGTACGTATGATCGCAAGGTGGTGAACGCCTGTTAGAATATGGTTTCACATAAAAAAAGAATTCAAAAATCTTCAAAATACACGTATTTTCAGTGTTCCTCATATAAAACCAAACCACAATACCCAGAAATAAAGTTTATATTTTCCCTGATTAAACTTTATGGTTATTATACTTAAAAGAAAATAACTATTTAGAGATGGAAGTGAATAGTACAGAAAAACTGTAGTACAACACCAAGAATTTCATACGCATACATAAAAGAAAGGGTAACCTATTAATATTCTGTTATAACCTTTCTACGCTCATTGAATATTTTAAGTTTGTATCAGTATATAATATTTATTTTTAACAGTTTTCTCTTAATTTTGATTTTACCAAATGGAAATAGCTATTTCGTTTCCATCGATGGTTTATTGATTTGTATCCATCACAATAAAACATGCGTTAAAGTAAGCTAAGTGTCGCCATGAATGTAATACCATTCATCGTTCTCACGTGTTTGCGCTAATCGGTGAGGTATTTAGCTTCAAGCGAACACTCTACTTTTAGGACAATTAATAAAATGCAGCGAGAATCCTGTTTAATATGTCGTAAGAACTCCTCGGGCATGTAAAACATGATTTAGTACCGCGCACACAATAATTAATAACCAGCGAGAGATTTTCTGTTCTCGCTGCTATAGATGTCGGAAAATACACCGACAAAACGTCCCATATAAGAAATTAGTTTTTAATTTAATTTATTTCTTATTTAGATTATCTGGTAATAATGTTTACTAATAAAGCTTTTGAATTATCTTTAATTGAGGAGAGGAACATGCATTTATGATATCGCACCTCTGCTAGAAGAGTGTTACATTTCAAAATAGTCATATTTTCAGGAAGAGCTAAAGAAGAAATGAAATAGCTCTTCCTGAAAATATGGCTGTTTTGAGATGTAACACTTTTCTAGCAGAGGTGCGATATTTCAGATCTAGGCCCTTGTTATGGGCTCCTAACTATTGCATAGCCGAAAAGTAAGCTAGAGGGATAAGAATCCCGAATGCGGAATTTCTGTAAATTTTTACAGATGGATAAGTAAAAATTTCTCAACCATTGGTGTTCGTATAGATGACAGTTTGAGAAACAAGAATGAGTTTGTAATGCCGTCTTAAAGTAATTAGAGTAGGCGGAAGCAAAATAGATTCTGAACTGTGAAAACGTCCCTTTAATATCACTCAATGTTAATACCGTGTGGGCGGCATTTTTGAAACATAAACCTGCTTACTCTCCGGATGATGGGACATCTGACTTAGGGTCAAATATCTGACTCTCGGGATATCTGACTTTTCGTCAATATTAAACAATTGTAAAGACTAATATTTCCTACAAATACAGTGGATAATCTTGTAATGGGTGGGTAGAGCAAGATACCATATCAATGATTAAAATATACTTTTTCTTATAATAGAGGTTACTTTCATTTGTGCCTTAAATATCGAAGAACGAAGCTGCATACGTAGTTTAGAATTCACTGGGCCTTCTAACTGCTTTTTTATCTTCTTGGCTTTTTGGAATTTGCACGTGTTCGTCCTGGCTTCGATCTTTAGATGACAGTATTACATTCACAGTTTCGACTTTGTTCTTTGCGTCTGAGTTACTTCACCGGCTTTGATGTCCTTTTTCTTTTTGGCTGATTTTCTTACGCAATCTCAACTTTGAGTTTCTTCGGCATAGGCAGGAAATTTATATATTTTATTCACGGAAATGATGTGAATATGAAGTTTTTACAACTTCAAGTATTGTTTTCTTATTTGCCCAGACTGTTTGGTGGACGGCCCCTTGCAATGATAGTAAATTATGTTCCTTCTTTCGGATTATTCGTTTCTCTCAAAATTTCAACGTTTTGAACTTCAAAAATATTGTGTAAGTCTCATACCCTCTTTCTACATGCAGTACAGGGACACAGTGTGTTACTAGGTCCTCCAGTAAGTCAATATTTCCTTGCGTTACTTTAAAACATACTTTTGAGCGACGGTACTACGGCTCTTAGAAATAGATGTCCCAACTTAGGATGAGTATTTGAAGGTACCCTCACAACTATAGAAATTTCTTTTTTTCATTTGTTATATACCCTCGTGCGCCGCCCACTTAGTATAGTGGTTAGCGTTCTGAACTGCCAAGAAGTGGACTAATCCCAAATAAGGCTTAATCGTATCCGTTTCATTCTCCTCGTGGAGAGAAATGTTGGCTCACCTATATGGTACTTCCATAATAAAGTAGCCAGCAAAACTTCGCGGGTTTCCATAGGGCAATGTGTTGAGAAGTAGCTACCGTGAAGGACAAGTACTTGCCGAACTGGGAAAAAAACACCTCTAACTGCTCTTTGAATGCCCTTTATATACCGCCCCCAATACAACGAGTTAGGCATAAGATATTATTTCCCCAAGGGATCTCTTAAAAAAATGCCTTTGTGGCGAAAATGGATTTATTTTGATAGTCAAATACATTTAGTTCTCGGCATTTGTCTTTCAAGTTTACCTCCTCAACCCAAGAAATTGGGAAAATTTCACGAAAGCACTTTTTAAGGATTTTTTTTTTCTTCCAGAATATATAAAGTTGCTTTGAAAGTGACTAGAGAGAATAAATGTTGCAAATGCTATAGTTATCTATCCTGAAGTAAAATTAGGAAACTAACTAAAAATTTTGAAAAGTAATTTAAATTCGTCTTTGAATGAAACGAAAAATTCTATTAGATAAAATATTTTGGGAAAATACTGTTTCGTTCCTTTGCAGTACTTTTTTGTTTTGAATGTTTTAAATTCATGTAATACACAATTTGCATACCAAAAAAAAAATAAATATTAAAAACCAGTCTAAGTAACAAAAGGTTTGTTTTTTAATCTACTTATGGTTGATTGCTTTTTGTTTATCGCTGAATCTCCAAAAGTCGGTAAAACGCGCAGCGAGGGGGAAAAATTAAAATGAAATATATCCTTAACTGATATAAATCTTACATGGACAAAAATATAAGGAAACACATTTTATAATTACATTAAGTAACATCAAAATTAATTACTATACTCTATCATTTTACTTCATTCTTCAAGTATACCTTCATCGAAGATTTACAATCTTGAGTTATTCGCTCAAAATAAAATTACTTTTCTCTTGAGCTAAACTATATTAAAATTAATAATTTACGTTTCATGCTCCTAAATTCAATTTGCGTCGAAATTAGAAGAAATATACTTCAATTACAGTTTGAAGTACCGTTATTTAATTCTTAATGATGAATTTTGTTCCGCAGTTACAGCAGAACTATGCTTTAGCATAATTACTGTACGGTGCATTTTAAGTAATCAAAATGTCATAAAAGTATACCACGCTCTTAACTTTGTTTTGATTGGAGTATCCTACTTTTATATTCTGCGAGAATCTCCGGCGAATTTTATTTAATTAACTACTAGAAGTTTCTTAGGATCGGAACTGAGGGTTCCTTAAGCATAAAGGTTTTTTTACGATATTGAAATTCTGCTTTAATTAGATATCCTTACAGTGAAATGTATTTTATCGTTTAAAGTGTAGAAGGGCAATAAATTGCTAGCTAACTAGCTGTGTGGGATCATATCCTCAAAATATGTTTATGTGTAGCTTGGTATGTTATTTCCCCACTTATCATCTGCCTATAAATAGGATGCTTCAAGTTACTGTACTCTATAGTTTTAAAGTACGAGTATTAACAAAATTTCTATCTATCAACCGTAGAATAGAGGAGTACTGTAGATGAATTACAGGAAAATTGGGGGAAAATGTTAATGGGGAGAAATTGTTTCTTAATATTCAAAATGTTATTTATGGGCTGGCTGCATGTTTCGAACCAATTGACAGTTCGTTGTCAGGCCAATAGCATTAGATGGGATTAGCACTATTAACAAGTACACCTATGAGCTCTTGAAACTTATATATAGGGATAATCACACTTAATGCTCCTGTCCTGATATTGAACTATTAATTAGTTTGAAACATGTAGTCGTCCTTATACGACGTTGGGATTATTAAAAAGCTTTTTCTTCCCAAGGACTGTATAGTTTGATCTAACGAAGATATCGTCACGTAAAATATTTTTAAATTAAAAAGGTATGAAAAAATTAATGTGTTCACATTTTTCACTGAAATGTACCTAACATTTCCTGAGACATTTTGATGTTACTTAAAACAATTATTGCACAATTTAATTGTTAACAGGTTTTTATCATTATAATATTACGTTTATATAATTATAATATTTACTCATTTGATTATGAGTATATACTCGAAAAGTTAGTTGTACATAAAGAAATGTTTTCTTTGCTTGGAGAAAAGATCTGAAAAACTATCGAAAAAGAGTTCTCATATTCTATTTGGCTAAACAGCTCATCATGGCCACCTGCAAATATTTGTCCCTGCATGCTCTCATAAAAGCAATTGTTCGCCATATCCTCTCTAAACTATTTGTCTTTAATTACTTTCATATGACGTTAGAGATTTTTCAATAACTTTATCTTAAGAGGAAATGATAGTTGATCTATTGTTTTCAACTTTTAACCAGCTAGTTTTTGTCCTTGTTCTTTCCTAAATCGTGTCTTTAACATATCACTAACAACTCGCCTCCCAATCTGTTTAGTCTGAACAGTGTTTTCTGTTCTGGCTTGTAGATGAAGCTTCATTTAGTTATATTGATTGTACTTTGTTGTGTAAAATAAAACTACCAATTATTTTTTTGGGATTTCTTATCACTAATTTTAGAGTACATGGAGTGGACATGTTGTGACATTTGCTTGGATATCAGCTATAAAGGAGAAAAGCTACAAATGAGCATAAATTTTCTGGCGCCATACCATCAAGTTACATTTGCTTTAAGGTAGGATAGATATGCAGATGACATCATCAGAAGAGCAAGGATCAACAGACTTACCCCAATGTGAACGAAATTATTTCGAGAAGATTTTCTCGAATGCAAATCCTGTCAATCTAAAATTTCCTTTTGATATCATTAAATAGCTGAACTCAATGTTCTGGTAATGGTTTGAATAACTCAATGTTCTGGTAATGGTTTGAATCAGAAATCTACATTTGAAGCAAATATCATAAGGGGGAGGATAATTTAAGATGGAGCAAAAGTTGTTATTGCAGATGTTTAATCCCCATACTTGAAATAGGGAGTTTTCATCTCAGTATTTTTTCTAATCATGAATCAGAAATTACAGATTTTTAAATTATGTTATCTGCGTAATAAGGTAGACTCTTAGAGAGCGCATAGATTTCAGAATTTTAAATTTTTTAGTTAATTTTTTTTATAAATCAGTGCATAACTAAATGCACTGCTTTATAAAAAAATTTAACTAAAAAAATACTACCTTCTTCTGCAGAGTCTACCTTCTTCTGCAGATAGCATAATTTAAAAGTGTGTAATTTCTGATTCATGATGTCCATCGAAAGTAAGTTAACACTGCCTTTGAAAACAAATAATTATAACAAAAAGATTTTTGAAGAGTCGCGGATTGATTTCAAAGATCTTCTTTTCAATTCAGAAAACAGAATCCAAAAATATTTGCTAGTCTGTTATTAAAATAATACTGAAAAAATAATCACCTTTGCTTAACTTAAGAATTGAGGCTCTGCCAGGTCAAATGATTTGCAGCGATAACTGCCACCAGGATTAAATAACGTGACAACAAATATTTATCATGTCTGGAAATACATATACGTTTTTATTACTTTTCTGAATTTAAAATCTAGCCTTCATTTTGCCTTTGACTTGCACATGCATATACATACATATTGCTTCTAGTTAATCACGTGCAATACCTTTTGGGGACTCCCTAAAAATACAATATTAGATAGGTTGAATAATAATGAAGCTGCATTTTATTCATCCATGTTTACTGCAAATCTAGATTTTTTTCCCTGTAAAATTGTTTCTACCAACAGAAAATTAAATTTAAAATATCAATTTGGGGAGGTCTTGAAGGCGATTAAAATCTTCAGGCACATACAATTTTAAGCAAATATCTAATCAAGCTCTGTGGGCAGGCACTTCGTAAAAGAAAAAAATGAAATTTGAAATGATGAAAAATAAGATAAGTCTCCAATCTACTTTATATAGAAGAAGAAAGCGCTTCTTTTGAATTATTCAACAACCATCGCATATTATTTCCATATAAATTCTCTTTATAAAATGAGATTCTTTTCTGATTGAGAAAGAAAATAAAAAATAGCGAGTAATAGTGAAAAGAATTTAGTTTTTTTTGTCCATTATTCTTCTCTCCTAGAGAACAGTTTAAAATAACCAGAGATATTCCCAAAAATAAAATCGATGCTGCGTAAATCTTATTAAATGCAGCTATCAGGTTTCCTCAAGGGTTAATTCAGATAGCCGAGAAGAAAGGACATTAAAAGTCTAGAAACAAGGAAATAAAGAATTTGATATTACTGATCTATCCGGCGTCTAGAGACATTCTAGACGCTTATATGAAACTTTACCCCAAAGCTAAGAAAACAAATTAGGGAACAGAAAAAAATTTAGTAATTCACTATCAATGACAGTAAATAAATTTCGGTTCGATTTTCTAAACAAATTAAGCTTTTTCCTCTGGAGAATTGAAGGACAACGCCTGCTGAGTTAGCCTATATATGCAAATGGATCCCAACAGAAAAACTGTTAATCTCCAACACAAGAAGCAGAAAAGTTTTGAAACCATGGAGTAAAATAAACACAATAAATAGAAAGTGCCCGAGAATACCAGGTAAAATTTATTAATGACCAGAAAATTAGGATCATTATAGCCCTCCAAGCTGCATTAATATAAGGGACCGAACTGCCATCTTTAACTAAGTTTTTAGCGTTAAGAAATGTGCAGAAGTTTTTGAGGAAGTAAAGTAATATAATCCAGTTCACAAATTCAACTGAGAGTGCAAAGGATACGCGCCTAAGGGAAAAAAAGGAAATCATGGCCCGAATCTCAAAAACTAACTAGCACTAGCGTTTAGCCTTAAGAAGTGTGGAGAAGTTTTTGAGGCAGTATAATAATATAATCCTGTTCACAAATTCAACTAAGAGTGCAAAGGGTACGCACCTCAGAAAAAAACAAAGGAAATTATGACACGAATCTCAAAAACAGGATTCTGTGGAAGACTTAGAAATATCTTGTTTTTTTTCACATAGCACATATACTTTTTGAGCGGAAAAATAAGATCTCGACGAATTATAGTGTCTAAGACGAATTATACTGAATTATTGAGGTTTTTCCTATTCCCCCATTATCGATGCAATATTTGTTTACATGAGGGCGTTTTCCATGCATATTTTTTTTCATTTTCAAGCACTCTAAATTTAGTTCGCAATTTGTGACTGACGATGGTTTTTTTTTTCCGATGTGGGCCGGACGACTGAATTTTTTCCAGTCACCGGAAAAAAAAAAAAAAAAAAGAAGAAGAGAGAGAGAGAGAGAGAGAGAGAGAGAGAGAGAGAGAAATTTCCGATTTGGAATTATATACTCTCCAGGGTTTTTTCATTATCGTCTTATTTATTACATACGAGCTATGCCAGCACTGGAGGTCTAGGCCCTTGTAATGTTGTTGATCCCCAAACATCCTGCGGGATCCAGCGCTCTTATAGGCTATGCCTATAGAAAAGGCCCATAACAAAGGTGAAACATACTTTTAAGGTTGCTTAGTACGCTGGAGGTGCATATATTGTTACGAATTTTACGAGTCTATAGTAATCTTGCCAAATATGAGAGTTATCGCCAAAATGGCGATGGATTTGGTGACTTATTTTGGTCGCCAATTTCGGCGATATGGCGCCAATTGGTCACCAACCTTCTAGACTTTTCTAAAAGCTTCTAGAGATATCTACCTGGCCGACCGATAGGGGGTGCTTTGGAAGTCTATAAATATACCTCATATTAGCATAGGAACTCAATGTTCTTTTCTTCTGAGAATTGAATGTATTGAAAGTGCGTTAGGCATATATTGAATTGAAGACTCTGTTATCCTGACTTGCATTTTTAGAGTTTTCTGCTGTGTAGAAGACAGTTGTTACGTGTTTTCTGTTTTAATTTGTGTATGCGCCTTCAGAATTTACAGAATAACAAATTTTATTTTGTGTGCACTTTCTGAAAATTTTTTATTGAGTCTTATCGAACCTAGAAAAACGGAACAATATTTACTTGATCTCCTTTCTTAAGATGCCAAGTTTTATCCTCTCGTTTTGTAGAACTTACCCGAAATTGACATGTTAACATAATTTACAAGTATTTTAAATCTATTGATCGGAGGACCCTCATTACAGCTTGGAGCAGTAAGGGGGAATATAAACGTGTAATAGGCAAAAGCAGGAACGGATAAAGTTGAAGGGGGTAGATCCCCTAGGCGCTGCATTACGAATTTTTAAAAAAATGTTCATATCAAAAATAACTTTGCAATAACTAAATATGCATAAAACACACCCTCGTATGAGAGACACTAAAGGCAAAAGTATGAACTTTTAGCGTTTCCAGCACTAGGTTTTTGCATTAGAGCGCTGTAGGTTAAAGTGATACATCAGTTGACATCACAAATTTTCATTCCCCATGTTAGAGTATGGGGAGCTTTCGCCCGAGTGCATTTCTAATCGTAGAGTAACAAACACATATTTTTAAAGTTTATCGCCTGGACTTCAAAATTAATTATTAAAGTCAATTATTTTCAAAAAGTCTTATATGCGTTAAAAATAATTTTTTTAACGACAGACGTATCTTGTAACGACTGAAAAAATTTTAATTTTAAAAAACAGTGAGTCAAAATTGCTAATTAAACTGTCAATTAGAAATATTTTTTAACTCGTCTACCTCCGTACGCATAAATGTTTGTGTAACAGTCTATACTTAAAAGATACTCAGAGTAAAACTCCTCATGGCTGAAAAGGGGCATTAAAGATCTGTGACGTTCACTGATGTGCCGCCTTAATGGGCTACTCAGAATGACGTAGAGCTTATGAAGCATGAAGGCGTGCCATCATGGGTCTTGTCATAATTTACACTGGAATGCCTATGAAGAGGGTGTAACACCGTTACGCATGAATATACTGGGAAAATGCCTATTTCTTCTCTTTATGGACGATCATATACGTTTCGAGTTCTTATATAAATTTCGTGTCATCCATCATTCATCTGAAGATTCTTTTGTTGAGCTTTGCAGAAGAGCAACTCAGATTGCTTCTAAGAAAGAAAAACGGATCGTCCTGGTTATCTTAGATTATGGTTGTCAAAAAAGAAAAAGGACAACTTCAGTCATCTGAAAGTTTTCATTGAACTATCATGGAGGAGCAAGAAGGAAGGCTTGTCAGTGCTTGGGCAACCAAAACTTATAATTGTGTCGACTTTTTGTTCCATAGTTAAGGTTTCCTTTTTTGTTAAAAGAATGTTTGAGGGAAAAAAATCTCTCACCCCTTTTGCTTGCTCATATTATACGTCTATTATCTCGATATTTAACCTTAAAAATGGTTATTTTTTTTACCCCGCAATAAATATTTCTGAAGTATAGCATTTCTATTAAATAATAACTGAGGAAAATCTACCCGGAAATTCATATTTTAAACTGCCGGAAAATGTCAGGAAAACTAGGTTAACTCGAATGACTTTATTTTGCAATTTATAGTACAAAACATCAATTTCTTACACATTTTGTAATTTTTTTTCTATACAATTTATCTTTAGATAAGTTTGCGATTTTTGTGTTTTTTTTTTGACATTTGAAATCGGTTTTCTTGAAGTCCAAAATTTTATTTTAAAGGAATCATATTGAAGAATGTTTTATAAATGAATGTCCTCACAAAACCCCTTTCTACAAGGGTGAATTCAATAATTTTAAGTCCATTTTTTCTTTTAAAAATTAAATGTAAGAATTTTTAGCTCAGTTATTGTCAAAATAACCTGTGAAGTGTTTTAACCTATTTTGCATGTTATAGGTCTGTGGAGGGTTATGACAAAGTTGCCCCATCAGATTTAGGGATTTGGGGCATTACTCAACCATACCTTCAGGAGAACTGGGTTCAGGTTTGGCCCAGTTACCCCACACTGATCCACTCATGCTTATATTATAAAAAAACAGAAAAAAGATGACATCGTAAAGAAAAAACTTAAAGCTTTACTTGAAAGTAAAAGAAAGAAAGAAACTGCAAATTGAAGATGCAATGCGAGGAAAAAACCCAGAAAAAGTAAAGAAAGATTGAAGAGTATACAGAAAAATAACAATGAAAAAAAGAGATTCGAAGATTTGGCTTTACAAGAAAAAAATATAAAAGGTAGAAGAAAAACTCCTAAAAAAACCGAAAAAAGATGACATTGTGAAGAAAAAATTTAAAGACAAACTTGAAAGTAAAAAGAAAGAGAGAAACAGCAAATAGAAGATGCAATGCGAGGGAAAAAAACAGAAAAAGAAAAGAAAGATTGGATTTAAACCACTGACTTCAGTAGATTTAGAAAACACATTGCCTTCAACTTCAAGCCTCTGTATTTTAAAAAGATGAAACCTGTAGTGAATTAGTATTATGTTTATAATAAATTACATTGTGTTTTTTAATCACTCTGTGTGTTATTTTTTTCCGGTGATCGTGACAATCTATCTTGCAACATTGGTAATTGCTTTGAATTTTTTTTAAATAGAATTAGAATTTTTTTCTTTTTCTAAATATACAAGCATTGGACCCAGTTACCCAGTCACAGATTATGTGTTTCCTATGAGAAATAGACCTGGGTAGTCCACTTATCCCATTTATCAGGGGAACTGGGCCCACATGTATTTAAAAATATATGCAACATTTATTTATAATATATATATATATATATTAAAAATCAATATCATAGCTCAAACAGACTCGCTAAGACTTACTAAAATGCATGTAATACAAAGATTTTTTGAAAATTATACATGTTAGTATAATTTTAATGTGTTAAAAGTTCAGTATATAAAAATGTTGAAAATCTATGGCCGAGTTACCACAACTTACCTTTTTCATTAAAAATAAAGTATAGAAAATTTTCAGCTTTAATAAAATTAAATCAAGAAACTATTTACTTATATTTAGGTTTATTTGAGTAATACTTAAATACTAAAAACATTTATAGGTTTATTTTTTTTAAGTGTTCAAGACCAGGGAAACACTTAAATACTAAAAGCAATATCTCCAATGAAGAAACTCCTTACAGAAATGTTTTCCTTAACTCGTAGGTTTGTATATAGTGCCTACTTCAAGTTAAGAAAACTATAATAAGACCTTTAATACGAGAAGCGTATCAAATCATCTTGAATGGGATTTATTCCTTTTCCTCGAACTGAATGAAAGCACTCTTTAAAATACGAATGAATTAAACTTGTTCAAAATACTTTTTTACGAAAAGAAAAAAAATTCTTATCTTCTTAAAACATTTGCGACCGTTAAAGAAACCCCCGTCAGTATTTTTGTTTCCTGAGGGGGGCAGGGAGTCTGGAAAGTAAGCATTATCTTCAATTTTTATTTTCACCGCGTTGGACACTCAAAAGTTCGCATAGCTGAAGGACAGCTGTGATTAGGGAAAGACTCAGTTTGATTAGAACTTTTCAAGGTCCGTTTCATTTGAATTATCTGGGTGCGTTAGACATTAGTCAAAGACAGTGGTTATGCATATGGGAGGAAAAGGAGGGGGAAATTACAGCTGAGATCACTTTCATTAATACCTGTAAGCGATTAATCTGCAGTCAATTTTAATTTTGACGGTTCAAAAATGACATAAGATTTGAAATGGTAGGATCAGGAAATATTCGCAAAACAAATAAGGTCATCGTATGAAAATCGTATGCAACCTATTTGTTTTCATTATCATGTAACTATATATATATATATATATATATATATATATATATATATATACATATATATATATATATAACCCCCTTAATAGCCGTTCTTGCAAAGTGAGTATGAAATTTCATATTCAAAAGTGGGAAAAATGGGCCCCCTAAGCTACGGACTTTCAACCTCGAATTTTTTAACTTTCAATTTTTAACTTTATAAATAGAATGAGAATAATTAATATTTTTTTAATAGATTGAAGACCCTTAAAATTCAAAATAAGGATATTTTTTTCAAAATAATGTCTTTTTAAAAATTTGTCGAAAATGCTAGCAATTTTCCAAAAATTCCATGCGCATTCCATATCGTTTATACACCTTAATTATATTAATATAAGTGTGCCATATATATATGTATATATATAAACATAACTGTGCACTGAATTACAGCCATAAATCATTTTTTCTTCAATCTGCCTGTTATTTTTTTATGTTTCTACAGAAGTGGCGACTGATTCCCTAAATGTATTGGCGGGCTGTGTTCCGTTAAATGTAAGAGCTAAAATTAATAGTATAATATATGTAATTTATGATGAAGGAAAAGAATATGATATAAACGGAGAAGTGTTCAATAGGGATAATTGTGAGACCAGAGTAACTAGAAAAGTTAGCATAAAAAATTTAAAGAGCCTGAACTGGTCGATGGATCGTCACCCTCAAACAAAGGTGAGTATTTATGCAGATGGATCCAAAAAAGTTGGTAGAGTAGGAGCAGGTGTGGTGATTCATGATGAAGAAGGAGATAAAGAAATATTAAAAGAGAGAATTGCAAGTGGGAACTCTTATGTAGCGGAACTACGAGCGTTACAATTGGTAGTTCAAAGAATGAAAGAGAAAAAAATCATTGACTTTGATATATTTACAGACTCAAAGAGTGGTTTGGAAGCGCTAAGAGCAATAAGCTACAGAGGCGATATAGTACAAAAGATAAAGAATATGATTATACAAGAAAATATGACGGTATATCTGCATTGGGTCAAGGCTCATGTGGGTATAGCAGAGAATGAGGAGGTAGACCAAGTAGCCAAAAATGCTACAGAAATGGAGGAAATAGGAGTCCAGTATAAACAAACTAGAAAATCAGTCAAAATTAAAATGAAAAAGTATGAAAAGAAACTTTGGTAAGAAGAATGGAACGAAAGTCTAAAAGGAAGAAGAGTCTATGAAATATTCAAGGAAGTAACAGAAGAAAGACTAATGGGTGACTTTAAGATTAATCAATTTATAACGGGCCATGGATGCGTTGGGGAATATCAGAGCAGATTTCACCAAAAATCAGATATGTGTACCTGTGGAGATATCCAAACGCCAGACCACTGTTTATTTGACTGCCAGCAGTTCAGGGACCTAAGAAATAAATTGCCAGCGGATGTTAGAACATGGACGAAACATACGTTTTATTGTGACTTTTACTGTAGAGGCTTTATTAGGAAGGTGGTCGGTATTCTAATGGATACTTGTATCCCCTTCTCTCATGCCGCATAGCTGTATTCTTCTGTTGCAGGCTTGCAGATAACGTGCAAATTTTTGGTGCAGGTTACACAGTATTGCAAGTAAATAAATGTATGTAAGAAGTAGAATGGTTAATAATATATGTTTGTAAAAAAAATCAATATATTGTATTGGTAAAGTTTTATTTAATCACTGTAGCTGCAAAAATGTTTATACATTTGGGAATGTTTTAGAAATTACAGAAAAGTTAGTGTATAGGCAATAGTGTAAACAAATGTATAATTGTGTAAATAATTAGGTTAAATTGTTTTGTTATGTTTTAACAGAAAGTCAAGATTAAATATTTAAGTTTGTATCAATTGAAATTTGTATTATTGTACGTATGTGAATGTTTTAGAGAAAATTGTTTTTGTGTGGGTGTATTTACGTAATTGTTAGGTTAAATTGTATTGTCATGTTGATATGTATGCATATAAATTTGATGTAATTATGAAAAAATAATAATGTGAAATAGTAATAATTGTGTAATGATATTGTAAGCATTATAATGCAATCTGTAAAAGTAAGCAAAAAATAATAGGAAGAAGAAGGAAAAGAAAGAGCAGGGAAAAGTGAACATAGGAATGATGGTTGCCACTAACTGCTAAATTTTGAAAACAATTTTGTTAATAAATTATTAGACGGGCTTCGGCTTAGGGGCTGGGGTTGAAGGCCTCGGTGTCCTTGAGCCAGTGTGTCCCAGTTGAGCAGAATTGCGCTCGGGACGATTAGTTAACAGTTTTCCCGTATACCTTAACGGTTGGACGGGCATTCAATTGATTTTTTTATGTTTCTACAGATTTTTACTTCATTTCATGGTCTATATAATTGAAAAAATATTTGTTTCAAAGAATTATGCACAGTTTTTTGACAATTCCTTCTATTAACAATCCTGAGAATTTTGGCAGAAGAAAATGAATTCACATGGAGCATTTTGAAAAATTCTAGTATTTTTGAAATATTTTTATAAACAGTTCTTATTATTCCACATAATACTTATTTGTGAATTCAAAGAGACTTCAATGAAGTAAAAAGTATATTAATTATTCTCATTTTTTATGAATAGAATAAAATATTTAAAATTTGAAAAAAAAGCGAGTTTCAAGGTCCCTTGTGCTCCTAACTTTTCTGAAAAGCAAACTATCATTCCTATATCTAGGCTATTTCCGTACCTACAATCTAGGTAGTTTATATTATAAACTTTCCTATTTACTAGCTTGTCTTATAAGCCCCTCCATATATTTTTTTCTAAACAGCGGGCAAAAATAAATATTTAAATGAAAGAAATATGTAAATATATATTTATCTATATATATAAAACAGTTCCGTAACTGACTCAGTCACTGACTGACTGACTGACATACAACGCACAGAACAAACCGCTGAACCTAAAGGGCTGAAAATATGCATGGCGATTCTTCTTATAGTGTAAGGGTGCACTAAGAGAGATTTTTGAAAAATTCTTCTTAGATTTTTTAAAACTAATTTTTAAATTAAATTTTTAGCTGTTTTAGTAACTTTTTTTAAGTTTGCATGTAAAATAATAATTTGAGGGTTATAAAATTTATATCACAAGAAAGATCATAAACATTCCTTTAAAATGAAATCTTTTTCGAATCTTTACCTCTATTTTCTGATTTTTGGTGAATTTTTAAAGATTCATTTTTAGAATTCAATTTATTAAATGCCGATCACGTGATTTCTTTTTCTGGTGCTTTAAATAAATTTATCGTCACGTGCATAGTAACTAAATCGACAAAAAATATTTTTTTCTTGCTAATGCGGCAGACGATTGGACATTATTTTGTCTATAAAAATACCCTTTACGATTTTTTTATAAATATATATTTTTTACATCAATTATATACACTGATCGTCGCATTTATTATAAATATATATATTTATTTTTTTGGCATTAACTGCATACATTGACCGTTGTATTCACTTTGAATGTACTCCGTAGCGAAGTGCGGGTTTTCAGCTAGTCATAAGATAAAAGTCACCACTTTTAGAAATTCTACATTCAAACCCACCAAAACTATCAGGACTGTATGGCAGGCTACTGTAGTTAAGGAATATAGAGTTCCTCTCGGATATATTTCATTATTTGTTGAGTTAATCGAATCTCATCTTGGCCAATGTGTAAAGCAAGAGTATACAATGTATATAAGTCTGTAAGCTGTCATGCAATAACCCTCATTTTCAGATGGGATTTAAAATGCTGGTTCTCGGATGAATCTACTATATAATTATCAAATTAATAATTACAAGATAAAAAGAACTTTTTATATACCACGTTTTTAAATTTTCTGTTGAATCATATAAACTTGACAATTCTCTCTTAATTGCACAAACCTTCACTTAATTGTTCTTTTTCACTTTCTTTTATTTAATTCTAATCACTTTTTTGTCGTTTCCACTATCTACAGACTTTATAAACTTTGATTTCTATAATTTTTTTAATTTTTCGCACAATATTTTTGTAAACAAATTAAATTCACATGTATTCTGTTTTCAAAATCGTCAAACGCCGTTTCGCAAAAGTGCAAGCATTGAATTCGATCGAAGCTCCACCTTGCGAATTTTTTCAGCTAAAAGTATTAAAAAAATGTACTGTCAGCGTGTTATGAGCTATTCTAAAAGTTTCAAATGTCTAGCTAGTTGGGAAGTTAGTTAAAAATCGATTGCAAGATTTGTACTGGACAAACACACAAACACACAAACAAACAAGAAAGCGAGTTTATAAAAACATGGTAAAAATACATTAAATATCTGTTTTGCTACGAATCCCATCTACTTTAAAAGAAACTATCTACCATATTTTCATACCTACTATCTAGGTATTTTATATTAAAAACTTTTCTATTTACTAGCTTGTCTTAGAAGCCCCTACTTATACTTTTCGAAACAGCTGGTAAATATCAGTATTTTAAAAAAAGAACCATGTAAGTATATATTTATCTTAAGATAAAAGATGACAACATCAATTTTAGAAATTATACATTGAAACCCATCATAACTATCAAGACTGTATGACAGGCTACTACAGGCAAAGAAATCCCAAGTTCAAAATGGGTAAAGCAAGAGTATAATACAATGTATCGTGGGGTTACAAGTGAAACACACTAAGTCAAAATTATCGATTTTCGGTTTTTCAGCTTTTCTTGACCAGAAAAAGGAGGTGTTTCTACTGGTCAAACCCACTAAGCCATATCTGTATTTATTTCATTTTTTTCAAAGTTTTGTAATCACTTTAAGTGTTCTAGCCTAGTAGTTTTAATAGATGAAACACACTAACCTGAGGATAATAATATAAAATAAGCCTATGAGAGCTAAGACTGGTTCGTAGTTAGCAAAAAAACTCCAGTATTATAACTTAATTTGATTTAATAATGTTAGTACCAAACATGTTAAGAGAAAAAAAATCTTTGATCAGCGTTTCTCAAAATCATGTTTATTGACTTAAAGTTTTTCACCTTTATGAACCCCACGGTATATAAGTCCGTAAGCTTCCATGCAATAAATAACCCTCATTTTCAGATGGGATTTAAAATGCTGGTTCTCGAATGAATCTGTATAATTATCAGATTAAAAATACATTAAATATATGTTTCGTTACAAATTTCATCCACTTTAAAAGAAATTGTCATACATATCTCGAGTTTCTCCCAAAGGGGGAATCACGAAATATTTTGTATTATTTAATAAAAATTTTAAAATTAGTTAATTTTGACTCTCAGCCGTGACGAAGGACAGAACTATACAACAAAAGACAAATAATAAATAAATTGATGTAAACCAATTATTAAAATATTTTTCCTGAAAAAGAAGGCATATATAGTTCTTGAATAGGCTACAGAAACTCCTTAGAGACATTTTCGCTCGTAGAAAAGGTTTCGAATTTCAAAGATTTGATGCTCTATGTTTATGTTTCTTGCCCTGCTGATTTATTTGTTTTCTCCTGTCAACTTTTCGAATTTATCGGTTTGATAGTTTAATTTTTTCTCCTTTTCGTGCATGTTTACTTCTTGCTTAAAAAAGCAAATTTGTTTATCTCGTGCTACCTTACTTTGCATTTTTACGAGCATAGCCCGCTGACACTGTACATTTAACTAAAGTACTTTTATTTTAAAACGACCAGAATTTCTGAAGACATTTTAATGTCTTTCTTATCCTTTATCTCTGTCAAATTTAATTCTTAATTAGATCATGAAAGCGTTCCTGATATTTCTCATAATTTGGTTGCTATATATTAAGTTCAGAACTGACTGTTTTATGCATGTTTAACTTTTTCAAGAAATGTGCGAGCGATATGCTCTTATAGATATTTTTTACTCCCTTGTCGTTCATTTCATTTGACTTTGAACAGTAAAGGGTCCGAGGTAGCCTAGGGGTAGCGCGTTGGGCTTAGAACTGGGCATGCTAGGTTCAAATCCCAAAGAACACAATGAAATACCTTTTACTAGGCCGGATAAGGGTACGTTAAATCTGTAGACGAGAAAGTCCTTCTACGAGGTCAGAAAGAGTGGGAGAAGGTACGGTCCCTCCAGATGTCGCCTTGGGGGGTTCTCGGTCAAAATTGAGGTGGCACCAGGAGGTGGTGTTTGTTTACCTATACAATGACCCAATGGAGAGCAACTAACGATTCTCGTGGATTATGTGTGAAAGCCATTAGCAACAAGTGCCCCACAAACGGCTTTGAACAGTAAAACTCCACCTGAAAGGTATAAACATCATCTCTTCAACCCATAAAAATTCCTCTGTAGATAGGCGTTAGTATTAGGTACGCTGAGGATGTAAACATTTCATTCTGAAGTTTATATTGTTGCTGTTCGCAGAGCATTGAGTAGAGATATTTGTACTGATCTAATATTATACAGAATCAGAGAAATCATTTTATGTGTTGCACTCATTCGGTATTGTGTTCTCCCTGTTTTAAAGGATGGCTATTGCCTATCTATAGGACTCTTTGGCCATTCAGGGAGAAACGGACATGTCCAAGGCACAAATGGAACACTTCTATTGAGAAAATAGAAATTCCAATCGGAGATATGCCCTTTTATATTTTCGTCCACCCAATTTACCATGCTTTATTACGTTAAATAAAGCTCTACATATGGAAATGGTATATTCTTAATTTAGGCCCCATTTAAGATGCTGTGAGATGGTTACGTTACAGTACCAAAAGAAAATGATAATATAAATGTGTAAATTGTCCCCGAAATTGTTTGCTTCAATGCTGAAAAGAATAATTCTTTACTAACCAATAACGCCAGGAGAAATTTGAGCACATTTAAATAGTTTAAATTCACTATTCTTATCGACCCCTTAAAGTTATTTAATTTCTTCTTGATTCGCAGCTATTGTCGAGCGCAGAATCTCTCAAGCTGCCGTCATAAGTTAGTTTACTTTTGAATGCAGATTCATTTATTTCGTCACCAGAATTTTCGCTGACATTTTGACGCCCCAGGTCTTTTCTTCACCGAATGAGTCATTAGCGTCTCGTAATTAGAGCACGAAGGAGCGTTTGACACTCTTCACAATTTCGTAGGTGTCTTCAGTCTCCCGTTTTTGTTGATTTTGTGGAGGCTTAAAGTTAAGTGAAGTGCCTTTGTAACAGATAAGATTATGTCTAAGGATTAAAAAAAAACTAAGAGAAGATAATGTAATTCTATCACATTTTGAGCAAAATTTTGCGCATAGATTTGCAGAATATATATTGATTAACTGTATGAAATATATTAAATTATAACTGTATTCCAGTTTAATCAAAATTTTACCTGATATCTTAGACTATTTTTACGAATTTTGTAAATATTGCATTTTGTTTCGTTAAAATGACTTCTATGGAAGAGCTCCAATAGCTATGTATTGAACATGGGAGTCCATGAGAATATCACCAAATATGAGAGTTCTCACCGAATTGGAAATGGATTTTGCTACTTACTTACTTTGGTCGCCAGATTTGGTGATATTTCACCAACTTGCCGACTTGCAGGTACTGTACGCAACCACCCTGGCCATCGTTCGACATGTTTTATCGAAACAAACTCGTATTTATATTTATTAATAAAATGCTATTTCTATTTATTTCACCCACTTATTATGTATAATTTTAATAAGAACTGTATAAGTTCATATATATATATATATATATATATGACTCTTGTTTTAACGTAGTATTACGGTCCTAATTAACAGTTCTTCGGAGAGAAAAAAATTGTCCAGCGTCGCCAGTTATAATTTTGGCATCGCACCAAATCCAGTAACAGTAAACAGTTAAACAAAAAAGTATCAAAATGCGTCAAAAAAAAGAAAAGAGGTAAGCAACAGTAAGTAATCCTACGTTAATATCCCGCGGTACTTTCGTTAGAAGAGACTACCTGAAATATTTTTTTTTACATTGTTTTGAAATAAAACGGTCCAAGGTAAAGACCCGATTAATTTTTTATACAGTTTTTTTCTTTACTTTAACACGGTTTAAAAATATAAAAAGAATTAAAATATATTGAGTTCAATATTATCAGTGAGTATTTCAGAGAACGTATATGATTCCACGTTAGTGTTTAGTAGTGATGAAGGTGTGGTTCCACTATCTGCAAGTACAATTCTAGAAGGCCTCCAACAAGCTAATAAACATGGAAATCTTTTTTTACAAATGATGCTGTGCCATTCTATCGTGATTTGATAATTACAAGATTAAAAAGAACTTTTAATATACGATGTTTTTAAATTTTCTGTTGCATCATATAAACTTGACAATTCTACACTGCTGGCCACCCAAATTGCAACACCAAGAAAGACAAGAGATATCACAACAAAATTTATTTTCTAGATAACATGTTGACCAAGTATCAAATGATTAAATTTATAGATTTCTGTGAAGTGTGGTTCCTGTCAAAATCAGTAGTCAAAGTAGCCGCCATTGTTGGAGATCACCTCTGCCACACGCCTCGGCATTGATTCAAAGAGACTTTGGATGAGTTCTTGGGGAACAGCAGACCAAGCAGATTCCACACGTTGCCAAAGTTGATCTGCTGTGGCAGCTGGGGATGGAATCTGGGTCAATCGTAGAGCAACCATGGACCACATGTTTTCTATCGGCGAAAGATCCGGAGAGCGAGGCGGCCAGGGAAGCAATTCAATCTGGCGATTGACGAAGAAACGTTGCACAATGCGTGCCACGTGTGGTCGTGCATTATCCTGTTGAAATATGGCTGTGGGCAAGCCCTGAAGGTAAGGAAGGACAACTGGCTCCAACACCTCGGAGATGTAGCGCTGGCTGTTTAAAGTACCGGCAATGCGTACTAGAGGTGTGCGAGAGGGATATCCAATACCGCCCCATACCATAATACCCGGTGCAGGACTAGTGTGGCGGTGCATAACGCAGCTGTTCAACATCCTCTCTTCACAGTGTCTCCAGACTCGAATGCGACCATCGTGGTGTTGCAGACAGAAGCGTGACTCGTCAGTAAAGACAATTTCATTCCATTCTGCCGTCCACATCCTTCTGTCATCGCACCATTGGCGGCGGAGACGACTGTGGTTCTGCGTCAAGGGTAGACAAAGCAATGGCCACAGGCGCGCGTTATGTGCATCTGCGCTGAAATTCTAATCATTTGCATATCTCACCTCCGCTAATGCATGTTGTAAATTTCATGTTATTTGCATGTTTCCTACAGGGTGTTGCATTTACAGTGGCCAGCAGTGTATGTATTAATAAATACTTTTTAAAATTTTTTGATGAATTATCCCATCAACTTGAAAGAAAATGAAGTTAACTTGCGTTCAACTTTTTGTTCCCGTCCCGGTCGATAGATGGCTGCACCAGTCTACAAAACAAAATAACTAAAAAAGAATTCATTTCTGCTTAAAGATAGCTAAAAGTATTAAAATAATACATTGTCATCGTGTTCTGAGCTATTCTAAAAGTTTCAAATGTCTAGCTAGTCGGGAATTTAGTTAAAAATTGATTGCAAGATTTGTACCCGACAAACACACACACAAATAAACAAGAAAGCGAGTTAATAAAAGCATAGTAAAAATGATAATGGCACGTTATGAAGCATACTATGAAGATCGAACAAAAACAAAATCAAAGCATCTGATAACAGAATTCGTATTCAAAACCGGAGAAACAAAAGAAACACAAGATGTTCATTTTATTCAAAAGACACTTGTAGATATATCACCGATATATATTTGCAGTGACGAGAGGCATTTTTCGACACCGACAAACAACAGTAAACGGGCACGTTCATTGTCTAGTAGACACCGAATGACTCAATGTTATATATAGCTATGTATGTATAAAAAATAAATTTAACTTATTTTTAAACACTTCCGACTGCCACACTTATTCAATTTAAAAATAACCCATATAAACACCATTAAAATAAGATTTTTGGATTTGCTCTTACATATTTATCCAAGTTTAGTTGATCGAATACAAATTTCGTATGAAAAGTTAAGTATATTGTACTAAGTATCTCAAATTTTTATGTTTACTGTATCTTTTTTACACTATTTTTTTGCACGGTAGTCTTTGGAACGTATCCCTCGTTCAAACTGAGAATCGGGTGTATATATATATATAGATATATATACACACACACATGCATATATATATATATATATGAATATATGTATATATATATATATATATATATATATATATATATATATATATATATATATATATATATATAATAATAGGCTTATACATAATATAGAGACTGTCTTATATTTTTAGGAAATCTGTTAAAGAAAAAAAATTAATTTGTCCTTTCAAACACTGCTTTTGTAATAATAGATTCGTTTCAACCCACGTCGCTGTCACAAAGGGCTTACTTTGAATAGTGGTCCATTTATTTTAACACCAGACATTTCCCTGACATTTTGACGTCCCTGAGCCTTTCTTGGGCAAGTTATTAAAATCTTAGAGCTCGAAAACTTCGCCGAACACTTTTCATAATTTGATTGTTTTCTGCGTTCTTTTTGATTGTTGTACTAAGAATGAAATATAGTGATAGATCAAATATTTTCCTACGTGTCATAGTCTTTAACTTGAAGTAACAAAAAAATAGATAATAGTTGGTCTCTCCATATTTTTTAACAGATATAATAACACGATATTTTCTAATTTATAACTTAGCTCTAACTTCACTGTAATTCTATGTAGTATGTTAGTTTCTGAGATAAATTTTGCAGTTATTGAAGAACATGTAGTGCTTACATACTAATAAATTAAAACTCTCCAGCTTTCAACAAAAGCATCATACCTAAAGTTCATAGATGTTATAGACAGTGTTTTTAAGTTAAGCACTTGATGCTGATGCACATCAGTTTTCTGATAATCTAGGAAATGGAAACTTCATGTCTCATGGCCATGATGGACTTATAGCAGTGGAAGATATTGGAAAATTAATTGAAAATCATGAATATTTGTTACAAGAAGTGTTTCCCAACCTCTCTCAGCATTTTAAAGATCATAGTTGGTTACGTGAAAGAGCTATCCTTGCACCAAAACACGGCAACGTTATACCCATTAACAAGCAGCTTTTAGGTCATTTGCCTGGAACATCTCAGATTTATAAGTTTGTTGATACAGTTTGTGCTACATATGATAGAGTACTTTACAACATTTCATATGCGGGAGGGGAAAGTCTCGAAGAAAGAATTTATCGACCATACGCGGAAAGGGTGGAGGGATGGGAACTTCTCGCCAGGGGGGGGGGGAGGAAAATAATTTTTCTTCTGCCTGCGACTGTTTGCAGAACGTGGGATGCGTAACCACAAAATTTAAATAACTTTATTCGTTGTAATTTAGTGTTTCCATTATCTGACAATGATTGCTGAAGGGAGCGGGTCCCTAAATTGAAGGGCTAGGAGGGCGAAGCCCGGCTAGTGTGTGTGTATATATATATATATATATATATATGTATGTGTGTGTGTGTGTGTGTGTGTGTGTGTATGTATGTATGAAATGATCCGAATGGCCATCTCCTGATAAGAAACACATCGATGCCGAAATTATTACGATTCTATTTTAAAGAACAAATGCAGTTTATTCCATCAAAACATCACCTTACAATGGCCGCGTTCAACCCTCTTCTGGCGAGCACACCGAAGTAGCTCCAAACGGGTTGCCGGAAATTGGCGAGGTAGGTTAGTATTGGAAAGGTGGAGTAAATCGCAAAGGACGGAAAGGTTACCATACAGAGAGAAAATTCGTATTACGCGCGATTAAAGATTAGAGGTGGTTAAATTACACACACAGAGGTGGTTTATTACATACACACACACACACACACACACTCACACACACACACATATATATATATATATATATATATATATATATATATATATATATATATATATATATATATATATATATATATATATATATATATATATATATATATATATATATATATATATATATATATATATATATATTTAAATATATATATACATATATGTACAAAAATTTATGAATATTGTAAGATTGTAAGATATAGTCTAAATTTAATATAAGAAGTTAAACATGTATACATAACATGTATACATTGAAACTCAAGAAAGGAGATTACAAAGTCTCTTTTAATTTCAAAAGCATAAAATGTAATTACCGAGCTTTGAATAACAATTTTATGTTCTCTGGGAGGGGAAATAAGTTTTAATTACATTTGGCTCGAAGATTAAAACAAAATTCTTAGTTTATTTCTCAATTTAGATTGATCTCTATAAAACTTTCTAATTAAGGGTTTCTGAAATCTAACTTTTCTTCAAAAACAAATATTTCTTATTAATCTTTATACCTTTTAATTATAACTTTATAAAAAGATCATCTAGCATTTTTAATTAAACATTTGACAATTTAAAATTTTGTTTTAAGCAACTTTTAGTTCAAACTTTAAATAACATTTGTTTAACACAAAATTTAATAAGTTTTGTTTTTGCTGCATTTACTGTACCTTGCTATTTGCGCATGTTTTTAATTTTTGTACATAGAAAAAGGTTCTAAAAATATTCTGACTCAAGGATTAATGAAAAATTACATATATGTAATTTTCAACTATATAGGAGAATTAACCCGATTTTTTTCGGAATTATTTTGCATCAGGAAAATATATATATATATATATATATATATATATATATATATATATATCTTTAATCCAAATCAAAAGTCTGAGGGCAGTTTAATGAAACCATAATAAAGGAACACAATACAAAATTTTCTCCAAAAATCTCTTGCAATGAATACAAGATATATCATTTCAAAGTTGAAAAATCAAAAAGAATCCCAATCCGACATGAAAGGAGAAGTAAACAAGTGTACAGTAAAGTATACAAACAGCGGAAAAATAAAAATGTTCGGTATAATAACGGTAGAAATACGTTATTTGGTCTAAAAAGTCATACAACATGTTTTAGGTCAAGAAATAAAAATATGCTTTTTCTGAGAATTTTGTGTCCCAGACTTTAATTCATTGACTTTGAGGAAACTTTTTCAGAAATTTTAAGGACCTGGACATTTTATACTTTTTTTGAATTGTAGCAGTACAACATCAAAAGTCTGAAAAAAGTGAAGCTTTATTTTCTTGGCTTAATACGTACTATAGAGTTTTTAGAATCATAAAAAGCCAACTGATTATTATATTGCCAGATACAATATTTTTAAGCTATATTGTCTGTGCATACCCTTCAGTACATCTGCTTTATTTTAAAGCTATTTAATACCCAATGATATTTTTCACCGTTTGCCACCTTTGTTATGATATACATACATATATATATATATATATATATATATATATATATATATATACATATATATACAAACATACATACTTACATATATATATATATATATATATATATATATATATATATATATATATATATATATATATATATATATATATATATATATATATATATATATATATATATATATATATATATATATAAAAGGGCGCGGTGGCCCCGGTTGGCAAAGACGTCGAGCCAGTGATCTGAAGTTTGCGGGTTCGAGGCCGGCCACTGACAAAATCCACCGCCATATTCACTTATGGTGGCCGGGGCACTTAAAATAGAGCGTGGCTGCAATGTCCTCCAAGTTCTCAAAATTACCTCTGGGGGTGCTGGGTCAGGTGGTCTGGTCTCACCACTTGACTCGGTTCAAAATTCGCGGACCATCAAACGGGTGCAGTGTGGACCCATCCCCTGAGGTGCACCTCACGCGAATTCTTCTTATAATTATCTAGCTCTGTTGGATTATTTATTTTTAGTTATATTTATCGATTTTCAATATAAGTATATAAAGCAACCGCGCAATCGTTTATCGAAAAGTTTTATGTTTTCACTGCTAGGGTAGGTTTTAAGTTAACTTGTTTGACAGTCTATGCTCGCTTTTTAATTTTGTTAGTTTGATTTGTTTTTATTGATTTGTTTTGATTTTATTTTTACATTCTGCTAAATAAAGTTATAGATTAACTGCCTCTGATTTTCTAAATAGAGATAATAAATTATGGTTAACGACCATGTATGGTTACGAGTAAAAATTTTGAAAATATTTTCCCGTAGGATTTCAAACTAATTATATTTTTAATAAATTTTTTTTTAAAAAATCTTTGAACCACTAAAGGGAAAAGAAGATCATCACTGTTTGCTCTCTGTAAGACACAAGAGACCAAACAGTGTCATTTGTTTGAGAGACATATGAAAATCTACATATATTTCAAATTTAAATTCATTTTTAATGTAAAACTGTTGAAGTTTTTCATGGGCATTGTTATCGTTATATAAACATTTCGGAAAAAATTATCTTTACATAATACACGAAATCAAAATTTTACTTTACGGACCGTCGTGAGAGGATTGCTTAGATTTAAATGTTATCGTTACCCTCAACTGTAAGATGCCTACTGAGCAAACTTACTTCTTATCACGAAAATCAAAATATATTTCATATATTAATTCCTTTTATTGCAAAACAGTTGAAGTTTTTTTATGTGCATTGTTATCGTTATATAAACAACATTTCGGAAAAAATAGTCTTTACATAATACCTGAAATCAAAATTTAACTTTTCGGACCTTTATGAGAGGATTGTTTTAATTTAAATGTTATCGTTGCCCGCAATTCTAAGATACCTGCTGAGCGAACTTACTTCTTATCACGAAAATCTAAATATATTTCATATTTTAATTCCTTTTCATTGTAAAACTGTTGAAGTTTTTTATGTGCATTGTTATCGTTATATAAACAACATTTCGTAAAAAAATTATCTTTACATAATACACGAAATAAAAATTTAACTTTTCTGACCCTCATGAGAGGATTGCTTTGATTTAAATGTTATCGTTGCCCGCAACTGTAAGATACCTCCTGAGCGAACTTACTTCTTATCATGAGAATCTAAATATATTTCATATTTTAATTCCTTTCTATTGTAAAACTGCTGAAGTTTTTTTTATGTGCATTGTTATCGTTATATAAACAACATTTCGCAAAAAAATTATCTTTACATAATACACGAAATAAAAATTTAACTTTTCTGACCCTCATGAGAGGATTGCTTTGATTTAAATGTTATCGTTGCCCGCAACTGTAAGATACCTCCTGAGCGAACTTACTTCTTATCATGAGAATCTAAATATATTTCATATTTTAATTCCTTTCTATTGTAAAACTGCTGAAGTTTTTTTATGTGCATTGTTATCGTTATATAAACAACATTTCGTAAAAAAATTATCTTTACATAATACACGAAATAAAAATTTAACTTTTCTGACCCTCATGAGAGGATTGCTTTGATTTAAATGTTATCGTTGCCCGCAACTGTAAGATACCTCCTGAGCGAACTTACTTCTTATCATGAGAATCTAAATATATTTCATATTTTAATTCCTTTTCATTGTAAAACTGTTGAAGTTTTTTATGTGCATTGTTATCGTTATATAAACAACATTTCGTAAAAAAATTATCTTTACATAATACACGAAATAAAAATTTAACTTTTCTGACCCTCATGAGAGGATTGCTTTGATTTAAATGTTATCGTTGCACGCAACTGTAAGATACCTCCTGAGCGAACTTACTTCTTATCATGAGAATCTAAATATATTTCATATTTTAATTCCTTTCTATTGTAAAACTGCTGAAGTTTTTTTATGTGCATTGTTATCGTTATATAAACAACATTTCGTAAAAAAATTATCTTTACATAATACACGAAATAAAAATTTAACTTTTCTGACCCTCATGAGAGGATTGCTTTGATTTAAATGTTATCGTTGCCCGCAACTGTAAGATACCTCCTGAGCGAACTTACTTCTTATCATGAGAATCTAAATATATTTCATATTTTAATTCCTTTCTATTGTAAAACTGCTGAAGTTTTTTTATGTGCATTGTTATCGTTATATAAACAACATTTCGTAAAAAAATTATCTTTACATAATACACGAAATAAAAATTTAACTTTTCTGACCCTCATGAGAGGATTGCTTTGATTTAAATGTTATCGTTGCCCGCAACTGTAAGATACCTCCTGAGCGAACTTACTTCTTATCATGAGAATCTAAATATATTTCATATTTTAATTCCTTTCTATTGTAAAACTGCTGAAGTTTTTCTATGTGCATTGTTATCGTTATATAAACAACATTTCGTAAAAAAATTATCTTTACATAATACACGAAATAAAAATTTAACTTTTCTGACCCTCATGAGAGGATTGCTTTGATTTAAATGTTATCGTTGCCCGCAACTGTAAGATACCTCCTGAGCGAACTTACTTCTTATCATGAGAATCTAAATATATTTCATATTTTAATTCCTTTCTATTGTTAAACTGCTGAAGTTTTTTTATGTGCATTGTTGTCGTTATATAAACAACATTTCGTAAAAAAATTATCTTTACATAATACACAAAATCAAAATTTAACTTTTCTGACCCTCATGAGAGGATTGCTTGGATTTAACTGTTATCGTTGCCAGCAACTGTAGCATACGTACTGAGCGAACTTACTTCTTATCACGAAACTTCCACACTCCTGAATCTGCCAGATAAAGTTATACATTAACTGCCTCTGACTTATCTAAATAGAGATAATAAATTATGATTAACGACCATGTATGTGACCAACACGACAATAATGTCTTTAGATAACTATGAGTTTTATTTCGCAGAAAACTGGGAACGAACGTAATTATTGTTGTTCTCTTTTTAGTAAAAAAAATCATTTTATTTTTTTTCTTTAACGAGCCACATTATTCAGTAACACTTTTGACTAATTACGGCTGAAAAGAATGAAAAAAAGACACCGGGAACAACTATCACCAAAAGAGACATTGCAAAGTATGCTCTCAATTGAAGTTCTGAAAGCACTTTATTGGAAATAATTACACGGTTTTTTCGTACTCATTAATTACATGTACTTTAGGGGTTTTTTTCTCAATCAGACTGCCTTAGTATCATTTAAATGAAGGGCATTCACTGCTTTGGTAATTACTATTTTATCTGTATATAGCGCTGGATATGTGATAGCACATTAAAGATACTAGAATTACCCATTTTTGAACTTGCAAGACATGTTTTTGAAATGTTTTTCCTTGCATAATGACTTAATCATCTTTTTTTTTTCCTTAAGATAATTCAGAAAAATTCACAATAATTATCGAAAGGATTTTAAACTTTATAATATATAAATGGATTGAGGCCAGGTCAATGGATATCATTTAACTAGAGTCGGCAAAAACATGTACACACTCTCTGTGTGCTATGTATTTTTTTCTATATACAGCACACACTATCTGTGTATTATGTATATTTTATATACAGCTGAGCATCGTTTATGCGTTTCATATTTATAATTGCCTCAGGCATGCGCTAGTTTCTTAAGGCTGCTGTGTACTAACCTATTGGATTTGTTGACCTCAGTGTTAACCTATGGAGAAAATGTATCCAAGGATTGCCGACTTGGACTTAAACATTTTAAAAAACATTTTACTCCGATATTGAGAGAGAAATTTTTCACTTTGGGGTATTTTTAATTTTTTTAAAAAAAATGCAAATAATATTTTAAAATTTTAATTATTCGAGGTAAAAAATCTGGTATAGTGTGTTTTAAACGCTCCTAAATTCCAATGGTGAACGAAATTTATAAAATTAACCCTGTTACAAGGTGCAGAAAAGTCCAGGCTATCTGAAAATATCATTTTTGTTTGATTATCAGTATTTCTGTAGCTGTAAATAGTAGATAAATCATCTCCATAGATTCACATTGAGGTGATTGAATCCAATAGGGTTAGTACACAGCAGCCTTAATACCCGGAACGTTTCAGCAGGAAGAAACGCAATAAACATCAGGTATACATTATTCAGCGCAACATAATTTTTATACGTATTTTAATACGACCTTGGATATACGAAAATATACGAAGACTATATGCCTGCTAAATAATGTTTATATGTGTAGCAAAGCATGAGTTATTTATTCCTAAATTATTCTTTACTCAGATATACGGAAATTTCTCAGTACCTGGAACGGAACTGGAAGCAACTGGAAATAACGCTAAATAAATCCATCCATACGTTAATCGGCACAAAATAAATTTCATTTATGTTTTTTCTAAGATTATGAACATTACCCTGAGATGCACACAAAAACATACACAAATTATACACGTATTAAGTAACATTTATCTATGCATTAAAACATCGTTCATTCGGGCCCGAGGTAGCCGATATGTAGCGCGCCGGCTTAAAATTGCTGAGGGTGCTCGGATCGATTCCCCGCAATCTCCGTTAAATACGTTCGTGTCTAGGCCGGATAAATCCATAGACAGAATTCCTTCCATGAGGTCAGTGGGTGGGAAAGGTACGATCCAACCAGATGTCACCCCTGGGGGTGTTAAGCCAAGTCGGACTCCAACCATTGTGGTGGTAATATTAACCAGGGCCACCCTACTCAGCCAGAAACTTGCATGGACCTGATCCGGAACTTACGGCCAGGGAGCATTAAGGCCAACACATCGTTCATTCGCGTATCATAATGCGCATCATAATGCGTAAATATCCTCATCTGTAATTCTATTTATGAATGGCCTTAAATATAAAAAGACTGTGTGATGGATATTGGTAACCTTTTTAACAAATGATTGGTACTTTTTGTTTGCTGGCATTACCTGTATGTTATATCATATGATTATCAAAATATCTATGAAATACCTTTGTCATTCATTCCAAAAGTTAAACAGTATTTATGGGAAGATGAGGTGATATTGGTTTTCGTTTGTATCTTATACATACCACAAATAATTTAAATGCATAAAATAAAAAATGCGAAATATGTGAAGGCTAATGGTAACTTTTTAAACAAATGACTGGTGCTTTATGTTTGCTGGCATTATCTCTATGTTATATCATTTCATTATCAAAATATCTATCAAAATACCTTCGTAATTCATTCCAAAAGTTTTACAGTATTTATGGGAAGACGGGGTATTATTGATTTTGCTTTGTATGTTATACCGCAAATAATTTAAATGCATCAAATAAAAAAATACCGAAAAATAAATCAAGCGATTGCTGGAAATGCAGGAAAGTTGAATCAGTTTAATATATGAATGAGAAAATTAAATGTGTTAAAACAAGGCTCAGGGCTCTACGTCCAGCTATTAAGTGGAGTTGAAAGATTGTTTAAGAAACGGTATTGCTCAATAACCTTAAAATACTGCATTTCATGCAAGTTACGCTTCAAATATTCTAGACGAAAGAATAACACTGAGAAACTTTAAAATCTTATATTTGAAATTCATGATAAGGTGGTGTATATATTTTTCATTTCTCAATTAAAGGAATTTTTTAAACAACACAAATTTTTCATTATTTGATTTTGTATACTGCGTACTATATAATCCTTTACCAAATGTTTCCTAGCGTTATTTTCCAAACAATGCTTTTTCTATATTTCGAAAATGCAACTTAAAGTACTTGATATTACGTATACAGCATCCTGAGCGGTGCTGATGATATCGATAAAATAAAAGTTCACCCCAAAATCATTTTGCCATGAATAAAATATAAAAATTCATAGCATTGGAAAAGATTCCATGAATCAGAACTACTCTGGGAGAGGGTAGCATAGTATTTTCCTACTCCGAGCTAAAAAATGAAAAATAAATATTTGCGGTTCTTTTATGCTGGTGAAGTTGTTAACAGGAAAATCGTAAACTTTTAATATAAGACTAGCTGAATACCCGTGCTTCGCTACGGAGTACATTCAAACTAAATACAATGGTCAATGTATGCAATTAATGCCAATATATATATATATATATATTAAAAAAATGGTAACGGATATTTTTAGAGACAAAATAATGTAGAAGAAAATATTCAAATTAAATACAACGGTCAAAGTATACAATTAATTTGTATGTTTAGTATCCATAAAACATACTAATTTGAATTAGATTCTTTAAAAACTTCCATCTCAATTAGTCTAGGGGTTAAATTTTATCTTATACCGTATTTTACCATGTTTTTATTAACTCGCTTTCTTGTTTGTGTGTTTGTCCAGTACAAATCTTGCAATCGAGTTTTAACTAACTTCCCGACTAGATAGACATTTGAAAATTTTAGAATAGCTCAGAACACGATGACAATGCATTCTTTTAATACTTTTAGCCACCTTAAGCAGCACTTAATTCATTTTCAGTTAATTTTGTTCTTTGAAAATTTCTTATAGTTGCTCTCTTTATTAAGCATTTGATCATTTTCTCTCAAGTTGATGGGATAATTCATCCAAAAACATTTAAAAAAAGTATTTATTAATACATAGAATTGTCAATTTTATATGATTCAAGAGAAAATTTAAAAACGTGGTATATAAAAAGTTATTTTTATCTTGTAATTATTAATATTTTTGTCAATTTATTTCGTTGTTATGCACGTGACGGAAAATTAATTTGAAGTATCACAAAAAGAAAAGAAACCACGTGATCAGCATTTAATAAATTGAATTCTAAAAATTAATCTTTAAAAATTCACTTAAAATCAGAAAATGGAGGTAAAGATTCGAAAAAGATTTCATTTTAAAGGAACTTTTATGATCTTTCTCGAGATATAAATTTTAGAAACCTCAGATTATTATTTGTAGTATTTGTTCTCTCTTCGTCGGAAAACGCGATATTTAAAAACGTGTCATGAACGGATGGTTTAAAATAAAAATAAAATAATATGCAGATTTTTCAACTTTGAAGGCAGGACTCGAATTACGAAGCTCTCGCGTCACAGCCAATGGGGTTTGTACAAGTAAATACAACAAGTATTTAAGATGTACGTTTTTTTCATCGAGTGGGGGTTTTAAGCAGTAGCTATTCTGCGAGTGAGTTGGGATTTTCAGCCATAGTGCTTGTAGCTGTTTTCGCAGCAGGTTTGAGCTTTAGATGTGTTTGCGACGAATTGTCGAGCCATTAAATTTGTATCCCTTCTTTCTTCCTATAACTATCCCAAGCTTTACCATTCAGTATAAGTAGTGTTTTCAAAATTTAAATAGGTTATTTTTCGCCCTTTCATGACACGCTTATCTGTATTTTTTTGTTTAATGGTTAAGTTTTTGTAAATATTTTTCTTCCAAGTTATTGGATCAAATCGATCCCCTTTTTTACTATGTTTTTATGTAAAATAAGAAAAATAAAGGCATTTTAGTTAGCCTCATCAAGTCTACTTTCTTGTGAAAGGTTTTTATTTCAGAAAATTAGGTATGGGGCAAATTATGCGGTTTAATCCACCCAACATTATTTTAAATGAAAACTTTAAACAATGTTACAAAAACAGCTTAAAAATTTAATTTAAAAAATCTAAGAAGAATTTTTCAAAAATCTTTCTTAATGCACCCCTACACTATAAAAAGAATCGCCAAGCAAAATTTCAGCCCTTTAGGGCCAGCAGTTTGGTCTGTACGTTATCTGTCAGTCAGTCAGTCAGTTACGGAACTGTTGTATGTATATAGATTAGGATTAATTACAAAAGATTTTCCTTACAGTATTTGTAGATGATAAAAATGCATACGGATATAAGGACATATTTCACAAATAATAAACAATAAAATATTAATCATCAATTAATTTGATATTCGTTGCTGAATAATGTATGTCAAATATTAAACATCAGTCTGATTTTTTTTTCCATATTGAGTAAGACCCACCCCAGATTAGATTCCTCTTAGTCTATTTTTTACATGTTTTAATGAACTCGCTTTCTTGTTTGTTTGTGTGTGTGTTTGTGTGTTTGTCTAGTACAAATCTTGCAATCGATTTTTAACTAACTTCCCGACTAGGTAGACATTTGAAACTTTTAGAATAGCTCAGAACACGATGACAATGCATTTTCTATACTTTTAGCCACCTTTAAGCAGAATTGAATTAACTTTCAGTTATTTTCAGTTAATTTTTTTTAGTATACTGGTGCAGCCATCTATCGACCGGAACGCAAACGAAATGTTAAACGCAAGTCAACTTCCAATTAACTTCATTTTCGTTCAAGTTGATGGGATAATTCATCAAAAATTTTTTTAAAAAGTATTTATTAATTCATAGAATTTTCAAGTTTATATGATTCAACAGAAAATTTAAAAACATGGTATATAATAAGTTCTTTTTATCTTGTGATTATTAAAATTATCTTTTTAAAATTTGTAATAAAGATATTATAAAAATCTTCACCTCATCTAAAGGTCGTCTGATTGCCGGCAAAATTGCTTCGTGAGCCGTAGGTAGCTATATCTGGGACCAAGGGCGTACATAGTCTTGATATGTTTTTACATTTCCGTTGCCTTGAAGTGAGAGCTTGTAAATGATAAACTGCATGAAACAAATCCTTCGTAAGAAGAGTAACTACACAGTCCGATCACATTAATGTGACTACCTGTCAAATGCCAGATACAATTTCCACCTTCGGCAGCGCGGACCTGTGTGACGGGCTGGAAGAGAGTCAATGAATTTCTGGAAGGTACTCACAGTGATGTGGAGCCATACCGAAGGAAAAGTTTCCACCCTTGGTCCGGATGCCGATGATCATGCCCTTTTGGACGTCAGTTAAATCGCTCCGTTTCTGCATTACCCCAACGACTGCAATTTTTACCGCTTTCCTCCGACATTCTCTAGTGCTGCCATATTCCCTCTCCGATTTGTTGTTTCGTTCCGACTTCGAAAGCAGGTGGTAGTCACATTCATGTGACAGCACTATGTAATCTATACTAATAAAGAGACAAGTGGAAGTCGAGAGATCACGTGACCGTAACTCATCCGGGCGGGCACCAATCCTCGAAAAAAAAATGGCCGACAAATATACAGGAAACGGTGTAATTTTTTTCTCATGAAAGTACATAAATGTTACATATTTGGAAAGAGCTTCGAAAACTGATAATTTTTTCTGCGTACACGTATTCTGTTAATTCAATAGTTTTAGAGATATTTTCATTCTAAAATCTCTCACTGCTGAGAAACCAAATCATCTGGTGAGTGGTGCTGCCATCTGTCGACAGCGACGGGAATGAAAATTGAAAGGAATTTATTCACTTGAATTTAATACATTTGTAGGCTTTTTTTTTCTTTTGTGGGGCCCGAAGTACATAAATATGTTACACGGATGGCTTGAGCGTATCTAGGCGAAGCCCGGCTAGTGCAACAATATAGTTCATAATGAACTTCTGAGTATAGTAATCCTATGGAGGGATGTAGAATAATAACAATTTTAAATGCAAGATATCTTTAAATTTTCCCAGAAACTAACTGTTCGCTCCTTTTCATTGCTGGGATTGATTGAAAATTGCCAAACGCCAGTTAAAGTTTGGCGATATTCAGCTTTTTGGGGCCGTTTTGCGTACATGTTGGGTGTTTCATGTTTATCAATACTTACAGGGAAACCAAGCGTCATTCTTGCTGGGCATAATGTACATACATATTGCAGTTTAACCCTTCAGAGAGCGCCCCCGTGTACAAAGTGCAACATTTTCGTAATGTTGAATGGTTTGTATTTACATGTAAGGTATGAATGGTCTAAGTAGATTCTATTTATGGCTACACCCTTTCTAATGAAGGTCTGATTTTCTGACCCTTAAAATTCCGTCCCATTCATAGTTAGTCGTGATTTAACCGTGGTAAATCAGCTATTATACTGGATTACAATACGATAAAGGCAGGAGTTGATGGAGTCGATCACATGTGCAGCTATTACACGGTATTTTGCATATCACAAAGATGGACAGTCTCATTTTTTTTAGGTTTCTGGACATGGGAATAAATCGCAAGTTGCCCTTAGATTCAATAAACCGGACAGTTTTGAAATAAGGCGATTGTATCTGCATTCTTTGGCCTTTAATTTATAAATATATCTCAGCATTATAAACATTTTATATCTTGTCATAAAAAGCAGAATTATTGTTTTCAGTTTGAAAAAAAAGGCTTATTACAAAAGGAATAATCAAGGTTGAACCTTGCACTTTGTGCCACGCGCGCCTGCTGGTGTTCCAAAACATGGCGCTCCCGCTAAAGGGTTAAGAGATCATTTGTAGGAATGTGGTCAGAAGAGGAGATCCTTTCAATCTTTGCTAAACTTTAAAGTTGAAACGACCATTTTTTCTCTCTTAAAATAAGTTAATAAGTAATTATTCGCAATCTAAAACTGTTTTTAAACTTCGTTTTTAGAAAACAAGAAAAGCAAAACTGGAGTGAAATCGATAGCAATTACTTAATTTGGAAAGCTTCGAAAAGTTCAATTTGTTGAGATCGTATTGCGAATCTTTTTATTTAACTTATCCGAGCTATTCTAAATATTCAATTTTCGAGGGATTTGTCATCCCAAGTGTAATTTTTCGGAGTGCCTTCGTGATAGTTCTTGTACACTCTGTAAACAAAAAAAAGCACCCAGAAAAAATCGAGCTACTTTCACGAAACTTGACAGGAATGTACTTATATGAAAATAATTAAAATTTCGACGCCAATGAGACAAGAGTAAGTGCTCTATGCGCATATGAGATGCGCAGCTGGGAGAGTTTAAAACATGATTGCTCGTGCTATAGGGTTATTCAAACAAATCTGTCGACTTGGATGGACGGTATTGTGACTAGAGATGCCGCTGAGATGTAACCGGCTACAGTATGAACAATTGTCGAACTTTAAGAGGGGGCGAATAGTAGGCCTCAGAGAAGCAGGTTGGTCGAACAGACGTATCGGCCGCCACCTCGGTCGAAGTGATATGGTAGTTGCTCAGTGTTGGCGACAATGGATCACGGAAGGGATAGTCTTCTGTCGTGGAGGGTCAGGGCGTCCCAAGAACACAAATGCGCGCGAGAATCGAGAAATCATAAGAACGGCCACGTCCGCACCAACAACGTCTCTAGAATAGGTCCGACGCCATTGACTACCTTCCCGACATCCGTTGGTATCAAAAGAAACCATTCGGAGACGACTGGCCGATGTAGGTATATGGAGCCGACGTCCATTAAGACGCCTACCACTGACCCCACTTCATAGGCAGTGTCAATTGGATTTTTGCCGACCTCGGGCAAGCTGGAGTGTGACCGACTGGAGGCGTGTGATCTTCAGCGATGAATCCCGATTTAGTCTCAATGCTCATGACCAGTGCATACGGGTGTGGAGGCGGCCAGGCCCCCGGTCTGATCCGGCATTTGTTGTCGAGAGGCATACGGCGATTGCACAAGGTGTGGCAGTGTGGGGAGCGGTTTGTTCGGACACACGATCACCTCTAGTTGTCCTTCATCGCACTTTGACGGCACGCAGTTACGTGGGTGAGATTTTAATGCCAGTTGTACTGCCTATGCTATCAAGTCGCCCAGGTGCCATTTATCAGCAAGACAATGCTCGTCCACATACTGCGCGACTCTCTCAACAATGTCTTCAAGGATATGCCGTACTCCCATGGCCTGCCAGGTAACCAGACCTTTCGCAAATAGAGCACGACTGGGACGTGCTTGGATGTCTACTGCAGCCCTCCCGGATTAATGGTGAATTAACTGCCCAGTTGAGAAGATTATGGTAAGATCTTCCTCAAGAGGTCATAGGTGACCTCATTGATTCGATGCCACGCCGTGTTTCGGCTTGTATAGCTGCCAGAGGTGGATTTAATACTTACTGATTTGTAACATTTTTCATGCCATATCTTCTTAATAAAACGGTCTGTTCTCCTGAATTTGTAATCATTTGCTTATCTTCTCATACACTACATGCATGTTAAGTTTCGTGATAGTAGCTCGTTTCCTTCTGGGTGCATATATTTTTTTGTGACAGAGTGTAATTGTCAAACTTAGGCATACAGTGTACGTATACTTTTTAAAATGATTTTAAGTAATTAAAAATTATGTTCTCTAGTATTTTAAAATGTATCCTATAAGGATAAAGTCATAACGTAAGAGTTTTTTTAATATAAAGGAGTTATTTAAATTATCGTGATGGTTAAACGTGTGTTTAAATTTTAAAGAGAAATCCTATTTAATATATGAATTCAAATATGCGCATTGAATATCTTTTACAAGTGGAATTGAACGGAAAATATCCTTTTCATAAAACTATTTCCTTTGTAGATGAAATGCTGGGTCTCAAAGCCGAGGAAAAGTATTGGAGGGGAAGATATCTGACTAATTTTTAAATTAACCAAAAATGTCATAATTAACAATTTTATTTTTTAAAATTTCTTACAATGCTTTATAAGGAAAAGTCTGCTAGAATTTTTTTTTGTTTATGTGACTCCCTACGTTAATGTGTGGAGTACATGAACTTTAAAATTTAAAGCATGATTAATATCATCTGAAACATATTGTAACACAATTCCTGATTTATTGCTATGTGGTGTTTCCTTATTAAGTGAAAGTGTTCCATCGGTGCTTTTAAATATACCTTGGCTTCGTACTTTCATATTTTATTCGAGCGAAAATAAGCAACACTTCGATTCTTCAGTAAATTATTTGCAAAAAACCCTACTACAGCCTATACAAAAAATACAAAATCTTTTATAAATTTCTTTCTAATCATAAACTGAGTCCAGGTCTCCTATTATTGCTAGAAATGTAATCGTACTAGAGTACAAAAAGAAGAAAATAGAATGCTGTTAATCCATTTCATTTCAAGGGATTCACGTCGAGCTTTCTTTAAAATCAATAAATAAAGCATTTCTTTCTTAAGGTTTATAATCCATCTACTGAACATTCAGGTCGAAAAAAAAAACCTTCATTTTTGTTTCCATCTCAACGTCAGTTACCACTTATGACATCCTTAATGAAGACATATTCTACAGAAAGTTTAAGTTTTTCCTTATTTAAGTAACATCAAAGGCACTCAACTATTTGATAAGCTACCAAAAACAATCTATATTCATAAAAATTTCAAGATGGGTAATATTTTATGCGTTTTTTTTCTAAACTAAACTCTGAAGGAGGCGTAAAATGTAAGATTAGATTCTGTTGCATTTTAGCCTACTGTTTATTTCATGTTGATAGTAAAAAAAAAACATACATCCCGCTATGTTTAAATGTTTCTGAAAGGTGCGTTGACATAATGGGGATTTGGTAATGGATAACAACACGTTTAAGAGACAAGAGAGTTATGGTTTCATATGAGAGTGTTTTTTGTAAATATTGTAGATATTCATTTTAAAATTCAACGGAAAAATTTAATTCTCAACCATGTTATTACTCTCTCTATTTACGAAGTTCATTTAAAATTAAAATTAAAAATACACATGCCTCATGTCGTAGAGCAGCGGTTCTCAACCTGGGGGGCGCGCCCCCCTGGGGGGACGTAGAAGAATTTCAAGGGAGGCGTGATTAAAAAAGTAAAATAAAAAGTAAAACTAACTGGAATTTACTGTACTCAATTTTGCGGTCACAATTTAATCATAACATATTTTCGACATACGAACACGAATACGATAATTGTCGTAATTGTAAAAACACTATAATTGTCGCACGTCTGGACGTTGAAAGTGACCTGAGGTGTGCTTTGTAACAGTTACAACCTAATATTCAAAAACTTGTCAAGGACAAACATTGTGAGCCCTCTCATTAATGTTGTGAAAGTGACTTTTATTACATGCCAACCTCATCTAGATCCTTGATTACCTGAAATATATTTGATCTGTATTTAATTCTTTGATTTCATATGTTCTAATAATGATATGGTCCAAATTAAGATATGTGTAGTAATATTAAATTTTTTGTATGAAATTATCTATTCTATATTTTCATTTAATAACCGGCTTCAGTTTCAAATTCCGATTGTACTACATGCATTGACCACATATGGTGGTAGTGGTGGGGGGGGAGGGGGAGGCGTGACCTCACATCACTGTTCAAAGGGGGGCTCAGAGCCTGAAAGGTTGAGAACCCCTGTCGTAGAGTACAACGACATTGTGTCCGCGGAATTAGAAATTGGAAGAAGGAAGTGCAAAGAATAAACTAATAGGATGAAACCAGAGCAAAGTTAAAAAGAAACCTGGGAGAGTTAAGAATCGCCGATTGTAAAGAGGGCTATAAATGTAACAGAAGGAGATTGAGAAGCGAGTGGCGCTTACAGAAACAGATGGACATAAAATAAATATACAAGAGGGCGGCTTGTGTAGAGAATAAGAAGAAAAGGTTAAAAAAAGAGGAGTAAAAGTATGGCCGTAATAAAAGGGGAGCCCACACGCAAAAGTCTTTAGCCCCGGGCCAGGTTGTAAAAGGGTCCAGGTCCGCGGAACGAAGAGAAAGGGGTCATAAGATATACGCCCATGAGGCCCAATGGATGGAATAATGTATTAAGGATAAACCACAGGCCAATCAGATGGTAAATTGTTGAAACAATATAACCAATCGGAAAGCAATGTAGGAGGGCCCTAGAGTTAGAAGGAGAAATATATGGTGATGAAATAACTGAAGGAAGTGATTTAGATTTGAGACTGAGACTTAGCAAGAAGTTTGTTGGGCTGATAGTCGAAGCGATTACTCAGAAAACACATCGAATACTTATAGATGGAGAGTTACATATGAATTCCGCACTGAAAGGATGATGATGCAATTGGAGAGAGAGATTCCAGATTCTGAAGGACCCGCCAGCCGATGGTAGTTGTTCGTCACCGAACTAATGAATTGATATGAACAATCATGGTGCCGCAATATAGTTCCGCCCTGAAAGGATGAGGATGCCAGTTGAGAGAGAAGTTCTAGATTCTGAAGGACCCGCCAGCCGATATTAGTGTTCTACACCGAACAAGTGAATGTAGATGAACATGCCTAGTGCCTGTTTTGTAGTAAGTATGCTTAAATTTACGAATGAATGTTACCATAAACAAACATAGTAGATTGATAGTATGCTATTAAGTATTTGTATAATTTCATTCACGTAAAAGGGTATTTTAATAGGAGCTTTAACGCGTAATTTAACTTTGAATTAATATGTGCTTAAATAGGTGTCGTTAAAAATTGTGTTTCTTTACCGGTGACTTAAGCTAAAAATCAGCAAAAGCTATTTTCTTAAGAAACTATTTCTATTTACTATTTTTTGCTTTTTATTTTCCAGACACAGGCAGTTTAATCTTAATAGATTAATAATGGAAACTAATGAAATCTAATTACGTGCGCTCCAACTGTACGCTCTTGCTTACTCCACAACAACGCCAACGGAGACGAAAATCATGTATCTTCGTTGTTGCGCATGCGTATTACAAACAAAATTTCACTCCCCCGCTTCGTCTCCGTCTCTTGTCTCTGAGGTTTCAAGTCTCGGAGAAAGTTCAACTTTTGTCTCTGCCGCCATGCTCGACAGCCAACCAGAATAGAAAGATTGTGGATCTCGCTCGCTGACCAAACCGATACACTTTTATACGCATGGGCAGATAAATTGCTTCTTCTCTCCCGTCTCCTTGCGGTTTGAATGCTTTTGTGACAGCCACAGAGACAGGTGGCAAAATGTGTCTATCTTTCATAGCTGTCACCGTTGGTGTGGAGTAAGCATCTGTCTCTACTGTGCTCCTAACTGGGCTATCTCTTTGAACTTCATCAAATTTTCATACTTCTTATGTATTTTCAAATGACGTCATTCACTAAGCAGTTGGGACATAACACTTTGTGTGGGCTTTGTAGGAAACAGAGTGCAACCGAAGTATGTTAATGGGGCCCTTACCGTTAAAATATCGAACGTCTTCTTATCATTGACTTTCATGAAAATGTCACACTAAAAGAGTATTTTGCGGACAATCAGTAAAAAAGTCGCCAAATAAGTGAGAGGATACGCTATATTTCGTTTAAAAGTCGTTCTTATTTTTTTAAACGAAACTTTTTTTTAACAACCAGATTTCTAATTAAACCTTATTATATACTCGACGTGATGTTTCTAAATATCTTCATGTAATTGCTTGATAGTTATTTAATTCCAGTGTACTCAGTTGACGAATATACGCAGTTGACTGGGTTCATTTTAAAACCTTGACGTCGATAACAAATTAATGGGAGTAGTGATAAAGGTAACTCCCATTGTGCTGATATGTAGATGATAGATGAATAGAAAATTATGCAGAAGTTGCCAATTTTTAACAATCCAAAATTCTAAAGCTGTTTCAAATTGTAAAATAAATTTCTTCTAGGGTAACTTAATTGCTTTGCCTACTAAATTAAGAATAGAGGAAGGGCTTCAGGAAAACAATAATCTGCTTAGCTCTGTTCATAAGATTTAATAACAATATTTTATTAATGATATCTTTTATCATTTTCATTAGTCTTGTGAATTTTTATGTGTTTGAGTAGAATTAATAGGGAAAAAACTTAATATCGCTTAAGTTCCTGCAAACCTTAAAAATACCTAAATTCCCTTAACTTTTTAAATCCTTTTTGAGGGCTTATAAAAAGACCCATTTTGCAATTTAAGTCTGTGACGTCACGGTAGTACGGGGATGCTTTCTCATGCCCCACAGTGTTCACTGACCAGCTACATGTTTTTCGAAAATTCCATTTCAAGTTCCCACCGAATATTCAGGAGCTCCAGGAAGAGTAGTGGTAACTACAGTACATGGGCCAGGCCGTCCAATGTAGGATGATATCGCAATGCATAAAACTTCAATAAAAAACGAAAGTAGGGAAAACAAAAAGCTTCGATAGTACAAGTAAAGCTAAAACATGGGGGGCGAGAAAGAGACGGAGGACAGGACAAGCAATTAAAAGTTACGAGCAAGAATGGCACATGGCCGTTTCTTGTTAGCTGGGTCAGCAGGGTCGTAATCAGCAAGATTTTTAATAAGATCATTTGGTAAATATTTATGGAAGTTAATAGCAAGATTTTGAAGATTGTTTTGAATAGTGGGGAATTTACCTCCCTATAAATGTGAACATTGCTAAAATAGCATGGGGAGTTAGTGATTTGCCGATTAGTCATGTTTTGAGCAACAGCCAGAATTTTGATGTTGGAATCCGCTGCATACGACCAAACTGGTCCAGCATACGTAAGCAAGGATCTTAAGAAAGATTTATAAATGAACATTTTGTTACTAAAGTTCAATTTACTATTTCGGGCAATTAACGGGTAAAATTGCCTTTTAGCATTACGAAATTTATTACGATTATTAATGATATGTTGTTTCCAAGTGAGTTTTTTTTTTATAAATGGATAACCCTAGGTATTTAACAGTGTTTGACCAGGGGGTAATGGTGAAACCAATTTTAATATTGCAGTTAGCATAGGTTCTATCGGATTTATCTCCTTATAAGAGGGACGTTGGTTAACTTTCATAGACCTCCCATATCTGCAATACTGTAATCTGCCAACTAGTCATATTTTGAGCAACAGCCATAATTTTAATGTTGGAACCACCAAATATTGAACACGTGCAAGATTAAAAAGCTATCCGGAGGTCCGCCAAATCCCTAGCCTGGAAGGTTAAACCCCATACATAACGATTGCTGAGAATATACGGGGGGGGGGGGGGGGCGTGCGAAAACATCGCGATCTGCCAACAATTCGTAAATCTATTTGTTTCGTAGCGATATCTCAATGCGTATCACACTATAGCGGTCGTAAGTTCCCATAACGACATACCAGGCTCTAGGCATGTCAGTGTGAGTTAATCCCGACGCCCCTGTTTTCGAAGAAGTGGGGGCCATTTCGTACCATTTCTAAGGATTCGGATGCATGCAGACAAAGAAGACGCAGCGAAATATAGTGAACGGTCTTTGTGTTTTTAGGAGAGCCATGTACCTTCTAGGCCAGCGGCTGCATGATTTCTGCTCTCCGAAAGGTTCAGAGTTTGCCGCTGTTAAAATCTATTGCACCAGTCTGGACATGTTATAATCTCTCCAAACTTTTACTCGTTACGTTGTTTGCAAATAAACCATTAAGTTTCTTTATAAATTTGCCTCTAAATTTGACCACTCGGTTATTTTTATCTTGCCATGAATTTATTCAAACGCCTTGAGTTATGCCCCAGAATACGCTACAAGCCCTAACATGGCTCTAACTTTCTTCCAAAGCCTCAAAAATTTTTCAAAGATAAGCCCCGTATATCATTTTCAACATGGAATTTTTATGCTAAAAAACAACTATATATATATATATATATATATATATATATATATATATATATATATATATAGATAGATAGATAATCAATGTGCAGGAATTACTTTGACTTCTCCGGTGTTATTTGTTTGTTATTGCTCATAGAAATGCAAATACATATATATCTTAGATTCTTGTGGGAGATTTTATTTATCAGTTAGTATTTTTTATAAAAATTATCCACAGATTTACATCTTAAAATCATCTCTAACTGCTTCATGCTTCAGTTTACTTATCATTTACCTGGTACTTCAATAAATTGTTTATTTCTAGAAGAAAACTACTCATTAAGATTGATACATACAAAACATTTAGTAGTATACTGAGCTTATGCAGATGTCATATATAAAACTTTTTTTATTTTTATGTCCTAAATATTTAATTTCTTAATAAATATGAACTCAAACTTTTACTATATTTACTTATGGGCATGAGAAATAATTACAAGATAAAAAGAACTTTTTATATACCATGTTTCTAAATTTTCTGTTGAATCATATAAACTTGACAATTCTATGTATTAATAAATACTCTTTTTAAATTTTTTTGATGAATTATCCCATCAACTTGAAAGAAAATAAAGTTAATTGAAAGTTAACTTGCGTTTAAATTTTCATTCCCGTTCCGGCCAATAGATGGCTGCAGCAGTCTACAAAACAAAATTAACTGAAAATGAATTCAAATCTGCTTAAAGATGGCTAAAAGTATTAAAATAATGCATTGTCATCGTGTTCTGAGCTATTCTAAAAGTTTCAAACGTCTAGCTAGTCGGGAAGTTATTTAAAAATCGATTGCATGATTTTTTCTGGACAAACACACACAAACAAGAAAGCGAATTAATAAAAACATGGTAAAAATGCAGAAACGTTTGTTGTCCTAATGGAAAATGAAGATTGCTTTTCGGAACATCATCAGCTCTTTATAGCTTTAAAACACATTAGAAGTGTCTGTAAAAAGGCCATATATCAAAGTCCAAAGTCTAAGAGAGGACACTCGGAGAGGAAGATTAATGAACGTAAAGGAAAAACAGTTAATGCTCATGAATTTTTTATCATGGGTAAATCAAAAATGTTACGATATCCGTGTTTTAGGTAAGTTCTAGAAAACATCAAACCTATGTATGTTTGCACTGTTATGATAAGGAACAAAGGAAAATCGATAAAAAAAGAGAGATTCACTCCGTCTAAAGCAGTGTTTTCCAAATTTTTCAGGTCACAACTCCCTTTAGTCATTTTCCACGCATCCTGCAATCCCCCCCCCTCCAACCCTACACATTTTCCTTTTTAAGACAAAAAAATTAAAAAACATTTTTCATATTTTCCAACTAAATGTTTAATTTGACAAAAATTAAATTTGCAACAGAGGGAGTACATTAGGAAACATTAATCCCTCTGTTGAACGGTATGTAAAATAAAAAACAGAACAAAAAAATAATCTCAAGAAAAATAATGCACCGACCGTATGTTTTCAGAATTATACAAAAATAAAAACAGAAAAACTCTTACTTAAATAAAATGTCTTTATTCTGTTGGGGAAACTACAAAGTTATGCCAAAAACGACAGCACAGACTGATGAAAGGCAAGCTGACGTTTGGAATTTGTGTACTGTGCTTACTGAGTTTGCCCTTCAAATGAGACTCTTCGTTTTAAAAGCAGTAACTGCCCAATAATTTCATGGTAAATAAACATTGACAATTATTTTCGATGAAATTCGTTAAAAAGTTATTTTAATTGAATAAGACCGTGGTAACTTTTCCCCCAGAAAACATTTCGCAACCCCCTTGTAACCAACAGGTTGGGAACCCCCTGGTCTAGAGCCTGTTCTATCCCCCATTAATTTTATCGCGGTTACCGTAAGACCAACAGGTAAAAAACATTGCCTATGCATCAATTGATGAATATTGACAAAATATGTGATATTTAGGGTTTAATGGTGAAAACTAACTAATTCCAATGAGATAGTGCATTTAGTAGTCATGAAGCGTTTAAACCGACATCAGTTTTCAATTTCTTTCTTTCTGGATATTCACAGAAATGCATATTTAAATATTTCTGAAGAATATTTGCTGAGTAACTTTCAAAATTTTAAATTCCATAGAAGTTATTGGATAGAGAGTAATTAGAATATTTTTAACTGGCAGCTTAAAAGAAATGTGAGACACGTAAATTGAAAGTGATTTTTATTTTAGAAGGTTAAGATTGAGCTTGAGGATTTTTATTTAATCTTTTCTCTAATGTAGAATTAAGCTATGTGTCTTACGGTAATCAAAATTTACCAATTAATAATTACAAGATAAAAAGAACTTTTTATATACCACGTTTTAAATTATCTGTTGAATCATAGAAACTTGACAATTCTATGTATTCATAAATACTTTTTAAAAATTTTTTTTGATGAATTACCCCATCAACTTGAAAGAAAATGATAAAATGCGTAATAAAGAGGTAGGTATAAAATGCTCAATAAATCGTTTAGCTCGGGAATCGGAAGTTAACTTACATTTAACCTTTCATTCTCGCCCCGGCCGATAGATGGCTGCACCATCCTACAAAACAAAATTAACTGAAAATGAATTCAAACCTGCTTAAAGATGGCTAAAAGTATTAAAAGAATGCATTGTCATCGTGTTCTCAGCTATTCTAAAAGTTTCAAATGTCTAGCTAGTTGGTTAAAAATCGATTGCAAGATTTGTACCGGACAAACAAACACACACACACACACACACACACAAACAAACAAACAAGAAAGCGAGTTAATGAAAACATGGTAAAAATCGTAGCTGATGAGGAACAGCGTATGAGCTTTCAAATTTCTCAAATGGTGATGGGGTGGAAGGTCAAGAGAAATTAGGTTACTTTTCTTGCAGTTTCCTTTCTGGGGATTCTGGGAATTCTTTCTGAAAAGCGTGTTCAACGATTCCAAAATTTCAAAGCTTATTGATCAGTTTCTCGGCATTTCCTATGAGTGAAATGACGAGTAACTCCAGTAAGAATTCTCTCTTCCCCACAGCCGGTTGATGGCCAAATGGCTAGGGCGCTGGGTTTCGGAACCAGAGTCTGTAGGTTCGAATCGGCATGGACGTGTGTAGCCGTTCGGAATTGGCTTTAAGCAGTAGGCCCTCGTGTAGCAAAATATGACCGTAGAGCTCTAAACCAGACCAAATCAAGCCCTCTGCCCAAAAGCAACTGATAGTTCCACCTCCTCAACATGTAACGCATTCTAGCGAGAAGTCAAACGCAAAATCCTTTAAAAAGGTGTAATTTTTTTCTTCAAACGCAACAAATGAAATTTTGCAGTTATATTTCTTTTGCCAAAGGGCGTTCAAAATTCTAAAATACTTCAAAATTATAGAAATTTTACAATTTAGAAATATAACAAAACATTTATTTAAATTTAATTGCATTAATAATCACTTCCTTTATATCAAGATAAATGTTTCTGTATTTTATTATAACTGACATTTAATGAATGATCATACATTTTATGATCTTTACCATTTCCAGTATTTCTTTATATGGCAACCTTATCGTTGAATATCGAAATAATATCAAAATGTTTTTTACTTATTCGGTTTCAGTTTGGAACGGTTTGCGAAACGAATTGCAAAGTGACTCTACTAAACTACATTTATTCAAAAGCCGCATAACTTTGTACAGTATATAAACGATACTTTACACAATATTTCCGGCCTACACGCAGCCCCACATCATTTATATCAGGTCTGCTATAGTTCAAATTTGTGTTTTTTTTATGTGTTGGAAATAGCAGTAGTTTCAGCCGATAGAGTTAATAAAGCAGTTAAACAAAAGACGTGCCCGAAAAAGAAACAGATTCCATAGTTTCGAAAATGAAATGAACACAAGCAAAAGTAGTTTGGTATTGTTTATGTAAAACCTTCAAGCACTAAGTTCCAGTAAATTAATAGTTTAAACAGGTACGTTTGTTTTAAAATAAATTGTTAGGAAGAGCTAAAAGTACTTTATCTCGTATATATTGGGATGCTTTGCTTTGTTTCGGGCATTACTAATTCTTAACAATGTTCTGGTCAAAAGCTCACTCTTTTAAATATATGAGGAGAATAAAGGGCCGCTTATCTTATGCTGGCATTTAAATATTGCTCACTTCCTCTGAAAAATATCCTCATAAAAGGTAACCCGTACTCCTCAACAAATAATTTCCAAAATGCACACCCCCAACTAATACAATAAAAATAAGAAACTATCGCCGCATAAATCTATTCAAACCTCGGTAGTTATTTTCCCTATTATATACCATAAAACTTTTCACGTTCCTTTTATGTTTCACGCGCACACTATGCCTTCTAGTTTATTCTTTATGAAATGTACTACTTTTATGATTTTGAAAGCATCATTCATATCTTATAATAAAACAGTCATTTATGTTCCCAAAAAACGTCCAAAACAGTTTGTTTACTTAAAGTAAGGTGTAACAAATACGAACTATAAAGAAAACTTTAAAACATATCTAGCGTAATTTTTAAGACTGGGAAAACATAAAGCTTGAGCTATCACACTGTGAAATCATTATTTAATGTCTCATCTTTCCAGCGGCAGGTTTGGAAACTTGCCAGACCCAAACAAAACGTAATATGCCTGAGAGTGTGCGCCGCAGATGATATCTCCTTCTGATAGAGAAAAATCTTAAAAATGTGAAAAATAATCTCTAAGGGAAAATAATAATTTATGACTCTTCTGCAGGATTCTGGAAGAAGAAAGAGTTTGGCTACATAAAACAGAATCGTGATTTGTTATTCTTGATAAAACTGATATGAAAATTTTTAGTTTTCTTTTACTGCAAAGAAAGAAAAGAATTGAAACTTTTCAAAAAGGGGTTAAAGTTATAAGCAAATTAATTTATTCAATTTTACAAGCTAGCTACTTGTTCTTGCATGCGGGTACGTAATTAATTTAAACCTAAATGCATGTAGCATCTGAAAATCAATGTTTATTTAGCTGATTTTTAAAAATAAATTGATTTTAAAGGCTATATATATATATATATGTATATGTATATATATATATATATATATATATATATATATATATATATATATATATATATATATATATATATATATATATATATATATATATATATATATATATATATATATATATATATATATATATATATATATTTGTGTGTGTGTTTGTGTTTTATACGATAGTTGTTCAAAAAGTGACGGCACTCAAAATAGGTGTTAGCAAAACAGGCTGTGCAATATATCAAAATGAGCATATTTAACGTTCTAGATAGTTGGTGTTTAGTGAATCAGTATCTGTAAGAACAAGCATCGTCATTTTCAACCTGGACCTGTGAATTCAGTAACGAACACGAGTACACTTTGCACAAAATAGCAATAGAAAGTTACGAATTTTTAATTATGTTTAAAAAATACCCCTTAACGTGTTTCTGGGCAGTTCATAAAGTTTATGGGAGAAGAGGAAAAACTAGAAGATGCACCATGTAATGAAGTACCTTCCACCTCTCTTACAGATGACAAAATTAGCAAGGTAAAGACCACATCACACGAGCGTCGCCCAGTAAGCATTGAAAGTGTATTTAAAAGAATCTGATGCTATAGATGTGTCCTTGGTATCCGCAGATGAACATTTCGGTGGAAAATATTTCGTTCTGGAAGGTTGTCTTTAAGTACCCATGCAGTACAGCGAAGTACATAAAACGTATTCTGAACTATGATAATACCTCCGTATGTTACTCGTGAGATAACCCAATAGGCGATTGGACATTTGATAACAGAATTGATGGTACATTTACCATATTCTCCGGATTTTGCGAAAGGTGTTTTTTTCTTTTAACCTAATGTTAAAAAGCAACAATCAGTGACTGCATTCTTCTTGCAAATGCTATAATGAATCATGCAAAGTTAGGCCTGTTGACCAAACTTCGTCTTCAACTGCAGGGCGAGTGTTTTGCGGGATATTGAAATTTTTATTTAAATTTCATTGCACTTTTGCTAATTTCCACAACCTTGTAACATTTTAAATATTACGTACATATACGAGTAGATGAGTCCATTATCATTTCTGACTCAAGAGTAGCCTTGGAAGCTATAAGAAATGGGAAAACCTCCTTAACCCTCAATGTAAGTGATCTTCTTTGTCAACTTTACTGTAAGGGAATGTCCTGTACCTTTCAATGGATCCCCGCTTATGCCAGTATTAAGGGAAATGCGTGTCCTGACTCGTTGGCCAAGGAAGTGCGGAAGTTGGCCCAGACTTTTTCCCCCACCTCACTAGATGATGTTAATGCAGTGGTCAGGGGCATATTATCCAACCAGCTCCTAAGGAAACCACTCATTTCGGACATTAACTGTCCCAGAACAATTGCTTGTAAACTAGCTAGACTAAGAACTTATTACTTTAAGGATATGAAAATCCACCATGACAGCACAAAATCCTGTATCAACAGTAGAAATTGTCCAGAAACCCAGCTTTCCCCAGAACATATTTTTGACTGTCCAGCGATCGTGGCTGCCGTTTTCAAGCTTGTTTTGTTGCCACTAGAATTCTATAGCCCACAGGCACCTGATCCGGCAGGTGCGGTTATCCAGACTACTGATTCTACTTAAGAATATTTCTTGTGCATTATTCGTCGACATGACAACAACTAGAAGATTAAGAATTGTTAAGAAATGAAAGCGGATATTCATCGCTAAGGAAGATGAAAAATCTATAAAAAATGGATAAAGCACTTATTTCTTAGTAACCTCCTGTATGTATGTGCAAAATTAATAAAATACTATTAGACCTCATTTTTAAGTAAATATTTCTTCTAAGTTACGTAATTGGACTTATTGAAGTTATAGATGTTCAAAAAGAGAAATGTTTACATTTTCATAACAATACTAGAATTTATTTCGGGAAAATAGCTCTACACGTGTGGAATAATTCGTAATGTACTAGGATCAACCCTGTTTGTGAGTGTTAAAATTGTCCTTCGGACATTACTTCTTAAAATTCTGCTATAGTCTACTGAGGGAACGCAAGCCAGCGGATTTTGCCAATAAAGAAATGCATTAATGAAATCACAGAATGATAGTAAAAGCAAACGATTTTTAAATTTAAAAGTTCAGTGCGATTGATAATGGAAAAATAAAAAAAAAGCTAGTGTACGCGCCATCTAGGGGAAAAAATTTATAGTGTTTATACTTCGATTTTTAAATAAACAATAAGATGTGTAATTCTAAATTAACAATTCGCACGTAGCAGAGATCTTAATTTTTAAAATGGTACCCCATTTATCGATTTTGGTAAAGTATGAAGGGATGAAAAGGGGTTTTAAAAAACACACCTTTTACAAATAATATATATAAATCATATACTTTGAAGTTCCACATTAGAGACCAAGGCAACGGTTGTGTTTCCTCAAGACACTATTACGCTGGACATCAGCGGGAAATATGAAACTTCATCACTTTTATCACAGAAAACAACATGGTGCTATTGGAATACATTCTAGTTTACTAAGTCCCGTACCTACTAGTTAGCCCGTCAGAATTCGGTACTGAGAAGGCTATGTTCGAATCCCGACAAGCGCCACTGAATACCCTAGTGACAAAGCCCAGTATGTTCACGTTATATCTATAGGAGGGAATGTCCTTCTCTGTGGTATGTAAGGGTGGAAGGAAGGTAGAAGGCTAGCAGATGTGCTAAAGGGATGCACCATTGGTGCACTGTGGGTGATCAATTTTTATTATTATTTGTTATATAAATATAGCTAAAATGTTATAAAATGAGTTGCAATGTTGAATATAGTTCTGAAACTCTGAACTTTGATTGTCGATGAATTAGAAAAAATGCAATTGCAATGATGCATCACGCGTTATATATAAAAAATTTAAATGATAACATATTTTATCAGCAATAGTAAAAGCCAAAAATAAATTATCATTACGAAAATACATAAAGAAGATACGAAAGACATTTTTCATTGTATTTGATATAATTTGAAATAGTTTGCCTTTATGTTTGGTCAAATTAATGGATTTCAGACTTCTAAATCAAAAATGTTACGGGCTGCTTGAGTGAACAAATATTTCTGTGCTTTGCAGTCCAACATTAAATATTTACGAAAGAGTTATGCAAAGAATTAATGCGTGGGTAACCTTAAACATTTCGCTAAATCGTAACGTGATTTATACTAAACAGGTTTGGATCTTTTCCAGACGGGTAAATGGACAAACCGTGCTCTGATAAATTTTCGAGGATCTATGATTTTAAGCAAATCGAATTTTTCTTTCAAGAAATTGGACATTTAAACTTATAAATATTTTATTTCCTAATTCTTTGAAATTTTTGTGCAATTGTTTGAAGTGCCGGAGAGATTACGAAAATGGTTGATTGATTTAAAATTCTTGTAAACACGTATAGTAATATTTTGACTCTTCATAACTTTAAATGAATAAGTATTTCGAAATTGTTTAAAAGTCCCCTATAGATGATGATATACCTTTATTCATAAATAAAAAAATATTTACTCAAACATCTGCAGAAATGTTTTGCTGTATGAAGTTTAAAGGAAACAAATACAAAATACAATGTTTATGACATTGCAGTTTGTTAATTAAATTATTATGGGTGAAATCCGTTAGAGAATGGAAACTTCAGTAGAGATTTTTAAAAAGATAATATGATATTATCAACTCTGGACCTCAGAAAAATATCATTCTGATAAAACATCGAAAGAAATATGTAAAAGGTTCAGAATTTGAGACAATCCAACTGAAGAAGAAAGAAAATGTAAAGAAGTGAAATATCATGTCTGTGAAGCAAAAATGACGAGATCATTCCTTGCTGTTTCGATTCTCAGTTTTATCAGTAAACTGCGAGCTTGGAAAGCAATCTCAGAATATCTTTAAATATGATATAAAACTCGTCAATGATATCTGAAAAGTAATATCCCAGACATCCAAAATATCTGCCGTAGAATTCTAGATGGGAAAAAAAATGTCATATAATCTGAAAAATGTCTTTTAGATGACCCGATATCATGGGACTTCCTTTAGATTAGTCCTTTTGAAAATGTTATATAGATGTGCAAGGAAAACTGACGATTACCCAGGATTTTCTTCGTCTATCAGACAGCGATATTAAATCTCGTTTGCGCACATTTTCACGTGATATAAATTTGTTACGGCAAAGGAATAATTTTTTTTTTTACAATTTCTCGGAGTTTTTTCTCTTATTCTGTCTCATGTGTTAATTCAAATCTAGCGCCCCTTATTTTCTACTTGCTTCCAATGCCTTCACTTTGTAAAAAAAACTTGTTTTCAAGGTGTTCGGCAGGCCAAAAAAGTAAGTATTATTATACAAAATTAGAAACCGTAGTCCACAGGTATTTCTACACGTTTCCAGTCGTAGATGATTTAATTTAGAAATGATCGGGTGGTTTGATGATTCCTTTCACTGATGAGGCTCCAGAGGATGGCTTCTCAGTTATATGAGGCGGTGAAAGGCAAAGTGGTGTAAGTCACATTTTCAACATTTTTTATTTGAGGGCAAAAGTGTAATCTCCATGTTCAATTTATAGTGGAATTGCAAATAATTATTATTTGAAATAGTATAACAATTATTATGAATTATAATTTGTTCAATTTATAGTGGAATTTTTTGTAGTTTTTGGAGTAAAACACTTTGGATTTACACCACTTGACTTACTGACTTACACCACTTTGCCTTTCACCGCCTCATATGTCAGAGAAGCAAATATATCTAGAGATCTGGTTTGGAGTATTTTACGTTTCATTTTGTTCTCATGAGGCGAGAGGAAATAGGGTGTAAGAGCTTCAACTATCTGTATACATTTCTTTCTACAGATCTTGAATCACCGAAGACAACATTCAGATAAGGCCTTGCAAGTCTGTAAATGTTTATGATGATATCCGCAGTTTGTATTTCTCAGCATGGATAACTTATACATTGTAAATAATTCAACAGAAAATAAGAAATTAAAACACATAAAGAAGGCACAGACATCCGAAAGAAATTAACAGAAAAACTGCGCTAACGTTACATTATTTTAAAATTTTTCAATAAAAGATTGCGCAGTTGCAACAAATCCTCATACTGAAAAAACAGACAACTAACTAAACTCATAGCGAAACAGTCCGCTGTGGACCATCTCCGCTTTCTTGACCGTGGGCTTAGGGTGCCATACAGCGTATGTCTCAGTCAGGTGGTCAACCTGACGTGGGACCCCCAGAGTTTAATTCCCAAGCATGCTTGGTCCTCATTTTATCGACCCACTCAAGGGATGAAAGGCTGAGTCAACCTTGCCCAGTCGCAGGATAAAAACAGACAATTATAACTAGTAAAATATGTATAATTCAACAGAAAAAGATATATAACATGAAGATTGCAGTGACAGTCAAACGAAATTAACTGATATCTTGCACTTAGAGCTAAACGCACAGTAAATGCAAGATTCTGTAGCAGTATAAAAACTAAACCGTAAATCAAGGCAATCGCATAGATAGCTAATTTAGAGCAATTTTAATACAGGTTGTTTTTCGTCTGTATCCTTTAACAAAATCTGATATAAACCATGATTTTGGAAATTATTATTTATATCCAAGAGAGAGAACATAAGAGGTTTTACCACCTGTATTCATTTCTTATAAAAAATTGACTCTCATTACTTTGACTTTTGTCTACAGTACTTTTTGTACTTTTGGTACTTGTCAACAGTAAGTGAGCATTCGGGTAAGGGTCCTGCAAGTCTGTGAAGATTTATGTTATCCGCTGTGTGTATTTCACAGCATGGATAACAAATTTAGACCAATTGTAACACAGGTTGTTTTCTCGTCTGTAAAGTTTAACAAAAGTTGATACTACGTATGAGTTTAAAATTGTTATTTATATCCAAGAGAAATTTACCTGGAAATTTTACCATCCGTATTGATTTTTTATCACATATTGGCTTCCATTGACTTAGGCTCGGTGCACACGAGCGATCCGGTGCCGGTGTGAAATCGCATCGGTGCCGCAGGCTTCAATTCACACGAGAGGCGATCTCGTTGCGGTTTTGGCTGTTCTGTGAAATTCACGTGACGGACAGGTGGTGTACACGAGTGAACAATTAGAGAACGCGAGCTGTAACATTCAGAGTTGGAAGCGTACTCAAGAAAAAGAGTTGTGTTTTCGTACTTTGTTTATAAGTATTTAAATTACAGAAAAAGAAACTATTGAGTCCACCCACTGGTGAGTTCGAGGTTGTTAAAATGGACATTTTCCTTATTATATGAAGACTTGTGTCATGACGAAGCAAAGTTTTTTAATTACTTCCGAATGAGCAAACACTCTTTTGAAGAAGTGGTTCATTATCCTTCAACTACAAACATTATTTTTCTGTGGTGTTATAAGCAATTGCTGATTCACAATATAACTTTTTGTATGTAGATATTGGCTCCTATGGCAAAGATTCGGATAGTTTAATTTTCCAAAATAGCTCTTTCATTAAAAAATTAGAAAGCGGAGGCGTGAGAATACTAACAGGCAAACCCCTGCCTGGGATGGATCACCCAGTCCTGTCCTACGTGTTTGTTGGAGATGAAGCATTTTCCTTGTCAAGAAATGTTTTGAGACCGTACAGCGGTAAATTTTTGTCCCACAAAAAAAAAAAATAAAAAAAAAAATTGACTACCGACTATCTTGAACTCGAAGATATGTCGAAGGTTCGTTTGGAATTTTGAGCAACAAATGGCGAATACTACATAGGCCTCTAAACGTGAAACCTGATTTTGCGATAAGCATCATTAAAACGTGTTGTGCCCTTCATAATTATGTTCTCAAAAGAGATTGATATAAATTTGAAGATACATTATGTATCGAAGGATTTTATGACAGTGGCCAAAATCAAGGATCCCATCAAAATCAAGGAGGGATCAATTTAAATCAGATCAGAAATACATGGGCGGACTATTTCATTAGTGATGTCGGAAAACTGCCATGTTAAAATGACTGCATTTAACAATAAATGCGAATGGAAAATGCGATATTTAAAAATAACAGTAAATATTTAAAAATTTAATAAATGGAAATTAATAAAAGTTTAATAAATCAAAAAATATTTTTAATTTTTACTTTCTAGCATATTGTTTAGATTTGTGTTTAATTTTTAATTAAGTTATATACTGCTACTTTATCTAATTACATTTGAGAAAACATCAAAAATTAATAAGAGACTGAAATATGACTATTGTAAATTTATCTGAAATATTGTAAACCTGATCGTCGTGATCCATTAAATAAATGTCACCTGGCACCTCCAGGCATGCGTTCCTTTTTGTCAGCCTGACACCCCGGGCCTTGAATTGTCTCTTTGTGGTCTTTTCCTAAAAATTTACCCCTTTTTTCCACTTAGGGAAGTGGCCCACCATTATGTATTTAACGGTCTTCTAGATCCCTTTAACAAAAAGTCACATCTGTAATGAATTTTCCAAAGGTAGGATTGAGTCTGTTTTCAGACTACAGCTCCGATTCAAAAAATTAGAATAATGAAAGAAAATATGGTCAAGGGAATTGCAAATCTAATTTATCAAATAAATAATCAATGATATCAAATATAAATTATCATAATACAAATCTGCATATTTTGTAGATTATAAAAATATGAACATATTACAATGAAATAGAAAATATATTTAAAACAGCAAGTGAAAAAAATTCAAAATATTAGAATACTTCATAACATGGTTAAAAAAATTAGAATAATGTAAATATATTGTACACAATTTAATATATTGTAAATATATTAAATTGTGCATTTAATTTGTGTAATTAATTTGTGTACAATTTAATATATTTAATATATTGTAAATATATTGTACTTTTCACATTTAATATCCCACAATTCACTAAACTTTTTAACTTCCTCTATTAAAAGTTCTGTGTCTACACTTTCAGCCATTTTGTTTTTGCGGCAAAATGTCGTCCGTGTGAATAGCGCAGTTGAAATGAAGGTACTTCTAAGCCGTTGCCGTTCGTGCGATGAAGCAGTACACGGGGTAGAAAAACCGGTCGTTGCGAGGCCGCAGCGACGCGAACGTCCGTGTGAATCTGTTAGTTCAACTCTATGTACTTCTAATCGCAACTGCGGTGCCGCACCGGCGCCGCATCGCTCGTGTGCACCGAGCCTTAGAGTCTCAAGTCAGCTTTCAGGTAAGGGTGCTGTAATTTTTTTATTTGACCGCATGAATAACAAGTTAAGAGCAGGCTTAATAAGATAGTATGTTTTTGTCTGTATAGTTTATAGAATGCAAGCAGATTGAAATACGGATTTTTCAAATATTACTTATATCTAAGTTTTTTCAATTATCTATTGCAATTTGACTAAGGAATGCAAGGTGCTATTTACACAGCTGAGTATTAAAGATATGTTAAATGATACTTATAACACTAAACCTCTTGAGTTCGTTTGCCCGTAATTTTTAATACTGTCTAAATGGTACAAAAAGTGCTATATTTGTAAGAATACGGTGTCCTGGAATGTTATAGAAAGAAAAAAAGTGGGTAAAAATTGGGAAAGAGGCTGTCGAATTATAGCTATTATATTATAGAGTTGTTTATGCGAGTAGCCATCATTCGGCAATATTTTAGTTTAGCCAATGATACAGTCAATAGTTGATACAGGAAACAAAAACAAGAGAAGGCTTGAAATATTTAGTCAGAAAACATGTCATAAATAAATAAAAACATAAGCTTTAGCGAATCGGAACATCAGGGTTTTTAATCATATTTCTTAGGGCATTCATCAGTAAGTTTAGGCAATCGTTTAGGCAATTTCTTTTAATTATATTTGTCTGTAAAAACACATCTGTCGTTAAAACATTTTATTTTCAGCACGATAATATAACTTTCACTCGAGGTAAAAAGGGAAAATTCTCGAGTATTTTTAAAAGATTGGCAAACCAACAGAAAATGTTATCGAAATCAAGTATGATCTAACTCAGGTTACTGTCAAAATAACGTGGAATAACTAACGCTCGAATTATGTGTAACATGAATAGATTGAAATGCTCTATAAAATTCGTTCGCAAATAAACCTCCATTTCAGTGCTACATCAAAATTAGCTTCGATTTTTCATGACCTATGAATAATTGATCACCAGTACGTGGGATTATGTATCATTTATTGGTATATTAATTTGATTGGTCTATTAATTTTTAACTTGATATTTCAAGCAATCGTGTTGTGAAATCAGGTTGTTAATTCTTGCAATTAATACTACTCAAGTTGGAAACATTTCTCTTGTTAATGTTTTATATTTTCTGAACCACTGCATACAGTGTTGATAAATTAATCAAGGAATGCTACCTAGAGATTTATTACTATACCTTAATTCTGAAAATCTGTTACAGAAATATGCAAGATGTCTAGATATTTAGATGTAATTTAATGAATTATTCAGCTATTGGTAACTCATTGGTTCATTGTTTTTTCTTATATGCACAAAAATTAAATATATAAAGCAAATACCTTCATCCATTATTTAAGCAATTTTCCAATCCTACTTGAACTTGCAAAAGGTGTGTAATCTAGATATCTCTGAATATTGATAGAAGATATTTGATCGCTATTTGGTATTTACCGTACTTACCAGTAATGTTTAATTTCCAAGTAATACTTTAAAATTTGCATTCACTTAAACAGAGTTAAATTAATATTTACTGTTATACATGGTTGCAATTCATATATTGTATGTATATAATAACTGAATGACCCTCATTGTTTTAAACTTTTCAAGCGCCCAGGGAATTATTCATAGAATATTGCTTTCATTTGTTTCATGTATGGCTATTTGGTAAACATATATCATTAATAAATTACCATCATAAACTATACGTTCATTGTAAGTCTTAAATATTGTTGTTAAATGATTATAGAGTAGGTTTTAGCATGGATATCATTGCCTTTAATTGCAATTATTGCTTAGATTGGGAGTTTCGAATTGTCTTTAATTCACTGCTACACACTGCGTTTTATTACTGGAGCTAATTTTAACAGGGTTTTTAATTGAGTCATTAAAAACTAAATTACTCTGATGCAGTATCGTGCACTTATTACGAAGAATCATAATTTGTGAGAATTAGCTTTCTGTTTATAATGACATTTCCTAGACATTTCCTAAAACATTTAGCGGCATAGTATTTTAATGGTGTTATTTTTCATTGCAATTATTATATTACTATGCAGCAGTTACATTAATGATTTCTGTAAATAAAAAATTGATTTGAAAATAATTTAAGATTTGTTTATTATAAACTTTATTTCACCATATCTATTTGAAAAAAATTATTCCACTCCTCTGCTACATTAATCACAAACACAATACTTTAATCGTGTTATGCAAGAAAATATAACTATTTAATTTCTTAACTATTACATATCTCGTTTTTATCTTTCAATATACATATTTTAACGTAGGATTACATTCCTCCATGACGATCCTGCGGAAAGGAAAATTTCAGACCCTAAATCTGTCCGTCCATCCGTCCTCGCGAGTTATAATTTTGGCAGCGCGCCAAACCCAGCCTATCGCTTGGACAAGTTAAACAGTTAAACAGAAAAGTACCAAGATGCGTCAGAATTTTGACACACATACGTATATGTATATACATACATACGTACATATATATAGATACATATATATATACAAAAGAGGTAAGCCACGATAAGTAATCCTACGTTAATAACTCGCGGTAGTTTCGTTAGAAGAGACTACCTGAATTTTTTTTAATTATATAATTCAATATGATATAAATTTGTTTCAAACTAATCGCGATCCCTACAAATATTTCCGTGACCCAAATGCATACTTTCGATGGATTTGATATGGATTCGAAGCCGACTAAGGCTTGGACGTTCTTGTGCTGTCATTATTGAGAAAAATTCATTTTTTCAATAGTTAATACATCTATCTCCTCTTGATGTCAAGAAACATTGTTAAGATTTTTAAGCCGTAAGTTCCGGTCTAATTAGCCCTCGTGTAGCAAAAGTTGAGCGTAGCGTGCCGAACCAAACCAAACCAAACCAATTTTATCCTCAATAAACTTGTTATTTATATCGAGGTCCACGGGTTAATTATTCGACAGTAGTCGCCTTATCAGGAGAGTTCTGATCGAAGCGTAAGACTAGATATAAATAGCTTATTGAGATACCTTTTTATAATGGCATAATAATTTTTACGTCTACTTTTTACTTTCATGATTAAATTAATTTTAATAAGACAACTACTGTCTCGTGATAAGACAACTACTGTCGAATAATTATCACGTCCACGGGATAATTATTCGACAGTAGTTGTCTTATCACGAGAGTTCTGATCGAAGCGTAAGACTAGATATAAATAGCGTATTGAAATACCTTTTTATAATGGCATAATAAATTTTTACGTCTACTTTTTCCTTTCACGATTAAATGAATTTTAATAAGACAACTACTGTCAAATAATTATCAAGTCCACGGGATAATTATTCGACAGTAGTTGTCTTATCACGAGAGTTCTGATCGAAGCGTAAGACTAGATATAAACAGCGTACTGAAATACCTTTTTATAACGGCATAATAAATTTTACGTCTACTTTTTACTTTCATGATTAAATTAATTTTAATAAGACAACTACTGTCTCGTGATAAGACAACTACTGTCGAATAATTATCACGTCCAGGGGATAATTATTCGACAGTAGTTGTCTTATCACGAGAGTTCTGATCGAAGCGTAAGACTAGATAAAAACAGCGTACTGAAATACCTTTTTATAATTGCATGATAAATTTTACGTCTACTTTTTACTTTCATGATTAAAATAATTTTAAGAATAATACACTTTGTCAATGTCTAAAATTTAATCAGAATAATAGAAATCAAGACTAGAAAACTTAAAATAATAAAACCAAACTCCCCCCCCTCCAAAAAAAAAAAATAAAATAATGAGGCCATCGATTGGTCTCTTCATCAGGAGGCCTAACCGAGTCGGTCACCTCAGGGAAATCCTTCTGATAGGATGCATATAAAGCCAAAAAACATACCAGCGCCCCAAGATCCCCTCAATGAAACAGGAAGTCAACAGCATTCTATCAATTAATTGAAATCACAACACAACATTAACACTAGAAAGACGGATGCCGTCATTTTGGCAGTTTCGGACATACTATTGAACGTTATGTCTGTATTTATGTCCTCAGGCTTCAGAAACTTTATGACTTTTTTTTAAATTTTACGCTAAATATGCACACGCATTTACAAAATTATATTCGATAGTAAAGAGGGGTAGAAAATGTGTTGTATACTTACTTAATCTGAAAGCCGTCAATTTGACGGCAATATAGAAAACAGGCAGAAATCTTTAAAATAATACCAGAAAAATGTTAATTTCTATTCTTCTCATCCCACTTTTGCAAATAACAGAAATATTGGCTCTTCGGAAATATTTATGTTGAAAAATAAGAACTGTACAAACAATACATATATTTTCACGGATAAACCATACCAGGATGTCAGTTTGGCATATCTGCGTAACAATATATCTAAATATATACTAATTTATTATATATTGGCATGAAATAGTTCAAATTTTAAAGTAATTAACTTTAAAAAAAACATTAAATATTTTAAATTGTTCATTTTATTTTTAACCGTCAAAATGACGGCCTTGAGTCTTTTTAGTAAAAAAATAAAAATTCCCGTCTTTCTAGCGTTAAAAAAACAAACAAAAAACCACATGAAAAACAGAAATTTACAAGCAAACTTATCATACCCTGACTGAAGTAACAGTAGAAATGGAGACCCAGCTATTTAACCGGAAAAAAATAGTAGTATCGCAGTGAAACTAAGGAACTACCGCGCTGCCTATCTATCTAATTGATATTCAGAAAACTGAGATTAAATAGAAAAAAAGGGAAACTAATTTTCAACTGATAGTTTCTTCATTTTGTTTATGTTATTTGACATATTTTGAGTTTATAATAAGAAGATTTAGATAATTTGATTCTTGCATTTAAACTCAGGTAAAGAATCGCAATTATATTTTTATTGAAAACAATATATCCCAGTTATTTATGCTTGTTGCTTAACGACTCTCTGTTGTGGTGCAACTTTATATCTATGTAATAATACATGAAGTGTTTATTGGGGCAATTTCTGCTTTCATCATTAATTGTCGCTACTCAGCGTTTGCACAAATGAAGTAACAGTAATAAATATCAGCAGCATTAATAGAATCTTTGGCAGTAAACCTAGACCAAAACTCTTCACTGCTCATTCAGAAGCAGACAGTTGAAAAAAAATACTACCTTAACCCTTCAGCGGGCGCACCAATTTTTGGAACACCAGCAGGCGCGCGTGGCACAAAGAGCAACGTCTCTTTCAACCTTGATTATTCCTTTTGTAACAAACTTTTTTTTTCAAATTGAAAATAATAATTCTGAGTTTTATGAAAAGATATAAAATGTTTATAATACTGAGATATATTTATAATTAAAAGCGAAAGAATGCATATACAATCGCCTTATTTCAAAACTGTCCGGTTTATTGGATCTAAGGACAACTTGCGAATGGATTCCTATTATGTCCAAAAATCTTAAAAACAATGAGATTGTCCATCTTCAGGATATGCAGGATCCGTGAAATAGCTGCACACTGGATCGAGTACATCAACTCCTGCTTTTGTCGTATTGTAATCCAGTATAATTGCTGGTTTACTACGGTTAAATCACGATTAACAATAAAGGGAAAGGAATACAAATGTCAGAAAATCAAACATGCATTAGAAAGGGTGCAGCTATAGATAGAGAAACTTCTTAGAACATTCAAACCTTACATGTAAAAACAAACCATTAAAAATTACGAAAATGTTGCACTCTGTACACAGGCGCGCCCACTGAAGAGTTAAGTAGGTGTCAAACGGTTTGTTAACTGTCTAACGGTTTTTTTACTATCTCGTCAGATAGTTAAATAAACTCTTCTGAATTCCCTATTACGGTACCAGCGGAGAACTTTCGATAGGCATAAAAGATTGGATGAACTTTTGAAAAGTATGCGAGCTATAATCATTCTAACTTTTAAAACTTTTCAATGCGCAGACGTAGCGAATTAATAAATAACCCGTGTCTATGACTTATTTGTAATGATTCCTCTTAGTAATAGTTGCGTTAGAGTTAACGACACTTTTAGTGAAATTAGACGCAGACGTTAAGAGAGGCTCATATATAATACAGGTTTGGATCCCTTCCAGATATAGTCAATCGAATTCATTTGCTAGATTTTCACGGACTCTCGGAGAGATTCGAAAGAGAGAGGGAGAGAGTGTCCTTGCTTTTAATAAATTGCTGCGTTTTAGGTTTGAATTTTCGCTTAAATGCATTGGGAGATATTTTGAAGAATATGTCTGTATGAGAAGAGGGAGGAAATTCTTTTGTCGGACTTATAGTGGTTTCACAGTGCAAAGTATTTTTTCTCTTCCACGAGGTGTTAGTAGATAGGGTTAATAGTTAGGTGTTAATTGGGTGTTAATCATAGGCGTAGTGTCGGGGCGCATGGGGGGCACGTGGTTCCCCCAACTTAACTTGAAATAAATTGAAACGTTAATAAAATTTCAGTTAAAATCGGAAAATTGTAGAAAACGTTTAAGAAAGTTGGTTTATTTCCGCTTTTTCAAACTGTGAAACTGAAGATTCCGATTATATCTTTAGCCTTAACATAGTTTTTAACAATGATATGATCCATAACAAAAATTCGATTCGATAATTTTTCTTCATTTTATTTATGTTATATTTATTTTTCACATTATATAACTTTTGAATACTACTCAAAAATCAATTCTATTGTTATTCAATTAGAAAAATTCATATTTCATATTTTAAGGACCGTCCGGCAGTCAACGCTCTGAGGATGGCCCTTACTAAATTTAATTCGTGTCCCCTCCCCCCCAACCACCAAAAAAAAGTTAGAAGCACGCTACGTCTATAGTGTTAATTATTGTCTGGTGTTAAAAATTAAGTTTGCAAGGAGTAGAACATTTTCGCAAAATAATTTTGTAAACAATTGTAAATTACTTTTATAGTATTTTTGCTTTTAATAAATTTTTGCGTTTTGGATTTGGATTTTCAATGCAGATACAATTAGAGATATTTTAAAGAATATGTCTCTACGAAAGAATGAAGGGGATTCTTTTATCGATCTGATAGCGGTATCAGAAAAATTCATATTTAATTGACCAGCAAAGGATTTCTTTCTTCCATGAGGTGTTAATAGTTTGGTGTTAATAATTGTGTGTTAACTATTGTCTGGTGTTAAAAAATAAGTTGGCAAGAGGAGTAGAACATTTTTGTAAAATAATTATGTAAACAATTGTGAATGACTAACATAGGATTCTTGCTTTTAATAAATTACTGCGTTTTGGATTTGGATTTTCACTCGAATTACAATGGGAGATATTTTAAAGAATATCTCTCTACGAAAGAATGAAGGAGATTCTTTTGTCGACCTTTAGCAGTATCACCCTGCAAAGGATTTTTTTCTTCCATGAAGTGTTAATAGTTTGGTGTTTATTATTGTCTGGTGTTAAAAATTAAGTTGGCAAGAGGAATAGACTATTTCCGTAAAATAATTATGGAAACAATTGTAAATTACCAATTTAGGATTTTTGCATTTAATTTTTTTTTTCTTCAATGTGGCAGACGGTATTCTTGGATATTATTCTTACCGTCATATGACCCCGCGGTTTTGCTGGCCACTTTTCTGGGAGCACCGTATAGGTGGACCATCATTACCACCCTTTGGGCCGGTCCCGTAATTTTGAACCGGGCTTTTTGCTTTTAATAAGTTACTGTGTTTTAGGTTTGGATTTTCGCTGAACTGCAGTGGTAGATATTTTAAAGAATGTCTGTATGAAAGAATGAAGGAGATTCTTCTACCGAACTTACAACGTTATCACCCTGCAAAGGAATTTTTCCCTCCATGAGGTGATTATAGTTAGGGTTAATAGTCTGGTGTTAATAGTTAGGTGTTATTGGGTCTTAATTATTGCCTGGTGTTAAAAATTAAGTTGGCAAGATGAGTAGAATATTTTCGTAAAAATAATTTTGGAAACAGCTATAAATTAATAATTTACGATTTTTGCTTTTAATAAATTGCTGCGTTTTAGGATTGGATTTTCTCTGAACTACAGTGGGAAATATTTAAAAGGATATGCCTGTACGAGAGAAGAAAGGAGATTATTTTGTTTACCTTATAGCGGTATCATCCAGAAAAGGATTTTTTTCTTCCACGAGGTGTTATTAGTTAGGGTTAATAGTTAGGTGTTAATAGTTAGATGTTAAGTATTGGGTGTTAATTATTGTCTGGTGTTAAAAATCAAGTTGGCAAGAGGAGTAGAGTATTTTCGTAGAATAATTATGGAAACAATTCTAAATTACTAATTTAGGATCATTATATTCTGCAATGTAATAATGCATTTAATCTTTGTGGTACATTTTATTTCTATTTCAATCAATTAAAAAAACAAATATTTCCTCTTTATAGGGCTCTTACTACTGAGGTAGTGCTTATGATTTTTTACCATCTCTCGCAGAATGTTACGTATAAATGAAGGATGTGATACTTACTGCGGAGACAATGTATATGCGGATGCACAACTGATGCTGCATTGGTTGACGTCACAGATCATAAATCCCTAAGCATATCTATAAAGAGTTTTTCTCTCCGTATTCTAGTTATACATTAACAATTACTTAATTTTGTATTCTGTTTTTTCGCATATGAAGGTAGATATTAAAGAAAAGATCCCTTAGTTTTGAATTTTTTTTCGGTAGTTAATATTGCACAAGGCAATAAATTAATATCTACTGCTAGAAAATTAATATTATATTTTTTTGTAAAAAAGTTAAAATAAAAAAGCGCTTACAAAAACAGGCACATTATAATTAAAAATATATTTTCAAATGCAGAAGACTGATTTCATAGAAAAACCAATGAATATCTAATATATGCATTTTCAAATGTGCCGGCATAAATATACAGAGAAGAAAATTCCCTCGGGCTTAACGTGGAGATTAATATCCTACAGGATGAAATATTGCCACATTCCAACAAGTTGGAGCTTGCCTTCTTAATTTGAAAATTCTCTTATAATTCCTAAAAATTGTTTGTGATTTTTTATTTATTTGTTCGCTGTTGCAAAGGTTGTGTGGATGTATATACAAGTACAGGCATATTGGCAGAAAGTGTTTTAGTTCACTACAAGGTTTTTCTTTGTAATCACATTTCAAATGAGACCACAACGGTGGTCTTTTAAATTCCAGTGTTAAAGCGGACATGTAAAGGTAAAGATAACATGTGAAATTTTCCGTCGCAAGATAAATTAAGCAAATCTTCGACAAAACGCTTACTTCCAATTCCCTCAGACCTGAAAACAAATCATAAATAATTTCTAAGCGCTAAATTTCCCAAATGCGCACCCACCCTGACAATCAGACTAAATCGAAACCCGTGACAGAAGGGCATATAAAAGCGCCCAGTAACAAGAATAAACTTAGTTTAATGCCACGAAAATATTTACGTGGCAACCAAATTAAACGTATTCTCGTAATTAACTAATCCAAGTTCAATTAAGATAAAGCTCGAATACTTTCGCCTAAGTTTAAGGCCGAAATTAGAAAATCCGACTTTGCGGAGATAAATTGTTTGATCTTTTGACAGGCTTGAGGAGGTTTACTGATCACAGGAAGAGATGGAATTAGCGTGTGGCTTAAGTAAAGTAATCTCGGAAGTGATATTTTAAAGTTAAATCCAAGACAGTTACAAATTGCCAAAAGTTTTGTTATTGGCATGTAAGTGTTCCGTAATTTACTGTTTCCAATTTATGGCTGATTGCGCTTAAAACCGCTGGCTGCTAATTCACTCGGTAGTACCACTATATGTTAAGACGTTCTTAGGGGGTCTTAAAATATTATCGACGTATGAAGATCTGCGTATGGTCGTTTATTACGGTATTCATATATACATGTGTAATCGTCATAACTAGTCCTTAAATCATGTGGGATAAATTTATCCCATATATTTTTATTAAGAACTCCATACTGATTTATACACTTCTGTTAATTCAGGAGGTTAATTTAGGTGAGGGCTTATGGAGTATTGTGGAAAATTACTTTCATTTCCTACCCTCCTTAAATGTTTCTCCAGAAGAAAATTTTATTAAATTTGTCTCGTAGGTTAGATCAAAATAATTGCATACATATTAATATTGTTACTTTATTTTTATCTGATTTCCATCCTACTTAACAAAAGAAAAAATCCTTGGTGCTTTTAAAATGCATATCCTGCCATGAGTTCACAGACAGCTCATTTACGGTTTCGAATGTTGTATCTGAAGTATAGACATTCCATATTTGTTGGGGAGGGGGAGCCTATAGTGGGTCCCTGTTTCTTGTGGTATTCATGGCAATGAATTTGCTGACACATTGTCCAAATTAGGGCCTGTGGCGTCCTTGTGGCTCAGCGCGCTGGGTTTCGGTGCTGAGGGTGCTCGGATCGAATCCCGGTGTCGCGCCACTAAAATGCCTCCGTTTGTGTCCTCCCTTCATAGAGGGTAATGCTAGTCCGCCTATATGATACTTAAATTTATTTAGAAGAGAAGCATTTTTTAATAAAATGGCCAGCAAAACTGCAGTGTATTATATACACGAATGCCTTCACGACAAGTTCCTCCGCATTGGTAATAATAATAAAAAATTAAAATAAAAATAAAAAACAACATTGTCTAAATTATCCTCAAAAAAGTGTTCGATTCCTCCTTCTGCGTGCAATCTTTCCGAGTGGGAGACTAACTCCAACTGTTGCGATTTATGGAGGAACACCGGTGGTCAGAAGTATTTTTTTTTTATTTACTGAAAGAACCTAATAAACTTCTGTATTTTGAGAGGGTTCCCAGATGGATTCTCACTTTCGCTGCTAAAGCTAGAATTGGCCATCTTGTCACGGAGTCCTACTTGCACCGCTTCAACCTTGCAGCCACTGATATTTGTCCAGTATGCTCTAAAGATCGCGGGACTCTAAACCATATTATGTTTTTCTGCACCGGAGAGAACTGTTTTAATAATTTACCGACTGGTCTTAGTGACTCCAAAGCTATTTTTACTATTCTTTTGCTGACATGTTTACTTTTCAGATCATTGTTATATGTTTGTTGGCTTTTAATATTTACAGAAGACAACGGTAAAATGGCTCTTTTGCGTCAGGCTCGTGAGATAAGTTGTATTGATCGAAACTTCGATTTCGGTTTAGCCGTAGATATTTATTCCTATGAGGAAAAAAAATGAACGAAGAAGCACACAGTGAAGTAAGACTAGAACTACTATCTTATCGACAACCTAATGCTAGAGTACTTTTCTCTTTTAGAAGTACGTGTATATTAATTTTAAGTTGTGCATGAAACTTGAAAATTGGAATTTAGGGATGAATCGGGAAAGCGTGACTTTAGAAATATATTTCAACGACATTTGAAGCTTTTCAATATCGAAGAAAAAAATATCTGCTGGTAAAAAAAAACTCCTTTAAAAAAGAATATATACACACACACACACACATATATATATATATATATATATATATATATATATATATATATATATATATATATATATATATATATATATATATATGTGTGTGTGTGTGTGTGTGTGTGTGTGTATACGGAATTTAAGCTATGAATTATTACAATAATCAAACACTTACATAAAAAGCGGAGTCTACACTAATAATTTACACGTCTGATCGATCCAAAATGCTAACTGTCGGATAACTTTTAGCGGGTAAGGTTTTTAGATCCTCCAAAAATTAACCCCGTACGTATCTGTGTATTTACCGGGTATGAAACGTATATTTTGTGAATGCTTAAGTTATCTGGAATGTGCCATTAACGAATTCTCTTATTATTAATTGCTTAAAACGGACAGAAAAAATAATCCTACTCACCTCCTGATTATAATGTACATTGAGAAACTAGAAATATGAAATAAAATACAAATATGCAGAGAACTGACTACGGTGAGCTAACAGACATATATATATATATATATATATATATATATATATATATATATATATATATATTTTATTTCTAGAAGGTGATTTTTTCTGACGATCCCTTTTTCACTGTGAAGAGATTTAAAGATTAAGATCTCTGTTTCTGAGGAATTGTTAGAATTACACGTTGTTAGAATTTAGAATTACACATCTTATTGTTTATTTGAAAAGCGAAGTATAAACATCATAAACATTGCTTTTTAATAATGTAAACTAAATTTTAAAATCGTCTGCTTTATTATCATTCTGGGAATTAATAAATAAGTTTCTTTAGTGGCAATATTCGCGTAGGTGAACATTATGCTTTTTGGAGCGTGACGGTCATTTCTTGCTACACGGGGGCTAATTAGACCAGGACTTACTGCTTAAATCCGATTCCGAACGGCTACAAACATCCATGCCAATTGCGGGACTCGAACCCACAGACTCTGGTAACGAAGGCCAGCGCCTTAGCCATTTGGCCATCTCCCGGCAGTACACGTTTTGCATGGATAAGCAATTTATTTGGACTAAAATCTATTTCCTTCCCCCCTGAAGAACATTTTATGAGTGGTATTTTTCTTTGGTATTCCTTTTTAGAGTTTGATTTTATTTATTCAAATATATGTACACAATTGAATTGGATATGACAAAATTCTACCAAGCTATCAAGGGAAAGCTATTAACCTGTCTCGTATTTAAAGGATAACCTATATATTATTTCTATACGGTTTTTTTTTTAAATGGAGAACTATTTTGAGACAACGATTTAACGGAAAAATATGATTGGGGTATCAGAATAAAGGTCTTACTGTGTAGATGTGCCAATCGAAGAGAAAAATTCGATTGAGGCAAGGGTTCGGGCGTGATAGATCGACAAAGTTATCATGCAAAGTCCACGGGAAAAGCGTGCGCGCGCACTTCTTTGTTTACATTTACTTTTATTGCTCGCACACTGAACTTTTTAATTTTAAAAACACTCTATTGTAATGCATTTTTAATTGTCATTGCCCTTATCTACATAAGGCCCTCATTTCAGTGTCACATTTGAAGTGGTCATGGTGTTCTGTGATCAGTCTTATAGTAAGTAAATACTTCATCTATACATAAGTTCTATGAGGTATTTTTTTATACTTAGAGACCTATTTTGAGAGAACCTCTGAACGTAAAATGAAGGTTTGGGTATCAAAATGGAAGTCTTTCAATAAATTTTTAAAACTTTTTCAATCGTCTGAAGTTTTCGTTTGTTACTTGATACGAATTTTTCTTTTTTCAAAAAGACTACCCGTGAATTTCGACGGGTTTCTACTATACTATTTAACAGTAATTACCTAAACTATTTAACAGAAATTATTTTCTATAAAATAAGTCAGTCTGAAAAAAGTTATTGCCTCTGCCGACCAGATGTCTAACAAGGGGAAATAACAGTTTTTCCAACAACTAGGTTTGCATTATACAGGTTTTTCACTTACAACTTTGTCAACTATATATATATATATATATATATATATATATATATATGTGGGGGGGGGTGTATTCTCCGGAAAAACTCGAAATTTACTTCAGTATTACAATTTTAATTAAGCTGCAAATAACAGGTAGTGTGTAGCTTATGTAAAATGCAAGTATATCTCCGTCCCGGCGTTAGCCACACGGAATTCAACTGATGCCTGGACGCCACAACATAATCTCCCCAGACGCCGACCAAAAAGATCGGAGGCTAGGTCACATAGACCCCTCGAGTCCATTAAGTAGCTACCAAATTTCAAATTAAGATAAATTAACAATTTAATAATAAATAATAACTTAAATTCCAGAATCCTGAGCCAGTTCCTGTGCTCCACTTGAACCTAGTCACTGCTTTATCTCTTTAAACTTCAACAATAAAATTTTAACTACAATTTAGTTAACAATTCATATGTGAACATTTAACTTCATATAAGTATATACATGCATAAAGGCATATGCCCTTACATAACAAAATATAAGCATTTATATACTGACATAAAAGCAACTGCTTTTATAAAACAGAATTTAAACAATTATAAACACATATACATACATAAATTAATATTTGTAAACCACGTATAGCAAACAAATTCACAATTCGCAATATCTGTATTACTTACATTACTTTTACACATTCAGTTATTTAATATTTCAACAATTTCATACAAATTATTCTATTAAATTCAATCAATTTTCAAGTTAATTACTTTTACAAGCCATATAATTCGATATTTAATAGCATACCATATTAATTCATATATTGCTTTAAAACACAAAGATGAGTACAAAAAAAACCCTCAACGGGAAAAAAAAGGGATGTGGACATCCATCAGAACCCCCACTATATCTTTTATTACTTTTTTACTATAATAGTCAACAAAGAGTTTGTGTTTACTCCAGCTTGTGTAATCTGGGGGAAATCTTTCTCTATAAGCCTGTAGATCGATGCATTCATAGATGCAATGCTCTACAGTCTGTTTCTCCCCACACCAACATTTATCATCTTTCTTATGTATTCTGTGCTGGTATTCCGCAAAGCACCCATGTCCTGTAATAGCTTGATTTAACTTGAAATCATTACAAAGTCTGTCTTCTGAAACTTCAGGATATATTTCGTACACTCTCCTGCCCTTATCAGACTCATTCCATAACTCCTGCCAATTGGTCATTTCCTCTCTTTTAATCTTTCCCTTAACTCTTTTCTTAGAGTGTTTATAAGTTGTGCCAGCATATTCGAGCTCTGTTGCCTCTTTCGCGACTCTGTCAGCCTCCTCATTCCCCTCTTCACCAACATGCGCTTTAACCCAATGGAAGCTGATATTCATATCTTCATTACTTATAACCTCTTTAATTTTTTCCGAAATTTCGCCTTTATAATTAACCGCCTTTAATGTTTCCAGCGCACTCCTAGAGTCCGTATAGATATCAAAACTCTTAATTTCTTTCATTTTCATAACATCTATCGCAATTTGAATCGCTCTCATTTCTGCCAGATAAGAGTTGCCATTTATAATCCTTCCCCTAAATATATCCTTTTCATTGTCTTGCATGTATACCACAACACCAGCTCCCGCGTTTTCCTCAATCTTAGAGCCATCTGTATATATTCTTACTTGTGTCTTCGGCGTATTATCATACGTCCATTCAATACTCATTAAATCTTTCCATTTTCTTATTCTGCTTGTTCTTACTTCACAATTTTCTCTATTCAATACTTCATCACCTATTTCAATCTCTACACCTTCATCATATATTTTAAACATTTTACAATTTATTCTTGCTTTCAGATGCAGTGGCATACAGCCTGATAGTACATTTAGTGCATCCGTAGACACGGTTCTATAACATTTCGTTATAGCCAACATAAATGGTCTCTGTGTTTGTTTCAATTTTCTATCTATAACTACACTTTCGTTATACCAAATTTCCACAGCATACAGTAGTATTTTCTCAATTACAGTGAGGTAAATTTGTTTTATAATGCTGCCCCGTATTCCCCAAGTCTTTTTAATAATTCTCGTTAATTTATAAAAGAACTTTAATGATTTTTCCTTAACCATATCCAGATGCTGTAAATATTTCGACTTGCAATCAATTAACACCCCTAAATACTTTAATTCTTTATGATACTTTATATTTTCCCCCGCTAGCTTAATTGTTGGTTTGGTTTTGATAATACCTTTACTAGCAATTATTGTATAAGCACACTTATCAATACTGAAATTTAATTCCTTCCTATTTGCCCAATCGTAACATCTATCCAATACTTCTCTTGAAATTTCCTTAAACTTATAACTAACCTTACTATTAATCATTATCATTAGGTCATCAGCAAAAGCTTGCATATACCAATTATTACTGTAACTATCAATGTCTAGTAATTCGTTAATTATTATGAGCCACAATATAGGGCCGAGGGAAGATCCCTGAGGGACCCCTACGTTATACTCATGCGCACCACTTCTCATAATAACTTTTCTATCGCTAATATAACTAATTATTAATTTATATAACTTAGGTTCAATCTTTAATTTATTTAACTCCCTTATTACATTACTTCTTCTCACAGTATTAAAAGCATTCTTAATGTCCAATGAAATAAGACAGGTATGTTCATCCCTACTTTTATTTTCATAAATTATTTTCTTGATGTTATTGAGCGCATGAAGAGTGCTCAGGAAACTGCCTACAGGGTAGTTTTGGGGTAATTATCTTTCGGTGTTTCTGTGTATATATATGCATTAATTAGTATTCACAATCCGTTATTCAACTTACTCTGAGCCGTCTAACGCATTAATTAAAAATATAATTTATAAGTATAGAATAATTATAAGAAGTTTATATGTTTGTGTCTTCTTATAAGTTCGTAAAGCATAATATTAAGGATTTATTAATTACATTATAAAAATAATAATGCCTCACAGGACTTTTGTATTTCAGGAAGTTCATTTTTCACAATTTAGTAATTAAGCTTTGCTAATCATATTGAAAAGTTTAAAAAGATGACAACATAATGCCAGAGTTGTTTATTTTTTATAGTTTAATTTGCATTGGTTTTGAAATTAATACGATTCCAAATACGGCCATTATCTTCTTTTATGTGTAGTTGGATTTCACTGATTTTTTTATTATTATTTGAATGTAAAATTAACAACTAATTTACTGTACAAACATAGTGACTGTTTCATTATAATGTGTACACATACTATAATCAGTGATGTTTTTAGGAAAACTGTATACCTCCTAGAAATTATGTTAATGAAAATAGTATCTTTATTTGCATTAAAATTTGCATCACCATGAAACAATTTTTTTTAAAAACAACCATAAGAAAAATGAAATTAAATATTCAAATGTTTTCACGCAGGAACCTAAATTTAAGTTTTTGTCATCAATGAATTTTAGGTTTCTTAATTAGAGTGCGTTGAAAAGATTCGCAAAGCTTTATACTCGTTCACCAGCAATATTAGAGGGCTCTAGAAGACGATTTAAACATCTGTTGGGGCTTCTTTTGCCCAATTATGCATTTAAGGTGTGTTGGCCGTAGACCGGAAAACTATTCTAGAAGATTCGAGTTTTAGAAAAGTTGTGTCGTGGCCTTTAGAAAAAAATTGGTAGAGGATATTCCTACTGTACTTCGATTAATTCGTTGTAGGACATTTCTAGTGGCTATTTCGTAGGCAAATTGACAAATCTGGCTGTTTGAACAGAGCACCGTCATTTTGCAATCTGCCAGGCTAAATGGAAAATGATCGACGCTCTTTTCAAATAACCTGATATTTTTTAGACTTATTGCAATGAGCACATACACATTTAGGCTAGTTAGAAAGATCTCAATAGTTGCTCAAACAGCCTGGTTTCATCCAGGCTTATTGCAATAAGCCCAAATTAGTAAGGGCTTATTGAAAATGACAGATAAAGAGATTGTTACTTAAGTACTTTCTATAGTGAACACATGAATTAGAGTTACTCAGGTTAATTAATAAAGACTAATTAAGATTCGTCGATTTTAAAGATTAATTAAGAGTTACTTAGGTTAGAAGGAGGTAACTTAAAAAGTGGAAAACAATCACCATTATTTGAAAATTGTTTATTATTATTATTAAAGAATTGTATTATTATTATTAAATAATTGTTATATACAAATTATTAAAATGGCAAACTCTTAGACTTTAAATCGGACTTTCTTCCACATCATACATTTTAAAGTTTTTTTTCCCACATGGTGAACTTTTATGACACTTTGATGAACGCAGTTGATTTGCCTTCTTACACAGGCCCTTTTTTATTAGACCCCGAATTTTTGACACTGAACATTTCCGGTGCTATACCTCTGTCCTCCGACTTTCCATTCATTCGCTATAGCTTCATAAGCATATACATATATTTTCTGGGACGCCTTCAAAGATTTTTGCGTAAGAAATCTAGAAGTTACACCAAAGCAGAATTTCAGTTACCCCGTCTAGTCTTCAGTGATGAATCATGAGTTGCATATAGTGTCGAGGACCAATGGATATTTGGTTGATTGGTTGGGAGTTCTATGGTCGTCTTTTGCTGTACAAGGGTTAGTTATAGCGATAATTACTTCTTTAAGCCTATTAAGAGCAGATACCAATGGTCCATGGCCACAGAGTAACTGAAATTCCTAAACTCTGGTATCGAATAGTCACACCCTAGCCATTTGAACATCATTATGGCCAAAACATTCTTTGAGGAAATACCAGAAACGTTCCAGTCTTGACTTCGAGTGAATCATCCAGACTCGTAAACATCTGAGGAGACTTTATGAAGAGCTATTCAGCACAAGAGACGGGCATCTCTAGTACTGCGTTTCACTTTTACATCGCTGACTTCATCCATGATACATCCACGACACACTGAAACGGTGGCGTCACAACGCATCTTTAGGCATCCTGATCTACGGACCTCTCGTAAATCGAAAGTTTACAGTTATTACAGCCATAAAAACATTGAACAAATAATGAGTAATATCTAGAAATAAATGTTCGGGTACCCAATGAGACCGAAATACATGACTCTGCGATTCATAATTAAGTTATGCATTACAGTCATAAGTGTGTTGCTTCGAAGCCTATTGAACTATTCATGTAGTGTTATTTCCGTTAGAATAATATGAGATCGTTAAATTCTCCAGTTTTATTTTTCTACTTGAAGAGCAAAAGGAAGACGTTTCTCAGTAATCTATATATATAAAACAGTTCCGTCACTGACTCACTGACATACAACACACACAACAAACCGCTGGACCTAAAGGGCTGAAATTTTGCATGACGATTCTTCTTATGGTGTAGGGGTGCACTAAAAAATATTTTTGAAAAATTCTTCTTAGATTTTTTAAAATCATATTTTTAAGCTGTTTTTATAACATTCTTTAAAGTTTGAATTTAAAATAATAATCTGAGGGTTATAAAATGTATATTCCGAGAGAAAGAGCATAAAAATTCCTTTAAAATGATATCTTTTTCGAAACTTTACCTAAATTTTTGGATTTTTGGGTGAATTTTTAAAGATTAATTTTTAGAAAAATATTCTTTTTTTTCTAATACAGCAGACGATTGGATATTATCCAATAAAATAAATATCCCTTACGATATATATATATATATATATATATATATATATATATATATATATATATATATATATATATATATATATATATATATATACATATATATATATATATTACATAAATTGTATACATTGATCGTCGGATTTATTATAAATATATATATTTATTTTTGTTTTGACATTAATTGCATACATTGACCGTTGAATTTAATTTGAATGTACTCCGTAGCGAAGCGCGGGTTTTCAGCTAGTATATACATATAGTGATGGAAATGGGCAAATCGGGGTTTCGATGTTCTCCCGTTTGTACAGGAATCTGACATAAATCCTTGATGGGAAGAATTCATGCCTCTGGAGAAGCCATGCCATTTCATCCCGTATCTTCCCCTTAGGCTTCAGTTTGGGTGCAAAGTATGTGTTTTTATGAAATTCAATGCGTACTAATTTCAATAGTATATTTAATAATAGAAACTTGAAAAAAAGAAATTAAAAGGAAGGATGCCATAGGCATTGTTCACTTTGTGTCCGAGTCATCTTAACTCTCATAAAAATTCTTTTAACCAATCACAGACCTTAATAATTTCGTGGCTAATCCTTTGGAGGTCTGTAATTTGTTAAAAATATTTCGGTACGAGTAACGCTTACGCTCTGATCTGGAAGCAATGCGAAGGAGGCCTTAGGGCCTGTTCACATAGAATCCGTCAGTGTCAGCGTAAAAATTTTTAACCAGTCATATACCAATCATTCACCCATTTAATCAATCAGCGCCAATGGAATCTTTGACTCTGACGGATTCTATGTGAAGAAGGCCTTAGTCATTTCATTTTTTAAATAAGTGCAGAGAATAAATTTTTAGGAAATTTAAACACATTTAACAACAAATCATCGCTTTCCCGAGAAAACAAATGCTGGAAATTATGTATAACCATTTCTAGGCTACATCCTAAGAAAACAGCAGGAAAATTCTGCAAGTGATCAGCAATATCCATTTAAGGTTAACGAAGTAATTCAACGTAATAATGCGATGCAATAATATAATCTTTCTAGAACATTATATTACGACAAAGCAGTAATAAATTGCTTCTCAAACAATTACTATTTTAACGCATAAAAGTTATTGTTAGTAATGTCTAAAGTAATGACCCAGTGTTCCAAAAGTAATTACTCCGAGATAATTGTTTCTAGAACATTACATTGCTACGTCATTAAACTTTTACATCATGTGCTATCGCATATGTTCCACCGTGAGCTTAGATTCATTACCAAAACAATAACCATTGAAGATAAAACATGATCTTATTTTTGAGTTTTCAAGGCCTTTAAATATTTGCATTCCCATATTCATTAGACATCATCATAGTTGAGTGATTGGCATTAGAAGAAACTCGCTGCGAATCGACGATCCAAATTAAATCCCCAGTGGCACAAGTCTCTTCAAAAAGTAAAATAATCCCGTAGGAGAAAGAATGAACATACTTCGAGGCCCAGAAAGAGATTTATGTTTCTGGCGCATCAAATGTATATACCCGTAATTAACTAATCCAAGTTTAATTAAGATAGAGCTCGAATACTGTGGACCGAAGTTTAAGGTGAATTTTAGAAAGTCCGTCGCTAGAGAGATAAATTACTTGATCCCGACAATGTTTAGGAACTGAACTGATCATTTGCAGAGGGTTCAATGGATAGCGTTAGCAGAGAAATAATCTGCAAAGATGAGACCCTTTGAAGTTAAATCCCAAACGTCGTGCCTTTCTAAATTAAACACATTGCTTGGAGTTTGAGTATGGATGCATGAGTGTGCTTAAGTCCATGGATTAAAATTAATTACTTTTTGTGTTAAAGCTAATAAGTAGTTAGGGTCAACACATTAGGAAATAAAGGCTTAAAGGTTAATACTTGCTTAAGTACTTTGATATGTTTTTGCAAATTTAAATTTTTATATATTATTGTTTGAAAAAAGAGTTATTTTCAAGGGCAGGAGTAATGAAAGGGTGTTATGAGATAAGTAATCTTAATGTGACATAAAATGAGATAAAAAGCTTCATATTTAAAAAAATTGCAAAAAGAAAATGGGAAAGAAGGTTATACAAAAGGATGCGAGGTTATCAGAATATAAATTTTAAAGGATCAATTTTTAAGGATTTTTTAATAGAATTATGCCATTTAAACATCAGTATAATTATACACCATGCTGATGAGGACTGGTTTTAAATAATTATAGATCCCTAAGAATATTTTACAAGTCGTTTTGTTTAGCAACCATATTGAATAGTATATTCAAATATGTGGCTTTTATAACGAAATTTATCTATGAGTTAGACGTATTAAAAAGGTAAGTAATTACTCTAGATCTCTATGATGAATGACATTATGGGATTTTTCTTATTTGATTTCCTTTGTATACTTAAATACAAAACGTGTGTACAGAAACAAATAATTAATAAGTGTATAAATAACAAATAATAAGCAGACACAATTAGATATTAATATACTTTTTTTTTATATAATGTGCAATCCTTGGTCTTTTTCTTGAAAGCAATTAAGTATGAAAAGTTAATACTGAAACCTTTAGTAATATGGCAACATTGTAATTATTCTGTTATTCTATTAAGTGGTTAATACTTTTTTTATTTGTCTCTTTCAGTCTTACTTTCATTATGTATACGTATATCTATACATCAATAAATATTTATTACGCACATAATTATTTCGAAACACGAGCAAAAACAAACAAACAACGTTATCATAGCAATAACAATAAATAATTAACAAGCACAAATGGATAATATATATTTTTCTATAATTAAGTGCAATAGCAATTCTTCCCACGAAAGGAAATAAAAATATGTAAATTTGATAATGAAATCTATGATGTTATGGCCACTTTGATATATGAATTCTTCTTTCCCTTTTGTATGGAATTAAGAATAACGTTTTAATTAAAAGAATCTTCATCGTGCACTGTTATATTTTAATTAATATGTTTCTTTGTCGACAAAACAGCTAAATTTCGAAAGCATGCGTGTCGTTTTGTCGTTGTTTGAGATCTAAATATCTGTATATGTCAGGGCATATTCTTAAGTGACCTCCTGATTACTTATGACCATCCTAAGCTGTGACAAAATCATTTAAACTACTGAAACTTGCCTTACTCTAAAGTCCTTCTTCAGTCGAAAAAGCTGCCATTTAATTTTGGACTCTGTTATAACCCAGGAAACTGGAAGTCACCATCACGCGTGTAAGAATTGATCATACAAAGGTTACCCAATTACATTTACTGGAAAGTGCTCCTATTTGTTTCTACTGTAACTGTAATCTCACCATCTGACTCATTCTAACAACTGTGGAGGCCTCGCCAATTTTTATCACAATATTTTGTTTTCGCTTCGCTCACTTTATATGATCCTATTACGTGAAACGGTCTATTTTCTGGTTTTCAAAGAGTACTGGTTTTTATCCGTTGTTCTAATTAATTCTTTCTTTATGTTTGTTTCTATTGATTTCTAATGCATGACTGTAATCTGGAGGGGTAAACCCTATCCAAATGTTTAAGGTTTTTACCTTCACTGCTTTTATCACCTTCGCAAATGACTTTGAATCACATTTTTCATTATACAGCTATTTGAGTAGTTTTAATCACTTAATATCACTGTTCTCATCACCTTTATTGACACATATTATCACCTTTATATGCCATTCTTTTCATCATCTTTACAAGCTTTTTAGTTACCGTTGTAACTTAATACTTTATATTGTAACTATTTCCTGCCGTTGTCTTCTATTTGGCGCAGCTTGTCCTCTCTGAACCCTGAGCCAAAAAACATGAACCAACCATCAAATATTGGTTTGGAGAGCTACAGTCAATGTTTGCTACACGAGGGCTAATTAGAACGGGACCTACTGCCTAAAGCCGCTTCCGAACGGCTACAAACGTCCATGCCAAGAATAGGATTCGAACCCACAGACTTTGGTACCGAATGCAAGCGCCCTAGCCAATCGGCCATCGTCCGGCCAAACCAACAAGTAAAGCATAAATATTTTTGGTTGATTCTTACATAAAATCCCCTAGAGTATGTCCGATTCTTATTCATGTGTTCCAAATTCTAGTAGAACTGACTTAGGTTTCGAATTATGCATAGGGGAATGCAAATCCTATCTTCATGTGATAACCTAGTGCCTCTTTAAGTAATTCCCAAATAATTCAACGTTAGATTCATTCATTTCGCATGACAGTTTTAACATCAGTAATAATCCATTTAAGCTACATACATCACATAACGGAAACAGTAAAAACTCCCGAAACTCGTACTTTTACGGGAAGAACATGCAAGTATTCAGTCCGAGACAATCTTCTCTTTTCCAAGCGAAACCATTTAGAAAATTAAATACACAGCTCCCTTCCTTCGTTTTCGTCTCAGGAACGCTTATCAGCTTGCTTATTTATGGCTGTTACGTACTGAAACTCAGGGGTAGTGTATGTGCCTTCGACAGAATGAGGAATGAGGATAAGATATGGGTGTTTTTTTTCGCAAGGAGAGAAACAACACATCTTTCGAACAATTAATAACTAGATTATTATGTCATATAAGTTGCGTTTTCAGAGCTTCGCATCGGGCCAAGCTAGACTCGAAATATACGCCGCTGCTTATGCTACATGAAACCTCTAAATCTCATGATTTTAGTGATTATAATTGTTACAATAAGTTTTTTTTATCAACTTGTTTGTTTATAGTCTTTTCGAACGATTTTAAAATGCCTCGGAAGTTCAGCTCAAGATTTGGAAATAATCGATTTTTTCCTCGAAAGTGAGCTAAGAAATACAGCACATAATACTGGGAACGATTTGGGAGAATTACGCTCTACATGGAAGTTGCATATTCAACCCAACGCAATTTAAGTGAGAATTGTGCTTTGATGCCAGGTGGATGAATAAATTTTCTGTCCCTTTCACAACATCCCGTGTTGAGATCGAGCTTTCGCACGTTACTTCGGTGATATTTCGTCTTTTGACAGTTTAGTTGTCTTGACACAATGAGCCGATAAATGAGAAATGGTATTACTTCTTCAGAATTCAGTGAAACAAATTTGAACACATTTTGTAGGATAAAAAAATGTGTTATATCCCTTACAAAGAGCCCATGACTAGAGAAGTGCTATATTTTATTTTGTGCAAACTCTGAAGAATGCTGTAATGAAATACGCGAAAGAAGAAGAGTCTCTCGGAAATGAAATGGGAAAGTGAAAGAAAAGTTCTCAATATTTTCCCCATAACTGAAGGGTATTTATTACTATTTGATGCTATACATAGATTCTATAAATTTTATACATCAAGTTTTATTTATTTTTTAAATAACGTATATGAAATTTTATGCTTAGAGAATTTTATGCTTTTAGAATTTATTATTTGAAAGCCGACTATGACGTTGCCATTGGTATATTTTTTACAGTTCATTGTCTGCTAAAAAAGATTTTGAAGATAAGACTAAAAAAAGAATCGAATTTTACCACCATTTTTGCACACATATGTAGAATTGGCGACATGCACCAACGCGCTCGGGACCTAAGCATATATACGTCAGATTAAATGTTTCTCCCTCTGTGAATATACGGGTATATATATATATATATGTAATATAATCATTACATCTCGTTCTTAAAATGCAACCTGAAAAGGAAAACTAGCTCAAATTTACATGGCTGGAGCTAGACTCAGCCTGAAAGAAATTAAAATTTTGAAGCAGTCGGGTCGAATCATTTTATTAGGAGCGATAGTAGCATACGTCCTTTCATTTCAGATGCTCGGAGCGAAATGCAATATCACCTTTCAACCTTACGCGCTAGAAGCGAGGTACATGTGGCTGTTGTTTTGAAATGTCAGCGGAATTTCGGGCTGGCGATGCGAACTCACGCCTTTCTCGGGACGTATACACGTGTAGAAATGCAACGTTTGCTGTTTTATGGGAAGTCCTGTTGCTATGGGTTTTTAAAGCGTTAAAGTAATGCTACTGGGGATTGTATTCAGGAAAGGGAATTTAACTTATAGAATGGACGGCCTAATATTTAATTTATTACATATATATATATATATATATATATATATATATATATATGTATATATATATATATATGTATATATATATGTATAAATATATATATATATATATATATATATATATATATATATATATATATATATATATATAAATATATATATATTTATATATATTGAAATGGGTTTATGGCGGCCCAGTGGTACAGCGCGCTGGTTTTCGGTACTGAGGGTGCTCGAATCGAATCATAGCGTCGCGCCACGAAAAAATGCCACCGTTCGTGTCGTTCCTTCATAGGGGGTAATGCTGTTCGCCTATATGGTGTCCCCACAATAAAATGGGCAGTAAAATTGCGCCGTAGTTTAGGCGAATGTTTGACGACAAGTGCCTCCGAATTGAAAAAAAAATATATATATATATATATATACATATATACACTGCTGGCCACTGTAAATGCAACACCCTGAAGGAAACATGCAAATAACATGAAATTTACAACATGCATTAGCGGAGGTGAGATACGCAAATGATTAGAATTTCATCGCAGACGCACATCACGCGCGCCTGTGGCGCCACTTCAAAGCGCTATTTAAGGCTTGGAGATTTCGACGTTTTCAAGTTCAGAAATTGTGTTTTTCTTGTGTTTTTAAAAAAAAACGATCAATTATGCCTCGTCGAAAACAGCGATCATCTTTTGATCAAGTATCCGAGTTCGACAGAGGAAGGATAGTGGCCTACCGAGATTGTGGATTATCTTTCAGAAAAATCTGTAGTCTTGTTGGACGAAACCAAACAACTGTAATGCGGATATGTGATCGTTGGATGCAGGAGGGTACGACGGACCGGCGTGTTCGATCGCATCCACCTCAGCGCACCACTTCACGTGATGACAGGCAAATTGTGCGCATGGCAGTGACGGATCGCTCAGTCACATCACGAACCATAGCACAGCACATGCAGTCTGTAACGCATCATCCAGTGTCTGTGCGTACCATTCGACGCCGTTTACAGCAGAGTGGTCTGTCCGCAAGACGTCCATTGCTTTGTCTACCCTTGACGCAGAACCGCAGACGTCTCCTCCGCCAATGGAGAGGATGCTGAACAGCTGCGTTATGCACCGCCACACTGGTCCTGCACCGGGTATTATGGTATGGGGCGGTATTGGATATCACTCTCGCATACCTCTAGTGCGCATTGCCGGTACTTTAAACAGCCAGCGCTACATCTCCGAGGTGTTGGAGTCAGTTGTCCTTCCTTATCTTCAGGGCTTGCCCACAGCCATATTTCAACAGGATAATGCGCGAACACACGTGGCACGCATTGTCCAACGGTTCTTCGTCAATCGCCGGATTGAATTGCTTCTCTGGCCGCCTCGCTCTCCGGATCTTTCGCCGATATAAAACATGTGGACCATGGTTGCTCTACGATTGACCCAGATTCCATCCCCAGCTGCCACAGCAGATCAACTTTGGGAACGTGTGTGGAAGCTGCTTGGTCTGCTGTACCCCAAGAACTCATCCAAAGTCTCTTTGAATCAATGCCTATGCGTGTGGCAGCGGTGATCTCCAACAATGGCGGCAACTCTAGCTACTGATTTTGGCAGGAACCACACTTCACAGAAGTCTATAAATTTAATCATTTGATACTTGGTCAACATGTTATCTACAAAATAAATTTTGTTGTGATATCTCTTGTCTTTCTCGGTGTTGCAATTTGGGTGGCCAGCAGTGTATATATATATATATATATATATATATATATATATATATATATATATATATATATATATATTGATACATATTTCAGAAGAACGCAATTTAAACTTTTATGCTTGAGATCTGAATTTATTATTTGAAAGCCGTTGCCAATGGTATATTTTCTACAGTTCATTGTCTGTCAAAAAAGATTTTTAAGGTAACCCTAAAAATAAGGCCGACTTTTACCACCACCATTTTTGTACACTTATACGGAATCAGCGAATCACACCAACGGGACCCAAGCATAAATACGTCATATCAAACATTTCGTGCGTTGCTCAAGAAGACAGCAACGATCCAACATTGACCAGAATCAACATTCAAATAAGTATGCAGGTTTGAAAGTGAAATAGAGTTTCAAAGATCTATAGCTTGAAATAGTAAAAGGCTGACTGGCGCCATCTGTGGTTACAAAGAAATATTAGAACCAATTTTGACATCTCCAATATTATTATAAGACCGTGGATTTGAAGTCAATTCTCAAACATAAATTATTTTGTTTCGACTTGAATCAGATCTATCTTCGACTTCAATTCTTCTATTGATTTTATTTTCTAACCACAACTCTAAAATAGAGCACATGTACGCAAGTGAACTCAGATCATCACCTCATCATTAAATAAAATACTAAATCTAATCTACATTAATATAAAAGTTGTTAAATATATAAAGGTTGTGAAATTATTGACTTTAAATCTGTTTTCTGTTAAATTTTTGAAGAGATAGTGCGAGTCCTTTCCAAGTTAATTTTCTATCTCAACTAAAGTAGTGACAAATAACTATTATAAGCTGTGGTTAAATATTAGACTGCATATCTTAAATATTTAAATTTAAAAATTATAGTGCATTTAAAAATACTTTGGATGCGTGCCATCATGAATCTTTTTTTATAAAAGTCTCAATAAATGCACATATTTGCATAAAAATATTCTGAAAAGAAAGAAGACAGAAGGGGGGGGGTTGAAAATTCTATAAAGGAATGCGAAATAATGGTTTGAAAATTGTTATTTTGGTTGGTTACTTTTGTTAAGTAATTTAATTTTGTCGCATTAAAACACAATTTCCTACATTTATCATTTCGTCCCTTTTCATTAATTATCACGATTAGTATTTTTTTTCTCTGAAGTTATAATGATAACAACAGGGGAAAATTTAATTTACATTTTTCCACAGCTTCCGGATGCATTTCGGTTGACATAGCATTTCTTACATCCCCATGTTGATCGGAGGAGATATATCCTCTATTTTTCTAATCACAGATTATGAAATGCATAGTGTTTAATTCATTTAAAGGGAAAAGTGCAGTTTTTTTAAAAATTTATACCGTTTCAGCAATTAATTATTTTTAATTTCAAGCTTCAGAAATTAAAATTATCGATGTCATAGCTACTTCACTGTTATATGTAAAGAAAATTTAAGTTAAATAATTTAACAGAACATCCGCAACGCATTTAAGGATATTTTCCAAATGACTGTACGTGTACATATATGTGAACGTGCATGTGAAAATCAAATTAAAGTTATAATTGCTATGTTAAAATTTAGATTTTGCTAATGAAATGCAGAAAACGGATTTCAAAAATATGCATTTGCTGATGTATGATTATACTTATATATATATATATATATATGTATATATATACATACATACATATATGAAACATACCGTGGATGGAGTGTTTCAGGGCATGGTCTATCACTGTAGTCGTAGCAAGAATTATTTTATTGACATTTTATCTGTACGGTTACAGCACTTTTGCTAGGCCACAGAGTCACGCAAAAAACCCGCTCTTTAAAGCGTGTCCGAGCTTAAATAAGCTTCATGAGGTCCTGTCACATGGCCCGTGCAACGTGCGTTTATTGGCCGACCCAATTACCTAGGCATACGAATCCCAGGTCTTGTTATGAATTCTTAGGTGCCCACGAGACAGGGGCAAAGGGACGGTATACAAATTGCTTACTTTTGATTTTAGGTCACTTGCAATAAAACGAAAAACGAAAGCGAAATTAGTTTGCTTACGCCCAAGTAATTTTAAAGGAAATTAAAAAGAATTTGGAAATTAGAAAAAGTTTTATGTTTTGTATGTTATATACAGGGTGATTTTTTAAAACTGACACTACTCAGAGCCATGTGTAGTCAGAGCCATGTGTGCGTTATCTATCAGCCGGAGTTCCACCAAAATTGATATAGGGACTAACGACGACATGGGAAAGAGCTTCCGTGAAAAAAAATGACTTCCAAAACTCGTCAATAGGGGAAGATGTGGCGCTTTTGTTGTCAGCGCACCCGAGAATTTGCATAAAAGGTAAGTAAAACATCAAAATACAAATTCACTACTATGTAGTCGACAACAGCGTCAGTATTTAAGGCTATAGAGATAAGGGATGAATACCTAAAAGGTTGTAAGCAAACGACAAAGAAACAAAGCAGTTTCACTGCAACACCATATTATGCAGTGGTGGACGACACATTGCATCCTGAATAATACGTTCTCAACGGCCAAGCGTAACATACCACTAGGAATGTTCATCATAGTCCGGGATATGTTGTCCTTTAGGGCCGCTAAGTTCGATACTCCACCATGATACACCTTAGACTTTAAATAACCCCACAGAAAGATATCAGATGCGTTAGGTCCGGGGAGCGAGGTGGCCATGCAAGTGAAAAAAGGTGACTGATCACCCTTTCTTCTGTAAAGGGAAGGCGCAACATATTCCGCACCGATCTTTATAGCCCAAGATACTGGCGCTGCGGTCGACTTCATAGTCATGAATTTGTATTTTGATGTTTTATTTGCCTTTTATGCAAATTGTCGGTGTTTTGTTGCCGGTGCGCCGACAACATAAACGCCATATCTTCCCCTATGTGACTTTTGAAACTATTATGTTTTCACGTAAACTCTTTACCATGTCGTCCTTTGTCCCTCTATCAATTTTTTTGTAATTCCGGCTGATAGATCGCGCTACAGATGGCTCTGAGTAGTGTCAGTTTTAAAAAAATCCCCCCGTATATATATATATATGTATGTATGTATGTACGTGTGTGTGTGCGTTAACGTATAAGTATACTTGCATTTAAAAGTTAAATTAAAGTTTAAGTTATCATTTTAAAATTCAGATTTTGCTTTAAAATTCGGATTTCGAGTTTTGTCGAATTACTCTTCCCTCAAACGAATAGAGAGGATTTTTTCCTCTAATGTTTTTTCGTTATAGTTGTGCGTCTAAGAACCTATCTTCTAATTTTCACTCATCTATCCTATCTCTATATACTGTACTCCCATCTGTATACTCCGTATTGACATCGCGAGAGGTAAAATATCAACGTTTCATTTGGCTATCTCCGATTCCGATTAAATTGAATTCCTGGGTCAATTAAGTTCTGTGTATCCACACGTTAGATATAGATCACTTCATTAAATTAATGGGAAACGAGGTTATCAACGTATGTTAAACCAATTCCAGCCTTGTGTTGATTCGAAACGCATACACTTTCTCATAATCAGATTGCGGGAATCTTAAAGCAGTTAGTCTGTGATAAATGGGACGTTCACTTTCCAAATCGGTTAAGTCCATAAAACAAAATGTGGAGAAAAGTGATAAAAGTATATACATTGCTGTTTTTTTTTTAACCTGAGAGTAGTCGCGTCTATTTTTAGAACGCAAGTAGTCGCGTTCGTTCCGTTTGCCGCCGTTGCCAGTTGGTCGAAAACAGAGATGTAATATGTCGGAGTTACTAGATTATCGAAAACGGAGCACATAGGGAAAAAAATATTTTCAATTCTAAATTTGTAATAAATTTGCGGGAATAAATTATTTTGAAGGACAGATCCGCAGTAATGGTGGTTTAGACAGTGCTCCGGCGCTAGGAGCCAATTGAAGTTGAAAAGATACAGTTTACATCATTCATTTATGTAATTAAAATAAATATTCAATTGGATTTTTCAAAGCCTGCTACTAATATTTCAGTTAATGTTTATCTAATAATAGATATTAAAATAATAAATACAGGAATAAAATTTTCTCTGAAATTTTAAATAAGCAGCAATAATTCAATTTGAATAAATTTTCCATTGCGGATTGAAAAACATTATTCGGGAAAAATATTTTGCACAACTGAACAACCAAAAAAGGTAATTTTGTTAAACATTGGCATCAGGAACTCATTGAGTTTGAAAAAAAAGAGTTGCTATGGCGTTGTTAAAAAATGTATTTTCATTGACATCAAAAAATTTTAAAGTAGATAAATTTTAGACAAATACTTATCCAATTCTTGTGATTAAAGTTTAAACATTAACTGTATTATCCAAAATAGAAGATTTTTATTTGTATAACTTTTAATCTACATTAGAAAATTCGCAGTTTTTTGCACATTCTACACGCAAATTATACTTATGTTCTATACAAACTACATTGTTGACAAAATTGTGTTGTTTTTGATTTTGCTTTGTTGTGCAAAAACAAGACCCTTCAGTCTTTGGAGATCAAACAACTTTTGATAGGTGGTTCCGCACAAAATTCACAGAAACTTCCCTGCCGAGAAATTCGCAGAAACCGGGAAAGATGAAAGGGAACGTACGTAAGTGATCGCAAAGCGGTCGAATAGACCGATTTCAAGTTTAGAATGCAATAAAATGCTGAGAAGGCACAGGAATGACTTGCAATTTTACTAAACAAAAGAGCGAACAGTCAAGGTCAGCTACGCAGAATTTCTCCATTGTAACTTTAAGGGGAGAGGGGTTAGAGAAAGATTGCTGATTTCGGCGGCAAAAAGACCGACACGCGACTACTGCCGGGTTAAATTCCTCTGAAAATATAAATTCAAATAAACATTATAGAATGTATCATTTCATATGTATCTTTTATCTGGCGACATACAAAATTTATTATATAGACTATACTTGGAGCAATCGTTATAATTACTTCATCTTTTGAGTGACTAAGGAACTAAACCTTTAACTTACGGGGCCCATTTTTCCAATTCCCTCTTTAGAACGGGAAATTTCATACCCCTTTGTAAGAGCGGCCATTAAGGAGGTGTTATATATATATATATATATATATATATATATATATATATATATATATATATATATATATATATATATATATTAATTCTCGGGATACATGCTATCCCACTTCGCGAGGAAAAGGTTAACCGATCTGGCAAGTGAAAAAAGGTAATAACATCCAATTCAGTCCTCAGATTATTTTTTATTTTTACTACAGAAAAAAATTGAAATAATTGTTTAATAATTCGCAATTGATTAATTCTGCAGCAGTTAGACTGTCACTGTGTCATTTATTTCACTTTTTGGGGGATGAATAACACTAAACGATTGACGGTCATCATCTAGTGCTTGCTTATTGGTTTGAATTTCATTTTGCAACGATTTACATTAGAGTATGGACTTAACTGGATAATAAGGTTAATATTGGGGTTAACTGGGAACTATTAACAGGTTAATATTGGCTTCATAAAAAAGTGACTTATTATTCGCCCAAAAAATTGTCTTTGAATGGTGTTAATCCTTATTATTTGGTAAACTTATGAGTGTAAAATATCAGGGTCAATCAATTGCTGTGACACTAAAATTTAAAAAATTTCCAGAAGCGGACTTAACCGATATGATTTGGGAAAGACTTAAATATGTTGTCATTTATAGATCCAGCTGAAGATGATATGGAAAATATTTACTGTCTTAATAAAGAATTAAAAACAAGAAAATTTCCATAGATTCAAATCTCAACTGTGGTCTTCTAGAATTCTATGTTTTGTTCCATTATGCTATTCATATATTTATTCTTAAAGGTATAGAGGAGAAGGGAGAAAATTCTCTAGTTCCTTCTGCCAAAATTTAAAGTCTGTTAAATTTTATAATGCAAATTTTAAAATGCACTTTGTTAATATTAGTATTTTTTGTTAAAATTCGTTTTACTTCATTAATCCTTTTTATCAGAAGGGTGAAGTTTGCGCGTATTGCCTATTTCTTAGATCATTTATACGGATTTAGAGTTCTGTACAGTCTGAGAAAGTAGTTTGACTTTCCGAAAATATCAATATTCTCTAAAACGATTAAAAAGTCCCAGCTCGTCTTCGGTCCTAGTTGCTGTCTCGTACTTATTATAATGAACACACGGGTGTTTTTAAGTCCTTTTTAAGTATACTGTCTGTAATTTAATATATTTTGTTTATGTCGTGGAGACACGACATGTGTTCAGAAAAGGGGAGATAGAAAACGGAATTCAAAAAATCAGACAAAAGAAATGCCTTGAACAGCGGGATAATGTACCGCGTATGCGAATGGCAAGGAGAGATAACAAGTTGAGAGGGGGCAATTGAAATGAGAAAACGGTCAACAGCTGCGTTTAACGAAGGGCCCAGCTGGTGATAATGAGCTGAGGAAAATCTGAAAACGGAGTCACAGTTAGGAGAAGAAAAGGGGTAGGGCAATTTACGAGGTTGACCGGCGTTAGAAACACCACAGGAGGCCCAGGCGAGAGCGTGGGAAGTCAAAAATGTAAGAAACCCCAGACAGGTGCAAGGGCGAACGCCCCCGTCAATATGGATTGGAGAAGATAGGAATATAAAATGGGTGATCGGCCAATGAAGGGGTCCCGGATCGACCCATAGGACAGAAGGTGGCCACCAATGAGGGCCTGAATATTTAATGATGGAAGTTGAGCTCGAGAGGAAAAGTTTTTAGAGAGAGCAGAACGATTTGAGATCTTTCACTAAGAACACATAAGCCCCGGTAGACAGCGAAGGAAGAGAGAAGATGACGGGCTGCTAACTTAATACCGGAGAGACAAGCCAAGTCCTCGGTACCCGAAAAAGCAAACCGATATGAGATAGATGCAGACCCCAATACCGGAGAAGCCAACCGACTAACCTGTCATTTAGCGAGAGAGGAGCAGCCGTTTCCCCTGGACCAACGCGCCCCCGTAGCAAATGCCTAGATGCGGAGAAAAGCACCCTGAGTCCGCCGCATACCGATGATCGCAGCTGTTACCCTGGACCAGAGACCCCGATGACCCCCCAGCCATGCTTGTGATGAGGTACGGACCTTCGGAGTGACGAACGCTCTCCCAACGCGAGTGTATTCTCGGAGACGTGCGCCGTGAGGACGCCGCAACAGATAGTGACCGCAGTTCCCCCGGAACCGACCAGCCCGCTGCCCGAAAGAGCCCTATGTTTCCCCCAGCAAGGCTTGTGATGTCGATGTGTCGTCAGAAAAGGTAGGAGAGTATTTTGACTTATCCTAGCAATGCCCAATGCCTTCTAGAGAGCGCAGTTAATTAGAAAGGGCAAATTAGGTGAAATCTTTACATTTATGCATAGAATATCTATCATAAAATAGTGCTTGTGTATATCCATATTAATTGAAGTAGTATCTTGCAATAGTTTTGTAATGTGTTTATGTATAGCAATTAAGAATGTAGGATAATATAACAATGTTAGGGAGTAGATAAAAAGGTTAGTAGTTTGATATTGATGAGAATGAAGGTTAGATAAATAATCAGAATTATTGTATTGATAAGATATAGGAAGGAAGTTAATTTGAAATGTATATGTAGCTATATGGTGTTAATGAAATAGAAATTCGGAAATCTTCAATGAATAATGTTGTTTGTATATGTTTTATGATTGGTTTAATAAATTGATTTGGAACTATACATATGAGCATCACTCTCTAATTACTCGTACTACCACTAATACTATAACTAATAAATATATTACGGTGACAGTTTACATAAAAGTTCATTTATCTATGCATTTTGAATTCTGTATTTATTTCATTTTTTAAGGGGGACAGCGCCAGTTCAGGCTGTTTTAGTAAAACTCTATTCCTTATAGATTATTTGAGCGTAGAAAAGCTTCATCAGTAATTTTGATGAATTTTGTTCCGTAATTTCAAAAATGTTCAGAATTTTGATATGACCTTTAAAAATATTTTGTGCGATCGAAGCTAGTCCGAGGCAATTCCCGACTGTGACGTCACACGGGGAGTTGCAGGATTGTTTCAGCAGTCTAGGGCAGTGTTTCCCAACTTTTTTCGAGTGCCGAGCCCCCCCTCCCTTTCAACCCCACATATTTTTGCTCAAACGCTATTTAACGCGTTGTTTGGTGCCCGTTGCTAACGTCCTGGAAGCTGCAGGATGCCGTTGGCAGCCCCTGATATGGTTATCCTTCGAATGGACCGGTCTACAGACTACAGATTCTCTGATGGTATCTACGGAGCGGTTCTTTCATCTTGGGAATGAGATCAAAGTCACAGGGACTAAAATCTGGGGAATATGGGAGACTGTATAGCACTTCCCAGCTCCAGAGAGCAAACACATCAGCCACAGTGTGCGCACAAGCATTTTCCCTCCATTAGTACGATGCAACAAATTATTTCGTACAATAGACCGGTATTGTGTTCATCTCGTCACTGTGAAGGCATGCGATATTTGTGGAGAGCTCATTCGCTCTGAGGTAAGGGAGACGTACTCTGACGTACGTGTTGTATAAGCTGTTTTCATGGGTTCAACTGCGGGGGGGGGGGGGGGCTCTACATCTGTGTTGTCACTATTAAACTTCCATTCTTCAAAAATACTGACAATTTTCTTTCAGTGATAATTTTTTCAGTTATCTAAAAATTATCGACAATTCACAAATGTGAGGATTATCAAAATCATTGATATAAACAGTGGAAACGACAGAACAATTCTAGATGAACAAAGTGGGAGGAAGTCGAAGGAGCAAACAAAACGAGGGAAGAATTTTAGGATCACCAGCTAACACACGGAATACACCCGTTAACGAAGCTAGTAAATAAAGCAGGACATTCCTTTTTGACAGAAAGTCGGGAAAAGGAATTAAAAATTTTATCTACAGCCAGGAAATATATTGTACTAATATGCATCTGTGTAATTTATAATCTCTCATCCATTTTATCTAATCATTTAATACCCCCTTTTATAATTCCGTTTCCCGCTTTTCTTTCACAATCGGCTGGTGAGGAACTATTAATTAGTTCGAAACTAGTTGCCACCCCTTAATTTTTAATGAGGATTTTAAAAAGCAGTGTCTCCGTGTCTTGCCTTTACCCCAACTTTCCTGTAAGTTGTTACTAGACACTTTTACAAAGAAAACCTGCTGATCACGTTTGCAGGTTTTACTCAAAATGAAACAGACTTCATTCAGTAAGGGCTCGTCCCGTATAGTTGCGTCGTAACTATTTTCACTGAGGTGTGGTAGTAATTGCGCTTTTGTATCTCTGGAATTTACCTGCGAGCCGGTGAAGACAACATCCTGGGAGGCTTTGCTCAGTGCCTCCATTACCTGCGCCTTGAGCTTCCACGGAATTGACATGTGTTCAAATCCTGACAAAGGCCTGAACGTTCCTGCGCTGTCCGTTCATACGCAATGATGTTGGTTCACCTATATGATGCTCCTAAAATTAAGTAGCCAACAAAATGCTGCTGTGTGTATGGGCAAATATCGTGAAGAGAAGTACCTGCCACATTGAAAAAAAATATATCTTCACTCCAACCACTCATATTTTCAATTCATTTTGGAAAAAGTCTAGAAAGAAATGCTACTGAACAAGTCGATGCAAGCACATCATCTGTTCACTCGACACTCAATTTCCAAAGCAACACTATTTCCAAATCCTCCTAGAACTTCTTGGATAAGCGGTAATGCTTCTCTCGACGGACGTTGTGACGTCACCTCGAAATTGGTGCAATATTTCGTAACAGATTCTCCACATCCCTCTCTATCTATTTATCTATCTGAAAATACTCTCCTGCAGATAAGGAAATGTAAGCCAATAGCAGTGAAGGATAAATCCTTGCTGTTTGCTATTTGCCGTTTCCATTCCCTACTCTTTCTTTCTGTTACATTTATAGCGATTATTAGATTATATTTTTCTGTTATTTTGCCATTTGTTACAGTACATTATTACTCTTAGAGCTCGCTTAGTATAAGTGCGAAGTTCCATCTAAAATTCAATTTGAAAACAAGGATTTCAAATTTTATCGTAAATTCCTTTCACTGTTTTGTCTAACGATTACATTCGAAATTTTAAGTTTAAAAGTGTTATAGCTTACTGAAGTCTTTTAACACGTGCGAAGTCACATATGTATCCTTTATTCTGCGTATGTATGAATCATTTATTCCCTTCAAAGATTTACATCAGTGATTCATTAGGAATTCACTTAGGAATTCATTCTCAGTTTTAAATGTCATATCGCAATAATATGATAAATTTTTATTTCTATGTATGAAATATCTCTTTTTTCCTTTTACTAACTTAAAATATTATGCATAATTAACAGTATGTTATTTTTTCTAGTAAATTATAATTTACTGGCATTCGCTACCCTTGTTAAATTATGAATGAAATTTGAAAGAACACGCCAATTATCGGCATTAAATCTGTACTTTAGCATATTTATAATCCGAAAAAAATATCGGCACTTGCTTTGCATTATATTAATTTCAATTATGTTTAGAAATTTTGTCAGAAGTATGATTGAATGCTAATAAGGTATTAATTTCATTGACAATTTTGCATAACGTCTTGGATAAATAGAAGTTTTTCAAAAATTAGTATTCGTAAGTATTTTAAAAATGTTTTAGATTTAAAGTTTGAAAGAAAAAAATTAAAATAAAATACAAATTTAACTGTCCCAATAAAAATATGTATACATATTTAAATGTAATTGTGTATTCAATTAGTTTTTTTAAATACATTTTTTTCATTGTATTGCAGTTTTAAAACCCCTTGCACTCTGGTTCGAAAAAGGTAATTATATGAAAATAAAGTTGATCAAACGGAAAGAATATTTAAAAAAAATATTAAATATTTAATACAGTTACATTTGCTTAAAAAATGTTGAATGTTTTAGTATATAAATAAGTTGTGGAATGTTAAGCGTAGGATACAGAGATTAATTACCATAAGTCAGCAGGAAAATTTTATATATTAAAATTTTTTTTACAAACTTTTGTTCTCAAATGAATTCAAAAAATTTTTTATTTCCTTTTTCTTTTTTTAAGCACAGTCTTTAATTAAAATTGTTTTTATCCTACACCTACACGAGAAATTCTGCCATGCGGTGTCCAGCAATCTATTAGAGTCTAGCATGCAAAAAGTAGATGAATAATGAAATTGAAATTGGTATACTACAGTGTGTTATTCTTTCACAAACTTGAAGATTGTCAGTAAACACATAAATTTTATTCGGGAGATATAACTTAGTAAATCATGCAACTACGAAAACCCAAACCTTCAAAATCTGTGAATATTAATTTAAGGTAAATTTAATATTTCTTCTTTCTCCATATATGGTAATCCTTGAAACGACCAGGAATTCATACCCCTCCACCACCCCCAATAATAATAATAATAATAATAATAATAAAAGTGGGACACCTTATACCTTGTCCACTTCCAGTGGTAAGATATGTTTGGGGAATAAAAAATATTTTGGACAAAAACACGAAACAAGAAGGGGAGGGAAATATTTTACCCGTCTTTTTCCTGCCCTTTTTAAGATTCATTGTTTCATTCCTTATTGCTTCATCATTTCTTGCCTTTTCTGCATCTCCTGTTGGCGATTCCCCTCATCAAAATTTCTCTGACGTATAATGACTACATGCCATGCACGTCCTTTTACCTGCCTTTGCTGATGAGCAGACGTTTACTAGCTCTGCTCCAAAAATATGGAAAGCTGTATTGCCATTAAGAATTCGCATATAAAGTTTACTTTGAAGTAATTTACTGTACATATGTTAAGGGTTTCTAACCTACCCCCAATCTCGTACGTAGACTATGATTCCAAAAATTACCGCTTCAGACAGTCGCCCCCCCACCCCTTCTCTATACATTAGCACCGCCTGCAATAAAAAGCGCATCTCAAAGTAAATAGAAATATATAACAGATTAAAGCAAGAGGATGATTTTCAAGAATTGTGAGATCTTATTCCAAACTAAGGAAGTAGCATTGGTAAGGCTACAACAACGTCCATTGACGAAAAGCTGTTTGGGAATTCTAGAGAACCTCAAAGATACACGCTCCTTCTCAAAACAAAGAAACTTATAAGATTTGTGACACTCGCTTTATTGAAGCGACCGCGACTGAAAGCTGCATGAAAAAAACGTATAATATACACACACACACACATATATATATATATATATATATATATATATATATATATATATATATATATATATATATATATGTATATATTATATATACATATATATATATATATATATATATATATATATGTATGTATGTATGTATGTATATATGCATGTATTTTTCATGAGAGACCATTCTACGGCTGAAATGAAACTAATTTCCCCTTTACCGTATTCTCGTTGTCTACTGCGTAATTAAGATTCCTCTAATTAAAACATTCTTGTAAAAAATATTTCAGGTAGTCTCTTCTAACGAAACTACCGCGGGTTATTGACGTAGGATTACTTATCGTTACTTACCTCTTTTCTTCCTTTATTTTGACGCAATTTTGGTACTTTTCTGTTTAACTGTTTACTGCTACTGGGTTTGGCGCGCTGCCAAATTTATAACTCGCGATGCCGGACAATTTTTTTTTCTCCGCGGGACCGTTATTGAGGAACTAAAATAAACACATTTAAGGCCTGGTCACATTGCCTCCGGAGCGCTGCGTTTTGCCACTACGTTAGCTCCGAGATTATTGACATTACCTATGATTGGTTTGATATGTCACGTGGTCAGTGAACTGAGCTCTGGGATTGGTTAAAATTTTTAACGCTTACGCTACATAGTGCTACGATTCAGTGGAAATAGGGCTTTATTCCTTCACGGTCGCGCGCTCAGAACAGGAATCGTTAGTTTTGTATTTGTCTAAATCGCGTCTCACCATTCCAAATAGACAATTTATATCATCATTCTCATTTAGGAGCTTCCATCTGTACAAGCTACCATCGGTCTTGAAGCATCAAGTTTTAAAAAAATAATCAGGTATTCTCAGGTATTCTCCTACGAAATTACTGCGGGTTATTAACGTAGGATTACTTATCGTTTGCTTACCTCTTTTTTTCGGGGGGGGGGGAGGGCGCATTGTGGTACTTTTCTGTTTAAATGTTTACTGCTACAGAGTTTGGAGTGCTATCAAGATTATAACTCACGACGCAGGATAGTTTTTTTTCTCTCCGAAGGACCGTTATTGAGAAACGTAATCCTACGTTAAAATTCTGAGTTACTCACTTTTTTTCCGAAAAAGAAATCTTATACAGGTGGTTGCGATACTCAGTTATCATTTGCATAAGCATATCATTTTGATCAGCATTAAATTCTAATATATATAAAACGAAACAATTCCTTTTAAAATTGGCAAGCTATAGATAATATAGTAAATTATAACAGTAAAGTATCGTGGTAATTACTATTAAACAATATTAAACCCATTTTATATTATTGAACCTATTATTTTTTTATCCTTTAAAATGATTTATACAATAATTCATGACTCATTACCTTTTATCGCATAATCGTAATGGATGATAATAAATCTGTCAAGAAAATACGCGATTTTAAGAGCAATATCTGATCTTTAATTTTTCATTCAAGAATAGAATTTTTTTTTCGAATACGAGCATTTCATAATTACCTCTTAAGACATTTCAAAAGCATATTTGAAATTACTTTTCAAATGCTACAAAAGAAGATAAAAATTACAACGTGTTATCTAAGAACGATGCATCTGAAATTCCAGTATTCACTGCAAAACATATTTAAATGTTGTGACAGCTCTTAAGGTAATTCATTGCTTTTCCAAATTCATTTATTTATTTTAATGTTAAAGTTGAATTTTTCAGATAATATAATTTTAGATACTCATTGTCGTTTGACAGTTTCAGGATTATTATATTATAACTAGAGAATTCTATTCAGCGTTTGACAAAAGAATTCAACTCTGGTCGTAGACGTATTTATTTGAATATATGTGTGTATATATATATATATATATATATATATATATATATATATATATATATATATATATATATATATATATATATATATATATATATATATATATATATAAATATATATATAGTATAGTGGTTGAATTTATCTTTTACCATATTTTAACATTTTTCTTTATCAATTTATTTCGTTGCTATGCACGTGACGCAGAATGAATTTAAAAAATTAATTTAAAAAAATCTAAGTAGAATTTTTCAAAACTCTTTCTTAGTGCACCCATCACTATAAGAAGAATCGCCATGCAAATTTTCAGCGCTTTAGGTCCAGCGGTTTGGTCTGTGCGTTATCTGTCAGTCAGTCAGTCAGTCATTCAGTTATGGAATATATATATATATATATATATATATATATATATATATATATATATATATATATATATATATATATATATATATATATATATATACTGTATATATATATAAAAATACTGCGGGGGTAAGACACCCCTAGCGCTCCTGAGGGTGGAGGAGAGAAGGCGGGGTAACGTGTAAAAATAATCGAAAATGACTCATATTAGTGTCAAATCCATAGTTTTCGGGGTCGCTGATATGAATAGTGATACTCCCGATGCCTTTTAAGTGAAAGTTCAGCTCCCATCGGCATGGGTGGGAGTGATTAGGGGGGGAATAAAATGTCCAAAATGACCGAGAGTAGTTTCGAATTCATAGTTTTTGGGGTCGTTAAGCTGATTGGTGACAGTCACGATGAAATTTAAGCACCAACCCTCGGGGTGGAAGTGGGAAGGGGGTGACCTTTAAAAAAAAAGATATTATTTTCGAATCCATAGTTTTCGGGGTCGCTGAGATGAATGGTCACATTCCGAAGCTGTTTAACCCTTTGAGTGGCACCGTTTGCACAGTGCAAACGCCTAAACCTAGGCTTTTTTCACTTGCTTTCAATGTATTCCAGTTAAATGAACAGAAAGATGATTAATATTGCCATCTGTTATCAGTTTAAAGAAGTAAAAACATTTTGCAACCTTTAATCGGAAAAATTTTCAAGATTCTTTAGGTTAAAAAAATCGTTAAAAAAAAATCTTCACCGTGCAAACGGTGGAGGTTGTTGCCCTTGAAAGGGTTAAGTCCAAGTTCAGCTCCCATCGGCATGGGGGGGTGTGAGAAGTGGTGAAAAATAAAATGTCCAAAATGACCGAGATAACCCGAGGTGTCCAAAATAATTGGGCAAAGCCGGGCAAGCAGCTAGTATTTCCTATTATGCTGGTTGCATTCGTCCTTCACTTTCAGCGCCACCTGTTGGACGGCAAAGGGGACTTGCGCAGATCTTTGGATGTCTTAGACGAGAAATGTACCTTTTTGATAGTGCTTTTCCTCAATAACTTGAACGCTGTACGTAACTGTAAATAATGTTGCTTAATATGATTTACTTAAACTTAATTTAGTCTCCTCTTTTATGGTTCGATTCTCTTGGTCAGCAGCTAGGGAATCTTCTAAGATTACTGGTATGCTGAAAACATGTATATCATTGTATCATACAAAAAGTTTCAAAAGGCTTCTCATTGAAATGCTAAAAAACATGTATATCATTGTATCATCTATATATATAAAACAGTTCCGTAACTGACTCATTCATTCACTGACTAACTGACTGACTGACTGACATACAACGCACAGACCAAACCGCTAGACCTAAAGGGCTGAGATTTTGCATGGTGATTCTTCTTATAGTGTAGGGGTGCACTAAGAGAGATTTTTGAAAAATTCTTCTTAGATTTTTTTAAATTAAATTTTTAAGCTGGTTTGTAAACTGGTTTTTTTACGTTTGCGTTTAAAATAATACATTGAGGGTTATAAAATTTATATCACAAGAAAGATCATAAAAATTCCTTCAAAATGAAATTTTTTTCGAATTTTTACCTCTATTTCCTGATTTTTGGTGAATTTTTAAAGATTAATTTTTAGAATTTAATTTATTAAATGCTGATCACGTGATTTCTTTTTCTGGTACTTTAAATAAATTTATCGTCACGTGCGTAACAACAAAACAGACAAAAAAAATATTCTTTTTCTTTCTAATGCAGCAGACGATTGGATATTATCCAAAAAAAATAAATATAACCTTTCGATTTTTTTATAAATATATATATATATACCTGTATATATATATATATATATATTTTTTTTTTTATATCAATTGTATACATTGATCGTAGCATTTATTATAAATATATATATTTAATTTTTCTGGCATTAATTGCATACATTGACCGTTGTATTTAATTTGAATGTACTCCGTAGCGAAGCGCGGGTTTTCAGTTAGTATTTTATATTTAAAGAAATAACAAGTGTGCTTATCAATGTTTCTTTTCTAGAACTTTGATTTTTGTATATCTCATCGAGCAGAGGGGCGTAAACTGTGGGTGAGTCACAAAGAAAATTGGGGGGGGGGAGGTCATGGATAATTTGAAGTTAATTTATACCATATTGAATTATTTAATTATAAATTATTATTTGAATTTTCTATATCACATATTTTCTAATACTTTTATAGAAATACATGTTAATATTTAAACATCATGTTTCAGTCACACAAGGTTTGCCAGAAACAAGTGCAGAATGTAAGCAAGACATTTTTTCGTTTTTATTATGCAAAGTAAATATATACCCAAAATTCATTGATTTTATAAAAATAGTTTCTCAAAATTTCCTTATTTTTTTCTATTTCTTTGTTAACATTTTCCTAATTAAAAAAAAATTCTACATCCAAAAGATCTTTATCGGTGTCGAGTGAATGTTTATTTAGAGAAAGTGTGTCGCGGTCGAAAAAGGTTTGTGCACCCCTGTCATAGAAGGTAATGTCAAAATGTATATGTTCTAGAACAGTGATTCACGACCATTTTTTGTCTAGCACCCCCCCCCCCCCTTTTGGATAGCCTTCATTTTATATTTAAGATAAACATACCTTCTCTCTGACATCCAGTCAAATATGTCAAAAAAAAGTTTTCGAATGCTTCTTCGAAGCCCACTAAATTACCCAGCACAATAGTCTAGGTTACAGTTAAAAAATTCCCTGAGAATAAATGAAGAAATGAACGTTACTGCATAGCTGCTAGACTTCTTGAAAAAATGCACTGAAACTAGCTTATAAGTTTAATTATATAGTTAAAAAATAAATAAAGTTTAATTATTTAATATTAATTTTAATATTTAATGATAATTTTTACAATTATATTTAGAGTTTCTTATTCTTACTCAAGTTAAAATAACTATTATTGATTAGATACCCTCTACCACTTAAAGCATTTTATTAATGAACTTCTTTTAAGTAATTTAAATAAAGTAAAATGAAACGTAATAACGGTACCATGTCATGCCTTAAATATATAAATAAATCAACATATCTTGTTACTGCTGATCAAACAAGAAGTTACACGAAAGTTAAACACAAAGTGAAACAAAAGTTATTTTTATATTTACAAGCATGTAAGCAATACTTAAACCCATTATGTTGTTTGATAAAATTATAAAGCTGTTATTGTTCCTTAACGCTACTTTTATTGCTTGAACAAGTTTAATCCTATTACTTTCAGAGAGCAATTTTCCTTTTTTAATAAGATTATTAACGATGTTATTTTTAAATTTCTATATATAGTGCTAAAGTTTTAGGCGAGTCTATATATAATTCAGTACAGTCAAAGCAGCACACAGTAGCACGATATCTGTAAGATTATGGCGATGTAAAGAATCAGAATACAAAATTTTCGTCAAATTGGTACATGGTTTACAAAATGTTAGGTTTTTTTAAGACTATTGTAGCTGTCAATAGAGGATTTTCCTCACTGCCATTTAGGCCGTCTGCACACGGAGCAACTCAAAAGAAACTGATAACTGACTCCAGTCACAAACCAGTCCGTGATGAGTCGTAACCAATTTAATTGAATGGAGCCACGCACACGGCGCAACTGGTTACAAACTCGTCCGACGAGTTTGTAACCAGTTGCGCCGTGTGCGTGGCTCCATTCAATTAAATTGGTTACGACTCATCACGGACTGGTTTGTGACTGGAGTCAGTTATCAGTTTCTTTTGAGTTGCTCCGTGTGCAGACGGCCTAAGTGAACACTAGACAAAGAGATGCTCATAATATTGAAATCAAGCCCAAACAAAATTCAAATTTTGCCAAGCGAGAAATAGTCTCAAACAGAGCTAAAAACATGAACGGATGCTAGCCGGAACTATAGCCATTTTAAATCGCTTTTTGAAGTACAGTGGAATCCCGATAATCCGAAATGATTGAAACCAGACTCTTTTCGGATTAAGCGAAATCATTGTTAAAATAAACTCAAATTATATAATAACGTGTTATTAAATAAATATTGCATATTACTCGGGATTACACAGTTTATTTTATAAGGTCTGTCTAAACATAACCAAATCTTGGGACGAAATGGGTGATAAGAGAGCGGAATGCTGCCTAGTACAGTACAGCAGAGTGCAAGTTGTTCTAACAATACGTCACAGTGCTCGACAGTCGGAGAGGTGGGTCGTTACTGTTAGTGTCAGTTTAGAATTAGCATAAATACGTGTTGTTTATTCTACTGTGTCCTTTATTATACTGCTGTTGTCTAACTTTGAATTGTCTTGTAATTTTAAAAGATATACTTCATATTACTTAGTATCACTGTAGTTTTATTGTAACATTAGTTCTTTTTGACTTTTAGTTTCGGATTAAGCGTATTTTCGGATTATCGAAGTTCGAATTATCGGGACTACACTGTATATTGTTTATCTTTATGCTTACACCGGGTTACCCAAATTATGCTTCAGATCTGTACTGTCCGTCCGGCGCCCAGGCGGACGGACTAATTAGAACCGAACAGGGAAAATAAACCTCGGATGAGTTTGCAGGTATTGCTACGCAGCGTCTGGTGTTCAGGCTTTTCATGCGTGTGGACTAACCGTCCGGGACGCTTATAAATGTCGAATTATCTTTATGCTTAGATAAATTGCAATATGTTTGCAAGTTTAATTGAATTTGAAATTGCATTTTGAATGTAAAATGGCGAGTATATAATGTAAATTGTAATTGTAAAGCGCAATATTTTTTTGCAGGGTATGGATAAGATAAATAAATGTATAAATAAGTAAAGGGAAAAAAGCAAAGAAAGCAACAGGGACCTGGTGTGGAACTTAAGCGGGGTTTCCATTATAAATTGGTTAAATAGATAGATCAGGTTTGCGAATTGTAAAGGAAAAAAAAATTCCAGCTTGGTGGTGTCTGAGTAAGTCGTTCGCCCCAGAGCCAATAGCGCCATTTACACGTACGCTCTTTAGCGAGTACTTAGAGCGTGGGCGCAATCCCGTACGCTCCAAGTACTGGTGGAAGAACGTATAGCGCCCTTTACACGTACACTTTTGGAGTGCTTGGACCGTACGGGATTGCGCGCGGGAAAACTTGCAGTACGCCCAAAAGCAGCTTTCCCTTCCTCTCCGACACCTTCACACGTGCACTCAATCGCGCGGGATCGTGGTTTCACGCGGGAAAGAGCGTACGTGTAAAGGGCGCTAATGGGTCCTTGCTGAGCGGATTGTTGGCGGGACGCCTTGGCTTTAATCAAATTTGCCGTATAAGCTTATCGCTGTGATCGGCGGAACCTTTAGAACTGTGCTTAGATTTTTTTTTTAAAAAGTGATCATTTCCTATATGCTTGGTTTCCTCTGCTTGCTGTAAGTAGAACCTTATTTTCAGATTTTCTTTTTGTTTTCGGGAAAATGCTTATACGGTTTTCAGCTGAAGGAGAAAAAGCAAGGTGAGTTTTTAAGTAGTATGGTGGGTTCCAGCAATACCAAATCAACCGAAGAATCAACGAAAGAAAGGTTGAGATTATACAAGGGGTGATTTCCCAAATGATAAGACATAATTAATTTTAATTCTTCAATTATAAATAAATCGAGAACATTAAATTGTTATATTAAATAATCTCAAATTTCTTTGCAATACACAAATTATGATGAATTCTTTAAAAAGAGCGAATAATAGGTGACCCAATAGGAGTTTTCGCTAAAAAAAAGTCTTTTTTTTTACATGCAGTCACCAAGTAATTTAAAATTATCACTTCTTCAAGATAGAAGAAAGAAGTCAGCTCAAACCAGGATTTAATCTCATAAACTTTTTGGGGGCTAATTGAGAAAATGTTTGGAATGGCTCCGTTGTGCAATGGTTAGCACAATTAAGCAAAATTAAGCCAGGGTTCTATTCTCGAAATTGCAGAGGGGAATAAAGACCATGAAAGTTAGAATGTCGTAGATGTTGAATAGTAATAATTTTAAAATCAATCAAAATAATTTAAGCTAGTTTGGTGTAAAGTCATTAGAGAATTTTATGATGAAGAAAGAACGTAGCTGATAGTATGTGGTAGAGATTTAGTCACTTCAGTTTCAATACAAGTTGTTTTAATTTAAATATGAGCCATTTTAATTTAAATATAAGTCAATATAATTTCATTTTAGGTCATTATTGCTTCATTTTAAGTCGTTACTTGTTTTTAAAGTGAAAAGATAATTAAGTTAAAATATGTGCCAAAGATCAAGCCGTTTAAATTTCAATTTTCAATTCGTAATAATTTCCCAGTTTAAGTCGTAATACCTTATTTTTAAATCATAATAATTTTATTTTAAGTCGTTAATGTTTAATTCTAAGTCGTCATATTAAAGAGAGCTTTCAACTTTGAAAACTTTATCATCAAACAACAACATCCGTATATTGCAATTTTCAACATCGCGTTTGGATGCTACTGCGATTCTGATTTTGAATCTGAATTCACCGCTTGTATAGCGTGACACATTCTTACAAATTTTTTCTTTGTGCTTCCGTTGTAAAACGTGACTTTGTAGAGGCTATTACACTAAGAAAGTTAAATTAGTCCGCTAGTGTAAACCGTTTAAACTTTGAATTGGAACATTTCGCGATATCTAACAGTCGCTAGTAACTGCGTGTAACATTCTTCGATTCTGGGGAGTTCATGCGAAGAAATGAAACCTTCAAAAATAATGGAAGTGGCACAGTTTATCAATTAATTTTACCTACATTTAGATGCATAAGTTTTGTGCTTGGACAAGCACCTGAAGAAGTTTTAAAGTAATGAGTTTACATAAAAGGTTGCTCATCTTGGCTGGCACTCTTCCAAAATTATTTTGAGATCTTTCAAACGTCCTTCTAGTAATTAACATAAAATACTGAATACGTTAACTAAAAGTTATGCAATTTTATTAATTACGGCGTTATAATGTTTTTCAAAGCAGTGAAGAGATAATTTTCCAGATTGCAATGAATTTATATTTAAAATATTACTTTCTAGAGGTATAAGTGCAAGAGAATATGAACTTTTACAAAATTTTTGCTTTTCTAATGATGTGTCCTCGAATATTATGTTATAGTAAAATATGATAAATAAATTATTTTGTTGTCGTTGTTGAAAATGCTCCCTGGTCTAAAGTTCCAGACCAGGTCCATATAAGCTTCGAGCTGAGTAGTGCGGCTCTGGTTTATAACAGCACCACAAAGGTCGGAGTCCGACTTGGATTGGTGCCATCACAATTTTGACCGAGCAACTCCAACTGGGGGATCGTACCTTCCCCGACCCTTGACCTCATAGAAGGTCTGCGGATTTAACGTGCCCATATCCGGCTTAGATACAACGGTATTTAACGGCGCTTGTCGGGATACGATCTGAGCACCCTCAGTACCGAAAGTCGACGCGCTACCTATGGGCTAACTCGGGCTTTTAATAAATTATAAATCATGATATAAAATAATATATATTTTTTAATTTTAAAACTTTACATACTCTCAGAGTCTAAAGGCAGAGGTAAAATTAGATAAACTATCTTTCTTGAGATAATTTTTAAAAGAACTGCCATATTCAGGTGATACTAAAGCTTTTAACATTCATCCTTCAAAATTTATTTATTTAACTGGATTCACGCGATAAGACCTAAACTGGAAAACAACTTTTAAATTTTTTCCCTAGTTTTGAGTACTTCTTTCGGGATTTCTTTTAGACGTCAGAGGCCTGAATGAAATGGTTTTTCTAATCTGCCGTGTCTGTTATGCAAGACATGTTATTATGTTTGTAATGTAAACATGGTTTAAAATAACCTTTCGTAAGGTACGCTTTTCAGTTTAAGTCTTAAAACTAAAAGTGTGATAGTTGAAAAGTAGTTACGTTTTAACACTAGAAAGACGGGACTTTTTTTCTTACTAAAACGACTGAACGTCGACATTTTGACGGTTAAAAATAAAATGAAGAATTTAAAATATTTAATGTTTTTATAAGGGTTAAATACTTTAAATTTTTAATTAATTCATATCAATATATAATAAATTAGTATATATTTAGATATATTTTATGCAGGTATGCCGAGCTGACAAACTCGTATAGTTTATCCGTAAAAATGGTTTGTGCAGTCCTTATTTTTCAACACCAATATTTCCGAAGAGCCAATATTTCTGTTATTTGAAAAAGGGAAAAGAGACGAAAAGTAACTAGCATTTTTTCGGTATCATTTTAAAGGTTTCTGCCTGTTTTCTATGTTGCTGTCAAATCGACGGCTTTCAGTCTTAGAAGGTACACAACACATTTTCTCCCCCTCTTTACTATCGAATGTAATTTTGTAAATGTGTGTGCACATTTCGAGTAAAATTAGAAAAAGTCATAAAATTTCAGAAGCCTGCGGACATAAATACAGACATAACGCTCAATGGTATGTCCAAAACCGTGAAAATGACGGCAGCCGTCTTTCTAGTGTTAAGGCGTACGGTACCTTTTTAAAGGCCATAAAAAGAATAATAAGAATATATAAGGCCATAATAAGGCCATAATAAGACTAATATAATAAGGCCATAATAAGACTCGACAAACATATCCCTATTTTCAATCATCAGTAGTTACGAAAATAATTTATTCGGAAATAGGAAAATTTTACTGTGTGTTAAACACCCTTTCCACTTTATAAATACGGCTCTCAATTTTTTCTAGCTTGAAGAGAAATTCTTTAATTGCTTAAAATTTTAACCATTGTGTTTTCATTGTTATATCATTGCACACATGATATCACCAGATCAGTTGGTTAGAACAGCATGAAATTTTATACATTTATTTATTTACTTATCTATCGTTAAAATGATCTACTATTATGTCATTCTTACCATAAAAATTTTAATTACAGTAAAATTTCTCAAAATAGTTTTCGAAATTTAAAATTAAAAAATAATTTTAAAAATTTTAAATGATCATTAATTAAAGATATATAACTTAATTTCAAAACTAAAAATATGTATATTCATTAATATGCGGACGCAAGTCTACGCTCAATCACAAAACAGAAAAAAACAATAGTTGAAATTATAAAGAATTGAAAATCTTCAAGGTAGAAAAACTTGAGTCATATTTATATAGAAGAAAGAGTAGTTCACTCACATTAAATATTTCATATTCCTGAATAAGTTATTTTCATAACTACTGAGGATTGTAAATAGGGATATGTTTGTCGAATCTCTTAGCTTTTAAAAGGTACCTGACCCCTTAAGCATCAAAAGTTAGTAGAATGTTTCTAACTTAAAAGTTAAGAGAGCAAACTTTCTTGCTGAGCAATAAGTCTTTCAAGAACAATTATATCACAATTTGTCCGATAATTCATACGAGAAAAGTATTGAAAATATTCCGTTCGATTTCACATCGTGGCTAATATGTAAAACAGGTTGTTTTACTTATAATTTAAAAACAGTCTAGTTAAAAATATCGCTTACTGTAAAGTCCGCATTTGATTTTTAACCAAATATAAAAAGTAGTTTTTAAAAAATAGTTGCATATTAAAAGTAAGCTGAAATAATGTTGCTGAGAAGTTTTCTTAAGAGCTGGAATTGAAATTCGAAAGGTTTAAAGTTCAAGTTAAATATTTTATAATGTTGTAAAACAAATCAAAAGAATTATTATTCAAATAATTTAATCAATTAACTCAGATAATTTATACGGTGTAAAGTAATTTGAACGAGAAATTAGAAGTTCTCACCGTGCTATTTTAACCGCACAGCCTGGTTCAACCTATTTCAGTCATACTTCCAAAATTTGCATGACAAGAGAAAAACCAGAGACGTCATAACAACGAACGATTTAATCAGAACTTAATTTGAGAATTTTCAACTATATTTACACCCAAAATCACACATTTAGACGAGTAACCTAAGGAAACCAGACACAATTCATCAAAAGTGAGAATATATTACAGAGTACTTTCTATCTGTATTTAAATCCCTATTTGCACCTGGTCTGGCGTGTCATTCTTGTAATACACCCTCTCTCTTATTAGCAACCAACGTAAGAGTTTAATTCTCGTGACCTAAGATTACCACAAACAACACACCAACTAAAAGCTGAGCCCACAAAGCGCTTGGATTCTGTTCCTATTTTAATTCCTTATAGTATGTGGTCAGTTGTCTGTCCTATAACGCTCCTTCTCTCATGGTGCTTCCAAAATAAAAAACTAGAGGAGAAGGTGGAATTATGGACCCTGCATTTTTTATGGACCAGCTTAATATCTGCCTTATGCGCAGGTGCAGCCGTTAATTAAAGCTGTGATATAGACCCCCTAGGTGGCTGTAATGGATAGTAAAGGTCATTGACCCCAGTACACTCGCGACTGATGTCCTGTGGCCAATTGTTTGTTTTTCGAGTTTTCAAACTTTTTCAAGTAAAAGTGAATATTTTACATATCCACTACTATGTTTTGTAAAAACTGATTCCTGTGCCTAATTCTACACGAAATGGAGTTCCTTTTGAGCTAGTTCGAAATTAAATTCGATGTAATTCATAATGTGAAAAATGAGTTTGTTTCCAAGATGGCGTTGTTTGAAATATGGACCCCATGGGTGCTGGTATTATGGACCCGGGTCCATATTACCTACAGCCGGTTTCGATAATGTAATAATAATGTTTCCGTGAGAAAATGTAATTCCACAGTTGATTTCATTGTGATACATTTTATTTTCATGTTTTGTAATCCTTCTCGGTTATTCTGGAAGCTAAGAATGAAAGTTGAGAAGAAATCTCCCGCTATTAAGGACGCTGTAGTGCGCAGAAGAAGTTGCGATAGAGTGAAGATGGTTGAGGCTATCCAGAAGCTAAGATGCAGAGAAATGAGACTAAAGGAGGCTGCCTCCTTAGAGTGTTTGGTGTATCAAGAATAACTGAGATTATTGGCTTCCCAAGTGGATAAGCCAGCAGCAGATTTGGTTATACAAAAACTAGAGTTTGGTTTTGGTTTGGAGCGCTACGGTCAACTTTTGTTATACAAGGGCTAATTAGACCGAGACCTATAATTTAAAGCTGATTAAAGGTGGCTAGGTTATTTTTATTTGTTGGAGAGCTTGTGTTCAGAGAATCAATTCCAGAATCTTCAATGTAGATGTGACTGGTTTAAGTGTGGTTCAGTCGAAAGTTTCCCAAGTCATGGGGTTGAAGAGAAAACGTCAGGTGGGATCTCTGTCTACAGCGGAACGTGGTTATCTGGTAACTGTGGTTTGCTGCATGAGTGCTGGGGAAACATATTTTACACCAATGATGATATTTTCTCGTAAAATCTTAACGGATCAGCTTATGAATGGAGCCCCATCCAGAACAATTGGAAGAGCTCATCCCTATGGGTGGATACAAGTCCATATGCTTACAGAGATGGCCCAGACCAGCAAGAAGCATCGTGCATCTTCTGTGAAGGTGCATTCAAAGATGACACATAGAACTTTGTATTCGTTGTGGGATGAGTCTACACTGGACTCATTCTGTGTGCACCGGAGCCGAAACTGAGTTTTATATTTGCGACTTTTGTCGCCAAAATTGAATTTTTTTATATAGATAATATTTGATGATCCAGCTGTTTAATAATATATTATCTTTCTTTCACTTTTTCATTTGAAAACTTTTCTCTTATTTGTTTCTAGCTGTTTAATAGATAGATAAATGATTTTATTTTTTTCGGTAAAAAAGATGGGGGTCCATATTACCCTCCACTTTCGATCACCTGCAAGTTTTTTCACTTATGTGATTGTATACATCTTAAAATTTTATTTAATGGCAAATCCACTTAAGGATGTTTAGATGATGAGTTATCGAAGAGGTTAGAACCCCAAAATATGAAAATCGGTCTTTAGTATGACCACAGTGAGCCATAAACAAAAGGGGGTCCATAATCCCCCCTTCTCCTCTATAACGTTACCAAAAAATACCGAACTCATCTTGCCAATTTTACATGTCAGAATGTTTGTCCTAAGGTAATTTTCTCTCGTGAGTATCATTTTTAAATGCTGCTAGTAAATGCAGTTTTACAACAACTACTGTCTTGGGCTTTAGGTTATGAAACTTTGTACTGAGACATGGAATTTAATCTTGATTTATATTTAATTCACATAGTAAGACATTTACAAGACACAATATATAGCAGAGCGGATAAAGACTGACTACAAACGCATGCTTCGCGGAAAAAGTCCAGTGTCTCTTCTGTCAAATTCCTGACACGGTTTGCCAGCGAGAATTCATGAGAGTTTTCCACCCAAACGCCGGTGGTGGTGCCAAGATCGCCAAATATCATGCGATTACCGAGTGCGACGCTGAATATCACTGTGACTGAATTTTCATTTTAGTTAACCATTAATTAGACAAAGATTGGTATTAAGCGGAATTAGAGTTGCCAAGCAGTGGCTTGGCACTCTTTCGTAATCAGCTTTTTGAAGTTCAGTTGTATAGTTGGTCGGTACACGAACTTTTGCCCCACTCGGTTGCTCCCATATTCTAACATGTTCTTCTACGTTCTAATACGTTTTTTATAAATACTACATGTTGTTGTTAATTTATTATATGTTTATTTCAATATACAGTCAGCTAATTCGTCGTTTTATAATAAGTTTCTTACAGACAGTTTCCTACTTTTAGACCATACAATTGGTATCAACATTTTATAGCTTTCGCTTGTAGATAGGAGTCAGTCAGGCATTTTCAAAAGTAATTTCATTTTGAAAAGCAATATAGGCAAAGGAACATGCAAACTGGGTCTTTGATATATAAATTTTGATATATATAAAGGCAATGTTAATCGAAATTGTTTGAAAATTCCTCAGTATGTTGCTACAGAGGAGCAGTTAAAGTAACGAAAATGGTCTCTTATTGAAGCCATAAAATCGCTGCGCCTCTCAATAATTTCTCATTTCAAGCAATTTCTAAAATGAAATTTCTCATAAAATTCTCATTTCTCTTCAACTGGTGACATTAACTAACAATACCGATTATTTATGTTATGACATGTTCCTCTATATTTAAAAACTAAAATGGTTTACTAATAAAATCCAGACATAAAAAAAATGCTTTAAAACTAAAAAAAATACATAATGCTGGGTAATTGGAACTTTAATACACAGCCGAAAGACTGTTCAAACGTAAAATAATGTACTTGTTAGACAGTACATAATTTATCTCGAAATACCTTTATTTAATCCTAGTAACGATAACTCTCACAAATTATTTCATGTTTAAACAGCTTAATGATTGCGACAAGAAAAGATAGACGATTCCGGAATTCAATTATATCTTTGGAGCTCAGTGAGATGGAAATTTAAAAACCATTTTTCGTTTATTATCTGGAATTTGCCGAGCATCATTAAGAAAACGTCTCCCTGAGCCCGATATCTCTCCCTTCTGACAAGGAGCTTCAAGGAAAATAAAATTTAAAAACACATTAAAATTTCGCGTAAAAAAGAAGGAAGGGGGGGGGGAAGAATGTTACGGGGGAAATGCGTTGTAAAGCTCGGAGTATTTCTTGATCTCTTCTGACAATTAGTTGACTAAATTGAGGCATTATGCGAGACTATTTGTCTCGCTGTTTTAACCGCGAGTGGCTCATTTGAAACCTGCTTTGAAGGGTATTTCATCGTTATTAACACTACTTAATGCGCAAGATCCTTTGATGGTGTTATAAAAGAATTAAAACTGGTGCTCAAAGTAAATATTTATTTATTTTTTTTAAAGCATTAGAGGAATTCGCATTTCTTTTTGAAGTCGATTATTATTTATGGCGGAATTAAATTTAATGCTACAAATTATATCTTTCTTTCCTTTTAATTAAAAAAAATTCATCTGTTACGCATAAAAACACGAAAAATCTATATAAATAAAGCAAAGTGTCTCTATGTATGTATGTATGTATCGTATACAAATCTACGTTTCTTGACAAATCTGGTTGAAACTTTGTATGCTTTTGTTTTGAAGCCTTAGGATAATTCTAAGATAAGTTTGGAAGCTTTTAAATAATTATAAATAAATACGGTTTTTTTAATATTATTTCATCTCCAGGCGTTGGGATCAACCATTCATCAGAACTGCGCATGCGCACATATTGGATGTTAATTCTAGATGCTGTGAACGCATGTATTTCAATTTCTTTAAATATCTTTACACATATAATTGTTATTTGGTGTTATAACTGAAATAAACCATTTCCAGATTGTAACAAGATGGAATATGGCATTTTCAACATCGTATCCCGCTGGAACAGCTTTGGTATAATAGAATTCGTATATTGGTAATTTAGTATACACAGAATTCGTTTACAAAGTTTACGCTATTTTCCTTATTGTATTATTTTTTTATTTATATTGTATTATTTTTTAATTTATATTTTGAAAAATTAAATTCCTATGTAATTCATACGATATTTACGATGCGATGTTTGGCTAGGCGACAAAAAAAGTCGCCAATATAAAATATCGCGAATGGGGTCCTATATCGAAGCTGTTCCTATTATTATCTCAGTTTTAAGGCAAACTTTTTCAGTAATTTATTTGGTTTAAGAAATAATGAGTATGAGAATTGAGATTGTAGAAACGAGATAGCTCTGGCTGTTGCTTCTTCGGGCTTTGCCGCAACACTATTGACAGGAGGGAGGACAGCTCACTCGGCTTTTAAGTTACCCTTAAATCTGGCAAACACAGAGACTCCTACATGTAACATTTCAAGAAATTCAGGAAAAGCAAGGATTCTGAAGCATTGCAAGTTAATTGTCTGAGACGAATGCACCATGTCCCACAAAGCCGCATTAGAAGCACTTGGTGTCACATTGAACGATGATTGCTGAAGGGAGCGGATCCCTAAACCGACCGGCTAAACGGGCCAAGCCCGGCTAGTATTGAATAAAGATAAAAATCAGTTGCACAGTATCCTTCAAAACACCTAACTTGAATATTTCTTACATTTAAACATTTGTAATTGTTTATAAAACTCGGAAATAAATTTTTCCGGTAGCCAAATAGCAACGTATCAAGAGTAGGGTAAATAAATTACGTAACTCTGATTTTCTTTATAAATCAACTCATGCTTTGGAAGCTGTCTTATTACTTTTAAAACTTTGCAAATAACCCAAAAGCTTCGATTATACTAAAGTATAACATTATTATAAAAGATTACGTCTGGGAAAATATTTATTCACACTAATTTATAAACCATGGATTGAAAGAATATCTCTCCCTTATGCGTCGCTAAAATTCCATTGCATGCCTCTTACCATAAGTCTTTTCTATTACATTGGTTATATTCTAGAAAATTTCTTTCCAAGGGTGTCTTATATTTTATCAATTCTTAAATAGAGTCCTGTTTTTAAACAAATACTTATACTCTAAAGCGATTCCCGGCTTATTTCCTCCTCTTCATGATCAATACATTAACACACCTACTCAGCATCGAAGTTATTATCTATCGTGCATTATTGTTCAGTCCCGGAAAAACTAAAACAGCCAATCGGGAAAGGTCGGTTAGATGGTCATTTTTAATTTTAAACACTATCTCTAATTTTGTCAGCGATTTAGCTGTTTAGAGCAGGGGTAAACAAAAAAAGTTTTACAGTCCGTTTGTAACACGTCATCAGATAAGCTTAGGATAAGCTTTATATATATATATATATATATTTATTTATTTATACAAAATAAACGTTTCTGCGTGATGCATAAATCACAATAACCAAGCTAAAAAAGACACACTTATCTACCTCCTTCATGGAGCCTTTTCTTTTCCGATTCCTGATGCACAAATCACAATTATTCATAGCGTAAAGAGCAAAGTTTACAAGTTTGCATTCAAAAAATATCTGAAAAGCTGGAGGAAATTCTGAAATCACTGCTGTAGGGGTTAAGAAAATAGCGAGATATTTCCGAATCAATTGAAGACTCTATTTCGTGAAAAGTATTCCAAACATCCACGTCAGATTTCTATTATAAATATAGAATGCATTGAGTTCTCCACTTACTGTTCTCATATTATCCTGAGAAAGAATGTGCTACCCTTGAAGGCGTTACGGATTCCCACGGCTGAAGCCTTGCACCAAGTTTTCAGCCCCCTTCATTTGAAGAGATGAAAACAGGAAATATTCATGATTATTTATAGCAGTGATGTTATCTAACAGACTCTCGCATGTTGGTCCTTTTAGAAGTCAATATTAAAAATATTTGGTTCTTACTCAGAAATTCTGCATCCACGTTTTTCCTCCAAAACGTTTAAGTTCATGCATGTGCGACAAAGTGATTTACTTTCGGTTTGAATTATTTGTTTAATTTTAAGAACTAAATTTAAAACATTCTTAGAAAGATATAAAATTAGTAAATAGGTTTTTTTTCTAGTGCGGGCAGGCATTCGTCACTTATTAACATTTGCCCATCAACATCGTGAAATTTTACGTGCTACTTTATTGTGAGAGTACGACTGAGGTAAGCCAACATTGCTAACCTATTGGAGACAAAACGGGAACATCTAAGACTTTCTCAAGATTTCAACCCAAGCTTCCACACTAACCACTATATCATGTGGGCGGCAGCTGGTAGATGACTGATATTAATATTTCAAAAATGCCGCCTACATGGTGTAATGATTAGCGTTCTGAGCTGCCACGCAGTGATCTTGGTTTCAAATCCCGAATAAGGCTTGGTCGTTTCTGTGTCGTCCCCCTCATAGGAAGAAATGCTGGCTCACCTATATGGTGCTCCCACAATAAAGTAGCCAGTAAAATAGCGGTGAATAACAAAAGGTGAATATCTAACGACAAGTGCATTCCATTACAAGTGCATTCACAAGCATTAGATTAAGATATTTCATAAAGGGAAAAACTATTTGTATACTGTACCAAGGCAATACGGAATAGGGATCATTCCTCTCCACATGCAAAACAGGATACTGGTACCAGGGCGGTACTCAGAAACGGAAATAATACGCCAGGGTGGCAATAAACAACTGGAGAGATGTACCAGGGCGATACGGAATCAGGATGATTCCTTTCCACAGCAAAGCAGGATACTGGTACCAGGGCGGTACTCAGAAACGTAAATAATGCACCAGGGCGGCACTTAATAACGGGAGAGATGTACGATGGCGATACTCAGAACCTGAAATACTGTGCTCGGCTAGCTCAGTCGGTAGAGCACGAGACTCTTTATCCTGGGTTCGAGCCCCACGTTAGGCGCCAATTATTTTATGGCAATTATTACTTTCAGTCAGTAACAACATCTAGCTAGCTGAACATGGACTTTATTACACAGGACATCTTGACATAAAAATACACATACACAACGGACGATCACATATTTTACGAACACACTCAATCATCACAGTTACAGGAACACACGATTACATTGTAACATTAACTGCTTAGACATTTTTCCGTCCCCTCACTGACTCGTCCGTTTCACCCGAGACGCCCGTTTCACCTCGCACTCCGATGCTTACTCATTAATTATCATTGCTCTGGGGAAGAAAGATTAGGATCAGAGGGGACGAGAATTATATTTGTTACAATACCCATTTTCAGCTGACCCCCTGATGTATTCCGTAATTTTTAATGATTCATTTCTGAAAAATTTTTTTTTTTTTGGGGGGGGGGGGAATTTCAACAAACAAAGGTTAATAATTCGTACTTAATATTTTACGCTCAAATAACTCGCTTTAATATTCATTTAAATAAAATGATAACATTAAATAATGAAAATTAAAGTAATCCTGTAGTGATGCTAAATTTATCAAACACTGATGAAGTCAATTGATCTTGTTTGTAATTATAAAATATAGAAAAATATTTTATTTCTATGATATAATTTATCATACAAATTTCTCTGTATCAAGATCCTTTTTCCTTAATGCAGAATTTCCAACTATTATACTACTCATGTATTTATCCATTGAACAGAAATCGCATTTCTGGGATGAAAATTGACTCACTCTTAGATTTATCGTTTTTGCTAGTGAACTAGATCTAAAATTTTCTTTTTGAGCCATGTCGTGGATCGCAGTCAAATTTTCACTAAGATCAGTTCTATTTACTGCAATTCCAGAAATACGCATTTATTCGAAGTTTGGTCTTTAGAGATTACCTTTCAATATTATTTAATTATAACATCGGAGGGCCAAATTATTCCGTCTGTGGATAATCTATTGTTAAGCTTTACCCCCCCCCCATTCTAACTGTTCTATCCTGGATGGAAAATGCCACGTGTTGTTCAGAGTTTAAAGATTTTATGACATTCTTTCCTAGAAAACATTTTTATCTGAAATGGAAAATGAAGAAACAGAGGGTGGCGCTTTTATAGAGTAAAGGAAATTCGAACACAGTTGTTGAAAATAAGTTGAACAAGATTGGGGAAAGTAGCGGAATATATATACTCGATAAATGGGTAAAATATTAGTATCTCTGTGCATAGTTTCTTGAAGCGAGATCTTCAAGAGAAATCACAAGAAACGTTCGACAGGATAAACCTTTTCTTCCTGGGGAAACAATTCCGAGAATTTCATATAAAATCTCGCACGGTTCAACAACAATTTCAGAATAAAGATCTCAACTCCGTCTCTATAAATTTGACAAAATTTTACTGCAAAAAGAGCATCTGAAACTTTTCACTCAGAGCATACTATTTTGAGCCTAATAAAATTCAGCTCAAATGGAGAGTGCTATTAAGTACAATTGATATTGCTAGAGGGAATTTAAGGAGATAAGAGTTTCATATAACTGAGACTCCTTTTAACGAAGTTCCACCAGGTACCGAGGTAGCCTAGTGATAGCGCGTTGAGCTTGGATCTGGGGATGCTTGGTTCAAATCCCAACGAACGCCATTAAATACCTCCGTGTCTAGGCCGTATATGGGCACGTTAAATCCGTAGATCAGAAAGTCCCTCTATGAGGTTCGAGAGCGTGGGAGAATGTACGGTACCCCCGGATGTAAAATCGACCTGAGAGTTGCGGTCAATTGAGGTGGCATCGGGGGGATGGTGTTGTTTACCTATACAGTACCCCCATTGAAAGCACTCATTGGTTCTCGCGGTTAAAGTGTGAATGTCTTGAAAGAAAGTGCCGCGCATTGGCTTACAGCAACTAAGTCCCACCATTTCACTCTAATATTTAGTTTTAAAAAAAAGTTCGTTGGCAAAAAATCAACATAGCTTTTGTTAAATCTTTGTGTAGTAAAAAATATAAAAATGTAAAAAAAACTATACTATTTACAATGAAACACTAATTGTTAAAAAAAAAGTTTATTTCGCATAGTTTTAATCAATTTAAAACAAGCCAGAAAAAACCGATAAAATAACAAACTTTATGCCCAAACTTTAATCATTTTCAATTCTTAAAATTGTCTATAAAATGGAAATAAATAGCTTACCAATAAAGTATTTTAAGATGAAACAAATATTTGAATTGAAAAAGGAAACAGCTTCTAAAAGTTTAAGCATAACAAACAGTAAAAAGTTACTTGTTTTAACTTAAAAAACAGTTCTTAATTCTGATGAAAGCAGTTTTCTGACAAAAAATAAGTTTAATCAATAATTGTTTTTACATACTAGTAAAGATCAAAACATTTCATTTGCAACACTTTTTCAAAGAGTTATCCATGTCGTATTATATCGATTCCTTCTTAACTAAAATAACTCATTCGTTACATTTAAATTATTTCGTGAGATGGTGATTAATTTGCATGTAAATGTCTTTCAAGGTTCTGCGGAGCATTTTGTTAAAAGGAGATCTTTGTTCTGTGGACATTTGTTTGAAAAAAAGACAAACTTGATTTATCTCAAATAATAGTTCTTCGAAAGTTTAAAAACCTCCAACTTTTTGTACCTATCTCTCCATTAAATGGAAGGCTTTGTAAAAAATTACTTCTTACATGCGAACGTTTTCAGAGTTAACTCTAAAATAAATCAATTTTTCTGTCTAATGATCGTTAAGTAACAATCGTTAAACTTTTTCATAGTAGATTAGCTTTTAAGTCGTTATCTTTTTATATATAGAGCTATCACTTGCAACTTTCTCCATTTTTAAGATACTGACAAGCATGTCAGTAGTTTTCAAATCTTCAAAGATTTTTAGCATTTTATTTTGAAGATGCGTTTAAACTCTTGCTGATAGCATTTTATTTTGTAGATACGTTTGAACTCTTATTAAGAAAATTTTATTTTGCAGACAGGATTTAACTATTATTGGAGAATTTTATTTTGTTGAAACATTTAAACTCTTATTGAGAGCATTTTATTTTGTAGATACGTGTAAACTCTTACTAAGAACATTTTATGTTGTATATATGTTTGAACTCTTACTATGGAATTTTATTTTGTAGATATGTTTGGACTCTTACTAGAGAATTTTATTTTGTTGATACGTTTAAACTTTTAGTGAGCGCATTTTATTTTGTAGATAAATTTTACCTCTTAATGACAGCATTTTATTTCGTAGCTACGTTTAAACTCTTACTAAGAACATTTTATGATGCACTCTTACTAGAGAATTTTATTTTGTTGATATGTTTGAACTCTTACTAGAGAATTTTATTTTTTTGATACGTTTAAACTCTTATTGAGATCAATTTATTTTGTAGATACGTTTAAACACTTAGTAAGAACATTTTATTTTGTAGATATGTTTGAACTCTTACTAGAGAATTTTATTTTGTTATTACGTTTAAACTTTTAGTGGGCGCATTTTATTTTGTAGTTAAATTTTAGCTCTTACTGAGAACACTTGATTTTGTAAATACGTTTAAAATCTATCTGAGAGCATTTTATGGTAAAACGTTTACTTATCAATTTGAATCACTCCTTAATAGTTTACGATTCTACAGTATAAAGTCAACATCTTGTAAAACTAAGCGAAGCGAGACTCCTGGAATATTGCATTACTAAAAAAGTAGTAAGGGAATTATTAATTATTTAATTTTAATTTTAACCTTTATTTGTAAATAATTCGCATATAATGGTTATTTCCACGAAACAGAGTATTATTCCCATTAATTATTCAAACAAATGTGTCACAGTTTAAGGTAGGTAATTGTTTAATTATGTCTTACATTGACATTGAATGAAGAATTTTTATCCCATTTGTAAATAACTTAATATTTTTATATCTATGCTAACCCTCCGATAACTTCGGAAGTAAAAATTCAGATAAAAGTTTTTAAAATGGGCTTGTGGCGGCCCAGTGGTACAGCGCGCTGGTTTTCGGTGCTGAGGGTGCTCAGATCGAGTCCCAGCGTTGCGCCACGAAAAATGCCTCCGTTCGTGTCGTCCCTTCATAGGGGGTAATGCTGTCCGCCTATATGGTGCCCCCACAATAAAATGGACAGTAAAACTGCGGCGTAGTAAGGGCCAATGTTTGAAATACAAGTGCCTCCGCATTGGATAAAAAAAAAAAAAAAAAAAAAAAAAAAAAAAAAAAAAAAAAGTTTTTAAAATATTGATGATAAATAATTAAAGGTACAAAAGACTGACAGACTTAAGGAAAGTGATCAATAAGTCAATATTTCTAACGAAGTTTTTGTTATCTTAGCATATTGCATTCCCTGTTACTAAATAAGCTAAGATATTTAAAGATATTCTTTTTAATCTTGAAATATTTTGGCTTTTAATCCAAAGCATCTTAGCTCCAGATGTTTCTTATTTTGAGATAAAGTACTGATATATTTCAATTAAATTATCCATAAAATTTTTAAGATATTTTGATAAAATGCTTGAATGTTCTATCCACACACACACACACATTTGCATTTCGTTAAAGAAAACCGCGTGATTCAGAACTAATAAAAAATTGAAAATTACAAAAACCTGTTATATTTTTTAAAAAATCCCATAGAGAACTCTAAATTAAATTTTTTATGATGCTTTTATTTACGATTTTTAGCATTTTAATTCTTATGACTTTTAAAATCAACTAATGTGTCGAATGAATCAAACCATAGAACTGAGTTGAGTTGAGTTGGTTGAAAACATCATTTGGTACACGATGGTTGATTAGACTTGCTACCTACATTGCACAAATCAAAACACATTGCGAAGTGAGACAGCACAGTTGGGCATTTATATATATATATATATATATATATATATGAAATGTCCGGAGTGGACATCTCGATGAAGTACAGAATGGGCGATTATAGGTAGTTAGTAATATTATCACACACATATATATATATATATATATATATATATATATATATACGAGGTGCTACCCAAAAGTTCCCGAAATTTTAATCACGCACGTAAACAGGTGTAGCTACAGTCAAACGCCACAAGAGGGATCTGCGTACATTCTTTGTGAGTAAGTATGCCAAGCGGCTTCATTGTTAAGCGGACGTCTTCGTTGTTGGTAAACAATTTTTGATCGTTGTGTCTGCATGTGTTTGCGATTTTGCAATGGCCTTATTTTGAAGGAACGGCGAATTCGTATAAAGTTTATTTTAAACTCGGTAAGACTTCTGTCGAAACACACAAAATATTAAAGGATGCATTAGGGAATGGCACATTAGGCCAAACACAAACTTTCCAGTGGTTCAAACGTTTCTCAAAAACGGCCGAACATCATTTTATGGTGATGAATGTTCCACACGACCATTGACAGCCATTACGCCAGAACATGTCGTTTGTGTGCGGAATGCAGTGGTGAATGATCGTAAGGAAGACCATTCAAGAGATCTGTAACATTGAGTGGATTATCCTATCGAAAAAATTAAACAGACGAAAGATCGCAGCAACGTTTATGCCATGACTCTTAAGGGACGAACAGAAACAATGTCCCATGAATCTCTGTACACACTTGAAAGAACAACTGCGAACTGATCCAGACTTTCTTACTAAGGTCATCAATGGTTGCGAAAGCTGGGTTTATGGGTATAATCCCGAAACGAGTGGATGAGTGGATTATCCTATGGCACATGCCAGTGGATTTTTATCGAAAAAATTAAACAGAAGAAGGATCGCAGCAACGTTTATGCCATGACTCTTAAGGGACGAACAGAAACAATGTCCCATGAATCTCTGTACACACTTGAAAGAACAACTGCGAACTGATCCAGACTTTCTTACTAAGGTCGTCAATGGTTGCGAAAGCTGGGTTTATGGGTATAATCCCGAAACGAGTGGATGAGTGGATTATCCTATGGCACATGCCAGTGGATTTTTATCGAAAAAATTAAACAGAAGAAGGATCGCAGCAACGTTTATGCCATGACTCTTAAGGGACGAACAGAAACAATGTCCCATGAATCTCTGTACACACTTGAAAGAACAACTGCGAACTGATCCAGACTTTCTTACTAAGGTCGTCAATGGTTGCGAAAGCTGGGTTTATGGGTATAATCCCGAAACGAGTGGATGAGTGGATTATCCTATGGCACATGCCAGTGGATTTTTATCGAAAAAATTAAACAGAAGAAGGATCGCAGCAACGTTTATGCCATGACTCTTAAGGGACGAACAGAAACAATGTCCCATGAATCTCTGTACACACTTGAAAGAACAACTGCGAACTGATCCAGACTTTCTTACTAAGGTCGTCAATGGTTGCGAAAGCTGGGTTTATGGGTATAATCCCGAAACGAGTGGATGAGTGGATTATCCTATGGCACATGCCAGTGGATTTTTATCGAAAAAATTAAACAGAAGAAGGATCGCAGCAACGTTTATGCCATGACTCTTAAGGGACGAACAGAAACAATGTCCCATGAATCTCTGTACACACTTGAAAGAACAACTGCGAACTGATCCAGACTTTCATACTAAGGTCATCAATGGTTGCGAAAGCTGGGATTATGGGTATAATCCCGAAACGAAGCAACAATCGTCACAATGGAAAAGCCCACCTTCACCTCGGCCAAAAAAAAACCCGTTAAGTCAAGAGCAACATCAAGTCCTTACTGATCTGTTTTTTTCGATATTCAGGAGATTATCCACAAAAAGTTTGTACTTGCGGGTCAGACGATTAGTGCAGTTTTTTATAGGGATGTCCTGCGGTGGTTCAGGCTGCTACAGTGTTGGAAACTGATTTATGAAAACACTATTTTTTAGAAAAACTTCTTTAATATTCTTAAGAAATAAATGAAATTTCATACATTACAAATGCTATGTATAACAAATGATTTACAAAAATTCAATTTCATACATAATAATAAGCAAAAACATAACGTCAAAAATTAGATTTTCGTAACATACAAACATGGAAATTGATTTATGTAATATCACATTTCATTGAAATTAATAGTAGGCAAAGCCTCCTTTCTTCATCATAATTTCTTTCATTATAGATGGCATTGATAAAACAAGATTTTTTATGTACTTCTGATCAATTAGTTTCCAGTTTTGACAGTTTGAAGCTTTCAATTCTAGAAGTGATGTGTACTGCATCCCATCTGCATAAACCATTGAAACAAGCTGTCCCCAAACGTTTTCCATGGGATTTAAATCAGGACTACTTGGTGGATGATCTAAAAGAACAATATTCTGTTCGTCATACCAATATTTCATTGCATTTGAAGTGAGAATACTTGCATTGTCTTGCATGAAGATTTAATCTAAACTATAATATTGCCATGCAAGTGGAAGAAGGAAATTTTCTAAAACTGAGCTGTAATCAAAGGATTTCTGGCAACCATTTAAAAATACAATTTCACTTCTGCCATCATAAGCAATCGCTGCGCAAATCATCAAACTTCCGCCACCAAAATATCTGGTGAATGTAGATTTTGGTTCTTCTTGGAGGTCCCCCCAGTAATACAACAAACCATCGAGGCCATCCAAATTAAATTTCTTTTCATTGGAGAAAATGACCTTCTTCCAATTGTCACCCATTGCCATGTACTTCTCTCAATACTGAAAACGTATCTGCTTGTGACACAGAAGTATCTTTCCAGACTTCATCTTCGACATCTCAAGCTTCATGAAGAATGTAAAATTTGCCCAACTCTTCTAGAAATTACAGGAAGGGATAGATCTGCACAAATCTGCTTTGAACTGTAGCCGGTTTTTGATAGAAATTGAAGAATCCCCCTTTTCTTCATCTTAGTTAAACGTGGATTACCTTTTTTGTTAAAATTTTTGCCATAATTTGCTGAATGTTTTCTATAGTTATATGTTACACCAACTGATCTTTTAATTAATATACTAATTTCCGAAACAGATTTTCCACATTCTAGATATGCATCGATTTTGGATCTTTCGTCCTCAGACGACACCTTTCATATACCAATCTTGAAAAGTATGACTGAAACGTATTGCTTCCAATATGTAACGCTTTTTATGTCTACTGCGCATGTCAAGTTACCTTGTTTTATGCAAATTTTTGTCACATTACTTCAGAATAGCCAATGAAATGTGATATTTCATAAATCAATTTCCATGTTTCTATGTTACGAAACACTAATTTTTTACCTTATGTTTTCTTTTATTATTATGTAAGAAATTTTATTTTTGTGAATCATTTGTTATACATAGAATGTATAATGTATGAAATTTCACTCATTTTTAATGAATATTAAAGTCGCTTTTGTAACAAAACCGTGTATTCATAAATCAATTTCAAACACTGTATGTACTAACCCCATTGGATTCTCTCACCTCAATGTTAACCTATGGAGAAAATTTGACCACGGATTGCCGACTTGGATTCAAAGATTTTTTTAAAAAATTGTACTCCGTCATAGAGAAAGAAATTTTACATTTGTGTAATTTGTCGTCTTTTTTAAAAAATGCAATCAATATTTTAAAATTTAAATTATTCGGGGGAAAATCTGGTATAGTGTGTTTTAAGGGGACAAGGGACCTTCAGTTTCGTTTGTTTTAAGTTTTCAATACTTTACTCTTTATACTAAATGAGAATAATTAATATTCTTTTTTACTTTATTGAAACAATTAGAATTTACAAATAAGTATTTCGTTTAAAAATAAGACCTGTTTATCAAAAAGGTTTTCAAAAATTATAGCATTTTTCAAAATGCTCCATGCGCATTACTTTTCTTTTGATTTCTTTCAAATTTCCCAGGATTGTTAATTGAAGTGTTTTCCACAAACTTGTGCATAATTCTTTGAAACCACAAATATATTTCAAATTTGTAGACCATTAAATAAAGCAAAAACGTAAAAAAGCATAAAAAACAACAGCAAAATTTAAAAAATAATTATTTATAGCTTTAGATTCCCAGAAAAATAAATTCATAGCCAAATTTTATTTATATACGTACGGTAAATTTATGTTAAAAAATCTAAGGTTATTTAATGATTTGGAATGCGCGTGGAGCATTTTGAAAAATGCTAGCATTTTTGAAAAACATTTTGATAAAAGGCACTAGTCTGCCAAAATATCCTTATTTTGGATTCTAAGGGTTTTAAATGTAGTAAAACAGAATACAAATTATTCTCATTTTGTATGTAGAGTTAAAAATTGCAAATAAAAAAATTCGAAGCTGAAGGTCCCTTGTTCCCTTAAACGCTCAAAAATTCCTTCGGTGGACGAAATTTATAAAATGAATCCTGTAGCGCTTTGCAGAAAAGTTCAGGCTTTCTGACAGTACCAATTTTATTTGATTATCAGCATTTATGTACCTGTAAATAGTTGTCAAAAATATATTTTAAATAAAAAATTTGGGGCCAGCGCTTAACCCCCTATAGAGAGAGAGCCATTACAATCCCTCAAAATGTCAATCCTAATGGGGGTGGAATTCTTGAACTGTCAACTGGACTCCTCCCACCACCAGAGTCTGGAAGAAGAGGAAAAGGGAAATACGATTTTTTTTCTTAGTACATAGCAGCCTTAAGGGAGGACATGAGAATGAAAATTCCAGAGATGTGGAATTGGAACACCTGGGGTCACCATGATAATGCGAGTCCCTATAATGCTTTCATTATATAGCAATTTTTGGTAAAAAAAAGGTCATTGTTTCTCATCCACCTTACTCTTTCGACTTAGATCCTTGTGACTTTTTTCTCTTTTCAAAGATGAAAATCAATTTGAAGGGACGCAAATTTGACACAATAGAGGAAATTCAAGCTGAATCGCAGATGGTTCTGAACACATTACTAAACCAAGCTTCCAGCAGCCATTGCTTTTGCGGCAGAAGCACCAGTATCGGAGTTTACAATCCCAAAGGGACTATTTTGGAGGTGACGAGGCGAATCAAGGTATCCTGCAAATTTGCTTATCTATACATTTCGGAAACTTTTGGGTAGCACGCAGTTTAACACATCTTATAATTAGTCAAGAGCAGCGTTGCCGATATAGAAATTCAGTTACTAAATCTAGCTGTTTATGATAAAAATGGAATTTCAGATCATATGGCCAGCTTTTAATTAAACGGCAGAAGATTATGAAAATGGAGAGTGATTTTATTGCAGGAATCTATGTACATTCCTATACTGTTACTATGCGATAATTCTTTTTTACTCATCCATACAAAAGTGGTATTTTATATACAACCCTCGTAAATCTGTAAGAGATCTATTAAGATGGCGTATAACATGATCATCCAGATCTTTAAAATTCAGGGTAACCTATGAGGTATTTTCCCGTTGATATTTTTCTAACTACAAATGAACAAATTTACATTTCTTAATTCAGTTTATTTCGATCTATTAAATATATGACCATGTTCTCGAAATTATTTCTTCCAAAATTTACTTATCTCAAACGTTCACTTTAATATTTCGGTTATAAACAGCAGAATTTTAATGCCGTATGATAAACTAATTATAAAGTTTCAAAATATGAAAAACCTACTCAGTTTTTATTCAAACATAACTGTTTCGTGTACAAGAAACTAGATTCGAAAATATTTATTTGCTACTGCAGGATTTGAAAAATACTGTGAAGAGAATTCCCCGTAGCTTACAAGATTGAAAATTTGCACGATATTCTTATGTATCACTTCAAAATTTTATACTCTCGAGTATATTGGGACTGCCATATTACGTTTCGCACACAGAATTTTCTTTTTATAAAAGCAAAGCTGATTTCTATGATTACCTCCGAAACTATTCACCTTCGCATATCAGAAGTAGAAAGCGTTAACATATATATATATATATATATATATATATATATATAACCCCTTAATGGCCGGTCTTTCAAAGGGGGTATGAAATTTCCCGTCCTAAACAGCTAATCGGAAATATGGGCCCCGTAAATTAAAGGTTTACTGTGGTGTTTTCTGTTAATTTTAAATGCCAATTTCTAACGAAGATATATAGCCAAGAAAAGTTTTGACGCGATAATATGGGGCAAACAAATCTTTGAAAAAGACATTTTTGTAAATTTTTTTAGAACTCTTTTGGACTTTATATGAAACGATCAGTCAAAATAACAGAACCATTTTACCGCTAACAAAGAAATTCATGATGAAGTTGTTCTAAATCTGAAGGAATCAATTATGATTCAAAAAGGACGATCGGCAAGAAGCGATATTGAGTATATTGACACAGTTTGTTTGCACGTATTGAAAACAGTTGTAATTGGAAGGTAGTGTGTTGTGGACACAGATTTCTGATCTAGCGTTAGGCTATATTTGTATGATGATCTTAGATTAGGAGAGTGGGTATAATTTAATTTGACAGTTTATATTTTGTTCAGACATCTTTTAATTTTATGCTCAAGTAGAGTGATAATAAATCCTTTTTTCTGTGATTAGAGATAATTTAATTTGTTACCACAAAATCTTTGTTAGTACCAAAAGCCATAGGTGAAAAGTTTTAGATTTCTTCACAACACTTTCAAATACGAATATAAACCATATAGTATGTCTTGTTGTATTTTAACCAAAAATATCCGTAACTAAAATGAAGAAAGCATAAAAGAACAATTTTAGTAACCCGCATCAAATATGGTAAAAGGAATCTTGTTTATTCCCACCCTTGTATATTCACAGTTGAAATAAATATAGGTTTTTCTCTTACAAACTGCAAGCGAGATATTTTCAATTCCTTTAGATATCTGATACAAGACGTACATTTTATTCCTTAGGTTTATTTGAGCAGTTATACCACAAACAGTTTTTATTCCCTGAAAACGTTTACCTCGTACCCAAATACGCCGTATTTCTGCGTATCTGCGGATTTAGACTCGTGATGCATGAATATCTAAAATATATCTGTGGAAATCAAAGTGGAACGCATTCTTGGATTTAGATATCTTCTTAGCTTAGTCAATCGTACCGACTTTCAATCGATATCTACCGTTCCTAACGTTTGAAGATGATCAATATCATATTTCAAAATGGTTATTTCTAGAACTTCCATGGATACTTTACTTTCTGAATGCATATAAAATAGACTTATCAAAAATAAAGTAAAAATATATGAAACAAAAACTTATTCAACTTATTATAATATTTTAGATATGATTCGGCCTTTATGTCCTTATATTCCTCGTTGATTTTATTATGAAATTTCAAATTTCCAGAATCTCGCCATGGACACTAATGAATATCAAAAAATTATACATATAGAAAGAAGAAAATATTTTTGAATCTAAGTTTTATTTCGTATCTAATGCCCACTTTTTAAGGCATTTCGTAAAAATCATCACTGACCAGAAACTGTTCGATGAAATTAAAATCAAAAAACTTTTAGAATTTTTCTTACAATTGCTTAGAATATGTTAACTTTCAAAATACAGGGTGCTCATAAAAAATTTGCCGATATATGGACCTTTATCCGCTGTTCCGTTCAACCGATCTAGATGAGATTTCCGATATAGTTCATAGGTATGAGCTCGGGTTTCTGTGAACAAAGTGACGCACGCGGTTACGGTTATAGGTACAGGAACTCGAAATTTTCGAAAGGCAACGCCCACTTTTTCCCGTCGCAAAATGCTCAGCGCATTCGAAAACCCTAATGAGCGTTTGAACAGTAGGTGTATCTCAAAAAACGGACGAGTTATGCACGCACAAAAAACAACTCTGAGAACGGCCAACAAAAACACGATCGGGGTGCACGGAGGAAATTTGCATATGACAGAGGCAAGACACCAATAAATGATGACAACACAGATCGAACAAAAGGAAACTTTTATTTGGATTACACATTTTCCACATGGGTGCCATCATAGGCCGTTCGCAGAGCTGTTTTTTGTGCGTGCATAACGCGTCCGTTTTTTGTGATACACATACCGTTCCAACGATCTTTAGGGTTTTCACATGCGCTGAGCATTTTGCAACGGGAAAAAGTGAACGTTGCTATTCGAAAATGTCGAGTTTCTGTACCTATAATCGTAACCGTGAGCGCCACTTGGTTGGCGTCCACAGAATCCCGAGCTCATATCTCTGAATAACTATATCTGAAATCTCATCTCGATCGGTTGAACGGAACAGCTGCTAGAGGTCCGTATATTGGCAAAGTTTTTTTATGACCACCCTGTATTGCTGGTCATTTACGGCATGAAATAAAGGAAGATTTTTTTTCTTATTTCTAACTCTCTTTTATATCTATCTTCAGTTATTTCTTTCAGGAGATATTCGTTTTGTTTTTTTCTGGTTTTTTTGTTTTTTTGTTTGCATTTTACTTTTATCTTGTAAAATGCTCTCTGTGACGTACATATCAGAAGAATGGTGGATATTTTCATATTTTCGGGATAATTGCAGAGTAGATAAAGCCGCACATTCAAAGTCGTATATTCTTTGAAATATTGGAAGATATTTTGTGTTTGAGTGTTGAAAATTGCGTCTCAAAATGTTAAAGAATTTGTCTCGATTCATTTCATAGCTAAAAAGTATAAAAACTGATTTTTTAAAATAATTATAAAATAATTCGTTTCGAGATTTTAAATACCCCACAAGGTGCCTTTGGTTAAACTCATTATTTTCCCTACTGTTAAACGTCGCCAAGTTCCTATACTATTTCCTTCATTGGAAATTTGGCATACTTAACCCTTCTGCCGGAACATCTGCCTCTCAGACAGGTATAGTCACTTTACTCAACGCTGGGGGCCCCATCCTTCGACCTTGGATACTGTGAGTCTACAAGTGCTTCAGTCAACATCTTGTCTTTGGTGTGGAACGGGGGATTCGTGACTCCAACGTCATATGGTTCAGGTACGTGCCATTTTCCAAGAACATTGTCTGTCTACTAGACAGGTATTCCTACTAAGCTATGTTTAAATATCTGACTATCAGGCACATGTTCTTGCTAATGTATTATTCAGTATCTGCCAGCTAGTCGGATGTTCCCACCATCGTGTTTTCATTATCTGAAAACATTTTGAAATATTCATTCCAATTTCATCGAAAAAGTTTATTTATTGTAAACAATTATTTATTGTAAATCTTAAAATATCTATTTGTTAAATATTTTTGTTTCTTGAGAATTTCGTATTTCTGTTCCTTTTTGAATTTTTATTCCTTGTAGATTTTGATTCTAGATTTCTGAAAAAAAATTCCCTACAGATTTTTATTCTGTGTTTTATTATATAGATTTTTTTTTAATCCTCATGCCTAGATTCTTATACGTTTAGAATCCTGTTCTGTTTATTTCCCAATTCTGACTTTTGAATTCATTTTAGGGATTTCCTTTTAAATAATGTTTGATTATTTCCATGTCATTCTCCTTTTATTACAATGAAGAGATCTTGTTTATTAAAGCATTTAAAAAACTAATTAATGTTACCGGTTTTGAAAAAAAGACTGACTAAGACTGATTTTCTTAAAAAGGAAAAACAATTAAAGTATCCAAAGTTTAAAACATCGATTTTGGCGAGAATTCCGAAATTGCTTTTAATTCCTTATATTTCAAGACTGTAAATTTACATTTCTAAATCTGCTTTTATTTTTTCAACACGATCATTAGAAATGAAATGAGAGCGATTTAAAGATGAGCAGCAGCTATGAATTTCAGTACAAGTTGAAAACATTAATCGAGATTCCCGAAGAACTTGTTTTTCATCAAAAATGTAAAAGACTCTTCTGATAACTCAAAATATAACCATGATATGTCTATGAAATTTTTCACGTATGTTTTTCATAATACTAAGAACGTAACGGACTATAGATTTGGTTCTAGGTATTTTATTTGTTGATTTATAGCTGCCTTTATAAAAAAATCTCATGGAAAATTACTAAAATTTTACCTGTAATTGTATATAATGACCTGTACTTTTTTTTTGGATTTTAAGATATTGATTAGCTTGTAGTTCATTACACTTCGAAGATACTTACGTACATATGACAAAAAGAAATTAAAGTTATATGCGTAATTTTTTTTTTTAGAACTAGAGCCGTTTTTGTAAAAATTTGCTAAATTCCGACCCAATTTCCTCAATTTTGAAAAAAATTTGCACAGTAAATGTCTATTTTTTCATCATTTTCGAGTTTTGGTGTTATATTCCTTGGGAAAAATAAGGTAGAAATTATCTCAAGTACAGTTTTTCAAAAAAAGGGCTCCGAACGTAGTCGGCTACCTTAATCTTTATATATAAAACAGTTCCGTAACTGACTGACTCACTGACTGACATACAATACACAGACCAAACCGCTGAACCTAAAGGGCTGAAATTTGGCATGGCGATTCTTCTTATAGTCTAGGGGAGCACTAAGAAAGAGTGTTGAAAAATTCTTCTTAGAATTTTTAAAATTAAATTTTTAAGCTGTTTTTGTAACTTTTTAAAGTTTGCATTTAAAATAATAATTTGAGGGTTATAAAATTTATATCACGAGAAAGATCATAAAAATTCCTTCAAAATGATAACTTTTTCGAATCGTTACCTCCATTTCCTGAATTTTGGTGAATTTTTAAAGATAAATTTTTGGAATTTAATTTATTAAATGCTGATCACTTGACTTCTTTTTCTGGTACTTCAAATTAATTTATCGTCACGTGCATAACAAGAGACAAAAAAGTTTTTTTTCTTACTAATGTGGACATTATCCAAAAAAATATTAAAATACAGTAAGAGATATGTTCCTCAAACTGTTCCATATTAACTGTACTATATTAATTAGTATGTTCTATTATATTCAATTTGAATATTTTATTCTACGTTATTTTCTGTATAAAAATATCCCTTACGATTTTTTATAAATATATTTTTTTGTTTTTTTATATCAATTACATACATTGATCGTTATATTTATTATAAATAAATAAATATATATATATATATATATATATAATTATTTTTTTGCCATTAATTGAATACATTGAAAGTTGTATTGAATTTCAATGTATTCCGTAGCGAAGTGCGGGTTTTCAGCTAGTTAAATATAAAAAATATATTGTTGTTTTCTACTTTTGGTTTGTCTGAAGTTCAAAATAAAGTATTGTTGAAAATAAAAGCTGTAGCTGCCAAGCGAACCTTAAATTCTGGTTAGGAATACCTGGGAAAAAGATATTCCATCTATATCCGTCTCACAGATGAAGGGTTAAAAAAAGTGCCGATACTCAAATCGGTCAAAGTAATAACAATAGGACCTTGGTGATAAAAATACAAGCTGTAAAAATAAACTTGGTTAGAGATTTTAAAAATGCTCTAAAGACTTAGAGATTACATGCATCATTATTATTATTTTTGTTCCATCCGAGATCGGGAAATATTGGCAAGTTAGAAAAATGTTGGGGCGATGCTCTGTTCCTTACATTCGTTGTTATTTGCGTTCTTTAATGTACTTGTTTTTTTGTTCTGTCTATTATAATGTACATAGCGAATGAAAATTAAAAAATATTTTAGTCCTCTGTCAAACGTTGTCAAGACATTACTAAATTGCTTGCTTTATCAGAAATTTTGGTGTTCTTGGAAAAGGCAAAAAAAGGAAATCTGCCAGGTTGATATGAATATTTTCTTAGTACTTATAAAAATTATCGGCAGAAATGGGCAACATATATATCCCTTGTCCGATCTTATTTTTCATCTTTTTGCTGCTGAAAGCAAGATCTGTTTTCAAAAATTCTTCTTTACGCCATGGTTATGAAAACATCAACTTAAAACTAGTTCCGGAACATCCGATTTAAAACTAGCCGGAACTGGTTTGCCCCCAACTTTTCTCCTGCTCGTCCAATACAAAGCGGTAGCGCGGCAATGAATGCGGCGCGCACGGGCATTCTCCAGAACTTCTTACAAAGTTTGGAAAAAAACTTTTTCAACTGTGTGGTGATTTTTTTAATTTTAAGGTTCAAGAACTATATGTGGGACCAGTCTTCGAATTTTCTTCGGCGAGAGAGTCCATCGATCTACTTCTAGAGAAGGGGTTCTGAAGCACGTGGTTGCACGTGTAACAAAAAAGAAATATTGTCAATCTACGAAAAATTTTACCAAGATATGAATCGATCTTCTGTAAACTGATCTCCTGCGCATGTGTTAAACTGATCAAAACAATTAGGGGAGGACATAGTTTTAACGAAATTACGCAAATACTTACGCCAATAAGTAACATAAAATAAATCATCCCTAATTTAATGTCTAGCAGGAAACAGAAGAAGAAAACTTCATATGCAAATCAAAGTTTATGACGTCAAAAACCAGAAAAAGAACATAAGGACGGAAATCGGGATGTTGCAGAAACGTCTGTTTCACCGCATTAACTGTGAAAATCGATTGCTCAGTTATTCCTTTTGAGAAAAGGTGACTTGAAAATGTCTGAACAACGTGATTTACCGGAATCCATGGCATGGCGTATTATTGGAGGACTTGAATCTGGGCAAACACATCGTAGTGTCGCGGACGCTGTTGGAGTCGCCAGAAGTGTCGTTGCAAGGCTGTGGAATTGATTTCAAGAAACAGGGAATGTTAGACGTCGACGAGGGCAAGGTCGGCCACCCGCCACTACAGCAACTGATGACCGGTATATACTGTTAACAGCTCGTCGAAACAGAACAGACAATGCTACTCAGCTGCAAAGACAGTTGCTCTTGGCAACAGGACGAAGGGTGTCCAGCCAAACAGTACGTAATAGGCTTCATCAGGGAGGTCTCTATGCACGTAGGCCAATGGTCTGCATTCCGTTGACCTCACGCCACCGTGCGGCCCGAAGAAGATGGGCTGCTGAACATCGAGATTGGGAGCAACATGATTGGAGCCAAGTGCTGTTTACAGACGAGTCCCGATTCAGTCTGGAGTGTGACACCCGACGTGTTTTGGTATGGAGGGAAAGGGGCACTCGAAATAACCCCACATTCGTTCGTGAAAGGTCACAATACAGACGAGCTGGTTTTGTGGTATGGGGTGGAATCAGCATACGTGGACGTACGGACATGCATATCATTCGGAATGGTACTTTGACGGCCCGAAGGTATGCAGACGAGATACTGAGACCTCATGTCATACCTTACGCTGCAGACATTGGAGATTCCTTTGTTTTCCAGCATGATAATGCCAGACCGCATACAGCTCGTCTTGTGGAGAACATGCTTGAAGCTGAAACAATACAGCGTATGGAATGGCCAGCGTGCTCTCCTGACCTGAATCCAATCAAGCATGTTTGGGACATGCTCGGACGACGCATTGCTGCAAGACCAAGGCCTCCTTTTATTCTCCGTGACTTGGAGATTGTACTTCTTGAGGAGTGGAGCAGTATTACCCGAAGTCTTATCGATAACATCATCGCATCCATGAAAAACAGGTGTGCAGCAGTCTTAGCTGTTCGAGGAGACCACACGCCATATTAAAAATCTTGCATCATTTCTAAACATTACTTTTTTTTATCGTTTACATGTAACCAAATTGTTGCCTTAAATCATCTTTTCATGTTTTTTCCATATTTTCAAAGAATTAAAGCTTAATTACAAAAATATTTTACGTTTTTTTTCTGCATTGCGCATTGATACGCATTTACTATCCATTTTATGCCAATACGTGGTTGGTTTGCATGGTTTTCTAAACTTATTTGCTTGCTCCCCTGATTTTTTTAGCAGTGTAGATAGATTTCTACAAATGCAGAATTAACAAATGTTATTGGATTCAAGACATTCTAATGTTTCCTGGCCCTTTGAGGAAAAATGTGATGCGCACGTGTAAATCATTTTTCTGCTCTCCTAGTTTAAGTATTAAATAAAGTGTGGTAAGTGAATTGTGGTTTTATTCCTTTATTTTTAATGCAATGTGCTGATATTCTATAATCACGGCCATAACAATAATTATTAACAGTCATCAGTATAGCATTATTTGATTATCCGAACCAGGTACGTTAAACTTACTTACGTTATCTGATATCCGATTTCAGAAAACTAATTTTTTTTTTTAATTTTTTGAAAGGAAGATTAAAATTTTGCTTCTTTTCATAACATAGAATTATTTTCCTGGGCACCATGTTATGATATCTTAGCATATCTGAACACTACATTAGCAAACACATGAATTTCAAGAGTCATTAAGAGATTTATGGATGTTTCTTAATGATTCGGGAAATTTATTTTATGGTGCGGTCTTTAATTCCGACTCGTATTCAGTTGTTTTTTAAATAAGTGCGCCTCAACGGTACGACTACATCAATCACGATCTTCCATATATTTTGAATCATACAATGATTCGTATAAAGTTATATTACTGTAGAAGCTGTGTGCGCGCGGTGGTCCAGTCGGCAAGAACAGAGGGCGAGTGATCTGAACGTCCCTGGTTCGATGCTCGTCGCTGCAAATCCATCGCCGTGTTCACTAATGGTGACCGGGGCTCGTAAAATAGGTCGTACTTGCAATGTCCTCCAAGTTCTCAAATATACCTCTGGATCTGCGGGGTCAAGTATTCCGGTCTCGTCACTTGACTCGGTTCAAAGTTACGGGACCGGTCATTCAGCCATGTCGGACTCCGACCCTTGTGGAGCTAATTCAAAACAGGAGCAGCCCCTTTCATCCCAATAGCCTATTAGGACATAGTGAATGGAACATCCAACCAGGAGGGGGGGGGGGCATTAGCAGCATCAACAACAACACTTTAGAAGCTATTGAATGGCTTGAAGGAACTAATTGAGATATTTTTCTAACAGATTTTCAGTTTCCGTATTGTAAATTAGGACCTAACCAGGAATTTTTTCTAATGTCACTTTCTTTCTAGAAAATGACATTTGAAAATATTTTTCAATGCAGCAAATCATTTATATAACTATATATTGCAACCGTAAACATATATTAATCAACCATAACATTTAAATAGCTATAGCAATAAAACATCTAAATAAGAAATAAAAATTCCGGTAGTCTCTTCTAACGAAACTACCGCGGGTTATTAAAGTAGGATTACTTATCGTTGCTTACCTCTTTTGTATGTATATCTGTATGTATGTGTTATGCATATATTTATATATATGTATGTGTGTGTGCGTAAGTTATATATACATATATGTATGTCAAAATGTTTACGCATTTTGGTACTTTTCTGTTTAACTGTTTACTGCTTGTCCAAGCGATAAAGACTGGGTTTGGCACTCTGTCATAATTATAACTCGCGAGGTACGGATGGATGGTTTTAGCGTCTGAAATTTTGCTCTCCGGAGGACCGTCATGGAGGAACCTAATCCTGCTTTAAAATCTACGGAAGCTTTATTTAATAATCCAAGCAGTTAGCTCACGTTAGAATTAGTTCAAGTTTTTAAAGCGCTCCTTTTTGTTTTTCACCCAAAATAATATCTGAATTGACGTTTTGTATTTACTACGAAGGATTCAGATTGTTGTCTGAACAAAATCAGAACACTTCTGTGGATTTTTTTTTATGTATCCTAAAAAAGCTATTAACTTGGCCGGAGGTAGCCTATCGGTAGCGCGTCGGCTGAGGGTGCTCGGATCGAACCCCAATTAGCGCCGTTAAATACCTTCTTGTCTAGGCAGAATAAATACGTATACCGGAAAGTCCTTCTATGAGTTCAGTGGGTGGGAAAGGTACGACCTCCCCAGATGCCACCCCTGGGGTTGCTCGGTGAAAATCGTAGTGGCACCTAGCCAAGACAGACTCCGACCCTTGTGGTGCTACTATAAACTGGATCCGCACTACTCAGTCCGAAGCCCATATGGACCTGGTCTGGAACTTCCGGCTAGAGGTCATTGGGTACAACAGCAATAACAGATATTAACTATTGGATTCAATTCTTTTGGATTCAATCCTTTTGGATTCAATCCTTTTGGATTCAATCCTTTTGGATTCAATCCTTTTGGAGTCAATTCTTTTGGATTCAATACAATTATAACTTTTGGATTCGTTTTTGCAAGCGAATAATAAAACTAAAATGAATTACTAAGTAACCTCATAATTAAACGAAAAACATTTCTTACAGTTTCTGTTTAAAGCTTTTTATAATGCCCGATTTTATTTGTTTGTTTATTTTTATTAATTTTTTGTGAGACACTGTATAGACAAATTTCTTTTTTATGCTCAGTGTTTTCGACAAAACCTTTTTTTCTCAATCTAAGATCACAACTTCGTTTTTATTCCATAACAATGGAACAAGCACAGGTAATAATTGTGAAGAACTCTCGTCCGAGACAGATAGAGAGAAGATTATTTGTGCCAAGTGACGAATTACATCTCACTCGAATAAATGAGAATCAATCGCGATAAATCTGTAAAATGTATTACTTGCCAAATTACTAAAACTTCATTTCTCCGAGACTTCCGCCGCGGGTAAAATATTCAAATTTAATCATCCTCAAATGCTCTCAGATTCATCGGCTTAAGTAACATTCTTCAATCGAAATTAAATTATGAGCTCAGAAAGTGTTGTAATTCAATAAATCGCAATTACTTTTATTTCAGTATTCACAGATCTGAATATTTAGGTTCCTATGGGATTTTCAAGCATTCCTGTATCCGAAATATTGTGATACCCGGTTTATTCTGTCTTCATTTAAGCCTTAAATACTGTTGGAGTAAACTTGAAGAAATTTCTCTGTTTAATACCTCATAGGATTAACTAATGTCATAGTTCATGAGCTATGTGCAGGGATTTTTCATATTCGGAGATTACTGATTCAGAACAGTATGCGGATGAAATATTTTAAATCGCTCATACTTGGGACTTATGCTTAATAACTAGCGAAGCAATTCAAGATCTTACTATTTGATTAGCGTAACTTCTGAAACGGGCAGATTGTCCCTTTGACCTATCACTTATGGCTAGTTGAACTGCTAGTTTTCCAGAGTAAAGGTTTTATTATCATTATTATTACGGGCCCCCGGTTGCCAAAATTGGTCGGCAGATTTGTACTGTCCGTCCGTGCGCCCAGGCCCATACTAATTACCGAACAGGTTTCTAACCATCGACTGAGTATGCATGAATTGCTACGCAGCGGCTGACTTCAACTTCGTTTAGGGCTTATACGTGAAAGCGGAGGGAACCGGATGTTTGTCGAATTATCATTATTACTATTATTCGAACGAGTTTTCAGGGGTCTTAGTATTTGAAAATGAAGGACATCTTCTAACAACTGCGTTTGTGTCGGTTGTCAACTCCCATGTGAAAGCCACAATAGTATTTTTTTCAGTTGTGTCGCAATATAAACACATGAATTTTTGTTGGGTTAGTGGTGAAGCTCCGTTACGTCCTCCAAAAGTTCGTAAGAGGTATTATAGAATCTTAAAAGCTGTCGCCTAACTTAGAGACCATGATTTAGGACAAGTTAGCTTCTTGATTGACGGTTTAATTCAGATTATATCCGACTAGTGCTCCTAGTTACTAAAACGTTTAACCCCTTCCTGGTTGTAAAACGATTTTACTTCTTTAAACTGATAACAGATGGCAGCACTAGCCATTTTTCTGCTGATTTAGCAGGAATACATTGAATTTCAAAAATGGTGGTCCAAAAATGGACCACCGCCCTGAAAGGGTTTTAAAATCTTAATTAATTTTAAACTTGCCTAAACTTTTTTTTTGAATGACACATGAAAATATCCACGAATCAATATCCTACATCTAAAGTTGTTTCCAATCCCCTTGGTGTAGGAAATCCTACACCAAGTCCGAAGGACCCAGGTCCTCAAATTCTGGGTCCTTGGCGAAGTGTAGTAAGCAGCTTCACTTTAAGGCGAGGTACCACTAGGGATAAAGTCTGACTTGACCTCAAAGAACATCGGTCCCGAAATTTTGAACCGAGTCAAGTGACGAGACCGGAACACTTGACTCCGCACCTCCAGAGGTAAATTTGAGAACTTCGAGGACATTGTAGCCACACCCTATTTTACGTGCCCCGGCCACCATTAGGGAACACGGCGGTGGATTTGCAGCGACGAGCATCGAATCAGGGACGTTCAGATCACTGGCCCGCTGTTCTTGCCAACCGGGCTACCGCGCCCTATGTTATAAAGTTTTTTATCAAAGTGAATGAGTTTCATATGATTTGACCGCGTGTTAATCTTTCAAGAAATTGCTAAAAATTAAGTGTTTCGATATTTACTAATACGTAAACGTCTGTAATCAAAGTACTTTTTATAAGAAACCCATACAGAGTAGAATTATGGATACTTTTATGGCCTAGGTATAAATGTAGAATGAGAAATAAGTGAATTTTTACAGTTAATCATGTTTGGAATTTCGGAGACAGCCTTTATCATTGAATGTTTTTTTTTCTTTATGTACCATCTTCTAAAACTGATTCATTTCAAGTCTGCCGTGTCATGTCGATGTTAATCTATAGAGAAACTTTGCCCAAAGATTGCCAACTTGGATTTGAAGATTTTTGTTTAAAAAATTGTACTCCGTACTAGAGATTGAAATTTTATACATTGGAGCATTTTTCGTTTTAAAAAAAAATGCAAGTAATATTTTAAAATTTAAATTATTCATTTGAAAAAATCTGGTATAGTGGGTTTTAAACGCTCATAAATTCCTTTGGGGGACAAAATTTATAAAATGAATCCTGTTGTAAGGTGCGGAAAAGTTCAGGCTATATGGAAATATATTTTTACTTGATTATGAACATTTATGTAGATGTAAATAGTAGAAAAATTTGTTTCCGTAGGTTAACATTGAGGTGAGCAGATCCAAAAAGGTTAGTACACAATAGGCTTAACATGATTTTTTTTTTAAAGAAAAACGCTAAATTCATATTACTATTTCGTGTGATACAGTTATTTTATTAATTTTACTTTTTAAGTGGTATTAAGGTGACTACCTACGTTGAAAATGCCATTTTTTGACCATTTTGGTCAATTTTATTTTTTGCAAGAATCTTGTAATTCAATCTTTTCTCTTTTCAAAACCGTTTTGATTTTCATTCTACATTAATTAGAAGCAGAGTTATAGCTATTTTTAAAAACATCGTCCGATACAAAATTGAAGTGACACACAACTTTAAATGCGTTTTTCTCAGAATTATGTTTTTTCGCACAAATCTCTACCGTTATCATGATATCTCACATAATAATGCATATAATTTGATAAAATTTTCAGGAAATGTTTTAGATGCTATTGTTAATGCGATGACGTGCAATAATTGATGTATAATAAATAGTTTTTTGTTTGGGGCTGTTTTTAAAAGGAAAGGAATGACGAATTGGGGAAAATTTTCATATTGGAACATAAAATTGTCTGTATAATTTTTGCATTTTAAAGTTTCTCTTAGATTGAGGTTCATTTTGAAGATAACTGTTATATGTATCATGTGTGAGAAGGAAATTAAAATAGTAGCATTAGAATTTTGTGCAGAGTGATAGGCGTTTTAGCTAAATTTCATTTAAAATTACTTCAAATTGACCAATTTATAAAATAGTATGGTATTTACAGGCAAGTTTTTTTTATTTTTTTATTTTTAAATGCTATTTTACCATAAAAGACAGAAAAATCCTTTAAAAAAAAAATTGGCTCCGAACGTAGGCAGTCACCTTAAACTCTTTTCCTGTTATACAACATTAATTTGCTGGAACAATTGAAGTTTGATTATAATATAAATAATAATTCAATTTAGTTTTTCAGCCCTTTTCCCTTTAATTTCATTTACCTTTTACTACATAAGGTAAAACAAATTTAATGAATTTCCTTCGTAACAAAGTTTTTAAGAGAAACGGCGGGGCTTTGTTTAATAGAGACGCTCACTTGCCAGAGATAACTGTCTACAGCTCTGTTCGGGGACAGCTTTGGAATAAATGCATAGCTAAATTTCGGCATTTAATGCATATGGAGTTTAATGTATGTACATTATGCACTATGGACTTAAACGACATTCTGTTATAGCCAGGAGTCTAATCTCAAACCTTCATATTTCTGTCAATTAATCTATAACTATGATGTGAGGCATTTTACGTTTCGAACACTCTTTTCTCGTGACTTTATGTCGGAGAATTATACAGTGGCTATAATAAATAACATCCGGATATATGAATTCTTGCTGCATGTTTTCTAGTAAATTCCTGAAGAATAAATAAATAAATAATTTACTGTCTCATAATTGATGAAATTATTTATAGATTAAAAAAAAGAGGACTATAATTCAACTATAGCGTAATTGAAATCGCAGGCTTCATATAATACTGTGGCGATATGCAAATTTGAACACTAGACACGCCCTCGGCACTTATGCATTTCTAGCACATAAAAATGAGCTTCCCGCGCAGAAGAGGAGAGCTGCAAGGAATAAGACCTGCCTATGTTCCTGCCTTTTAACGTTGCGTGATTCGTTCACCTTTATTGTTTACTGATTCTAGTCATTTAATTATTGTGTAACCAAAGTAGTGGTTTTAATGTTTGGCTATAATAAACTAATAAAGTTTTTATCAAGTCTATCTCTATAATTATTTATTGCCATTACTGCACGCCTGGATAAGTTAAATTGGCCACAATACAATTCCCTTGCTTCCCGATCAAAGGCGATTTTATTAGACTTCCAAATCGAGACTAACTCTTCCAGACATCTATAGCAGCCCGTTAAGATTAATCCTTTCCTCGCGATAAAACGGTTTAGACTCTTGCTCAAAGTGGCCGGTAAAATTCTAAAAACTCGGTATTTCCTTAGGACCATAGGAAGCTGTTCCATAGGACCATAGGAAGCTGAACTGCGTTCCCTAGGCCAACGACTCGGTATTTCCTTATGTGCGATATTTTATATTATGTATGGATGTGGCGTCATCCTTTCATCAAGATACAATAACGGTCATCTTTCAAAGGTATTACTGAAAAAGAAGTTCAGTCAAACGTTAACATAAATTTAAAAACTGCAAATGCATTCAGAGGAGAAAAGCGTGTCGAATTCATCCTTTTATATTTTACGAAATTTTTTATTATCATCGGGAAAAGGAAACTAAACTGTGAATTAATCTCGCCTTTTGTAACAGTTAATCATGACTCATTTTTAGCTGTTGGTGCCATTACAACTTTTTTTCATGTCAGACTTAGATTCCAAACTTCAGGCCTTCACATATACAGACAGTCAATCTACCAGTTAATCTGGGCCGGTAACGAGAGGAATCCAAGATCCCTTCCCCTCTGACAGTTAAATTCTGTGCTTGCATGTAGTTTTCGGTAGAAAATAGAATCTGACAGTTTGGAATTAGGTAGTGAACAGGCCTTACTCGCTTTTATGACCATTTAGGGAAAAAAAAAACTATAAATTTGCGCAGGGCCCGAATTAGAAAATTCTTGACTATAGGCACGACTCGGGATGAGGGTCCCAATTCATCATTAAAGAATAATTATGAATTATTGCGAAAGTACCATTTTACCAAGAATTGGCTATTTGAAGCATAGAAGCGTAGGACATTTGGCCCAGTCAAAATAGGTTTTATGGCTAAAAAAATATGAAAGTTTTGAAAATTGGTGGAGATGTTTGTTTGGGCATACTGTTGAACATACTAAAAGTCCCCACCGATCAGACTTGAGCTTTCGCCGCCATCTTGGAAAATGTGTAGACTTTTTTGGTTTTTTGCAAGTAACTTCAGAAATATGGATTTTATGTAAAAAAATTGAATACAAAAATTGAAGAGCATTAAATTATGAACAAAAACATTATTCACATTTGTAAGGTATACACAAGATTCGATTCCCAAGAATCGAACTTTTGAGTGAATGAATTAAAGAAGCTGCTTGGGATATGCTAATTTCGGCATAGGCGCTTAGTATAAATACCATGCAGCGTCATTAATAAAAAGGGTTGTTAAGGTTGAAAAGGTGTTATCCTGCGCTAGTGCTTAGCAGGCCCAAAAGTTTACGTGGCAATACTGCTGGTTTGACTCTCTGCTGGTTTGTGAGTATGGCAATGTGTATTTCTATTGAATGTTAATATATATATATATTCCGTACAAGTAGTACGTATGCTTATTGCTGTAAAATCAAATTCTATATGTGCAATGAATTCAATAAACATTGTTTCATGTATAAATTGTATGTGTATCAAATTCATATAGAGTGCCACTTCAAATTATATACACCCAAGTCTGGGTGGAAATGAGCTATTTACTCTATACATTTTTTTATAAGTCTAACATGAACAAAGATAATGGACTTTGAAAGTAGCGAGCAATCACGCGTAGGACGCGGATGCGCGGGTCATCCTCATCGCGATGGCGGGATGACCCGCGCATGTGCCCCAAAAGTCTTGCACACTCACGTGTGTCAAACCTCTCCATAACAAAGCTCAAGATAAAGTTGCAGCAACATTCGATCCATTGTTATCAGGTTGTATTGTGAGGCTTGGTGGATTCTATCTTTTTATGTCATACATAGGCTGCATTGGGTATATAATGGCTGGAAGTGGGTAAAAATAAATACTAAATTTAATGTATGGAACTGCGTCAGTAGAAAAAATGTTGCCTGGCCATGCATACGCTAGAAAAACCGTAGCTCATTTATTTACCCAAACAGCTTTAGGAAAAATAAATTTTGACGCTATGCATATATCTGATTTCAAAAGCAATAATCTCCATGAGTTGTTTAAAGATATTGAAGGCCTTTTTTGTGTTTTTGCAAATAACTTGGGAAATATTAAATTTACAAAAAAAACGTTTTATACAAAAATTAAAGAACATTAAATTGTGTACAAAAAATATTAAATATATTTTGTCGTAACCCGAACACGAACCAAAATATTGACTATTAAATGCGGGTTGATTAGGAATGAAGCGTCCAAGTCTCGTTGCAGGCGATTTCCTTTGAATTCTCTCCTCTCCCTCATCTGGGCAATCTTTAAACACAAGAAAAAATAGACTAATGTTATTTGGTATGTAGATAATTGATCATTTTTAATTTTATGAACGAATGCAATAAACTTGGATTTATTCATTACCGTATTTTCATTCTATATAATTTTTTAAGCTTACCTACTATATAGTTGTCGTGCTTTTATCGGTACGGGATTGTTCGCATCGTCAGTCTTGAAAAGATCGTCTATGGGTCCGCTAGCACCACCTCATTCATCAATTCCTTTTATTGGATCCTCATGATCTACAGTGCAATAACTGCAATGGGGTATGTCACAACGACATACCCCATTGCAGTTATTGTAGGCCGTTGTGCAGTTGATGCCTGCTTTCCGACACACACAGCTTTTTCTCCCCAATCAATTTTACAGTTGTGAAACACCATGCTTAAAACTGAAACGGGAGCCACTGCATCCATAGTTGTGATGAGCACGAGGGTTTTATTTTGACATTTCCAGCCCACACTTCAGGATTCTGCTCATTCCCAAACCACTTTTGCACTTGGTGATACAACCGAAAGGAATGTCGCATAGCTGCCTCTTCAGCTGAGGGAAGATTCGAAATATATGGTTTTATTTTAGTGACAAATTTTGCGAAGCATTTGTACCTAAACTTATTTAGGGACTTTTCACTGGGATGTGCTCCATACCAGATCAGAAAAAAACATTAACCTGCTTAAGCAACATTATTGTGCGATGAGATGCATTTATTAACTACTGTCAAATTGTGTTCCATATCTTTACTTTGGAACATTTTTACACAAAGTTTCTTTCTTTTGTTGGATGCTGCAGAAGTAGTATCGCATCCACAGAATGCATGGAGAAAAAGGCTACTTTGGTATGTCCTGATGATTGTATTTTATTTGACGAATGTATTTTTCTCTTTGCTTTCCCTTTGCATGTTTTGACAAGGAAAGTGTCTTTTCTGTAGGAGTGAGAGCTGTTAATAGAACCAGGTGGTCAACATCTTCACCGATGATTACAACGATGTTGTTACCAGAACATGCTTCATTAATTGCAGTATTTACTATGAGAATGTCGGCTTCGTCGTTACGTTTTCGGAATCGAATTCCACTGTTTTCCAGCTCAGCTGATAGCATGATGATCAGTTTGTTCTTGTTGTTTTCATTTGAAAGGAACTGTTATTGTTGAACAGTAACTCGCATGTTTCCATCAAAACTTATGTCTACAGATTTTATCACAATAGACCGTAGATTTTCTCCCATTTTTCGTACTGTTATTGGTGTTGGATTAGCCATTAAAAACGACTATACAGCTGGTAACATAATACTTTTTTATATAATTAACTTAATTTGTGCAAACATCCGAAAAAGTTAATTGTGTTCCCCATTTGACACGGTGTAGGAGAAAACCACTGTCCACAATGTTGACGCAGTTCAGGAGGTCAAGGTCTTTGTTTGGAACTTCAAAAACGTCGTACATAGCCAATGTCGTTGTCTCTCGCATGCCAGCTTCATTAAACAGAGCAAACGTAAAAGGAGCTAACTCATATTCTAAATAAAATCCTAGTCGTTTCTTCTTCGTTTTGTTTGACAATCTCTATCATCTGGAAAAGCAACAACGGGTTTATTAATGTGTTGAAACCATTTACTTTCACCGTACAATTGACGGTGATCAAGCTTTCATAAGCTTTACCATTTCAAATTACTGAAACAAGAGGGATGCAGTTGGGCCATTCTCTTTCAACTGATTCAAAGTCTTCTTCATTTTAATCTCGATGCCTCGTATATGAGTATGTCCGTTTATGGTATCTAGAGATAGTATTTCAGTAGCAAAATCTCTAAACAACTCATGGAGATTATTGCTTTTGAAATCAGATATATGCATAGCGTCAAAATTTATTTTTGCTAAAGCTGTTTGGGTAAATAAATAAGCTAGGATTTTTCTAGAATATGCGTGGCCAGGAAAAGTTTTTTCTACTGACGTAGTCGCATACATCAAATTTAGTATTTATTTTTACCCACTTCTAGCCATTATGTACGCAATGCAACCTATGTATGACATAAAAAGATAGAATCCACCAAGCCTCACAATACAATCTGATAACAATGGATTGGATGTTGCTGCAACTTTATCTCGAGCTTTGATATGCATATGTTTGACACACGTGAGTGTGAAAGACTTTTGGGGCACATGCGCGGGTCATGCTCCCATCGCGATGGGGATGACCCGCGCATCCGCGTCCTACGCGTGATTGTTCGCTATTTTCAAAGTCAATTATCTTTGTTCGTGTTAGACTTGTAAAAAAATGTACATAATGTTTTTGTTCATAATTTAATGCTCGCTAATTTTTGTATTCAATTTTTTTACATAAAATCAATATTTCTAAAGTTACATGCAAAAAACCAAAAAAGTCTACACATTTTCCAAGATGGCGGTGAAAGCTCAAGTCTGACCGATGGGGACTTTTAGTATGTTCAACAGTATGCCCAAACAAACATCTCCACCAATTTTCAAAACTTTCATATTTTTTTAGCCATTCGTCAAAATCGGGTCTATTTTGACTGGGGTAATTATCAAATAACAAAAAGCAATTCAACATATTAACTTTATCATTAAAACTCCAATACAATGCATCCAAAAAAATGTATTAATTCCTTATATACACTATAATATACATATGATGAACTATACATATAATTATACATATGATAAACCAATCAATCAAATTTGAAAAGATATATTTAAAAATATAGCTATTAAAAACAGGTAAAATTAAAAAAAAAATTAATTGGGAATTTTTTTCTTTTAAAATTAAAACTTGGGGGGGGGGGGCAACATTCGGACATAATGGAAAATCAGGGTCTGAATTTACGACTTATTTACGACTTACAAAGTTTCAGACAAGAACAATTTTGGGCAATTTTTCTGTAGTTGGCACGTGCCACTCCATGATAAATTAGAAATTAATAAAAAAAAATTCAATACTAACATGTTAATTTGCTTTCTGGGAAGAGTTTGAAATAACTGTAAGTGGTTTAACAGTTTGAGCTAGTAATGCTTAATTGACTGAAATTCTAAACAATATTTGCGCGGGGGAAGCTCTAAAATATTGTCATATATTAGGCTTCCCTGCCTTTTCTTGGCCGCCAATCTCCAATCAATATAAGTGAGGTTATTCTAAAATCTTGTGTGATCGTACTCCGGCAGTATTTCATCGCATGATAGCTTACGTTGTATTTAGTACCCACTTCCCATCAGCACCTTTACTTAATGGTCCAGGCACAGGAATAAATTCAATACTTCAATGTCAGTGTTTCGTTTACGATTACGATTACGATTCTTGACCGTATCGGTTAGTGAATTTTAGAAAATACAGAAAAGATTTTTAAAAAGTAAAATTTAAGCTTTAAATATTAATAATCCATAGATAAACCCATTACAATGGTACAAAAACGAGTGTTCCATGTGATAAAGTAGAGAAAAAAAAGATTTAATAGAATTCCCTTTCATTGAATATATTATCATCATTATTTTATCTATACACGCATTTTCCATACCTCATCTTCCGAAGAATATTAGATATAGAGAAAAAAACCTGAATTTTTCACAGAAATATCACTCTACAAAAGCTTTTTATCAATAAAAAAAGAGTCTCCTTTTCCTTTCAAATTTACAAAAATCCTGCCATTTTTTTTCTCGTGGGTAAAAGAGGGTTGAAAAAAATGATTTATCAATGATTGATTAGTCACAGCAAAAAATAATTTTTTTAAACTTTTTAACAGAGCACATTTATTGCAAGATAAATCTTTCGGAGCACACATGGAGTTATTGATATAAAAAGCAAACTCGAATTGATTACATTTTCCCTATTTGCCTTTAAAAAAATAATAATAATACAGCTGTTTTCCTTTCCCGTATTACGTTGTGAAGACTGTCATGTATTGTAAATATTCATACTGCTCGTTAACTTTTAACTCAAATATGCAGAGTTTATGTCAAATCGTTTAACTGCGAGTGAAAGATTACTTTTGTAGGCGGGGCTAGAGAAGAAGTGGAATAGCTGTGTGGTTGTTGTTCGCTTGTTTTAGGGTTGTTTTTATCGTAACAATAGCATCAACATAAAGTAAAATTTATCTTATACGTTCGTCATCAAGAAGTATACTCATTGAAAAATATGTATCTCAGTATACGCTGCTGTTGTAAGATAAATCTCTTGTCTCACACATGATGTTACTGATATAAAAAGTAAACTCGAATTGATTATATTTTCTCTATTTGCTTCTTCTTTTAAAATGTATAGCTGTCTTCCTTCTCCCTGTTAGATGTGAAGACTGTCATATAGTGCAAATATTCAAAATTCTCTTTAAATTTTAAATCAAATATTCAGAGTTTATGTCAAATCGTTTAACTGTGAGTGCAAGATCACTTTTTTCGGCGGAGCCAGAGAAGAAGTGTAATGACCGTGTGGTTGATGCTCGCTCGTTTTAGCGATGCTTTTATTGTAACAATAGCACCAACATGCACATAGGCGTAGCGGGCTTCTAACTTTTGGCGGGGGGGGGGGGGGCACGAATTGAATTCAGTTCTCCTCAGTGCATTGACTTCCGGACGGTCCTTAAAATATGAAATATTATGATTTTTTTAAATTGAATAAGAATAGAACTGATGTTTGAGTAGTATTCAAAACTTAGACAATGAGAAAAATAAATGTGATAAAAGTAAAATGAGAAAAGAAATATAGCAACGAATTTTTGTTATGGATCATATCATTGTTAAAAGATATGTTAAGGCTAAAGACATCTTCGGTTTCGGAATCTTCAGTTTCACAGTTTCAAAAAGCGGGGAAAAAACCAACTTTCTTAAAAGTTTTCTACAATTTTCCGATTTTAACTTAACTTCAATAACGTTTTAATTTATTCCAAGTTAAGTTAGGGGGGACACATACCCCCCCCCATTCCCCAGCCCCTTCCGACGATACGCCTATGAACATGGAGTAAAATTTACTTAATAAATTTATCTTGAAGAGGTAAACTCAATATGTATTTGAGTATGCGTTGTTATTGTAAGATAAATCTCTCGGCGTACATATGATGCTATTGATATGAAAAGCAAACTCGATTATATTTTGTATATTTGCTTCTTTAAAAATAAATAAATAAATAAATAAATAAATAAATATTATATATATATATATATATATATATATATAGCTGTCGTCCTTTTCCCATATCAACTGTAAAGACTGCCATATATTGTTAAATATCCATAATGCTCGTTAAATTTTAACACAAATATTCAGAGTTTATGTCAAATCGTTTAACTGCGAGTGTAAGATTACTTTTGAGGGCGGAGCGACAGAAAAAGTGTAATGGCCGTGTGGTTGTTGTTTGATTCTATTAATTTTGTTTTTATCGTAACAAGAGCACCGACATGGACTGTGAAATAAAATTTAATTTATACATTTGTCATGAAGGGTTATACTCAATGTAAAATATATATTTCAGTATACACTGTTCGCAGTTTTTAGCGTATTACATTTTGTTTGGTCCTAACGAAGTCGTATGTAAAGAAAGCAAAATCTTACTGTCCAGTTCCTTCTGCAGTTCTTCGCCGAAATATTCAATACAGCGAAATCAAAACAAACATAAAAAGCTTAAGTCAGTTACTGCGGCATCTACAGTCCACAATGTTGGTAAAAAAGTAAATAAAGAAGTATCGAAGAGTTTATTCAAGATTTTATACAGACCTTTTTAAATAAAAACTAATGAAACGTAATGTAAGAACAGCCATAAAATATAACATCTCCTTTCCGTATTCTGCTAAATATTAAACATCTAAGAGGAATAAATGGGCGTTCGTACTTCTACCAAAATTTATTATGCACTGTAAAAAACGATCTCATAAAATTGAACATGAAATTCTAACTATCTGGGTGCTAAAAACTTTACCGTTAATTTACTGCTTACCATAAAAATATCATACAATTTTACTGTAGACTTTATGCAAATTTCTAAAGTGATTCTTTGATTCGTTTATGTGTCGCTTCAACGCACTTATTAAGGAAGTACTGTGTATTATTTGCAAACAGCGGATATAAAATTTTGGTTAGTTTCATTTCATCATTTACTTTAAAACGGTCTAAGAAGCAACAGTTTCATTCATAACTGTACCACACCATTTAACTAGATCGACAGTATTAGAAAATTATGATCTAAACTTGAAGGTTACAGTGATTAATTTGAATAGAACAAATATTATTTTATTTTTCATGTTAAAATGAGGGGGGGGGGGTAAGGAAACTCAAAGGTTAACTGAAGCATTCAGCAACACCATTCAGCTCCATTAGGTGTTATGTGTTCAATTTAGCGAAGAACGAAAACATAGCATAAAATATTCAATAGGCAGACACTGAGGTACACAATTAAAAGTGACTACTTTAAAAATCATAATTATTATAATGCTGTGACATACTGTCATGTGGTGCGATCTATTGAAAAACACAGAAACTGAAAGAGGATTAAGAGAATCTGATTAAAATTACAAAATCAATTTGGAAAATAATGATTACGTTGTCATCCCGATTAGTAGCAGTTATTTTCTAAACTTATTCCGAATATGAAAGTGAATCTATGAATCAGGCAGCATTCCAAGCATTAAAACACCAAAATTTATTTATAACAGTACCTTATATTTCTTCTGGAAGATAGTAAATCGTCTTGTTACACAACAAAATTTTTTATGCGATAATACTATCAAAAATGACGTACTGAAAGAACTATTTCAGGAGAAAATGTAAGAAAAATACAAGATAAACAAGCAAAAGAAAGTTTGCTTAACTATTCATTACTGACAGTAACTTACAGTCGTATATTTTCCCCATAAACATACTATTCTCACGTTTACAAAGTTTCCCCGTTAACCTTTTCATACTCTAACATCATTTCCACAACGCAACGAAAAAGTCACTGAACTTAGAAATTTTCACAAAATTCAAACTCCCCATTGGAAATTTCGTGCGTAGGTTGGCAGTTGAAAACTCCAAAACACGTGCTTTGAATTTCTCCTATTCCACACAATACGACAGAAAATATTGTGCTGGAGGTTAAAATCAATATCAAGAAGTTCGCTGGAAGTTGCATGATAGGAATTGAATGCGTCTGCTCTTTTTCTGAATGATCTTATCTTGATGTGGGCATAAAAGTATATTTTGCATTTCGGGAACTCTAGAAGAAATATCTAGCCAAAATTATTGTTAAATCAAAAATAGGGTCCGATTTGTCCAACAGACACGTTGCATGCATACTGTCGGCGTGCTGTTAAATCATACTTATGATATCAGTGGTATACTTTTTCATTCTATTTGCTATTGCTTTTCATAGTTTTTCGATCACATCTGAAAAGCAAGCATAACTCATACTCTTCGTTCCAAATATTTTTTCCCTTAGCAGCAGACAGCTGCCATAGACACGACGCACGGGTTGTCTCTTAACCGTACGCATAGCAAGAGAAACGTTTAATAAAACAAAAACAGAAAGTAGCCAAGTGCTCATCAATATAATGCTTGTGAGACAACCGGCAAGATATGGAGGCAGCAAGCACTTGATGTGAAGTAGCGCACTGTACATAAATCCCATTTGTGAGAACTGAAATTTTTGTTTTCATTGCTATTTTCTATAGTCGTAGATACAACTTACAATGTCTCTTCGCCGTACACACAACAAGAGAAACTTTAAATAAAACGAAAACAGGAAGTAGCCAAGTGCTCATCAGTATATTGTTTGGGAGACAACCTGCAAGATATGAAGTCAACAAACACTTGATCTAAACTAGCGCATTGCATAAATCCCATTTGTGAGAACTGAAATATTTGTTTTCATTGCCATAGGTATAGTCGTAGATACCATGTACAGGATGTCTCTTAGCCGTACTCATAGAAAGAGAAATTTTAAATAAAACAAAAGCAGGAAGTAGGCATGTGCCGATCAGTATATTGTTTGTATACAACGTGCAACATATGAAGGCAACATACAATGAATCTGACGCAGCACACTAGTGAGTATTGAAATTTTTGTTTTCGTTGCCATAACTATAGTCGTAATTTGTGGAAGGCAAACATGTACGTTTTAAATAGTAGATGGTCAGAGGAGAAAGCTCACTGAAATATAAGTTTAAAATAATTTTCATAGTTGGATCAAGTAGAAATTCAATGAGGAATCCTTACTACATGTAAAATGATAAACATAATGCCTGGAAGATAGTTACATGAACTTACGTGTGGGATATCTCGTGTCCATATACTCTGCAGAGAAAATTTTAAATTAAATAGGAACAGTAAATAGCCATGTGTTTACCAACACACTTCATGTGAAGCTCTTGTATGTGAGTTAGCACTGCGTTAAAAGTAGATAACGCGGAGCAAAATTTCTGCTTTGGTTGCCGTAACTATAGACGTAATTTAAAAGTCAAACATGTACATGATATTTTAAACTATTCGTGGTCATAGGAGAGAGCGTTCAGCGTTGTTAGATTTTACAATGGCTGGACGAAGTGAAGATTAAATGTGGAAGTCATACAACACATAAAACAAACTTAAATAAAAGGATTAAAATTTTAATACATTTCCTATCCTTAATACATCCTTAATACATGCTTTATACATTTAACTTTAATACATTGCGTCGTATTTCCTATGAAATATAATTCGCTAAACATTTTAGTACATTCATCATACTCCTGACAGGATAATTTTTAACACCAGACATTTAATGATATTTATGAAGTAAAGTTTACTTTTACGTTCATTCTTAATTACCTACGATTTTAGATATAAAAGCCTAAATTTAATTTTATTATCTTCCGAGGCTACAGTCTAATGCTAAGGGCAGAAACTAATATCAGCAGTCTAATTACATTTTAGGTTTCGTAAACATACTCAGTATTTGGATATTATTTAATTTGTTCCTCACTTACGCCCAAATATTATTTACTTACTTACTCTCTCTATCTATATATATATATATATATATATATATATATAAGGTGTATATCTAACGTATTTATCTGCAAGCCCCATAAATATACAACATTAAAGTTTATTTTACAACTATTTTCCATTGGAAATATTTCCTGGAACCAGGTCAATTTTCATAAAAGAAAAAATTTATTTAGGCATTTTTGAATTTCGAATGTGACATTTTTGTGCTCCTGGAAAATACATACCATATTAGTAACTGTCCGTTGCATTCCAAAAACGGAATATTTGAATATTATGAAACCCAAAACATTTTTAATACATTCGTTTATGTTACTTAGAAAATAGAGTTTTCGGATACAGCTTTTTTGTATATGCAGTCGAGGAAGAATTTCGTTTGACGTTAATCTGTCGTATGAAGACAGGTCGCTGAATTTGCGCATATGGAATGCGGAAAAATTTCGTATTATGGGATAAATTATGAAAAAAATCAGTATATGTTTTTATCAAATAAATCTTGAAATAAGATTATTTATGTGTCTTACTTATCAACTCTTTGGTTTGGTCTTTTCAACCTTAGTAGGAATCAATTTTCTTTTGTTTCCTATTTTAAAAAAAATATTTAACTTTTTTAGAAAAGAGAAAAATGGTATATTAATTTAGGCGAGTAAACTTTAATTTGTGAGGGTTTTTAATCTGTTAATTCGAATTTTTTAAATATATTTTCCGTAGGTTATTAGAAATTATTTATGCAACATTTTCTATATAAGTCGACTGATTGAAAGCTCACTTGCAAATCTGAGAATTTTTCTCACTTCTACCACGTTTCGAAATGAGCATAAGTCTCCACTATTAACCAGAGAGTTGCGCTCACTGGTCAAAACATCTCCAATTTTTTATCTTCTTGTCTTTCGTTGTTTCGAGACAAATATGTCTGATTAAGCACACTATAAAACAAATTCCGTACCTGTATTTCCTAAAAGAAAGATTCCTCAAACTTGGGAAAAGAATCTGTACCCTACCCCCTTATATAAATCCGTCCACGGGAGATCTTAATTTCCAATCTTATCATAGTCAGACTCACAAAATTTCTCCTTTAGGATAATTTTCCCGGCATATCGAACAAACAACTCCGAGCTAAGAAAATTTCGCAATCTTATCTTAAAGTGCATACTCTCCAACGAAATTTGGATATGTTCGTAGCTACCGAAACACAATACGTCTGCTTTGTATTTTTTCCCGATTTAGTTTAGCACTGAAGAAAATGGTGTGAGGGTACGATCAACATCGCAAAAATTTCGAGACATGTTTAAACAGCATGAATATGGCATGCAACTTCTATCTTTTCAGGAGATTAGGAAATGGTCCATGCGTGGAAATTTACCAGACATTTGAAATAATAGATGTAATAGTTGAGCAAAAATTTTAAGAATGCAGTGGTGGCGCAATTTAGAGTTGCCAACGTCATGCTTATATTTTCCAAATCGTTTAGTCCATTTTAAAAGGAAAAGATCAGATATTTACATTCTCTATGTTTATTGCTCTTAAAAGCTTTTAAGTGTTGTTTAAAAACACTTAATGGCCTGATAGTAGACTGTTTGTATAATCTTGTGTAATTTATAATGGAAAATTATACAGATATGATTACGAAATTAATGAATCGTCAAGGCCATAAGAAATCACAACGGTCTCTAAACTACCGATTATCAGTACTAACCAATAAATAGGCTTGCAGGGCAGACTAGAAAACACGAATAATTCAAAAAGGATCATAAAAATAGAACTCTGGGGTTTTGAATAAAATGCATTTAGAGTGATTAGGGATTTATTTATATTGGGTTCAATGAAAGTAATAATGATACATAAGTAACTTTCCGTTTTTTATTAAAAATTGGTTGTATTTCTTCGGAGCAAGCATGTGTTGAGAAAGTTTCATTTAGCTCTACTGTGTTTAAATAATTATAGAATTCATGGTGGCACTGCTTGACTGAGATAATCTCGTACCCTCTCTACCTGAAACAATAGGTTTAGATTATGATAAGAAGTAGTTAAATAGAGTTTGATACGGGACGATAGGTCCTTTTTTGAACGAAGAGTTATATGCTCGTATATTTGATTGGGTTTTTAAACCCTTAATTTCCCTTTATGTCTTATTTATGTTGTTAATGTGTGTCATTAAAAGTTTTTGTCAAGTTCAGCCATACATCATATTTCTTTTGACTATTTTATTTTGATTTACCTCTGAACTATTTCGATTTTTCAAAACAGTCTTTAATTTTTATCTTTAGCTTCTATGAATCTCCAATTATCCGCCAATGAATAATCAGAATTTCATCGTACAGCTCAGAATAATTAACCACGGACAGGCATTTTCAGCGTGCCGAGTAGCCATTAATACAGGTTTCGAGCTTTTTAAGAGCTCCATAGCATGGCATAGCCGGCTATTCATTCCAATAAAGGAAAAAAAATATATTCCGAAAGCTGAATTTCTCTAAATATTTGCTAGTGAAATATTTGCAGTTGCTGTCAATCAAGCCCAGAGTAGAGCTTGCGGTTGATAAGACTGCATGAAGTACGTTTCATAAAATAAGGGTATTTGTACAAAGATAGGCGTCTCCATTGTATCCAGCAGATGTGTAACTTTTATTGCCCTCATTATAGGATCTTCAACGGGGCATAGCCGACAAATACGCAGGGGGTCAAAAATATACCAAAAGCGGAAATCCTCTAATTTTTTGCTAGTAACTCACAAATACAGTCAATCATGCGTAAAAGAGACTGAACCAAGCGATTTCCACTATTTTTGATGCGCAGTTTAGAGAGCTTGAATCCTATACGATTGAACGCATCGAATACACCTTATTAAGGAGAGTCAGTCTACGCCAGCATTATGTACCGAGTATCTGTGGACCTAGGTTTTGTCCTTCTTTTGGGCTCTTCAACATATATTGGCTGACTAGTCTTATTGGTGGGGGGGGGGGGGAAGACTCCGAAAGCGGAGTTTCATAAAAATTTGCCCGTCACTGACAAATGCAGATGGTATGGTCCCGAAAGGAAATAACTAATCATCATATGTGGTTTAGATAGCTTGGAGTTGCATGAAGCACATCCTGATAAGAGAGCTCACTCGTTCCAAAATAGACATTTGTAGTGTACCCAGAAGCTATGGATTTACGTTACGGACTCTGGGTCAAAATGTGAGCGAAATCTAGTTGAAAGACAGCTAGGAAAGCCGGAGGTGTCTATCTTTGCAAAAATTCACTTATATCTTTAGTTTGGGTTTCTCACAATCTTATCAAAAGAAACCATGACTACTTGAGTACATTAGGAATAATTAGTAATGGATAAACAGAGTCTGCCATAATGCATCTGGCTAGGGAAATATGACACGTGAAGCTCACATTCGCAACACCCTGACGTTAAATTAGAGTATCTCACGTCTCGTACTGACTTCCTCACAGTTCCTCACATTCCCAACACCTTGCCCAAATATTCCTTGCTAGAATAGCATTTTTCGATGCAACGACAGTTATCTCCATAAACCTACTTTAATCTTCCCAGCATTCACGAAGACACATAAATCCACTTTCCTCTTTTTCTTCCATAGATCATTCGTTCCGTTTATGCTTTCTAAAACGTTTATAGCGATTATGATCCCAGCACATGGAACATATGCTTAACAATCACGTTCCGACGGAAAAAAAGAAAGACCTTACGAAAATAATATGGTGTTCAAAAGACTGACAACAGGAAACCAAACGTAACTAAACACCAAAAGAAAATATTAAATTAATACTTTATTTACATAGCTAGATCTGCCTCTCCTCTGACGTTTCGACGGTTCTCTGGAGAGGAACTGATTGAACAGTGACCCTTTAGTGAATATAATCTTTCTACATGCCGTTTTTACCCGTAAACCCGACATCATTTGAATGAATATCGGGTCTATAAGAATCCAAATATTTAATTGCTTGGTTTTAATGCCTCGGGTTTTTTCCCAAAAAACAAAGGACTATAATATATTTTTATAATTTTAATTTAAATATGCTTAAAATACTTCATGCACATCATTTCAAGCCTCTGTTTAGCTAGATCATTTTCGGCTCTAAAAAAATCTATTTCTGTGGTATCTGAATTTTTCGGTTTCCCGTGAGCACCGATACTATAATTAGAGTGTAAAATTTATAGTTAGCTACAAAGATTATGTCTAAAAAGCTTTCCAATGATTGTCTCTTTGACAATAGGAACACAGAGCCCAAATATACAGACCCCGTGATGATTACAAAAACAGTTCTTAGTACGAGAGAACGAAGGAAAAATATTAACATTAATAAAATTTCTTCTGAAAAGACATCATTTCTACTCTCTCTATATAAAAAGATTAGATAAAATCTGCGACGTTTTTATGCAACATTTTGGAGTTCTTCAGTTCAATAGCGCCATCTATGTTTACTAAACATAATTAACGTTTGATTATATAAAAAAAATGTGCAATTTTTTTCTTCTTTTTCCACAGTTAAGCGGCAGATGACCGCGTATGGAGAGGTGGCAGCGTGCAGATTCCCTTGCTAAATATACAATTAGAAAGCCACGAAACGTATTTCCAGAAAACAGTTAGAATTTTTTTTTTGTATTCGAGAAATCGAAAGAAAGTAATGCCTTAAATACCTGCTACATTGTTACTAACTGATCTCAAGACAAAACAAATGAAATCAAGCTTCGGCTTTTAAAGAATTTTCCTGGTCGCTTAAAATTTACTCAAACCCCTCCGTGCCTATCTCACAAATACAGATTATTTCCCTGTGCTATTTAGAAATAAAGGGGATTCGACAACTCAGGAAACTTAACAGGAAATTGAACATTGCGACAGGACACGAGTTTTCGACAAACTTCGAGGACATTAAGTCTACAAAGTGCGGATGAATTTATCTGCACATCTATTAAATTCCAAATATTCCAACGATCCAGGTATTCGACGGAAATATAAGGCTCAGTGTTTGCACTGGCAGGGTTAGAATCCTATAAATTTCAGTAACTCTCCGCCAGGCAGCTTAAAGTGAGTTCGCTGAAAAACCTATTTTGGCAAAATTGCTCACTGAGAAATAGGTTATGAACTATTCGAAAGCACTGAAATTTTACATGCTGAATTCATGCCAGTAAAGCCTATTAAATGTCGGAAATACGGTTTTAACTTAAAACTTTTTACTTTTGGAAATTCATTAAGGCTGCTGTGTACTAACCATATAGAATTCGCTCACAACATACTTGGAGAAAATGTGGTTACTATTTACAGCTACATAAATGCAATCCTACAAAAAGGGTATTTTCAGATAGCTTGAACATTTCTGCACCTTGCAACACGATTCATTTTATAAATTTTGTCTACCAAAGGAATTGATGAGCGTTTGAAATACACTATGCCAGATTTTTTCCTGAATAAATTAAATTTTAAGATATTATTTGCATATTTTTAAAATGAAAAAGACCTCAAGGTGAAAAATTTCATTCTCTATTACGAAGTACAAATTTTTTAAAAAGAAGGTGTATATCCTAGTCGGCAATCCTTGGGCAATTTTTTCCATAGGTAAACATTGAGGTGAGTGAATCCACTAGGGTTAGTGCACAGGTGCCTTAAGCGTTAGATCATTACGGTACATAATTTATTACATCTAAAATTACAAGTTTCTTAGAGGTAGGTACAATATTTAGTTTTATTAACTTCAATTACGTTAGCAAAGCAGTATGCTGCGAAGTTAACCCATAAATACTGTAGATCCTGTTTCATTACTGAGGGTATATTCATGAATAATAATCAAACTGTCGAAAAAGATAGCAACTGTATATATATATATATATATATATATATATATATATATATATATATATATATATATATATATATATACATATATACATATATATATATATAACATATATATATATATGTATATATATGTATATATATGTATACATATATATACATATATATATACATATATATGTATATATATATATATATATATATATATATATATATATATATATATATATATATATATATATATATATATATATATATATATGCACATATATATATATATATATATATATATATGCACATATATATATATATATATATATATATATATATATATATATATATATATATAACTGTGAATTGAAAGAAAAAATATACAGACATTAACATTTTAAGATAAACGTTTACAGACATTTAAAATTTGTTCAGCTCCGTTATCTATGCTGTTATCTATGTTAGAAGAGAACAAATAGTTTATGATTTTAAAATGAAAAGCGCAATTTATTGAGATTGGGTTGAATTATGTAAAATATATATGTCAGTATTATGGTCTCTTAGAATGAAACGTCTCTTGCTATCAACATCTTACAAATGTGCCCTTTTAAGAAAAACTCTGAAAATGTCAAAGAAACTCAATACCAGCATAGATCAAAACGTTATTCTTTCCAAGTTTCTGGTCGATTTAGTAAAGCCTCTTGTATTTTCTAGTTATAAAGAGAGATCTTATCGAGCGTAGCTGTTTTCTCAGGGCACGTACTTTGCAAATATATATACGCTGGCTATATCTAAAAATAAACTTTAAAAATCGTAGTAAAACAATACCCGCATATGTATATGGTATTGTTTCCAAGCAGTCAACTCCTTTTCCGAAGCTTAATTGTGTTTTCCGTTGGAAGCACAGCTGTTATAGTACACAGTGAGAGGTATGTCTGCAATATGTCGGTTTAATCTTGGAATAGATTGTTAAGCATCGATATCGATAACATATATAGCATTTCGCCATGCGTTGTGAACTTAATACGTATCATAATAATAATGTCACTTCATACGAAGGTGAAGAACGCTGTAAAATACTTTTGCTTGTATATTTGATACATTGGCATCGATAAAGTTTTAAATTTCTGCGATTTTTTGTATTTTGAGCTTAAACTACACTGAACATCGATTAATCGTAAGCAAACTAGCCCTTTTTCGGAATATTCGTGTGCCGTAAGATAAAGATGAGCTAAAATATGAACTGTCTGACAGCTTTGCCCTTAAACAAAGAATTGCAACAGGCATTTTCAATAATAAAAACCGCAAGTTTTATTATTCTAATTAAAAACTATTTGAAACACTTTGCGTAGTTCATTTTAAAGCTTTGAATAGATAATTAATTTACTGTTCACTACGCCATTCTCGGATTATTCTTGTTTCTTTCTTTTCCGTGGACAACCATGCAATAATTAGCAAGGGTAATCAGAAGTTAAGCGCATTAGCAAGGATTTTATCTAAAAAAGTTAGTAAATATGTCTCTAATTTTACTGGGGGATTAAGCCTTAATACAAAAAGGAAATTAGCAATGAAGCATTTAAAGTAGATTTAAGAAAATTTGCCTGAGAGTGAATATTTTAAAAAAGTTAAGCCATTATTATTAAACAAGAAGCATATATTTAGGTCCTCTGTATATGTTAGAAATATGTTAAAGAGATGGTAACTCTAATTGACACTCTATCTAATAACTAAAAATGTATGTCATTATACAGCAAGTTATAACTGACTGATTATCTATATTTTACAGTACGATGAATCCCTAAGCATTATAAGAGTTTCTCCACACAATCTCGCAAAATGACGTACCTAATCTCGCCAGCTGAATGAGGTTTTAACTTAATTATTGTATTATTATTCATGGGATGAAGTTAAGGAAAGTAGCCGAGGCCTCGAGAGGCTTAAGAAGCACTTTAGATTCAGTTCTGCATATATATTAAACAAAGGAATGTGCGTTAAAGTTTAATACGCAATATTTTTATATTAATTTATATCCAAATAGAAAAACTGAATTCGATTAGACCAAAAGTGTAAAAGAAATGTCTCTTTATCAAAATTAAAATAGTCCTAAATGCGTAAATTACTAACCACTAAATATTTTCTGTAAATTTCTATTACAAAATAATTTGACAATTTATAAGCGAAGGAACTTATACACATAATTGAAAAGCCCTCTGGCAAATTATACGAATGCATTAAATTATCTATTGTTTGCAGTTTAATTTCTTGTGCGATCATAAGAATGCTTTTCTCCTTAACTCAATATATTTTATTTTAAAAACTTTATTTCAAAATTAATGTCATTTTCCAACAAATGTAAGTGCAATTTTCAATTACGCTGTAATGGAAAAATATCAAGCATTCAACGTGGTTTCGTCATTTATATTTAATAAAGATATTCGCTTTGAGATTCGAAAAATTTAACGTACAATAATTACTCTCAAATGAGCAATGAAGTACGTGCTAAAATCGCTTGCAAGAATTTGAATTTTTATTTCTTATTCATCAATTCAAACAGTTTATTTTGTTTAACGATAAGGCAATCAAAGCGCTTATATATAGAGAGAAATTATTGAATTAATACCCTCGCGTCAAATACATCTTCATTAAGAAGGATTTTTCGCTTCCTTTTGAATTAGTGCTTATTAAAGTAAAACAAAGTTCCTGCCAGCTGTTTTATAACGGATTCCTTGCTTCTTTTACTTAAACTTTTATTTAAACATTTAATATTATCCGGTCCTAATTAATTTTAAATCATTTTTCTCTTTTAGGGAAGATTTTTTTTTAATAAATTCGGAGTTTATTCAACTAAAACGAATAGTCGTGCCAGCATTTTTATTACTAAATTACCATTTCATATAAATAAAATTTTAATAAAGGTAATTTTTCTGTACTAATTAGTATTTTTATGTTCCAGAGAATTTTTGAGAAGCTTTAAAAAGAGGTAATTGAAGTAGCACATTTTATTAAACGACTCATTATAAATTGTGCAAAGTTCTCCAGATATATTAAACCTTTATTTCTATTTTAAAATATAGAAAAATATTTAATATTATATGGAATAATAAATCAAGAACAAATTATTGTAATCTGAGCCAATTAGGAATTTTTTCTTTCACAAGGAATCCAGCGAAACTAATTCTAGGATGAGATTTATGAGAGATCTGCTTCCCTTATCAAACAAAGAAGGAAATTTATTTCAGACTGAGTAGTAAATAATTTTTTCCGACTCCTCAAACCCGAATGAAAGCATAAATATTTTTTTTTGCATTCTAAATGCGCATATAGATAAATTTTATCGTACTAGAAGTAGAAAAACTTTTTTATGTTATGAACAAATATGGTATAACTTTAATGATATAAGTAGAAATAGTGTAAATTTTATAGAGCATAAAATATAAAGAGTATAAATTCAGTGGGCCGGGGAAAAAATGTACAAATTTAATGGGTCTTAAATAAAAATCGTACAGTTTAAATGATATTTAAATAGAAATGTTAAAACCTTTGTTGCTTTTGCATAAATGTTAAGAATTTAATGGTAAAAGTTTAGTAGTATTAATACGGTAGATAATGGTATAAAGTTAATGGCATAAACAGAAACATTGTAAATTAAAATGATATAATATTGTAATAAAAATTATATGAATTTAACTAAACTAAATGCGTTTCGTTTTCCGTATATTTGACGTACTTATTAACTGTAATGCAAAATTAACTGGTATTTAAATAATGATATTTAAAAAGCAAAATTAAATATTTCGTTACGACTTTCTACTGAATAAAATGAAGAGATAAAAGGCTTATCCCCCCAAAAAGTTGTTTTAAATAGCAAAAGATTGCTTCAGTTACGCCTTTTTTCAGTATCATAAATCAACTTTTCAACTAAGCTGTAATGGAAAATTTTCAAACATTATATTTTATATTAAATAAAGATATTGACTTTGGGTTTCGCAAACACTTTAGTCAAATATTAAAATACTTGCGAAACTTAAAATAAAAATACTTTAATCAAATGTTATATGCACAGAGTACACTTTTCCGCAAATTAAAGCGTAGGATATGCTACGGGCTATTTACTCGGTGTTATGCTATCATCTAGGGAGATATGACTTACAGGTATTATGAACAAATTACGTCTGAGTTTATATTCATAATGGGAGAAAGCAAACATACATTTAATGCTATTTATTTGATTAAAATACGGAAGAATTTTTTTAAAGCAGAAATTACTGAAATGCGTTAATTTACGTACACTTCCATAGTTTTCAATTGACTGTTTGCGGATATGTTTACATATTTCATTTCTTGTGTAAACAGTTGAACATTTATAACAATATTGCCGTATTTTCAACAACTCATTTTTTTTTCAATATTTAAACTTCTAACGCTGATTAATAATTATTTTAATTGTATAATGTGTGTATAAAAATAAATTTATAAACTTTACAGTTCTGTATCTACAAAATTTATGAAAAAAAGTTATTATTCTACTAATGTGAAACGAAACCACAAAATTTCTTCACGTGTATTTTCTCAGGTACTAAAAAACAAATAGTTTTTCCACTCTATAAAAAAGAAAACAAAATTAAGTAGTATTACAATATAACCATTTCTAGGGCCAAAATGAACCATTTCTAGGGCCATTTCTAATGAACTATTTCTAGGGCCAAATAAAAATGTTATAAAATAACGTCGTTTGATATGCAAGAAACGTATAAAACATTTTCAAAACAAATTCCTAAATTAAAATTTAAAAAATAACTCACTGAAAATCTTCTTGTAGACCCATAATATTTGTCAATAATAGTCTTTGACCTGTAGCTGGCAGAAAGTGTTATTCAAGGCCAACATTTACGCTCTTGTGTAAACAATTGAACATTTTGATAACAATATTGATGTATTTTCAACAACTCATTTTTTTTCAATATTCAAACTTCTGACGTTGATTAATAATTATTTTAACAGCATAATGTGTGTATAAAAAAAATTTATGAAATTTATAAGACAGTTCTGAATCTACAAAATTTCTGAAAAAAAGTTATTGTTCTACTAATGTGAAATGAAATCATATAATTTATTCACGTGTATTTTCTCACTTACCAAAAAAACAAATAATTTTACCACTCTATAAAAACGAAAAAAAATCAGTAGTATTACATTATAAAACCATTACTATGGCAAAAAATAATGTTATAAAATAATGTCTTTTCATATACAAGAAAAGTATAAAACATTTTCAAAACAGAATTCCTAAATTAAAATTTAAAAAATAACTCACTGAAAATCTTCTTGTAGACCTATAATATTTGTCAATAATAGTCTTTGACCTGTAGCCGGCAGAAATTCTTATTCAAGGCCAAAATTTACGCTCTTGCGCTGCGTTAAAAAGCGAAAAATTCTGTCAGCGAAAATGTTTCTGCGTCCGCAGGTTGAGGAGAATTGAGAGCCAATGATCACAAATGGAGAAAAACCTAAGATTTCATTACCGTGGTTGCTAAACTAGCGCCATCTGCAGGGAATGAGAATGAGAGGAAATCTATTCTTAGTTCAGCACTTAGGATGCGAATGTTAAAAAGCACACGTGTAGAGATTCTCTTGTATTATGATCGTACGAAAAATTATGTTATTGATTATAATTATATATTTTATCTACTCTTAATTCAGTGTTTCAGATGCGAAAGTTAAAAGGATCGCGCGTATCGCAATTCTTCTATATTAAGATAGATTGAAAAAATTGTACTCCAAATGATGATTATATTTTTTATGTATTCTTAGTTCAGTATTTTAGGTGTGAAAGTTAAAAAGTATCACGCACATCAAGATTCTTCTATATTGAGATAACTTGAAAAAATTATACTCCAAATCATGATCATATTTTTCATGCATTCTTAGTTCCGTATTTTAGGTGCAAAAGTTAAAGAGTTTCACACATAACGCGATTATCCTGTATTAAGGTACCTTGAAAAGATTATACTCGAAATTAAGATTATAATTTTTTATGTTTTCTTACTTCAATGTTTTAGATGCGAAAGTTAAGGAGTATCATGCGTAGCACTGTTCTCCTATATTGAGATAGCTTGAAAAAATTATACTCCAAATCTTGATCATATTTTTTATGTATTCTTAGTTCCGTATTTTAGGTGCAAAAGTTAAAGAGTATCACACATATCGCGATTATCCTGTATTAAGGTACCTTGAAAAGATTATACTCGAAATCAAGATTTTATTTTTTATGTATTCTTACTTCAATGTTTTAGATGCGAAAGTTAAAGAGTATCACGTGCATCACGATTCTTCTATATTGAGATAGCTTGAAAAAATTATACTCCAAATCATGATCATATTTTTCATGCATTCTTAGTTCCGTATTTTAGGTGCAAAAGTTAAAGAGTATCATACATAACGCGATTATCCTGTATTAAGGTACCTTGAAAAGATTATACTCGAAATCAAGATTATATTTTTTATATATTCTTACTTCAATGTTTTAGATGCGAAAGTTAAAGAGTATCATGAGTAACACGATTCTCCTGTATTGAGATAGCTTGAAAAAATTATACTCCAAATCATGATCATAATTTTTATGTACTCTTAGTTCCATATTTTAGGTGCAAAAGTTAAAGAGTGTCCCACGTATCGCGATTCTCCTGTAATAAGATACCTGGAAAAGATTATACTCGAAATCGCTACTATATTTTTCTTACTTCGATGTTTTACATGCGAAAGGTAAAGAGTATCACGCGTATCATGATTGTCCTATGTTAAGATAGCTTAAAGAAATTATATTCTCCATCACGATTATATTTTTTATGTATTCTTAGTTCATTATTTTAGATGCGATTCTCCTATATAAACATGGCTTGGAAAAATTATACCCCAAATCATGATTATATTTCTTACGTATTCTTATTTCAGTATTTTAGATGTTAAAGTTAAAAAGTATCACCCGTATCATGATTGTCCTATGTTAAGATAGCTTAAAGAAATTATATTACACATCACGATTGTATTTTTATATATTCTTAGATAGCTTAAAGAAATTATATTCTCCATCACGATTATATTTCAGTATTTAAGATGCGAAAGTTAAAAAGTATCACGCGCATCACAATTTTTCCATATTAAGAAAGATTGAAAAGAATTTTACTACAAATCATGATCATATTTGTTTTATGTATTCTTAGTTCCGTATTTTAGGTGCAAAAGTTAAAGATTATCACACATATTGTGTTTATCCTGTATTAAGATACCTTAAAAAGATTATACACAATATCGCGACTATATTTTTATGTATTCTTTTTTCAGTATTTTAGATGCTAAAGTTAAAAAGTATCACGCGCATCACAATTTTTCCATATTAAGAAAGATTGAAAAAAATTTTACTACAAATCATGATCATATTTGTTTTATGTATTCTTAGTTCCGTATTTTAGGTGCAAAAGTTAAAGATTATCACACATATTGTGTTTATCCTGTATTAAGATACCTTAAAAAGATTATACACAATATCGCGACTATATTTTTATGTATTCTTTTTTCAGTATTTTAGATGCTAAAGTTAAAAAGTATCACGCGTATCATGATTGCCCTATATTAAAATAGCTTAAGGAAATCATATTCCCCATCACGATTGTAATTTTTATATATTCTTAGTTCAGTGTTTTTGACGCTAAAGAGTATCACGCATAGCACGATTCTCCTATATAATGATACCTTAGAAAAATTATACCCCAAATCATGATTATATTTTTTATGTATTCTTATTTCAGTATTTTATATGCTAAAGTAAAAAAGTATCACGCGTATCATGATTGTTCTATATTGAGATAGCTTAAACAAATTATAATCCAGATAACGATTTTATTTTTTATATAATTTTAGCTCAGTATTTTAGATGCGAAAGTTAAAATATATCACGTGTATCACGATTCTTTTATGTTAAGATAGCTCGAAAAAATTATATTCCATGTCATGATCATATTTTTTATGTATTATTTCTCCAGTATTTTAGATAGAATGTTTGGTGCTTTTCCGTTAGATGGGCGCAAGTTATATATCGCCAAATATGGCTCTTAAGTCACATTTTGTTTAATTAACTGTAACTCCCGTGATACGTGTATGTGAAAGAACAAAAGATATAAGAAAGCATTCTTTTTTTTTTAAATAATTAGTTAGGAGGACAAAAATCTTTAATGTCCTTCAAGATGTCTTCAAAAGGACCCTCTTTTTGTCGTCGCCTAAGAAATTCAGCCAAAATTGCGAATGGTGGCGTGCCGCTCCTCAGTGTTTTTTCATGTCGCTATACGGTGCTCCATCGCAACTGCTCTATCTTTTGCGGGATTGTGAAGAAAGCTAATGAAGTTTGAAGTTAATTTGTTTCCAATTTTTATTCATGTGAATTTCCAGTTTATATAGCTGGGTCTCTCAACTTAATCGTGTTCTATCGCATTATTCATACCCGTTGATCTATCATTTTCTTCCACCGTTTCGTGTGTGGCAATGCTTCTTCAAAATTTAGTCCATCTATTACCTATTAAACTGATTTCCTAGAGTTGTTATGTTGACGACTTTTCAAACTTGCCAATGGCGATACTTAATAGGACGAACACTAAATGCTCCCGGCTACGGAAAAGTACCGAATGTTTAAAGAGTATCTTGCGTATCACTATTCTTCTATATAAAGATAGATTAAAAATAATTATACTCCAAACCATGATTATATTTTTTATCTATTCTTATTTTAGTATTTTAAATTCAAAAGTTAAAAAAGTATCACGCGTATCACGATCCCCCAATAATAGAATCGCTTTCTAAAAACTACACCTTTAATCATGCTTAATTTTTCTCTATTCATAATTCAGTAATTTAGATGCGAAAGCTAAGTAGGGCCAACCTTACGATGATACTCTTAAACAAAGGCCGCTCGAAAAAATTATCCTGTGACATGATTATAAAATATTTTTTCTCCCCATTTCAAACGTTAAACCTTTAAGGCAGGCGCTGAGGGATAAATATAAACTGTAAGATAAATCCTTAAACGGATATGATCATAACACAATGAACACAGTACTTGAAAATGTTGCATTTAACCCGTTTCAATTTCAATACGTAAAAGAATTATATTGTTCATAGTGCTTTGCAATAGAAACAAAAACTAGCGAATAAATATATTTATTTTTAACATATGCTGTACTATGTTGTTTCCAATGGGGGCACACTTGTTAGTGAAGACATTCCCACTCTAACAGCGAGAATTGTTGTTTCCTTTCAATGGTAGTACCATATAGGTGAACCAAAGCCACCACAAGATGCGCCACCTCTATTTTGAACGAGCCACCTCTATTTTGAACGAGCCCCCCCCCCTCCCCTCCAGGAGTGACATGTGTGGTCTTGTACCTTCTCCCACCCTCTCTGAATTAATGGAAAGAATTACTTGTCTATGGATTTAACATGCCCATATCAGGACGAGACATATGTTGTATTATAAAACAATTAATTTTATTCACATCCTTTCAGGATGTTATGTTAAATGAAACTTGTTCTATATTTTATAATTAGTGGTTTAATTACAATACACTGAAAAAAATTAACAATACCATTTTTTTTGCTTTTAGCTGCTGTCATAAAATTAGGAATTTTAAACACAGTTTCTCGGAATTTCATGTTAAATTTCTGCTTTCATACTACATTCATACTGCATTATATTAAAAATGTATCGGTAACGTTAATCTAATATGTAATCTGATATGTGAATCGAATACGTAAATGTCTTGGAAAATGAACAACTACAAGTTAGTATAAATTCCCCTCGCGCGAACCTATATAATATAGAACCATAGATTATTCCCTTCATTTCAGGCTGTTACTATATTTAATACTTGTTATATATTAAATATTTAAAGACTGTTTTAAGAGGAAATAGCTGGTACAATAAAAACAGATACTTTAACTGAGCTCATCTAAAAACTGCGAATTGTAATTGATATTACGTGATGTAATAATATATACTTGTTTTGAAATTTAGAGAATATTTAACCAGGAATACATTTCAAAGAAACAGAAGATAACTTAATTTTATTTCTTTAATTTGTTACAAAAATGGGAATTTACTTTAAGAACTTTCAAGCTCTTATGGTATATTATAGCTTAACTTAATATTTTTTTAAGAATGTTAAATTAGAAATAATGTAAAGTATCTAAACTAGATCTAATTTCTTTTGCTTTTGTAAATAAGATATGAAGCTATGCATTTTGAACATTAACCCTTATAATATTATATTTAATAGCTGTTTTACATTTTTTACTTAAAAGATTATTATGCAGAAGGAATTAACTAAAAAACTAAAGAGCGTGAATTATATATATATATATATATATATATATATGTGTGTGTGTGTGTGTGTGTGTGTGTGTGTGTGTGTGTGTGTGTGTGCGTGTATGTGTGTGTGTGTGTGTGTGCGCGCGCGTGTGTGTGTGCGTGTGTGTGTGTGTGTGTGTATCGGGTGAGCCAAAAGTCCTTAAAAACTTTAAAAATTCATAAAAAGGAAGAAATTAGGATAAAGAAATGCAGTTTGCAAGAAAAGGCTCACAAAGACGTCGGATTTTTTTAGTAGCAAAATAAAAATTTTAAAAAGTCACTAGTAGAGTCACTGGTCTAGTCTTGCGAGCACTACTACTCCCCTTGGACGATTCCGCCGCCATATTATTCTTAACGGTTTCCACCGCAGTAATACATTCAACGAGGGTCTTCCACTTCGTGGCTGATCCTACAAATCCTCGTGTATCACGATCTGTTATTGAAATATTGATTTGCATAATTCTGCTGAATCTCTCGCATGTCAGTCCATCTACCGATGACTTTTTAACTTTTTTGACTTTTTAACTTTTTAAACTTTTTTTGGTTGATAAAAAAATCCTACTATCCTTGTGAGCCTTTCCTTGCAAACCGCACTTCTTTATCACGATTTATTCCTTTTTTTATGAATTTTTAAAGTTTTAACGAACTTTTGGCTGATTATACATATATATATATATATATATATATATATATATATATATATATATATATATATATAAAGAGAGAGAGAGAGAAGTATCATCAGAAAATTTTAATTTTAATCCAACCCTTTTACGTTAATATATAGGATACTTTCATAATTTAATTCATAAAGAATATTATTTTAAGTACGCACAGAAAAATAAATATATGTAGGATTTTATATTTATAACTAATATCACTATAAAACTATTAATTTTTACCGCCTTTTGGAGGTTATTATTATACCAGTGTTACACATTGTACATAAAGGATGTCATTTTGCAACACATTTTAAAAATAAAACTGTATATTGTTTTGTTTCTTTTACTGTAACAAAATAATAGAATATTAGTTAAAACCTTTCAGTATATTATAATAAGTACATGTTCTGTATTTAATACTTAAAGAATATTATGTAACGAAAGAACTGCAAAATAAACAAGAGATTTTTTCTCGTCTTTTAGCTGTAATATCGCAAAACTATAAATTTTAATTACGAAACCGTTCGGGATATATTAAAAATCAGTTCGATGTTTAATAGTCTAAGAATATTTTATTAGGTATGCATAGCAAAATGAATGTAAGTAAGATTTTTTTAATGATACCTTCACTAACCTCTTTAAGCTTTTAAACTTTCAGAGATTCTCTTCAACGCTTTTAACCACAAAATAGATTCTAAAGATTCAGTCGATTTATATATATATATATATATATATATATATATATATATATATATATATATATATATATATACATATATATATATATATATATATATATATATATATATATATATATATATATATATATATACATATATATATATATATATATATATATATATATATATATATATATATATATATATATATATACATATATATATATATATATATATATATATATATATATGTGTGTGCGTGTAGGTCAGGAATCAGCTGGCTAAACAGGATAATATAAAACCACAACATTTATTTAAAACATTTGGACGACACATGTACACATTTAAAAATACATCAATACAGCATTACGTATGGAAGCTGTATTGATGTTGACGGGTTTTATTGTTTTAAAGAGAACAAGCAAAAATTCTTTAAAACAGTAAACCCGTCCTCTCTCTTTAAAACAGTAAAACCCGTCGTTTAAACCTGCACCTGACATTACACTTAAGTATGTCCTAGTAGCACTTGTTCTGCACTGAGTCTGCTGGCTCTGGCCATTCGGCTCGCTCTGCTCAAGATCTACCGTCGTTCCGCCGCCCCTGCTTGCCACTTCTTCTTCTAGCCGACGCCTCTTCCTCTGACCGACGCCTCTTCCTCTGACCGACGCCTCTTCTTCTGTCTCGTAACGAATAAAGCTCAGTCTTAAATGGAGCGAAAGCTTATATATATATATATATATATATATATGGAATATATATATATATATATATATATTTATATATATATATATATACATATATATACACTGCTGGCCACCCGAATTGCAACACCAAGAAAGACAAGAGATATCACAACAAAATTTATTTTGTAGATAACATATTGACCAAGTATCAAATGATTAAATTTATAGACTTCTGTTAAGTGTGGTTCCTGCCAAAATCAGTAGCCAGAGTAGCTGCCATTGTTGGAGATCACCCCTGCCACACGCCTCGGCATTGATTCAAAGAGACTTTGGACGAGTTCTTGGGGTACAGCAGACCAAGCAGCTTCCACACGTTGCCAAAGTTGATCTGCTGTGGCAGCTGGGGATGGAATCTGGGTCAATCGTAGAGCAACCATGGACCACATGTTTCCTATCGGCGAAAGATCCGGAGAGCGAGGCAGCCAGGGAAGCAATTCAAACTGACGATTGACGAAGAACCGTTGGACAATGCGTGCCACGTGTGGTCGCGCATTATCCTGTTGAAATATGGCTGTGGGCAAGCCCTGAAGGTCAGGATTGACAACTGGCTCCAACACCTCGGAGATGTAGCGCTGGCTGTTTAAAGTACCGGCAATGCGTACTAGAGGTGTGCGAGAGTGATATCCAATACCGCCCCATACCATAATACCCGGTGCAGGACCAGTGTGGCGGTGCATAACGCAGCTGTTCAGCATCCTCTCTTCACGGTGTCTCCAGACTCCAATGCGACCATCGTGGTTTTGCAGACAGAAGCGTGACTCGTCAGTAAAGACAACTTCATTCCATTCTACCGTCCACATCCTTCTGTCATCGCACCATTGGCGGCGGAGACGTCTGTGGTTCTGCGTCAAGGGTAGACAAAGCGATGGACGTCTTGCGGACAGACCACTCCGCAAACGCTGTAAACGGCGTCGAATGGTACGCGCAGACACTGGATGATGCGTTACAGACTGCATGTGCTGTGCTATGGTTCGTGATGTGACTGAGCGATCCGTCACTGTCATGCGCACAATTTGCCTGTCATCACGTGAAGTGGTGCGCTGAGGTGGACGCGATCGAACACGCCGGTCCGTCGTACCCTCCTGTATCCAACGATCACATACCCGCATTACATTTGTTTGGTTTCGTCCAACACGACTACCGATTTCCCTGAAAGATAATCCACAATCTCGGTAGGCTACTATCCTTCCTCTGTCGAACTCGGATACTTGATCAAAAGATGATCGCTGTTTTCGACGAGGCATAATTTATCGTTTTATTGAAAAAAACCACAAGAAAAACGCAATTGCCGAACTTGAAATCGTCGAAATCTCCAAGCCTTAAATAGCACTTTGAAGTGGCGCCACAGGCGCGCGTGATGTGCGTCTGCGCTGAAATTCTAATCATTTGCATATCTCACCTCCTCTAATGCATGTTGTAAATTTCATGTTATTTGCATGTTTCCTTCAGGGTGTTGCATTTACAGTGGCCAGCAGTGTATATATACGTATATATACATATATATATATATATATATGTATATATATATGCATATATATATATATATATATATATGTATATATATATGCATATATATATATATATATATATATATATATATATATATATATATATATATATATATATATATATATATATGTGTGTGTGTGTGTGTGTGTGTGTGTGTGACTGTCCGGTCGTTTTGAGGGGTGGCCGTCGAATCGGAATGGATTACTTAATGGCAGCCATGTCAAATATAAACAAATCAAATAAACAAAAAATAAAAAGCGAACATAAACTGCTAAAACAATTTAACTTAAAATCTACCCTAGCAAAGAAAACACAATACTTTTCAATAAAAGATAGCGCAGGCGCTTCATATCCTCATAATGAGAATATAGAAGTATAACTAAAAATATATAATCCAACAGAGCTAGATAAATGCAAGAATAATACAGGCAAAAAACAAAACAGAAATCAAGCTCTGAAGGCATCCACGCACCAGGGGCAAGATTCTGTAGTAGTGCCGGAACTGAACCATAAAAAGACATAGAGGTAACTGACTGGTCTCGTCATCAGGGAGCCTAACCAAATCAGTTACCTCAAGGGTATCTTTCTGAATCGAATTCAGGTAAGACCAAAAGACATCCCAAGGCCCCGAGATCCCCATGGAAACATTTAGTCAGAAGAAAATGAAAAGACAAGCACAACTTACAGTAAGGTCTCAACGCACCGTACATGTAAGCACACAAATAATCCTAATGTAAAGCCAAAGACGCATACATACCCTAATTCCGTAAGTGACAGTTATGGCGAAACAGCAGCCAATTTTACCCTAGTAGTTACGTCACTGTAGCAATACTACTGCGCCACACCCCATTAAAGTTTAAACAAATGAAAACATAAACGCTGTCCTAAACGTCTTTAAAAAATACCTGAGTCTAAATGCCATTTTTTTAAAACTTTTAAATTGCCGAAATCTTTAGGGAAATTGTTCTTACTTAGGTTTTTCTCGAAAACGTTACATGCCTCCAAAATATCCCCAGCGTTGTTACATATGTTTTTTATTCTGTATAGTTGTGAGTAAAAAATATTATAATAAATTTTATAGTTCAAGTTGCTATGGAAATTGGTAAACGTGATAACCTCAAAGTTAATTCCTTTAAAGTTAATTCCTTTGGGTAAATTTGATTAAGAAATTCCTAATTCTTAATCAAATTTACCCAAAGGAATTAACTTTAAACAGGACTAATGAAAATAATCATTCCGCGACTTATCTGGATTTAAAAATTCAAATTCAAAATAGCGATTTAAAAATTGGGATATATGATAAAAGACTAGATTTTAACTTTGAGGTTATCACGTTTACCAATTTCAGTAGCAACTGGAACTATAAAATATATAATTATATCTTTTACTCGCAACTGTACAGAATTAAAAACATTTGTAATAACACTGAAGAAATTTTGGAGGCATGTAACATTTTCGAGGGAAACCTAAGTAAGAACAATTTCCCTTTTAAAAAATGGCATTGAGACTCGGGTATATTTTGAAGATGTTTAGGATAGCGTTTCTGGTTTCATATTTTTTTTAACTTCAATACGGTGTAGCGCTGTGGTTTTGCCACAGTGACGTAATTATTAGGGAAAAATTGGGCTGCTGTTTCGCCATAACCGTCACCTACTGAATTAGGGTATGTATGCATCTGTGTCTTTTCATTAGGATTGTATGTGTACTTGCATGTATGGTGCGTTGAGCCCTTACTGTAAGTTCACTGTGTCTTTCCATTTTCTATTGACTAACTGTTTCATTGGGGAACTCGGGGCCTTGCGATGTCTTTTGGTTATACCTGCACCCTATTCAGAAAGTTCCCAGTGAGGTTACTGATTTGTTTAGGCTCCCTGATGACGAGACCTGTCGGTTACCTCGTACTTCTGGTTCAGTTCCGGCACTATTATAGAATCTTGACTCTGGAGCGTGGATGCCCTGAGCGCTTGATTTCTGTATTGTTTTTGTCTACATTCTTCTTATAATTCTCTAGCTCTGTTAAATTTAGTTATATTTGCCTTTTTCAATGTAAAGATATGCAGCAACTGCGCAATCTTTTGTTGAAAAGTTATGCTATGGAAGGTTTTGAGTTAATTTGTTTGGCAGTCTATGCCCGCCTTTTTATTTTATTTTTTTGTCTTTAATTTATTCTTTAGCTTATGTTGTTTTGTTTATATTTTTATACTTTAATATATATATATATATATATATATATATATATATATATATATATTTATAACGTGATACCTATATTTTACGAACTTTTTCCCCGACCCCTCTGGAATACACAGAAATTCATTAAGAATAAACTTCAACGATTTCTTCCCGCGAATAAAGGACTGTCAATATTTCTCAAGAAAATAATATTGAGTGAACTGGTATCGGTTTTGTGACGTATTGCTTGGGGGCCATAAGAATTAGGTGCTCCGACATCACATGTCATTGCCGTTGTTTATCGATTTCCTTTAATAGGTGAAATCCCATTGTTAAAAAAAATATGAATTTACCATCAAAATGGGGCATACGATGTATTACTCACTTGAAAATGCGTTTTGGCCCTTATTTTCAGGCATTAATATGAGAAATTACATTTAAATGATTCCCCGTATTTACGAATATTTTATATTCTTTTTTGGCATTCCTAGATCCGAGGTTATTATGTTTCAACCAGGTAAATCGCTTAAAATGCACGTTTACTTTCAGTGTTTTGAACATTATATATATATATATTTTTATGCATATATATATATATATATATATATATATATATATATATATATATATATATATATATATATATATTTATGCATATATATATATGTATGTATATATATATATATATATATATATATATATATGCATAAATATATATATATATATATGTATATATATATATATATATATATATATATATATATATATATACAGTTGAATCTCGATCTATCGTTTTCGAAGGGACTAACTGAACTAAACGATGGATGCGGGAAAACGATAGATGCGGGAACATACAAAAAAGTATTAACATACCTTAAAGTTTGAAATCACTAAAATATATTTACTCACATACATAAATGCATACATACCTGTAGTGAAATGGAAGATAAAATCACAAAGTTGTAGCAATCAAAAACTTTTCACACCCAAGACAAAACATCAGGGCGCCTCCATCCCAAAGCCAAGAGAAAAGCCAGAGGGTAGCAGAAACCGCTCAGGTCGACTGACTGTGAGCCATTGCTGATAAGAAGGTTAATGTTGAATAGTCGGAGAATTCGGAATGAGTTTCCGAAAATAGGATACTTCAGGGGCTAAAAAATTAAGGAACACCAATGGCGAACAAATAATGGGAGTGGTACGATTATGCGAAACCAGGCTAAACAGGATAGAACAAAAATACGAGACCGTGCATCTCAAATATTCTGCCCATTGTTTAATTAGAGCGTCATTCTAGCTCGATCCAAACATTTATATTTCAGGTTCAGTTATTATGAAAAAACGATTGATCCGATAAATTAACGTAAAGCTGCGATATTCTGAACGAATATTGCGGGAAAACGATGGATCGAGGAACGACCCATGCGGTCAATTTTTGCTTTTTTTCTATGGAATTTATTCGGGACTGGATGAAATAAACGATGCATACGGGAAAACGATCGTTTGGGGAACGATCGATCGAGATTCCACTGTATCACTGTATATATATATATATATATATGTATATATATATACAGAGAGAGAAGAGGAGGGTATTGTGGAATAGTCGGGTAATATGGAATACCGAGGTTTCAGCTCTGTTTGGTGCTGCTATCACGTGGGAATATTAAGGACTACTCATAAAAATCCCATGATGCAGTACACTGAGAGTTGACCGCTTGTTGTTGTTGTATCACTTGCTACAGAACAAAATGTGTTTTGTGATTTTCAAGAGTTTTTGCAGGTAAGTTTTCAAACATTTTAACCTACTAGTACACATGTTACTTGAATATTGATGTTAAGCATAATGTACACTAAAAGAATTGCAGTTTGTTATAATGTGGTCGTATTTTAGCTGACAATATTTTGTCCATCAATTTAAAGGATCATTTTCCATGATGGCGTGTCGGGTATTATGGAATACTAGGTATTCCATAATCCCCTTATAGGCAGGAAAGCTAGATCTTTTATAATAACCTACTCGCCATATAAAAAAAAAGAGTTAGAGGATGAAACTGAAAGAAAAGGACAGAAAGGAGGAACCAGAACCTTCAAAACAACCAAAGAAACTGAACATTCAAAGACCCCCTGTTAAGAAATTAAATTTAGACCGACCTTCTAAACCTAAACATACTACAGATGACTCCAGTGTTAGCAGCGACGAATCTTTCCATTCTGATGTATCATTTGTAATGGACTTCATGCCATCAACTAAAGTACCTGAATACAAAGACGCTGACTGTATCTTCTGTAACGGAAAATTCTCCGAAGATCAATGAGGGGATATTTGGATTTCATGCTTAAGCTGTTCTCTGCGGGCTCACCTTGACTGTACCGGAGCAGAGAAAGAAGATTATATCTGTGACTTTTGCAAATAGACTAGAAGCAGATATGACTTACACAAAATCTAAAAAATATGGTTTTTAGAGTTAAAAATAACTATGTTTGATGAAGTCTAATTAGTTTTTCAATGGTTTAAACCGCCTATTCCATATTACCCGACAATTTCATATTAACCTCCATTTGTAACCTTTTTTTAAATAATTTTTTATAACAACAAAATAAATAGTATCTTTTTACAAGTGACAGTTCGTTACAGTTAGTACAGTATGTACTCATGAGGATTTTGGGGATTTTTATTCAAAAACCAGTAAAGTTATTTTTAGAAATGTAAGTGGTACTCCATAATACCCTCCTCTCATCTATGTATATATATATATATATATATATATATATACACTCAAGAGCCAAAACATTATGACCACCTGTCAATAACGAGTTGGCCCACCTTTGGCGCGCAACACAGCTTCAACCCGCCTTGGCATGGATGCCACAAGTCCTTGGTAGATGGCCGGACACAGATTATACCAGATGTTTAAGCAACGGCCAAGCAAATCAGAGATATTGTGAATTGGTGGTCTTTGAACTCTGAGCTGCCGTCCCATGACATCCCAAATGTGTTCTATCGGATTGAGATCCGGTGAGTTAGGCGGCCAGGACATTAACTGGAATTCAGCATCATGTTCCTGGAACCACTCCAACACAATTTTAGCCTTGTGACACGGGGCGTTGTCCTGTTGGAACATTCCATTTCCAGCTGGAAAAACAGAGGCCATGTAAGGGTGCAACTGGTCCGCAATGATGTTCAGATACCCTGTAGCATTAATGGTCTGCTCTACCACAACCACGGGTCCCAGAGACGCCCAAGAGAACGTCCCCCAAAGCATAATACCGCCACCACCGGCCTGTGTATGACCTACTGTAAATTGAGGGAGCAACAGTTCGCCTGGAAGACGGCGTATCCTGACACGGCCATCGGGGTGATGAATGACAAACCTTGATTCATCTGACCAGGCAACACTCTCCCACTGATCCATGGACCAGTCGCGATGTTCCCGGGCCCAGCGCAGGCGCGTTGGCGATGACGCTTGGTCAGCAAAGGCACACGAGTGGGACGTTTGCTGCGTAGCCCCATATCCAACAGTGACCGCTGAGGAGTGTGCTGCGATACTATTCTACTTGGCCCTGCATTGCATTGGGCTGTCAGCTGAGTCACTGTCTGGCTCCGGTTTTGCTTCACCATGCGAGACAGTCTCCGACGACCTTTTTCTTTGATAGCTTGTGGAAGTCCAACACCATGTCGTCTACTGTTGGTTTCACCCTCATTCATCCACTTTGCATAAGTACTAACAACTGTAGGTCGCGAACAACCCACGAGTCGTGCAGTTTCGGAAATACTTGTTCCGAGCCTTCGAGCCATTACAATCTGCCGTCTAGCAAAGTCGCTTAGATCCGCAGCCTTTCCCATCACACACAGAAGTAAGTGAAAAAATGATTCTTCAGACTCTCCAGCAGCAGTTAAATACCACTTCCACCTGATCACGTGCCTTCCACGTCATCCAGGCGAATTCATTGCAAAATGTAGGGGTGGTCATAATGTTTTGGCTCTTGAGTGTATGTATATATACATATACATATATATATATATGTACATATATATACCTATATATATATGTATATATATATTATATATATACATATATATATATGTATATATATATACATATATATATATATATATATATATATATATATATATATATATATATATATATATATATATATATATATATACATATATATATATATATATATATATATATATATATATATATATATATATACACATATATATATATATATATATATATATATATATATATATATATATATATATATATATATATATGTATACACATATACATATATATATATATATATATATATATATATATATACAGGGTTACTCGGATAATTGGTATGATTTTCTGTCAAAGGATTACTTGGTGGAGACAGATTGCAAAATAAATTCGATAAATTGATCCATAACTTAATTCGATAAATTGATAAATTTGATTGCAATCTGGCACATCACCTTGAATCCGACAC